>CM038679.1:455573536-456247654 GCA_021605205.1 Aegilops longissima | reverse complement strand
AACTATAGCCTCTCGAGCAGCTAGTTGGATGGCTTGTGGCTCAAAGGAAGTTGTCCTTCGGTGAACTCAGAGGAGTGTTCGCGACAGACCCTACCATAGATGTGCACAGTGGCCCAAAATTGACGGCTTTCACCGCCCATGGGTCCTTGGTACACAACATATTCTGGGGGTTCTTCTAACGCGTAGGCACGACGGGTGAGGTTTGCGAGTATGGTCACAAAACCTCCAAGGTTGGTTGCTGTGGTATCATTGTGCACTATGGGACCAGGAATTGTGGTTAGGTTGGGGAAAGAGGCTGTGCTGAGCTGGGTTGAGGCTAGCGTGCCCTTTTATAGAAAAGGGGACGGAGTCTTCCTTCGCACGCTATGAATGAGACATTTTTGCCATCGGTCATTGTGAGTGATCGACGTGCTAAGCGGATAGGTTGGGCACCGACCGCCAAATGTGTCGGGTCCTTTGTGTGGCTATCTTGCACGGGAAGCTTGGCTGGGGTTTGGTTAGGTCTGGTAGGTTGTTTTGCCTAAGTTTATCGACCTGGCTGGGATAGGATTAGCCAATGGTCAGCCTGGCTCTGATACCAAGTTTGTGGCGACCGATTCTCCGGTATTAATTCCCGAAAATGGCCCTTGTGCTCATCAGCCCGTGATTACTGTTAGGTGATGAGGCACCAACTTGATACGAAACTCCAAGCAAAACACAAAAATATGTGGTACAAGACCATTCTGGTGCGTGAGTATAACAAATGGTTTCTAGCGGTTGATGGCGGAAGCGGGTTGTAAATCATCGGTGTCTATGGGACTCCATTTCCCACGGAACAGTGACCAGGCTAACTCCTATCTTGCGAGGCTGCTATCACCGTTGCTTAGGTTCCGGGCTGCCAACACGGTCGCTCCTTTCCACAAGAAGAAATCTGGCCAAGACAATAGCCAGGGACAAGCCAGTGAGTACTTTGAATGTACTCGCAAACATTATGAACACGGGAATAATGTAATAACGATGTTCCGAAATATTTATGCTCATGACGTCAGTCACAAAAGGTAAATGAATCTCTGATGCATGTAAGCAGGTTATTTATAAAAATGCAATAACATAATAATAATAAAAGGCACCGAGCGGGCGTCTGAAGCAACGCCACATAAAGGGCTTATAAAAGAAATGCCACGGTCGGGCGTCTCAGCGACACCACATAAAGGGCTTTAAAAGAAATGCCACAGTCGGGCGTCTGAGCGACACCACATAAAGGGCTTTAAAAGAAATGCCACATTCAAGGCCCGAGCGACACCACATAAAGGGCTTTAAAAGAAATGCCACGGTCGAAGGCGTCGAGCGACACCACATAAAGGGCTTTAAAAGAAATGCCACGGTCGAGCGCCTGAGCGACACCACATAAAGGGCTTTAAAAGAAATGCCACGATCAAGGCGTCGAGCGACACCACATAAAGGGCTTTAAAAGAAATGCCACGGTCGGGCGTTTGAGCGACACCATATAAAGGGCTTTAAATGAAATGCCACAGTCGGGCGTCTGAGCGACACCACATAAAGGGCTTTAAAAGAAAAACAATCATAGTGAATATCCAGGAGGTAGAACCGTCCTAGGGATATTCGATAATACCAATAATATCACGGGTTAGTCCACAACAAAATAATAATCATCATTACCACATGTCGCAAGTCGTAATATCGTTCTGATTTAACAGCCACCTCCAAGACCGACACTAAGACCGACACTTGACCCATCCTAGACTGTAATCCTTAACCATGGACACGGCTATTCAATAGGTTTAATCTCTCAGAGGTGTACTCTTTACCCACAAGTAACGGATTCCTTTAGTCCATCGGGACTAATTCCGCTCTCATGTCTTTTGTTGAAAACACACCTAACTTGCACACACCAGCTTAAATCACACGTGTGCGAAATCACCCACGACACTGTCAAGCAAACTCTAAGTGGGAGGCTACAACCTCGCGTAGCATGGGATCAAATTTATATTGCGCTCTAAGGGGTGGCCTCCTCTCGGTCTCAATCGAAACACCCATGCCCCGGACCAGGTGGTCTGCCTACCAGCTACAACCGGTATCTTCCACCCTGGCCTCTCTGTATGGTGTGTGCTAGAAAGAGGTTGACAACTTATTGAACCGTACTCTACTTGTTGTAGAGACAAGTGGTAGTACGAAACAAGTATGGGGGTTACTAGAACAAGACTCGAGCTAGGGTCGACTCAGGAGGTTTATAAATTTCTCTGCATGGCATGTATAATGAAAATAATCCAACCAACAGAATCACCGCTCACTATACCTTACTATGCCATACCGGACATAACCGTTTCGACAGAGACCGGCGACAAACTCATGCCTACCCAAGGCAGAGGTTTTCCCGGACTTCTTCCGGCATGCATGCAAGGCACATGAGGATGATTATCGTCACAAGTGTGTTCATTCCCAACAGCATGGAAATCACTAATATGCATCCATACACATGATCATATCACATGAAATAACAAGTCCTCCGAAATGAGGTGATGTTATAAACGTGTCAACGAACACACAAAAATATTACGCCGGGGTTCAGAATGCTTGCCTTCAGGTCATGGGAAGGCAGGGTGCATTTCAAACTCTTGAAATAATTCTCCTCTCTACAAAAATCCTATTTTGAAAATATAAAAGAATTAGCACACAAAAATAAAAACAGCACAAAAGTTGTTTTGAATTTTTTTCAAATAAATCTTAAAATAAACTAGACAATATTTGAAAGAGGTAGGAAAAAGAATCAATTTAATTGGAGTTGTATTTAAAAAGATACAGCAGGTCAAAGTTTGGTTAAAATCTGTTATTTAAAACAAAACAGAAAAGAAAACGTTTTAAAAGAAAAACACGTCGAAGGCGTATTCGGAAAAGGCGCTTCCACTTACTCCTGCGTGGACAAGCGCTGGGTCATTGACAGTGGGCCTGCTGCCCCATGGTCAGGTTTGACCAGCCACGCGTCGTTCCCCTCTCGACCGAGCAGAGCGAGCTCCGGCGAGATTTGCCGTGAACAGGCGTCCTTGGTGATCTGAGGACATGGGTGTGCTCAGGGGGTCGAGACGAGTCTGTGGGTACCCTCCATGGTCGCCGATGTGGACGGAGTCGCCGACGACGAGCTTCGCGGCGGAGGAGGCGTTCGGGTCGATAGTGGGTTTGGGGCTACGGTGGCTTCCGACCAAAATCGAGCGTGGGGTTGCACTCACGAGAGGGAGGGGGAGCTCTTGGTGGAGATAATGGAGAGGGGGAGGCACTGGTGGCGACGGAATCGGCCGGTACTAGGCGGCGACCGAACCGGCCGGACTCGGGGAATAAGGCCTTCCCCTCCTCGACTGCTGGCCGCAGTAGCTCTAGGGGGATCAGATGAGGTTGCTCGAGAACTCGATTGGTCTCCGGGGCCCTTATATAGGCGGTGGAGGTCGGTTCTGAGGCGGCCGGCGATAAGGACGACGGCGAACCATCTTTCTGTAGCAATGGCGGCGTGGCGGCGGCGCGCTTAGGGGCGATCTTGCTGCTGGCGGAGATGTAAGGGGCAGCTCGCGGCTGGTGGCTTTGGCGGCACCGACCGAGGCGGTGTGCGCTGCGGACGCCGCGTCCGCCAAGGCTCGACAATGGCGCTGTTGGCTGCCGAGGCGGCTTACGCGTTCTTTGTGGGAAGGGAGTGCGTGGCGTGGCGCTCAGAGCGGCCAAATACCGGTAGCGGCGTGTGTCGGCTCGGGCGCGGATCGTGCAATCTGCTGGCTCTGGCGTGTCCAAAGCATGCACGGAAGGTGTTCGATACAATGCCGTGGCATGCTACAGTCACAGTGAGGTTGGCAAGCAACATAACTAGGTTAGAGATAGAGGAAACTCAAGGGACAAGGTGGTTTGGTCAGGTGGCCAAGTTCACAATGCCAACAACAACTCATGCCAAATCAGTTCATGCCCTCCAGGTGTTTGACAAAATGCCACAGGCACCTAGGCATTTCTTGGAGTGGCCAATACTTCCAGATCAGTGTCTCCTTGGATGCACAAGAGGGTGGTGAGGTTAGTTTGTGAAAAGCACAAACTTGCTAGTGCAAGTTTTGCAGAACTTCAAATCTGGACAGGAGGTGGATGGCATTATAACATGAACCAAAAATGATCAAATGAGTGCATGCTCCTGGACTTAGGGGTTTTGCATGGAGGACTACAAGTAGGAGAAAGAATCTAGGGCCAAAGAGCAAGCAAAACTATGGTTGTTGTACAAACCATCATGTTGGACTAGAATGGAGATGAGGTTGATTCACTCAAAAATTTCAAATAACAACCCTGGATTTTTGCATAAAGTGGAATCATATGCTGCTACTAACATCCCAAAATTTTGGTGGAAGCTAGAAAGAAATATATAAAAGGGTTCTAGTGCAAAATTGTCCACTGGACCAGAGAAGAAAAACATGTGTAGCACTCAAAATATGCAATGAATGAAATATATTATTGCACAAAAGTGATTTAGAGACACCACATGACATCTCCAAATTTTGGTTGGATTTTTAGTTAAGTTTATCAACTGGTTGTAGTACAAAAAGGAGCTCCAAAACTTAAAACAAGCCATTTTAATGAATAAAGCTCAGGGTGGAATAATTTAATAAATAAATCTACTGATTGAGATATGTTTTTATAGAGAGGGCATATAAGTCCAATATGTTTTGGAAGGACCCACTTGGGAAAAACTCCTTAATATTAAAAGAAAAGTTTTGAAATCAACAGAGATATTCTTGCACGCAAAATTTTTAAACTCTTGGCAAAATTTTAATAACAAAAACCTGGTTAAATTTTTGGGGTGTTACAGGTTTTCCGCACAGCATTATAACTGATAATGGTACTAATCTCTCAAAGGGTGCCATGGAAGAGTTCTGTCAACAAGAGCACATCCGGCTTGATGTTTCGGATGTTGCTCATCACCAGTCTAATGGTCAAGCAGAAAGAGCTAATCAAGAGATCTTGAAAGGCATAAAACCCCGGCTCTTAGTTCCCTTGCAGCGAACTCCAGTGTCGGTGTACTAGAGTAGGGGTACCCTAGTATCCCGAAATCGTGCACGGCGATCATGACACCCAGCTGCAAGGCTTGCTGGTGACCGCCAAGGTCCTCCGCGCTCCATTAGAGCCATTCAAGAACAAAGTATTTAAGTCAAGGAGACAAGGCCCGGCAAGAGGAGCTTGCCGGAAGGCCAACCAAGGCACCTAGGAATCAAGGCCCCGCAAGAGGAGCTTGCGGAAGGCCCGATGGCGACAAGCTTCCGGACGCAACAAGGCAATAACATGGCAAGGCGCTTGCATGGCAGACTACCACTCCGTTCTGCGCTCCAAAGACATCCACCAACGATGTCGCCATGGGACCTTTCGGTAGCAGCGTGGCAAGAGGTCTTGACGGCCAGCGGAGCGCGGTGGCAAGCGGTGCTGACAAGATTGCCATCGTGGCAAGCGGTGGCGTCCCTGACGGTCCTTTTCTGCACTGTTTAGTTGACATGGACGGGCCTCGACACGTGGGAGATATAACCGCATCGGGGGCGTTACAAGTTGGTAATCAGAGCCTTCCCCGACTTAGGAGCCCCCTACTTGATTGTTTGCTGACGTTGTTGAGTCTAGAATGGAAAATGTTTTGAGTCTTAGGATTATATATATCGGAGAGTAGGATTCTTTTTACTCCCCAGTCCCTTCGTCGCTCTGGTGAGGTCTCCCGACGTAGAGTTTTGACTCTTCTCTTCTCAAATTTCACTAAAATTTTTTTAGGATCACGTGGGTATCTTGGAATCGTTCCGATGGTTTTGTGACGAGAACATTGTTCTTGGTGCCTCGACATTTAGGGGTTGTGGCGGTGTCCGGGAGTTGAGCTCCGAGGTGTTGTCGTCACAATTTTATCGTTGCGATTCTGGAATACCGAGTTTTGCCGACATCGAAATCTCTTTTGTGCGAGTTGTTGGTGAGATAACCCTGATAGCCCAATCTTCGTGGCGAAAAGGGAGTATTGCCATGACTTGCATAACGGATGTTTTTCAAGGTCGAGGTACACGATTTCCGAGGATTTCTTGGTTATGTGTTGACGGATGGATACAATTGGATCTAGGTATTGTTAGTTTGGGTGATATATTTTGTGTCCCCTGTATCCCCAACACCGCATTGCATAACCGTAAAGTTTCGGGAGTTTATAGGTGGGAATTCTAGTAGCTTACGGGATATTCTTTCCGGCGGATGTATGATTTGAGATTGGGGTTCAACATCTAGTGGTCCTCCCATTCACGGTCGATTCTGATTGGTCGCGAGGCGTCTTAAAGAATCCTTGGCTATGCTGATTCGGGGCGTCTTGTTTGTCATTCGTGACGTCCGCTATACGTCGTGTCCGTGTGGGCCCCACCACGAACACTTTGGACGAAATCTCTATCATGTGTTTGTTCCGCTCATTCTAGAAGCCAATCTTTTGTTTTCGGTTGTGAGATTCGATTTGTTTCTAAGGCGATGTTGTTTCCATATCTTTATCTAAGTGGCTTCTCACCTTAATGGGCGTGTGATGATTAACTTTGAATTCATTCGTTCATTCTTGTTCAATGTTTATTGTGAAGACTATTTGTTGCAATTTCTATCCGTTGATTCTACTTATCAATTTGTCTATCAAAGGACTAACGGATGTCACCCTCTTGAGATGGCTCGCCAACGCGTCGAATCCAGATCGCAATGATGGGGATCAGTCGAACCCTCCACCTCCACCTCCACCTCCGCCTCCAGAGGCCTGGCAAGCTATCATGGCAGCCACCAATGCCAATGCTCAGATGATTTTGCAGCTCTTGCAAGAACGTGCTCGAGGCAAGGCAATCAAGGCAATCAAGGTCAAGGCAACAATCAGCCGCATTTTGCTACTCTCAGTCAGTTCCTCGCTAATCAGCCGAAGTCTTTCAGTTTCTGTGTCGAGGCCACAGACGCTGACGATTGGTTAGTGGACATCTGCAAGCACTTTGACTGTAGCAATGTCAGACCTGAGGACTTTGTCAAGTTTGCATCGTTTCAACTCAAGGATCAAGCTGCTGAGTGGTACCAGCAATACAAAGATTCGAGAGGAGGTCGTGTCATTACAGGATGAGTTCCGCCGTGATTTGAGCTCATCACATTCGAAAAGTGTTGTTGAGAGCAAGCGTGAGGAGTTCCGCAATCTCAAGCAGGGCAACATGTCTGTCTATCAATACAATATCCAGTTCGAAGCTTCGCTCGTTTTGCTAAGCAAGACGTGCTCGATGAAAAGAGTATGATCTATCAATTCGTGAGGTGGTCCGAGAGAAGATCTGCAATTACCTCTTGTGCCGTTTGAGCGGATAAGTATGATGATTTCTACAACATGGCTCAAAGCAAGAAGCGCCCAACGCAAATGTGAGGCTTCTAAGAAGAGAATCAGGATGCAGTTCAGTCCTCTGCTTCCTCTCAAGTGGCAGCTAAGCAGCGAAGTTTTACCCCCCTCCTCCGTTCCGCCGACCTTACCCCTAAGTAACTTTCCATATTTGTAACTCCAACTCTTGCCATTTTCGGCATTGATATATGATATTCCCTCCGTGGTTGGGTTTTCTCCTTTTTGTATTTTGTCCATGTCATGCATTTTATTATGTCATCATGTGCATCGCATTTGCATACGTGTTAGCCTCATGTTTCGAGCATTTTTCCCGTTGTCCGTTTTGCAATCCGGCACTCCTATCTCCCCGGCGTCCCTTTTACGTTTTTCCGTAAAGCGGGTACTAAACCTTCTCGAAATGGACCGAGGTTTGTCTAGTGGCCTTGGTATACCACCGTAGACCACCGGTCAAGTTTCGGTCATTTGAGCTCGTTTGGTACTCCAACGGTTAACCGCACTCTCAAAAGGCCTCTTTTAAGTTGCAGCCCAACACCCTCCAAAACAGCCCAATAACCCATATAAGTCACTCCCATGCTCTCCGTCGTTCGATCACGATCGTGTGGGCGAAACTACACCTCATTTGGACTCTCCTAGCTCCCTCTATGCCTATTTAAACATCTCCCCCGAAATCCGGATCATCCTCTTCCCCGAGACCCTAAAAATCCGTCCCGCGCCGCCGGACGCGTCCAGCCGCCGCGGACACGTCCGCCCAGCGCCCTCGTCCAATCACCGGCCGCCACCTGTCCGCGCCGCCGCCCCGCCGCCCTGCCCGCCCGAGCCAGCGAAGGCCCGCCAACCACGCCCGCCACCGCGCCCAGCCGCATGGTTTGGCGGGCCGCGCCGGCTCATGCCGCACGCGCCGCGAGCCACCGCCGCCCTCCGCCTCCGGCGACCTCCGGCCGGCCCAGCTGCCGCCGCCATCACCACCGCCGCCCAGCGCCTCCCTCCCCCGCCGCCGCCCGCCTCCCCCGGAGGCCGCCTCCTCCGGCGAGCTCCGACCGGATCCGCCCGCGCGCCCCTCCTCCACCGGATCCCCGCCGGCGATCGCCTCCTCCGGCGAGCTCCGGGAGCCGCCGCCCGCGCCCGATCCGATCCGGCCTCGATCCACGCGCGGCCGTTGACTTCTCTTCCTTCCCCATTTTTCTCTAAGTCCTTATATTCGATTTTTGTTGCATTTTCAACGTGCTATATCTTCGCATCCGTAGATCCATTTTGCGCGTATAATATGTCAAAATGTTCGTCTCGAAGAGTAGATCATTTCATTCCATTGCATCATATTCATTTGAGCTCATCTTGATGCCCGAAATGCTGTTAGAAGAGTGCTATGTGATGTTAGTTTCTGTTTCGTAACAGAAGTTGCACTTTTGTCATTTTTGCCATGATTAATGTGTGCACCCTATGAATTTGAGTCCTACATGTGTTTTGAAATATGCCATGCTATCTTTCCAGGGGTGTATGCCATGTATTTTTGTGATCTATGTGGTGACTAGCACAAGCTTGCAAAGTAGGTGTCCTGCTGTTGCTGATTTTCAGCCCTGTTTAGCTGATTTTGATGCCATGTTTACTTGATGATACCGAGAGATCTATGCATATTTTGAGATACTTCAGTAAGGGTGTTTTGTAAATCATGTCTTGCTCTATCAATCCATGCCTTTGTTTGCAATTATGGAGTGCCATAGCTTGAGTCAATCGAGCTCTACTTTTGCTATCAAATGTTTCCTGGCAGATTGTATACGTGTTATTCAATTTTGCCTAGCTTGTTGTGGTTGATCCATTTATGCTATGTTATTGTTCTTGCAATGTATGTCTTCTATGTCATGTCTTCTTGGTGTATGTATGCTTAGTTTATCATATAAGGCTCTGTAGTGAGTGCATTGAGCTTGTAAACATGCCCTCTCGTTATCAGTTTTTGACATGCCATGTTGCTGAATCTGTTAACGAGACTTTCAATATTGACATGAGTGTTACTATATTTTCTAGTCCTTTTTGGCTTATGGTCAGTAAGGGACTTTTGATCTATGCTTTGAGTAGATTCATGCCATGCCTTGTTTTGCTATTTTAAGGTCCTGTAGCATGTAGTTTTGCTGCTCTGAACTTTGCAACCTGATGCTGTTTTTGCCATGTCCAGCCTGATATTTTGTGCTCTTTTGCCATGCTTGTTTGAACATGTTATGATGTGAACTAGCCGTAGCTCAGTGCTCATCTTTTGTCGAGCATCATGTGTACATCACTGCCATGTGCTTTGTTGATACGTTTGGGTGCATTAGCTTAATTAATTGTTGCTTGCTAAGTGGCATCATGCTGTTAATGGCAGATTTGCGCCATTCTTGTTTTGCTTGCCATTTGCAAACCGTGCATCCGTTTCCGGTGATCTTTATATCGATTTCAACGAAATCATCTCATCTTTCCAGCGGCATGCTTGGTTTGCCAAGTTGATGCCTGGTTCATCATTACCTTCCGGGCGCATATACGCATTGCATATCGCATCTCGCATATCATGTCATGTTTTGCATCATGTTGATTGTGCATTGCACCGTGATTTATTGTGGTTCCTTTGTTTGTGTTGTTGCTTTGGGTAGAGTCGGGAGACGAGTACGTGAACGAGGAACCTGTTGAGAACGCCGAGGATCAAGCTTTCGACAACTCGAGAACATTCGAGGCAAGATGACCATACCCTCGAAATCACTTCTATCTTTGCTATGCTAGTTGCTCGCTCTTTTGCTATGCCTATGCTGCGATGCCTATCACTTGCTATATCATGCCACCCATATTGCCATGTCAGCCCTAACCATCCTTTTCCTAGCAAACTGTTGATTGGCTATGTTACCGCTTCGCCAGCCCTCTTATAGCGTTGCTAGTTGCGGTGAAGTGAAGTTTGTTCCTTGTTGGAACATGGAGATGTTGTTCCTCTTTGGAACATGTTTACTTGTTGGGGATATCACAATATATATATCTGCTTAATTAAGACATCTATATACTTGGTAAAGGGTGGAAGGCTCGGCCTTATGCACGTGTTTTGTTCCACTCTTGCCACCTAGTTTCCGTCATACCGTGTTATGTTCCTTGATTTTGCGTTCCTTACGGTTGGGTGATTTATGGGACCCCTTGACAGTTCGCTTTGAATAAGACTCGTCCAAAGAAGGCCCAACTTTGGTTTTACCATTTGCCACCTAAGCCTTTTCCCCGGTTTTCGCGAGCCCGAGGGTCATCTTATTTTAAACCCCGGCGGTGCTCCTTGAACATTGGTCCAAACTAGAGCACCGTCTTGGGACCATTCCTTGGCAACATGGATTACGTCGGTTCTGTATGCTTAGCTTATCCGGATGTGCCCCGAGAACGAGATATGTGCAGCTCCTATCGGGATTTGTCGGCACAACCGGTGGCTTTGCTGGTCTTGTTTTATTCTTTGTCGAAATGTCTTGTAGTCCGGATTCGAGATTGATCGGGTCTTCGGTAGAAGGAATATCCTTCGTTGACCGTGAGAGCTTATAATGGGCTAAGTTGGGACACCCTGCAGGTAATATCTTTCAAAGCCGTGCCCGCGGTTATGAGGCAGATGGGAATTTGTTAATGTCCGGTTGTAGAAAACCCGAAGTTGACCTCAAATAAAATACACATCAACAAGTGTGTAACCGTGATGGTCTCTTCTCGGCGGTCCGGGAAGTGAACACGATGTTGGAGTTATGTCGGCGTAAGTAGTTCAGATCACTTCTTGATCGCTACTAGTTTCACGACCGTGCTTTGCTCCTCTTCTCGCTCCCTTTGCGGTAGCCACCATATATGCTAGTCGCTTGCTGCAGCTCCACTTTATTACTTTGTCCTTCCTATTAGCTTAAATAGTCTTGATCTCGCGGGTGTGAGATTGCTGAGTCCCGTGACTCACGTGATACTTCAAAACAGTTGCGTGTTCCGATGAGGCCGGTCAGGTGATTCCACCGAGCTCAAGTGGGAGTTCGACGAGGAACGTGGTCGTTACTATGTGTCTTTTCCCGATGATCGTAGTGGTGCCCAGTTGGGACGATTCGGGATCTGTAGCATTTGGGGTATCTTCTTTTATTTTGGTTCCGTAGTCGGACCTTGAGTGTACTCAATGATGGATGTTTATTTATGTATTGTGTGAAGTGGCATTGTAAGCCAACTATGTATCTCTTTCCTTATTTATTACATGGGTTGTGTGAAGATTACCTCACTTGCGACATTGCTTTCAATGCGGTTATGCCTCTAAGTCGTGCCTCGACACGTGGGAGATATAACCGCATCGGGCGATATAGAGAACCCTAGCGCAAGTACATTCAGAGATTCAACTGTACACAGCACAACATCCCGATGTCCAACCTGCCATGGTGATCAGCGCGTTCCATCGAACGTCTTGAAACCGCAGGATGCGGAGGAGATGGCGATGTGCAAGATCGAGATGTCGATGAGCTATATGCCCCGGCCGACAAGTGTGCACGTCTTTGAGGAAGGAGGAGACTCCCGGAGAGAATCTGAAGCTGCAGGATCGATAGTGAGGGGTCCACCCGGCAAAGAAAAGACGGCGGCGGAATAACAGGAAAAAGAAAGGCAAAGATGTGCTCGTTGTCGAGCAGTCCGCAACGGAGGTGGCGCCAAGAAAGCCAAAGTTGGTAGCTCCGGCAAGGAGGTTGCCGCCGCACCAACCGCCAGTCGTGGCGATCGCCGACAAGCGTGACGGCTCCAACAAGCAATCTTGCAAGATCCACCGCACCAAGGGCCATGACCTCCAGAGCTGCAAGAAGGTCGAGCAGCTTGTTGAGCAGCGAAGGCTGAATACGAAAGGCGCGACAAGGAGAAGGTTCAAGAAGGTCTTTGGAGGAGCCAAGAAGAAACGCCCGGGAGGGAGGACGCCATGCAAGGACAAGCAATGCAAGGAGACAGACCTCCCGTGGCGCGACAAGGGCGAAGATGACGACGACGATGAAGACATGGAAGATGATGAGACCGACGAGCAGGAGTTCCAGAAAGCCACAGAGGTCCTGTGCGTTGACGGTGGTGCTTCTCTGCATACTTCACACCGCCAACTCAAGCAGTGGATGCGGGAATTCAATGCGGCAGAACCATCCGTCGAGTCACGCAAGCCTCTGAAATGGTCCAGCACGCCTATCATCTTTGATATTGAGGACCACCCTGATCGCATCACTGCGGTCGGGTGCTTGCCGATGTTGGTCTCACCAACTATCCGCAACCTCAAGGTCACTAAGATGCTAGTTGACGGCGGGGCCGGCTTGAACCTGATCTCCTCAGCTGTACTCCATAAACTCCAGATCCCTGACAGCGAGCTCGAAGAGACCGGCACATTCCAAGGAATCAATCCGGGAAGGAGCAAGCCAAAGGGAAAGATCACGTTGCCCGTGACATTTGGCAACGAGTTGAACTTCAGGACTAAGAGGGTCACTTTTGACGTTGCTGATTTTCCATTGCCTTACAATGGGATACTTGGCCGTCCAGCACTCGCCAAGTTTATGGCAGCCTCTCATTATGCATACAACTTGCTCAAGATGCCAGCCCGATAAGTGTCATTTCGTCCTGGCGACAAGAAGGATGCTCTTATCTGCACCGACAAGATCTACCGGAAGCAAAGCATGCAACAGATAGCAAGTCACTTGCCACTGAAGCTCCCGGGAAGAAGAAGACCAAGTCCGGCAAGAGCTCGATGCCCACTCCGGCAAGCCCACCTCTTCGGAGTGCTGCGCTACCGTCGAGGACGCACCATCGAGCTCCACCGGCAAGTGTAAGAAGACGATGGCAGCTCCACCAAAGACCAAGAAGGTGTCCGCCAAGGAGGACGGCACTGGTGTGTAGCGACCCGACCTCGACGGTCAAGCCTCGTGTATCCGTGCCATCCTCGGATCAAGATCTTTGGCACACACACATCAATGTATATACCAAAGTGCAATCACATGTATAAATAACGAAACTGATATATACCTCATAAGTCTCGTGAAACAAGTAATCGGGTGTGGAGTCCCATCAACGCCATCGGCAAAGTTGAGTGTAGACCGTAACCTGTATCGTAACTCTTACTGTCGAAGAAAATCTGCAACATGATACGTTGCAGCCGTGTAGGTCAAGACATTGAATGTACCGCAAGATCACAACATGAGAAAACAGATGGTAAAACTATACTATATGCAATATGGCTTTTGTGGCTCGTGTATGCGAGTTTTGTTTATGTAAAAGCTGGTTTTATTTTCCCTACATCAAAGGAATAAATGAAGTCTGTACTATGGAGTTTTCTATCATGACATGGTTCCGCCAACCGATGTCTCATAGCCCAAAATCATCATAAGTTGCCCACAATTAAGTTATCAATCCGGTGTTGAGAGTTCCGAGATAGATCCAAGTCCAGATGCTCAAATTGTCCGTGAATCGGGACACGGCTAATCGATTAGGTTTTAACCCTCTGCAGAGGTTTGTACACTTTACCCGCAAGATTCGATCCTCTCTTTACGTTCTCGCACTTCGTGGTGTTTGAGAACAAGATGACCAAACATGGTCTTCCAAGAGTTCCTCGACCACCGTCCGTGCTCATCCAATCCTACCGTAGTTCTACATCTGCTAGCACCGCCCCACCAGATTCACCACTAAGGTCAACCAAGCCAGAGCCCATAGTGACTTGCGGTTGCAGGTAAGCTTCGGGCATGAAGTATTCTTCCGTCTCTTTGAGTCAGGGTGAAGCTTTCCGCAAGATGTCATGGCGCTTCTCCATGCATCCCGCCAACCACCGGTTTCTCCAGGTGCCCACAACCGCCCTTCACCCAAGAGTGTGTATTGAATTCTTGTCTCGAGTCTTGAAGTCTTGAGGCCTTGAAGATGCATCCTTGCAGATTCCATCATGGAGTTGTCGTCATTGACGAGATCCTCCATTCTCACACCACTCCGAGCACCCATACCAACCCCATCTACTATAGCGTAGCATTAAAATAAATAACGTCCGGGCTTGGTAACAGGTGATGGGTTCCTACCTCATGCATACTACTCAACTACAAGGATTCAATATCACTCTGGAGGGATTGTTGCGAAGATGACACTAGATGCAATAAAACACATAGGTATGAAAAACATGGTCAAAGTGAACTTGCTCGGTAAGTTGATGAAGATAACAACACTCTCGAATAATGACTTGGTAGAACTATTCACACTCCGTTGAAAATCTATATAGTCAAACATAGCATTCATATAAGCAAACATCCTAGCAAACAATTTTAACACTCATAATAAAACCAACAAATAAAAATGCAAATCAAGGGACACCAAATAAAAACAAAGGAAAACTACACAACAAAACTACTAAAGAAAACTCTAAGACATAACACAAAAATAGTTTTGTCCTAAGTAAAATTTAACATCAAAGGAAATACCAACATAATAAATAATCTGAAAATAAAATATAAAACAACTAATTTTAACAGAAAGTATTTTTCATAAACTTTTAGTAGCAAAAAGAAACAAATAAAAAGCTTTTATGAAACACTAACTATGACCTAAACAAGTTTTCATACAAAACTAAGAAAAACAAATTTTTAAAATAAAAACAAAATTTTCTTTTGTTGACTAACAGAAACAAAACTAAGTTTTTCAAGAGTGACAAAAAGAAATAATTTGAAACTAATAAAAACAATAAAGAAAAGACTAAAACAAAACTATAACTAAAACAGTACTGTTTTGCTAAAAACCTAATTTAAAAATAAAGTAAAAATAAAGAAGTATATGCTACTGGATAGACAAAACCATAATAAAACAGTAGCAAAAGAATCAATCAAAAATAGTTTGTAAAACTCAAAATATGACCAAATTAGTGATTTGAACAAATTTCATCAAATTCAAATCTAAACTATTCAAATTTGAAACCTAAGTACACAAACAGAAACTTAAGCAAGTTTGTGACACAATGCAAAAGAATCAACTCAAACGGAGTTACTGGAACTTAAGTTATGAACAAAAGAAGTTTGAATATGAATCTGAACAAATTTCGAAATTTTAAACTTTCAAAAACATGTTTGAGTTGAATTACTGGATAGAGGAGATCGTAACGAAGAAGTGGGCGTTGGTTTCATCTAATTTGGATGAACGAGTAAAAGTTATGGCTATTTGAAAATCAGGGCCAAGTTGTTTTACTGAAAGAAAAATAGTTACTGACTAAGGTCTAATGTATAAATACGTAGACTAATTGATAATCTAATCTATTATATTAGTCTAAAAATAATAAACTACGGAAGTATAAGAAGGAAAAAAACAAAGAAAGATACCTTTATAGGGCAGAGAAGAGACGACTTTGAAGAGAAGAGACAATTTTCAGAAGTCGCGCCGGAGAGGAAAAAAATATATTTTTCTTAGTCAAACCAAAATATTGATTTAACCCGAATCAGATGATTTTTGGAGGCTCTATGGGTCTATATTTATAGGTGGAAAAGAGAACTTAGGGTTGAAAGGCCAGAATGTAGACTAAACATGAGCGAACAAATAAAATAAACAGGGAACTTCATGGGTTAAAAGCACCACGGGGCGGCTGCGCGCGCACGTACACGGCGCTGCAATTTTTTTTTCTGAAATTTGTTTCAAAAAAAAAACTAAACATTAACGAAAATAAATTAAAACTAAAGACAAAAGAAAACAAAAGAAAAATGGGCCGGCCTGCTGCTATGCTACGCATGTGGGCGATAAATAAATATGGGCCGCACGTACAATTTTTTTTAAATAGAAACAGAAATAAAATCGAATAGAGAAAATAAAGTAACATTTTATATAGGCATATTATATATCAAAATTTTCAGAAAAATATTTCCTACAGCATGAACATTTTACTAACATCAAATAAAGTACACACAATTTTGAATAAATCAAAGAGTGCTACTGCCCTACTAAAATCCAATAAAAAATTATTTTAAAAATACCAAAATGACTCCAAATTTATTTATCTCCAATTTTCTGATGTAGCGAATCATGTTACCCTATTTTCCATGTATTTTATTTTTGGAGAAAAATAATTTGAATAAGATCCAAATAACTCCAAATTGAAAAATAATTCCAAAAGGACTTCGAATTTGATCCTTTGAAACTCCCAACTCATATTTCATATGTTTTGAAGAAGTCATTTTATCCTCGCTCGTGAAAATCACCGAGTTGCATGAAGTTTATGAATTAGAAAACATTTCCAAATGAAATTCAAATATTTTCAACACCCCTTTTTCATTTAAATGGAAGAAGTCATGTTATCCTCTCTCCGTGGTTTTGTGATGAAAATATTTGAATTCACGGAGATCGAAAAGCAAAATGAAAGTTTGGGAAAGTCCTTTTATTCCTCTCATTTAACTTTCAAAAAGTTTCAAATTTCACTCAATCAATCACACAATAATTCAAACAAACAAACAAATCTATCTATTTATTATAACATTCCAAAATTTAGAATTTTGGGATGTTACAAATCTACCACCTTTAAAATGAATCTCGTCCTCGAGATTCGGAGAGGCTAGAAAGAAATGGGTTAGGTTTGGGGTCTTCAAAATCCATCGATCGTCTCCGGTCTCAGGGTGCTACCACCCTTAGAAGCATTGTTACGGTTCCATCAAAACTCGATACTCTATCCTTATTCTTTGGCGAAGGTCGGTCTTCTCGGATATTAAGGATAATTCCTTCTCTGGGCTCTTCCGTAGTGGCATAACCTTTTCCTCAATTCTTTTGTCCTTTCATATTGGTAAGGTTATTCCGAGACTGGGTCTTCATAGTCGACGGTCCGCGCCAATTCTAAACAAATATCGGTATCTCATGGTGGTCAACGATTTATGGTTTCCCTACAGAAAACGGGTCTGGGTTGAACCTCACCGTATAACCTACGGTTGGCAACAACTGCCGTGTACAAGGGAAAAAATACCTATACCTTTCTAAGGTTTAAACAAGGTTTTGATCGTCGTCTCTCTACTATAGGTAAGTCACTCAGATTTTTATCCCATATAGCAAAGCGAATAATAAGAGTAAGTCGGTATGGTGATCAATCCATCCCGCACCCAAATCATTACCTTGTACATGGTTTAGCGAATCTCGCATTCTAACACTCGGTCATCCTCACAAGCATTGCAGAATTTCTCTTGTCGACGAACCAAGTTCGAAAATCCATTGATTCTGCAGCCAAACAAACATCTATCGCTCCTTAACAACTCTCGTGTTTTATGTAAACTCCTATAGAATCGCTCGGTTGATCAAATCGTAGTATATTCCCAAAATTTCTTTCTCCAAAGGGTACTTGATCCTTATTAATTCTTGGGCACATGGGTTATGGCCCACTTCAACACTAGTGCAGCTTTAACTCATCCTTGGGGTAACTCTCTTGTTCCATATTGCACATCCTTTAAATCCAAAGAGTACTGCTTTTCTTCATACCATCATATCAAAAGCAAAACTCCAACTTTTTTTTTCCTTCAAACTACAGTCCGTGGAATATATATTTTCTTATCCATTAGTCTAGTCTTCTTCACAGGGTACTACCACCCTAAAAATGAAATTCACAAATCCATCCATAGACCATATTTCTCATATCCTTGAAAATGGTCAAAATCTTTGTTCACAGAGTAACAACTCCTACAATTAAACATATGAAAACATGTCACCTTAACTTTATTGATTTCATGAATCCATTACAAACTCTAAGCACCCATTACATAACTCAACTTATTGTACTCATAAACATGAAATTGCTTTCTATTACTCTTGTTTCCAATATCAAAATTCCAACTACTCAACTCCAGCTTTCATCTTGTTGGGACATTTAGTAGCATAATGTCCTGCTTCCTTGCAATGAAAACAAAAGACTTCCGACATGTCTCGGGCTTCTTTATGATTATGTAGGCTCCTTGGATTCTTGGCTTCTTTTACGGACATTTACTAGTGTAATGACCTAAATCCTTGCACCGATAACAAGTGATATGACTCAGTCCTTCTCTGCGAAAATTGTGTTGTTCGGGGGTTGCCTTCTTTTCTCCTCCCGGATTTCTCTCAGAATGATCGAGCTTCTATTTCCGAGGGTCAAACTTCACTTCTTGCCGTCGGAAATCTCCGAGATATTCTTCTCTTTCCTTGGTACAATCTTGGGAAAATGTCCTTCTTCTCCACATGAATAGCGTGCATTGGAGTAAAATCTATTGAGGCCTTCTCCATCGTGGTCTTCAACACATTCCTTCATCACAGTTCTTTCATAACTTCTGGAGGGCTTCTTTCATTCCTTCTTCCTGCTCCTGAATAGTTTGTTGCACCATGGGGTAAATGTGACACTGGTCGGGTAGTGGGTGGTTCCTTCACACAAGAAACAAGTCACCCGACTAGTTGGGCATTCCTCACCGGGTGTTTCTCCTCACAATGAGGGCATCCATCCTTGTGTTCCTCCCGGTGTGTCCTATTTCTCCATAAATCTTGCAGCACAAGGTTTATTTCTTGGTGTATCATGGTGCTTCCGGATAAGACGAGATCTTGTCGAGTCTTCTTGAATTTGTCCCAAGTTCTTGCTCCATTAACTCCTTGTATGGCTTGATGCATTTTCCACCAGGTTGCAGACTTCCTTCAAAGTACTGAAGAGCGTAAGATACTTCATTCTTCCTTGAAACCAAATTGCTCCCGAAGTGATTCTCCATGTTCTGAATCCATAGCTCTGCCTCCGGCTGAGTCATCGGTCCAAAGAATAGCAGACCAACTTCATTCATCATCTATGGGGTCCAAAAGTTTTGGGATGAGATATGAGAGAGGTGGGGAGGGATATACACACAATACAAACAATAGTTTTGAAGAAACAGGTTTTATTTTGGGGCTGTCGGAAAACATCAAACAAATGACAGCTCACAAATCATCGCATCTAACGTAGGTGTATAACAGGGGTTTGGTCTCTAAAGGTCAAATAATTCTTCAGGAACTTCAAATTCTTCAAGTCTTCAGAGTCTTCAATTGTTGCAGCTGCAATTCTTCCAACGCATGGTGAAATCCTCTTTACTCTGAAATGGCCATCAGTTGTCCGATATCTTTACTTCTTGGAGCGGCTTCAGTTGATCCTCCGCGTGGTCAAAAGGGAAAGGGGTATATTCTAACTATTTGAGGTGAGAGGGTCTATTTGATAAAATCAGAAAAGATGAGGAGTAAGAGTCTTTTGAAAATAAAGTTTTGAGATATCCTGTCCAAGGGCTTTCCGATTTCTAGGTCACGCCCCACACCAACATGCTCGATACCATATCAGAAGCGACCCGACCTCGAGACGGTCAAGCCTCTCGTGTATCCGTGCCATCCTCGGATTAGTATGTCAGGCACACACAGACATCAATGTATATATCAAAGTGCAATCACATGTATAAATAACGAAACTGATATATACCTCATAAGTCTCAGCTGAAACAAGTAATCGGGTGTGGAGTCCCATCAACGCCATCGGCAAAGTTGAGTGTAGACCGTAACCTCAGATCGTAACTCTTACTCGTCGAAGAAAATCTGCAACATGATACGTTGCAGCCGTGTAGGTCAAGACATTGAATGTACCGCAAGATCACAACATGAGAAAACAGATGGTAAAACTATACTATATGCAATATGGCTTTTGTGGCTCTGTGTCTGAGTTTTGTTTGCGTAAAAGCTGGTTTTATTTTCCCTACATCAAAGGAATAAATGAAGTCTGTACTATGGAGTTTTCTATCATGACATGGTTCCGCCAACCGATGTCTCATAGCCCAAAATCATCATAAGTTGCCCACAATTAAGTTATCAATCCGTGTTGAGAGTTCCAGATAGATCCAAGTCCAGATGCTCAAATTGTCCGTAATCGGGACACGGCTAATCGATTAGGTTTTAACCCTCTGCAGAGGTTTGTACACTTTACCCGCAAGATTCGATCCTCTCTTTACGCTCTCGCACTTCGTGGTGTTTGAGAACAAGATGACCAAACATGGTCTTCCAAGAGTTCCTCCGACCACCGTCCGGTGCTCATCCAATCCTACCGTAGTTCTACATTTGCTAGCACCGCCCCACCAGATTCACCACTAAGGTCAACCAAGCCGAGCCAATAGTGACTTGCGGTTGCACGTAAGCTTCCGGCATGAAGTATTCTTCCGTCTCTTTGAGTCTGGTGAAGCTTTCCGCAAGATGTCATGGCGCTTCTCCATGCATCCCGCCAACCACTGGTTTCTCCAGGTGCCCGTCAACCGCCCTTCACCCAAAGAGTGTGTATTGAATTCTTGTCTCGAGTCTTGAGGTCTTGAGGCATTGAAGATGCATCCTTGCAGATTCCATCATGGAGTTGTCGCCATTGACGAGATCCTCCATTCTCACACCACTCCGAGCACCCATACCAACCCCGCCTACTATAGCGTAGTATTAAAATAAATAACGCCCGGGCTTGGTAACAGGGTGATGGGTTCCTACCTCATGCATACTACTCAACTACAAGGATTCAATATCACTCTTGGAGGGATTGTTGCGAAGATGACACTAGATGCAATAAAACACATAGGTATGAAAAACATGGTCAAAGTGAACTTGCTCGGTAAGTTGATGAAGATAACAACACTCTCGAATAATGACTTGGTAGAACTATTCACACTCCGTTGAAAATCTATATAGTCAAACATAGCATTCATATAAGCAAACATCCTAGCAAACAATTTTAACACTCATAATAAAACCAACAAATAAAAATGCAAATCAAGGGACACCAAATAAAAACAAAGGAAAACTACACAACAAAACTACTAAAGAAAACTCTAAGACATAACACAAAAATAGTTTTGTCCTAAGTAAAATTTAACATCAAAGGAAATACCAACATAATAAATAATCTGAAAATAAAATATAAAACAACTAATTTTAACAGAAAGTATTTTTCATAAACTTTTAGTAGCAAAAAGAAACAAATAAAAAGCTTTTATGAAACACTAACTATGACCTAAACAAGTTTTCATACAAAACTAAGAAAACAAATTTTTAAATAAAACAAAATTTTCTTTTGTTGACTAACAGAAACAAAACTAAATTTTTCAAGAGTGACAAAAAGAAATAATTTGAAACTAATAAAAACAATAAAGAAAAGACTAAAACAAAACTATAACTAAAATAGTACTGTTTTGCTAAAACCTAATTTAAAAATAAAGTAAAAATAAAGAAGTATATGCTACTGGATAGACAAAACCATAATAAAACAGTAGCAAAAGAATCAATCAAAATACTTTGTAAAACTCAAAATATGACCAAATTAGTGATTTGAACAAATTTCATCAAATTCAAATCTAAACTATTCAAATTTGAAACCTAAGTACACAAACAGAAACTTAAGCAAGTTTGTGACACAATGCAAAAGAATCAACTCAAACGGAGTTACGGAACTTAAGTTATGAACAAAAGAAGTTTGAATATGAATCTGAACAAATTTCGAAATTTTAAACTTTCAAAAACATGTTTGAGTTGAATTACTGGATAGAGGAGATCGTGAACGAAGAAGTGGGCGTTGGTTTCATCTAATTTGGATGAACGAGTAAAAAGTTATGGCTATTTGAAAAATCAGGGCCAAGTTATTTTACGAAAGAAAAATAGTTACGGCTAAGGTCTAATGTATAAATACGTAGACTAATTGATAATCTAATCTATTATATTAGTCTAAAAATAATAAACTACGGAAGTATAAGAAGGAAAAAAAAAACAAAGAAAGATACCTTTATAGGGCAGAGAAGAGACGACTTTGAAGAGAAGAGACAATTTCCAGAAATCGCGCCGGAGAGGAAAAAAAATATTTTTCTTAGTCAAACCAAAATATTGATTTAACCCGAATCAGATGATTTTTGGAGGCTCTATGGGTCTATATTTATAGGTGGAAAAGAGGCTTAGGGGTCAAAGGCTAGGCAATGTAGGACTAAACGTAGACGAACAAATAAAATAAACGGGGAACTTTATGGGCTAAAAGCACCACGGGCCAGCTGCGCACACACGTAGACGGCGCTGCAAAAAAAAAACTAAACATTAATGAAAATAAATTAAAATTAAAGACAAAAGAAAACAAAAGAAAAACGGGCCGGCCTGCTGCTATGCTACGCATGTGGGCGATAAATAAATATGGGCCGCACGTACAATTTTTGTTTAAATAGAAACAGAAATAAAACCGAATAGAGAAAATAAAGTAACATTTTATATAGGCATATTATATATCAAAATTTTCAGAAAAATATTTCCTACATCATGAACATTTTACTAACATCAAATAAAGTACACACAATTTTGAATAAATCAAAGAGTGCTACTGCCCTACTAAAATCCAATAAAAATTATTTTAAAAATACCAAAATGACTCCAAATTTATTTATCTCCAATTTTCTGATGTAGCGAATCATGTTACCCTATTTTCCATGTATTTTATTTTGGAGATAAATAATTTGAATAAAATCCAAATAACTCCAAATTGAAAAATAATTCCAAAAGGACTTGAATTTGATCCTTTGAAACTCCCAACTCATATTTCATATGTTTTGAAGAAGTCATTTTATCCTCGCCGTGAAAATCACTGAGTTGCATGAAGTTTATGAATTAGAAAATATTTCCAAATGAAATTCAAATATTTTCAACACCCTTTTCATTTAAATGGAAGAAGTCATGTTATCCTCTCTCCGTGGTTTTGTGATGAAAAATATTTGAATTCACGGAGATCGAAAGCAAAATGAAAGTTTGGGAAAGTCCTTTATTCCTCTCATTTAACTTTCAAAAAGTTTCAAATTTCACTCAATCAATCACACAACAATTCAAACAAACAAACAAATCTATCTATTTATTATAACATTCCAAAATTTAGAATTTCGGGATGTTACATGGTGGTACCTTCACCATTAGTGCCACTCTCGACCCTAAATAGGAAGGCGCGCTCGTTGCTTTCCTGCATGGGCTAAACGCCGACGTGTTTGCGTGGCAACCGTCGACATCCCCGTGTTCCTGTGAAAGTAATTGAGCATCATCTTGCCGTCTGTCCTCACGCGCGGCCCGTCAAGCAGAAAGTCAGGAAGCAAGCAGTGGAGCGCCAAGAGTTCATCGCAGAAGAGATCAAGAAATTGGAAGCAGCAGGCCTTGTCAGAGGAGTATTCCATCCTACGTGGTTGGCCAATCCTGTAGTCGTATGTAAGGCAAACGGAAAATGGAGGCTTTGTATCGACTTTACAGATGTTAATAAAGCTTGTCCCAAAGAACCATTTCCTTGCCGCGCATCGATCAGATTTTGACTCCACGGCCGGATGTGAGTTGCTTTCATTTCTTGATGCGCACTCAGATATCATCGATCTTCATGGCGAAGAGGATGAGGAGAAACCGCATTCATCACCCCATGTGGCACATACTTGTTTCATACGGATGCCTTTCGGTTTAAAGAATGCTGGTTCAACATTTGCAAGAGTAGTCCATGACGCTTTTGAGCCGCAAATGCACGTAAATGTAGAAGCCTACATGGATGACATAGTGGTCAAAAGCAAGGACAGGCAACTCGTTCAAGATTTAGATGAGACCTTTGCAAATCTGCACAAGATCAACCTCAAGCTCAACCCCGAGAAGTGTGTGTTTGGAGTCCCTTCCAGAAGCTTCTCGGTTCTTCAGTCTCAAATGGGATTGAAGCCAATCCCACAAGATCAAGGCCATTGAGCGATTGAAGCACCAAAGCGCCAAGGATGTACGAAGACTTGCGGTTGCATAGCTGCTCTCAAAGAGTTTATCTCTAGGTTCTGCTGAACGCTACTCGCCATTTTTCAAAATATTGAAAAAGGCAGGTCCAATGAAATGGACTCGAAGCGGAGGCTGCGCTGCAGACTTAAAGAGATACTGTCCTCCACTCAACACTTGTCGCACCTAAGCCACAAGAGAAGTTGCTGCTATATATAGCGGCAACCAATCAAGTGGTTAGTGCTGCGTTAGTAGCGGAGAGGGAGGCGGATGATGAGCTAGCAACCAAGGAAGATGCATCCAATGACAAGCAAGGCACTTCACCGGCAAGCTCGTCCCGATAAGGATGGATCTCTGCAGACGTGTGAGAAGATACGAAAAAGGATGGTGCAGCGCCGGTTTACTTTTGTCGGTTCCCTTCGCAGGGGCTAGGTCAAGGTACTCGGTGTGCGAAGTTGCTTTTCGCCTTCTCATGGCCTCGAGAAAGCTGCGCCATTACTTTCAAGCACATGAGATCACAATGCCACTCGCTTCCGGCAAGAGGATACTTGCAAAATCCGTAGCAACAGGCAGGATTGTCGAGTGGGCACTGAACTGCCGAGCTTTGGCCTCAAGTTTGAAAGCACTTCAACTATCCAAAGCAGAGCATCGCAGAGTTCATAGCGGAATGGACGCCAACACAAGACGAAGAAATTCCGAAACGAGCATCCCCGCAAGGAAGCAAGCAAAGAGTGGCTAATGTACTTTGATGGTGCCTTCTCGCAAAGGCGCCGGTGTCAAGCGTCTTGCTTGTAGCACCCACCGGAGAGCACCTCAAGTATATAGTCCAAATGCACTTTCCCAAGGAGCAAGCAACAAACAATACCGCAGAGTATGAAGGTTTGCTTGCGGTCTCAGATCGCAGAGACCTTGGGATCAAGAAGCTCATAGTCGGGGTGACTCACAGCTTGTCATCCGCCAAGTGAACAAAGATTATCGAGTCCGCTGATGGAAGCCTATGTTGATGAAGTGAGAAAGCTAGAAGAGCACTTTGACGGCCTGCAGATGGAACATGTTCCAAGAGCTCGAACGATATTGCCGATGGCTCACAAAGTGCGCCAGACTCAAGTTACCTGTGGAACCAGGGATTTTGTGCTCAACCTGACTCAACCGATCGTAACGCCATCAACTGGACAGAACAAGAAGAGGAAGTTGATTTCGGTGACTATTTTCCCGCAGAGCTTCCCTGCCGCCGCCAAGAAGGTCCCCAAGATCAACACCAAGAGTGCCGAGGAGCAGTCTGCTCGACAAGCCCTAGGGTTTGTTTCGTTGAAGCGCACGCCCCGACAAGTTTTGCTCCAAGCTTGCCGGGAACATCAAGCTCCTACCGAGCCGCAGATTCTTGCCGAGAAGCGGATGTTCCCGCAGCAGCAGATGTGCCTTTAGTCCTTGTTGTCGAGCCGCAAGCTCCATCATGGGCACAACAGATTGTCCTTTTCCTTCAGACAGGAGAACTTCCCGAAGAGCAAGAAGAAGCGGAAAGAGTAGCTCGGCAGTCAAGTATGTACCAGTTTGTCGACATCACACTGTACAGAAGAAGACTCAACGGTGTGAAATTGAAGTCTATTCACCGGGAAGACGGACAAAAGCTGTTGGCAGAGATACATGGAGGCATATGTGGTCACCACATTGGCCCAAGAGCACTTGCCGCAAAGCGCTCGCAAGGTTTCTTTTGGCCAACAGCCTCCAGATGCAATCGCACAAGTAACCAAGTGTGAAGCGTGCAGGCCCATTCCAAGAAAACACACCAGCCAGCTCAAGTTCTCCGGACGATCCCTTTATCCTGGCCATTTTCGGTCCGGGGCTCGACATCCTCGGCCCCTTTCCCGAAGTTGTCGGGGCTTTGAGTACTTGTACGCTGTAATCGACAAGTTCACAAAGTGGCCGGAAGTGGAAGCAGATGAGGAAGGTGACAAACACAACGGCAGCCAAGTTCTTCAGTCGATTGTTTGCCGCTTTGGGATTCCTAACAGGATCATCACCGACAACGACACACAATTCACGAGCCGCACCTTCATGCAAGACGCCCAAGATCTTGGCGCCAAGGTTCCGCTTCGCCTGCTGCTCATCCAAGAAGTAACGGTCAAGCGGAGAGGGCAAAAAGCTGAAGTCTGCGCGGGCTTAAGACCAGACTTTCGACAGTGCTGCACAAAAGCGGAAGAAACTGGATTGAGGAGCTGCGGTGGTTCTTTGGTCGATCAGACGACGCCAAATCGAGCCACCGCCGACACCTTCGCCTAGTCTATGGAGCAGAGGCAGTTCTCCCCACGGAACTCAGATTCGGTCACCTCGAGTGCTCGCTATGATGAGTTTGAGCAAGAGCAGCTGCGACAGATGACGCTACTGCTCCTTGAGGAGGACCGCCTTCAGCTGTTTGACGAGCTGCTCGATACCAAAGAAGCTTTGCGCCGCTACCATAGCCGCAAAGTTAGTGCCAGAAGTCTCGAGGAAGGCGACCTTGTTCTTCGGCGTGTTCAGTCCGCCAAGAATTCCAACAAGTTGACGCCGAAGTGGGAAGGCCCTTATCGGGTGAAACAAGTCACTAGGCCTGGCGCTGTATGCCTTGAGACCGAAGATGGCATTCCGGTGAGCAACTCCTGGAACATCGAGCATCTTTGTAAGTTTTACCCGTAGGGCACGGTTGTCGGAACCATTTCCGGCAACCACCTTTTGTACAAGTCTTGCCGATGTTGCATGTAATCCTTTGTACAAAGCCGGGCGCAGATCCCGTGCATAAGTAAAGCTCATGTGTTTCGCACAACTTGTCAATTTCATGCTTTCATCATTTTATTGCATGTCTTATCTGACACTTTGTGCAGCACCTACACCCGGTAAGCAATAACGAGCCGCAAGGCTCCATAACTTTATTTTCTCTTCTTTCTCTTTCTCAAAGAAAGGAAGGTTCCCTCGCACACAAGTTAGCCAGGGGAAGGAGAAGATAATGGTCCGACCAAGCGCCGCCGAGGAAATTTCGCTTACCAGAAGCAAACGATGAAAAGCTAAGTTGCCAAAGTTTGAGCAATCAGTTTTAAATTTTAAGTTATCTTCCTCGAACGACCACGCTTTGTATGGAAAACCTGTGCGCGGAGGAACTAACTCAGTAGCTAGTTGCGCCTTACTTTGTTTCGAGTCCGCCAACAACTTAAGTGAGCTGCAACTAGTTGCGATAAGGTTGCTGTCGGAGGCGGCACCGCCAAAGAAGTCGCCGACGTTCGCACTCAGCCATGCGCTAAGGTGCCCGTGCGCAAGTTCCCTAAAACGCGTAGGGCAAAAACATACAAAGGAAGGAATCAAGTAAAGGAAATAACGTTGCAATCATTGCCCGAAATAGAGTTATATTACAAGATAGCTTGTCGCAGCTCTAATAGATTGTTCTCCTAACATGACCAGCAGCGACAAGGAAAAGATAAAATGGGCGGCCTAATCTACGCGGTCGCCATCAACCCTCTTGATCTTGCCCACCTTGTCCACAATGGGTGCGACAAGGGCCTTGAGCGCTTCCACATCAGCATCCGGCGGCAAGGACTTGAGGATGCCGATGAGGTTGAGGCCTGGATTGCGGAAGGCCACCTTCATCAGCACCTTCTGGAGAGCTCCCGCACAGATCTGGCGCGACTCCTCGGCCAGCTGCTTTGGAATCTCTTCCCGGATTCGCTGGAGAGCCGTCACCACGCCCTTGAAGAACAAGCTGAGCTTGGCGCTGGGTTGGAGGTGCTCATCGGAGGAATACCCGAGATCCACCATCCCCAGCTCCGCCAGCTCCCTGTCGATGGCGGCGGCAACATTCACGAGACCCTCGGTCCAAAGGTTTCTACATTCTCTCTCAAAGTGTTCTGGCGGCAAAGGGCACTCGCCAAAGAAGGCCTCGTCGACCTTGATCTTCTCCAACAAGGCCACCTCCCGCCTCCCCGGCACCCTCCAAATCGAGTCAAAGTAGTCGCTTCAACTCAAGATCTGCCTTAGAGTCCTTGACGGCGCTGAGCTCCTTGCTCCTCTCGGCGAGACGGCCCTGCAGCTCGCCAAGAGTGTAGGCGTCCTTCTCGCGCTCATGCTTGAGTGCAGCAAGCTCCTCGCCGCTCTTCTTCAGACTGGCCTCCAGCTGCGTCACCTTCGTCTCTAGCTCCTTCTTGGCGGCCTCGGCAGCTGCGGCGGCATCCTTTGCTTCCTTGATAGCCCCGCCAAATGTCTGCTCACGCGTGGCAAGATCTTCCTCATGGCTATCAAGATTGACCTTCCTCTGCGCCAACCCGCCTTCCTGCGCAGACAGCTTCTCAGCAGCAAGCCTTTGTTGCTCTTCAGCTTCAGCCTTCTCGAGGAGGAAGGCTTTACGCTCCTCGACTAGTCGCTCCCGCTCCTCTGCCAAGGACCGGAGAGCTTCCTGATTGATGCCCCGGAGCTCCTCCGCGCGCTTCTCGATGTCTTCTTCCGCCTTCGCGACAAGCGCTTCCCGGGATTCCAGCTTGGCTTGTCGGGCGCGGTAGAGCGACAACAGCTTCCTCAGCAGCTGCTCCTCCTCGACTCGCTGCTGCTCCTGCTTGGCCGCCGACCAGCGTCACCAATGCCGGAGGCGAGCAGCTCTTCGTCAAAGATCTCCTTCGATCGGTGCCTGAGCTCGACGCCTGTGGAGCTTGATGAAGACGCCATCGCCGCCTTCGATAGGCGCGCAGGTCGGGCTCTTCGAGCTGGCCGACGCTGCAAAGAAGGGCGGAGGGATCGGCGGTCGGCGAAGCGCTGGCGCCTCGCGGCCTCGTGGCCGCGGTCGCGATCGCCGGACCCTCGCCAGCCTCTGCGGCAGCAGTTTTGGCGGCCGCTCAAGGACTCATCGGCGCCACCTCTTCCTCAATGGCGGCGGCGTCGTTGCACAAGATTGCCACAGACGTTCTCCTCGCGGGCGACTTCGGTCTCCATCGGCTCTCGATGGATGGATCTGATGACCAAAAAGAAAGAACAGTCAAGCAAATATTCAAAAGAAAAGTCGGAAGAAAAAGAACCCAAGGGAAATTTTCAGCAAGAGGATTACTCGCGATGGGATCTGCAGCACGGTCTCAACCACGGAGGGTCGCTGGTGCTGTCCCTTGCCGAGACGCCTCCCTTGCCGGAGAAGCCTCCTTGCCGGAGAACGCCCTTGCCGGGGATCCTCCTTGGCGGTGTGGTCGGGCAGATGGCATGACAGTAGCGGATTCGTGGCACTCTGGTGGGGCTGCTCGCTCCTACACAAACCAACAATGATATCAAGAAAGAAAGGGCACCCATGCACGCCTCGACAAGAAGAAGTAAACCATATACTTACGCTGGGGGCTGTCTGGGGGGCTTTGAGGAAGAGTTGCCGCGTCCGGCAAGGTGGTCTCGACGCGCCTCCTGCTGCCGCTGGGGATCGCCCTCGATGACAACCACCGGGTCTTGGCTCTTCGACGCCTTCCGGGCCAGCGTCCGAAAAGGAAAGGGCTCTGTAATGAAGCAAATCAGATACAAGACAAAGCAACAAAATTGAAGAAATACAAGTACAACATGTAAACTTACTTTTCTTCTTCCTCGCCGGAGCCGAGCGCAGAGATATCAAGTCTGCTCGCCTCCGTGCGACGGGCGGAGGAGTGGGTTCCTTGACCGCTTGGCGGAGTAGCAGCGGTGGCTGGGAGGGCCCGCTCCAGCTTGCTGCAGCAGCGTGAGGTGCTCCCGCTGCAACAAGATTTGCCGCGGTGGAGCGCGTGCGCCTTGGCGCGACGGTTGTTGACCTGCTGCCGCCTGCTTCATCTCCAAATTGCGAAGACGCCTTCTTGGTGGAGCTGGGGCTCCGCCATGCAAGCTGCTAGATGGTGGGGAGGAGGCGCCGGCGGCTCGCCGACTCGGCTTCAGTTCGCAAGCTCCTCCGCCGCAAACTCCTTCGCCGACAAGGCTTGCCACCTCTGCTGCCTCTGCCTCCTCCACGGTGAACCCGAATTCACCAGGTGCAGCAGCTGCCGCCGCCTCTTCCAGCTGGTGGCGCGCGCCATCTCGTCGTCGCTGGTGTCGCGGTGAGGCCCTTCGCTCATCGGGCGGATCGGCATTTCTTCCAAGCTGTCGAAGAACACCCGACGACGCCATCTCGCAGTTCTTGCCAGTTGGAACAATTCCATGCGAGTCGCACAACGACATCATTGCACGGATGCGGTCGAGCGAGGAATTGTTGCACAATGGAACGACTCCCCTCGGCAACCTGAACCATTCGGGATGATCGTGGTCGTGGTTGAACAGCTCCAGAGCATCGCATCCAACTCCAAGACGGTGAAATTGAAGTTGAGGCCCGGCGCAGCCTCATGATATCCGCCAGATTCTCGAACTCCCAAGCAGGTCTCCTCCTCTCCCAAAGCGGGCGATGCGGCGGCGAAGAAATTCGCGCTTAACGGCGCCTACAATGAGTCCGCAAGCCCGAGGCGCAGGATCCGGTGACGGCAATCTTCAATCTAGCATCTTGTGGCGCCAAGTTGTTCCAATCATTGCCGCGCACTATTGGGGTTTAGTATTTGGCGGTGAAGGGCTGCGGTTCTCCTCAACAATCCAACACCAATCTGCCCTCCACTCTTCCCACTTGTCATGGAGCTCTCCTTCCAGATAGGCTTCCTTCTTGCCGATCCTTGAGATCCAAGCGATTCCTCCCAAGAAGTGGCTCTCCTCTCTCGACTCGGGGCATGAAGAAGTGGCGGAAGAGGGCTACGCTTGGGTGGACTCCGACAAAGTTTTAGCAAAGATGTGCGAAAACTGCCATGGTCAGGACAACATTGGGGGTGAAGTCAAGGAGGCGCAACCCGTAGGTGTTCATGATATCGCAGAAAAATTCAGAGAAGGGCGGGCAGAGCCCGCAATAGAAGAACAAAGGCGAAGAAAGGGTACCCGGCTGGGGCTAGTTCAAGCAGCGGTGGGAGTACCTTCAGCGCCGATCGCCAGCGTCTCCGCCGACCGTAAGAGGTAGTAGCCTCGCCTCCTTGCGGCGAAATGGGGAAGATGGCTCGCTCCTTTCGCAGCGCCATGAGCAGCTGCGCCTCGCCGACTTCACGCCTTTCCCTTGTCGGCTTCGAGCCATGGCGGGCGGTGGGGAGACCGATGGCGCGGTGGCGCTGGTGGCGATGGAAGGAGTGCCGCTCTCTTGAGACTTGGGAAGAAGGGGAGCAGCGGAGGTTTTTTTGAGATTGACAGCAAATGGTGAGGTGGGCGAACTGCCCCTGCTTCCCCGCTTATAAAGAGGGAGGGGCGGACGCCCGCCTTTCGAATAAAGAAACCCCCACGATCTCTCCCACGATGCCGCATTCGACGCGTGCCATCTGTGGGGGCGTGGTGGGTCCGGAGTGAGTTACGGCAGAACCCAGGCCACGCGTGCCGTGCCTGTTTTGGGCCCGCCCAACAGCCGGCACTGTGTGTGGCCCAGTTCGGGGCTCTGCCGGTGTACTAGAGTAGGGGTACCCTAGTATCCCGAAATCGCAGACGGCAGTCGCAGCACCCCGCGGCAAGGCTTGCCTGGTGACTGCCAAGGTCCTCCGCGGCTCCATTAGAGCCATTCAAGAACAAAGTATTTAAGTCAAGGAGACAAGGCCCCGGCAAGAGGAGCTTGCCGGGAAGGCCAACCAAGGCACCTAGGAAGCAAGGCCCCGGCAAGAGGAGCTTGCCGGGAAGGCCCGATGAGCGACAAGCTTCCGGACGCAACAAGGCAACAACCGCGGCAAGGCGCTTGTCGCGCGTACTACCACTCCGCTTCTCGCGCCCAAAGACATCCACCAACGTGTCGCCATGGGACCTTTCCAGCGCCGCGTGGCAAGAGGTCTGTGCGGCCAGCGGAGCGCGGTGGCAAGCGGTGCCGACAAGATTGCCATCATGGCAGCGGTGGCGCCCCGACGGTCCTTTTCGCAGACCGCTTAGTTGACATGGACGGGCATTTAATGCCTTTGTCCCCTGCCGCCGTGGTTAGGTAGGATACATCGCATAAGTAGCTGTACCAACCACGACTCCTTTACGCTTCTGCCCTTGTCTACGCTGCACCGTCGGAGACCCTTGAGCATATAAAAGGAGGCCCATGCGCAACGAGAGGGGGGTCGGTTCATTCAAACCAGAGAACACTCACGCTTAGGTCTTGTAGCTCTCGGCCCCCTAGCAAGAACACAATACAATCGCACAAGCAGCAAGAGGAGTATTATCTCCCGGAGAGCTCCGGCTGGGTAAATTGCTCGTGTGCTTCGCCGATCCGCTTTTCGTGGTAACCTCCGCCCCCACCGAACCGAAGGGGCTCGTCCGCCGTCCCATAGGTGTTCGTGGGTCGATCAGCTTCCCGACATCCAGGTTGTTGGGTGGAGGACTTTACCCTCTGTGCTATGGAGCATCAACACAACGCCTAACAGTTCATCCGTTATACACCTTTCTTCATGGTGTACGGAGCAAAGGCGGTTCTGCCTAGTGATATCCGGCATGATTCACCCCGGGTGGCGGTTTACGTCGAGGCTGATAATGAAAAAGCTCGTCAGGATGCACTTGACTTGTTGGATGAAGAGCGAGACTTGGCAATAGCCCGCCGGCGATTTATCGAAAGACCTGCGCCCGCTATCATAGCCGCCGGGTCGAGCGTAACTTTCCAGAAGGCGATTTAGTGCTCCGCTCATCCAGATCAATCGATATGCACAAGCTGTCCCTCCTTGGGAAGGACCTTTTGTGGTCAGCAAGAATCTCAACAATGGGTCATATTACCTCATCGATGTTCGAGAGCACAAAGACTCACGTAAGTCGGAGGAAGAGACCCGCCGGCCGTGGAACATAGCGCATCTCCGGCCCTACTATACTTGAGCCATCGGCTCTCAGAGTATATTTGTTTTTCTATACCAGGTGGTGGAAACAACTAACAGGGAGCGGATCATATCTGAATCCGGTTTTCCCTTTGGTCCGGCTTATGATCATATCTGAATCTAGCCATGGTCACTTGGGGGCTTCCTGTTCAAACATAGGTCGTATTCGAACCAAATAGAACATAGCTATCGATACCCAATTGATTGGCACACTGCCAAACCCACTTGGGGGCTTCTTGATCATATTTGAATCATAGCTTAACCTCTTTGGGTCTGACGTGGATCGTATTCAAATCAGCGTCATTAAACAACTCTCATGGTCACTTGGGGGCTTCCTGTTCAAACATAGGTCGTATTCGAACCAAAGAGAACATAGCTGTCGATACCCACTTGGTCGGCATCGCCAAAGCCATTGGGGGCTATATGATCGTATCCTAATCTTAGCTTAACCCTTTGGAACGGTTCTACTGATCGTATTCAATCGTAGGCCTTTGAAAATTAGGTTTACTTTATTCTATAAGAGTAAATAATATTAAGGACCGTAAACATTATATGTGCCAATTTTCGGGTTAAGTGTAACTGTCGCTTTTGGGATCACGTAAGCGGTAATGTACGCTTCAATAAGATAACAGGTATATTATTATGGTCATGATCATGAACCGCTGATACTTATGATGTTTTGTTCATACTCCGGTTAACATTATTTTACACGACCGGATGTGGTGAGACGCCAAAGGAATTTTTTGTTTTTATACACAGGGTAAAGCAACAAGCTTTTGGATGTCAAGAAGCAATTCATGTAAGCCGGCAGTATACAATGATAGCAGCTTGAGACACTTGTTAAGCACCACAAACATGCGCGAAGGCATGACAGAGTTAAGAAGTTTTACTACCCTATTACAAGACTCCCCGAGTCTGAATAATGAAGCATTATTTTTTCAAAGACTTAGTGCCAAAGGGTTACTCCTTTGGTGGACTTGACGACTCGGGTTATCCTTCACGCTTCTTAAATGCTGCTTTGTCCTCGAAGGTTAACGAGGTCCAGCCAATGCCGCTTAAGGCTTCAAATTCAGCTTCGCCATCTATTAACCGCCGGGTCAACTTCAGAGCAAAGGTATGCTTACGAGTTGAGGGATCAGTCGACATCATCATAATGCGGAGTTGGAATCCTCCGGTTTCTCGTTGTCATAACCCGCCGATATTCAGAAGATCAATATCGCTTGCCAATGATGGTGGCCACAGGACGACGACTCTCACACAGGTGGTGAAGTCCGATTCATTGAATGCGAACCGCCCTCCTTCGTGCTAGGATATCCAAGAGCAACATCGGCTAAGTCTAGCTCGAACCAACGCTTTGGTCTTGCTTAAAGCGGCTATGGCCTCCGCTCTACCAGATGCCCACCTTAACTCCTGAACTGTTGAGGTAACACGGCAAGCCGCTTGAGCACATCCCGCAGGAGATAAGGAGTATCATTTGATAAAGACACAACGGCCAAAGCACGCCAGACCCGTGTACAACTGTTCCACTAGAGTGTACACCGCCTTAAGCTTGATCAACATATTCTTCTTCAGGTTGGTACTCCTGGGACCTGCGTTTATACATATAAGATTAAGCCGGAGATAATATCTGAAATAGTTATCAAATAAATCATGGTGATGTTCAAAAGTTACACATAGTAACTTACCAAAAATTGCTGAGACCATTTCGGATATCTGGTGCTTTAAGCCGGACAGTTCGGCAGTTGCTTCGGCAAGAGCTGCTTTTGCTGTCTTGGCCCGGGTCACAAGTGAAGATTTTTCATCCGCCCAGGCCTTCTTCTCCGCGTCAAAATCCTTCTTCAACTTTTCTTGCTCAGAGACGCTGAATGCGAATTTGGAGTCGGCTTTTTGAATCTCAAGGTCTTGGGCCGCCAGCCGGGTCTTCAGGTCAGCAATCTCCAATTCAAATTGACTAGTGGAGACCTGCAATAACGCCATGTTACAAGTAAGGTTATGGTAAGGTATTATTAAAGTCTCAAGCACTTTACAAGTAAAGACCCTTGACACTTGGGGGCTAATGTATGCTGAAGAAAATTTTACTTTATAATGTCAGATTATGCATATTGAAGTCTCAAGCACTTTACAAGTAAAGATACTTGACACTTGGGGGCTAATGTGTATCGCTTGTTTTAAGTTGCTATATTATAGCCGGGTTAAATATCCTTTCTTGTAAACCAGGTGAACTAATAGTAAGCCGGTATCTAAGTCTACGGCATATTTACCTATAAGCAGTAGACTTGGGGGCTGGTACAGTAAGTAAGATTCAGGAGAAATAATATAAGTTATACCTCAGATTTATGCTGTATCTGTTTCACCATGTCAATTTCCAGGTCGCGGCTGTTATGCACTTGATTCAGATAGCCCGAGACTATATTGCCAATGCTTAAGTGGGCATAATCAGCGATGTCCTGTTTGGTCTTCCGGCTTTTGACAAGTTCTTCCTTAGCGGTACATCTGGCAAGAACAGTAGGCCGCCCCGGTTCAACATACTGGCTTTTCAAGAATTCAACTTCCGGCTCAGCCGTCCGGACCGGGTTAGGAATTTCCGATTTATTGGAGCTATCAAGAGTGCCTTCTTGAGGCGGGTCGGAAGATGGTGTCGGAATTTCATGGGCCGGCTCAGGAGGAGGTTGATGAGTAGAAGCATCGAAAGCGTGGTTCCGGTTACGGCTCCGCTACTACCGGTCTTCAATCGGCTTATTCTTTTTGCCCTCTTCTGGGCTTCACCGCATAATCGTGGATAAAACAAAGGGATGAGTACAAAATATGAGTAAGGCAAAGCATGAGGATAAGAAAGTGAAAGTGCGTTATATCGACTAGAGGGGGGGTGAATAGGCGATTTTATGAATTTACAAATTCTTCATCGAGGAATTTGCCGTGAGGAAATTCCTTAGCTAAGAAATACATGCAGCGGAATAAGTACTCAGAAATAAGCATAGCAGATTACAAGCATAGTCATCATGATGAAATGAAGACAATCACAGAGTATAGAAAGCGAATCACAGGATAACACAAGATGAAGACAAACAGATCAAGAAATTGAACTGAGGAAATTGAGAAAGTCTTCACCAAAGTCTTCAAACACAGATATGACAAACACTCAACACAAAGAATGAGGAAATGAAAGGGTTGAGGAAATAGAACCAGATTAGGTTGGTGAAGACAATGATTTGGTAGACCAGTTCCAACTGCTGTCTCGGCTTGTACGTCTGGTTGAGCGGCCGAGTATTTAAACTCGAGGACACGCAGTCCCGACACCCAATCACGAAAGCACGCAGCTCAGACACCAAGTCCTCACCAGATTCTCCTTGAACTAAGGTCCACGCAGACCTCGCCCAATCACTGTGGTAAGTCTTCAGCGACTTCCAAACCTTCACATACTTGGTCACTTGGCGATCCACAATTCCTCTTGATGTTTCTAGACCGTGACGCCTAACCGTCTGGAAGAAGCACAGTCTTCAAAGGTAAAAGCGCCGGATCCACGCTGGATCAATTTCTTCATGATGCTCAATCACTTTGGGTTTGTTGGGGTTTGGTTTTGGGATTTTCCTCACTTTGGGTTTTTCCTCACTTGATGATTTTCGCCAAAGTCCTCGGAGGATGGGTTGCTCTCAAATGACAAGTGTCAAGTTCTTCTCGAGCAGCCAACCAACTAGTGGTTGTAGGGGCGGCTATTTATAGCCTAGGAGCAGCCCGACATGATAAGACATAAATGCCCTTAAATGATATGACCGTTAGGTGGAGATATTTTGGGACAATGGCAAAGAAGACAAAGAACGGTCGGAAGTTGGAACATCAAATTCCTCGTGGCTATCATGTTCCTCATCGTAGGCAATTCAGACCGGCGAATTCCTAACTCCTCGCCGAATGAATTCTCAAGGACTGTAAGAGCTTCGCCTCACATCAAGAAATTGACTGAACTGTATGAGATTTCCAAAGGCTTCACTCAAGGGATTGGTAGGTGAGGATTTTGAGTTGAGCATCAAATGGAAATTTCTCCTTAGTATTTCCTCGACCCCTTTAACAAGACGGTGTTTCCTATGACTCAAGAAAGAGAAAATGAAACTACGAAAACAAAAGTCTTCACGCTCATATTCCTCAAGCGAATACCAAGTCTTCGTAATCACACCAATTTCTTCACTTTCAAAGTCTTCGTAAAGTCTTCGTAATATCAAATTCTTCAGATGAAGAAATTCATTTTAGGGTCGACTTTCTCTCAGTAAATATCAAACTCCTCATAGACTTATAGACCTGTGTACACTCACAAAAGATTAGTTACTTAACCTATAAGTCTTCAATACACCAAAATCACTAAGGGCACTAGATGCACTTACAATCTCCCCTTTTGGTGATTGATGACAATACAGTTAAGTTTTCAACGGGATAAATATATGAAGTGTAAATACGATAATGAGGATTTTGATTGCAAGATATAGAAGAACTCCCCAAGATGTGCATAGTGAGGAAATTGCTTTTGAGGCAATGCACATTTGAAGAATTGAATCATGGAGATCTCCCCTATATCTTGTAATTCATACACGCATTTGACATATAATATGAGGAATTTGAAATGCATGATGAAATATGGTGCTTGATGTTATGCAATGTAACACACAAAGAGTATCGAGCCCAAGGGCCAAATTGGATCGAGCATAACAAGTATCAAAACTACTTCTAATCGTAGCATAGAGCAAAAGCATAATGCATCAAAGTATCAAAGCACCATCGGGTTTAAGATTACAACTCGATCCAATAAAAGGTTTCGTAAGAACGAGAGTTGTAACTTAATAAAATATAGTATATAGACAAAAACGAGACCCGCTTGAAGACTAACTCAAATTTCTCCCCTTTGTCATCGAATGACCAAAAGGATCAAACCGAGGACTAACGCCTTGAAGAATATCAAGTTGAAGACGGAGCGCCAAAGATTGTCGGGTTGTTCGTCGAGGTAGGACCAGCAGCAGATCTTCCAAATCTTCATTTTCATCGTGTCGCGAGATGAAGAATAGGAGCTGGCCACCAAGGAAGGAACTTTGACTTTCTTGAATTTCTTCGAGGAGGTGCGCACCACCAAATTCTTCCTTGAGTCCCATTGATTGCAGTTCTTCTTCATTGTAGACATGTGAAAGAACAGCCCAAAGCGCTTGAAGGTTTCATGAAGATAGTAGTGGTTTTTCTTCACCGCATTGTGAGTTGAGGTCATGTTGTAAAGAAGAGTACCAAACCGACGCTTGACCCACTTGTGATTGCGATCAACCTTCCGATGAAGACCGAGGAGTAACTCACGATCACCATCACCCCGGTGCGCCTTGAGGATTTTGCTTAATCGAGGTATTTGTCTGCCGAGTCATGAGTGGCGAGTCATCATTGGTGGAGTAAGATGCTGCTTTGCTAAACTGTCCATCCAATGGACGAATGCCTTCATCTATCACAGCAGAGCCTTTCCTTTTCATCACCGAGGCAATTGGCCGCTTGAGGACTTCAATAGGGGCGTAGCTGCAGTGGTTCAAAGTGTCACCTTTGTAATTCAGTGAAGATCTTGACCGATGAATCTCATAATCCAAGGTGCATAAGGCTTCAGCTCAAAAGGTGACATGGCAATGTTAGCCGAGTCCTCATGAAGAAATCATGGAAATTGACGGAACGCCATGGATGATGTTGAAAAGCATATTCTTCATGATGCCAACGACTTCTTCATCATTCGAGTCGTGGCCCTTGATAGGACTCATAGTCTTCGGCAAAATTCGATAGACTGCTCGAGGCACATATAACAATTCCTTGACGAGGAATTTGGTCCTTGAGCTTGCCTTGGTTTCAATGGCTTCATCAACACTTGCATATAGTGATTTGAAAGTTCTTTTCTTCATAGATGCGACGCACCGCCAACTCGGAGGACTAAGTGGAAGGGCACGGCAATTCACTCGGCCGGAGCCTTGTAGTGAGTGTTTTCGTCATCCAATCCAAGACCCATGAAGTCACATCTTCATTCCGATTGAAGTGTTGCATAGAAACAAGAATTAGCTCTTCATTCCAATCACATATATCTCCAAAAGTTGAGAAGACCTCATCGTGAAGAACACTTAGAACGGGCTCAAAGCACGGCAGAACTCCATATCCACATGAGGAATATGAGCATGATCAAGATTTTGTCCTTGTTGAAAAGCAGAGGAATAGAAGTTGGCTTGACCGGCAGTCGAAGCGCCTCTTCCTAATCCGAGCAGAGTCATAGGGATTATATTCAAGAAGAACACATGCTCAGCAAAGAAATCCTTAGCCTTGAACTTCTGTTTGGTCGAGAACGGATTCTTCTGTTTTGGCAGAGGGGTGTCAGTCAATTGCATCACCACCTCTGGAACCATAAGTTCAGGTTCTTGAGCTTGAGGAATTTCCTGATCCTCAACTTGTGCAGTCTGAGGAATTTCAGCAGCAGAAGAACTGAAAATTGAAACTGGGGTTGGTGCAGGAGGAGCCGAGGCATTTGAGCAGATTCTTCAGAGCAACCGATGCAGTTCCCTGACTTGAGTAATTTCTTCAGCGCACCACTAGTGGGTGCCCCGCAGCTTTCTTCAATGGCTGGAATTTCTTCATCAGCCTCGAATCAGATGTTCTTCAAAGAGGTTGAGCTTCAGCCATGCTGGCCTTTTTTTCACTAGGCTGAGCAGATGCTTCACTGAAGGTTTTCATGTTGTACAGAGCAGCAACATTTGTGAGATTCTTCGTTAGATTGATTTAATTTGGTCTTGACAACTTGCCAATCAAAGCATAGTACGCTTCAAAGTTCTTGCCGAGGTTTTGAATTTCAGTTTGAGCTTGAAGAAGTTCCTCGTGTGTCATCTTGACAACATTTTTCTTCAAGAACCTCTCCTTCTTGTATTGAGCCTTTTGATTTCCTTCGCCTTCTCGAACTTCCATTTTTCTTCAAAGAATGAAGTGAGTCAATATATGACTTTGACCAGTGTCAAAGGAAGATCAGCAGAGGGGTATTTGGATCACAGCTGTGAGGTCGATGAAATCGAGGACTTTCTTCGGTCCAAAAGCATTGGCACAGCTGTTCCTTGGCTCTTGCGGCTCTAGCTTGACGGTCTCTCGATGATTTCTTCAAGTTCTTCATCGATGCCTCATCATCGATGGCACATGGACGACAAGTTGTTTCTTCTTCGGCTAGGCCGAGGACCACGCCCAGTCAGTAGCTTTTGTCTTCAGCAGCCGGGCCCGATGAAGAATTGAAAGCAGCCGAGGAATTTGCGAGAGGTGCTCGAGGCAATTGAGAATCCAGCAGTCCTTTGACAAGTGGCTAGGTGCACTGAACTCAAGGTTTGATGGAGCAGCCGAGGACTTTGATGGAGCAGCAGAAGGTGTGAGGAATTTGTCACGAGGAATTTGGCTGGTAGGAGCTGCCGAGGAACTTGGCCGTGAGGGCATAGAAGAAGAAGTACTTGGCTTATTTGCGCACTTCTTTTGCATCGATTTCTTCGGCTTGGCCGAGACCTCGAGGCAGCAGCAGCAGCGCGTAATCCTCATTGAATTTCTTCACCGCCTTTGCTTGCTTAGCCAACTTAGCTTGGCGCTTAGCCCATTCCTCGTGAAAGTCCTCACCGCTTTGACGCTAGTGGGATCAGCTACTTGGCCTGGTGCCAAAGGAGCTCTTGGGCAAGGAGGATTTAACGCTAATTTCTTCATGTACTTGGGTGTAACATAGCGGTATTCCTTCCATTCCCGTGCCCATCTCCGCTCAATTTTCTCAAGACGCACTTTGCGCTGAGTTTTGCTTTCCTCATCCGTGTGCAATAGTCGATATATTTCCTCGTGGATTTCAAGGCAGTCATGACCTCGTGTTTCTTTCCTCCTTCATGCTTCTTACCATCTCGCCATTTTCTTCGTGAGGAAATTGAACAATTGAGTTCTCTCAAGAAGTGTGCAGTTTTTCTTCGAGGAACGCTGCAAATGAGTTAAGTTGATGAGAACCTAGGGATTCAGAGCAGACATTTGTACCGTGAATGAGAGTATAGGTGCGAGGAATTTGAAGAGGTCATATGCTCTCGTGAGGGTTTTTCAAAAGAACAAGTTTGAGGATTTTGACCAGATGAGTTTTGAAGAATTTCAATAAGCGTTTTTATCTTAGGTTCCAGAGTTGTATAGATCAAGATCCACACAATTGAGGAATCTTGAAGAAAATCATAGCTTAGTGAAATGAGTCAAGAGATTTGAGGTGTTCATATGTGTGAGGAATTTGAAATAAACACCTTTGAAGAATTTGAAGAAAATTTGAGAATCAAAGCGAGTAAATAAAAGTAACTTTTAATTTACTCAAGTGAAGAACACGATTTAACTGAGATGAACAGTTTAGAAGTTCGTCTGCTCAGATCTTCTCCGCCTAACTTGGCAGAGGAAATCAGCTACGGCGACGGCGGAGTGAAGAAATTCCACGGTCGGCGCGAGTACGCCGGGCGAAGAGGTCAAGGCAAGAAGCTTTTCCTCACCGGCGACGATGGAGTAGCAGCGGCGCTTAGGGTTTCGAGGAGCTCGAGCGGGAGAGAGATCGAGCGAGGTAAAAGAGTGAGGAAGGGAGAGAGGGGGGTATTTATAGCCACGGTGAAAAACGGCTCGTCCGAAGATTTAGGACAAACATGCCCCTGACCGCTTCCCTTCTCATGACATGTGTCACCCACGATAAGGTAGTGGAGATCGTAAAGCATCGTGGGTGGATATAATAATGCATCGTGGGATGCGGAACGGTTTGAGCGGTAAAATAGAGTTTGGATAAGATTCGTTTTAAAAGTTCCGTTCGCAATTTCTTCACCTGTCAAGGACACAAAGAAGAATTTGAACGAGTTTCAAAGTAGAACGCACATGAAGAATTTGTGAATGGATTGGGTTGAGTATAGCATAGAGGGAAGGGTCCGATCACATTCACTTAGCGTAAAAGCGACTTGAAGAAATAGCCATAAGTGAATGCTGAGAGGACATAAATCCATATATATATATAGCCAATGAAGAAAGACGACGGAAACAAAGAAGAATTTGCAAAGTTGAAGAATTTGAAAACTCAAGAATTTGAAAAACTCAAGAATTTCAAGAAGAATTTCAAAACTGAGGAAAACTCAAATTGAAGATTTTCAACTTTGGTGGTGGCGTGACCCATCAGATAAGAATGATGATTTCAGACACCGCATACAATTGTCGAGGGTTCTCGAGAATCAAATTCTTCATTAATTTCTTCACATTTAGAGTGTTATTCTTCATTGATTGAAGAAAACGCTTCTTCATGTGTTGCACATCTAAGTCATCAATTTTGCATAAGTGTTAGGATGTGTGTCCTTTTCAAAGAACATTCAAGATTCTAAGATATTTAGCTCACACCGCAACTTGCTAAATCTCTTCTCATCCAAGGGCTTAGTGAAGATATCAGCTAGCTGTTCTTCGCCTTCACATGCTCGATGGAGATGTCGCCTTCAACACATGATCACGAAGAAAATGATGACGAATTTGAATGTGCTTTGTCTTCGAGTGCTGAACTGGTTGTGAGCAATCTTGATGGCACTCTCATTGTCACAAGAGAGAGGCACATTCTTCACGTTGATGCCGTAGTCCTTGAGGGTTTGCTTCATCCATAGTAATTGAGCACAACACGAGCCAGCAGCAATGTATTCAGCTTCCGCAGGGACAAGGATACACAGCCTGCTTTCTTCGAGGACCAATGCACCAAAGATCGTCCGAGGAAATGACAAGTACCAGATGTTGACTTGCGATCCACACGATCACCAAAGATAGTCGAGTCGAATATCCAATGAGATCAAAAGTAGAGCCCTTGGGGTACCATAATCCTAGTGTTGGTGTGTGAGCTAGATATCAAGAATATGCTTCACAGCCTTATGGTGTGATTCCTTCTGTAGCTTGAAATCGGGCACACATGCAAACACTAAGCATTATATCTGGCCTAGATGCACATAAGTACAATAAAGAACCAATCATGGAGCGGTATACCTTGTGATCAAGTCAATACCATTTTCATCAAGGCATAGATGGCCATTTGTGGGCATAGGAATTTTGACGCCTTTGCAATCTTGCATGCCAATTTCTTCAGACATCTTTGAGGTATTTCTCCGAGATATGAATATGCCATTGTGTTGTTGATTTAATTTGAAGACCTAAGAAGAATTTCAACTCTCCCATCATAGACATTTGATATTCTTCACTCATCATATAAGCAAATTCATCACTATAACGTTGGTCAAGACAGCCAAAGATAATATCATCAACATATATTTGGCACACAAACAGTTCACCATCATAAGATTTAGTAAAGAGAGTAGGGTCGAGTGAACTGGTGTGAAGCCATTCTTCACGAAGAATTCCTTCAATGTATCATACCACGCCGAGGGGCTTGCTTGAGGCCATAGAGGGCCTTATTTAGTCTCAAGACTTTGTCGATTCTTTGGATCTTCAAAACCTGGGGTTGAGCAACATATACTTCTTCCTCAAGCTTACCATTGAGGAATGCACTTTTCACATCCATTTGATATAAAGTGATATTGTGATGGTTAGCATAGGCGAGTAATATGCTAATAGACTCAAGTCTAGCAACAGTGCAAAAGTTTCATCAAATCAATTCCTTCAACTCTGCGTGTAGCCTTGAGCTACTAGTCGTGCCTTATTCCTCACCACAAGACCATTTTCATCTTGCTTGTTGCGGTAGATCCACTTTGTGCCAATGATATTATGCTTGCGAGGATCTGGACGCTTGACCAGTTCCCACACGTTGTTGAGCTCGAATCGATGTAATTCTTCTTGCATGGCCTGAATCCACTCCGCCCGTAAATGCTTCATCTACCTTAGTGGGCTCTGTGATAGAGACAAAAGCATAGTGCCCACAAAAGTTAGATAAGTGTGAAGCTTTTGAGCGAGTGAGAGGACTCGCGCTTCAATGTCATCGATGATCTTGTCAACTTGCACTTCTTTTGCAACGCGAGGATGAGCTGGTTGTCTTCGAGGAATTTGATCATTTTCCTCAGACCATTTTCTTCAAATTATCTTCAGTGCATCACCGACGTTCTTCACAGACAGAATGAATTCTTCAGCAGTTTCTTCAAGAGGAATGACATCCTCGCTGCCTTGAACCTGATAGAATCCTCGGTGCTGGTTCGCCTAACACGAAGGTAGGTGCTCTCTTTGCAGCCATTAGTTTCATCGAACCGCACATCTACAAAGGTCAACAATCTTGTGAAGTGTGATGTTGAAGACTCAGAGGTGTGCGAGTCCTTTCCGAACCAAGCATAAAACCTTCATGTGCTTTCGTGCAAATTTAGAGTGGTGGTGAGGATCTCTAATCCAGCATTTAGCAATCAAGACTTTGAAATAACTTACATTGGGTTTCTTGTCGTGAGGAGTTCATAGGCAGTCTTCTTGAAGAATTTGTGAAGATATACTGCTGATGATGTGGCACGCAGGTCAATTGCTTCAATCCGTAAACGACTAGGCGCTTTGTATTCATCAAGCATAGTGCGAGCCATCTCAACAAGAGTTCTGTTCTTGCGCCCACGACGCCATTTTGCCGAGGAGTATAAGGAGCAGATAACTCATGAGTAATACCAAGTTCATCAAGATAGTCATCAAGACCGAATTCTTGAACTCAGTTCCATTGTCACTTCGATGTGCTTGATCTTCACACCAAAGTTGGTTGAAGCCCTCGAGGAAAATCGCTTGAAGATTTCCTGCACTTGATTTTTGTAAGTAACAATGTGTACCCATGTGTAACGAGAGTAATCATCAACAATAACAAAGCCATATAGAGATGCATCATTAGTGACAAATGAGTAATGATTGGGACCAAGAGGTCCATGTGAAGCAATTCAAGGGACGAGTAGTGGTCATGATAGTCTTCACTGGATGCTTGGCCTTGGTCATTTTTCCAGCTTCACAGCTCCACATAAGTGATCCTTGAGGAATTTGACATTCTCAATGCCAATGACATGCTTCTTCTTCGCAAGCGTGTGCAAATTCCTCATGCCATGCGTGACTAAGTCGTCGATGCCATAGCCAGCCTTCAAGCTTTTGCAAGTAGACACATGGCTGGTTGTGGTCCTGTGGAAAATCAACAATATACAAGTCTCCTCTCCTAAAGCCTTCAAGACTTTGGAATTGTCGCTTCCATAATCACAACACAACGATATTTGCCAAAGATAACAACCATATCAAGATCACAAAGCATTGAGACTGACATGAGGTTATATCCTAAAGACTCAACAAGCATGACTTTGTCCATGTGCATGTCCTTAGAGATAGCAACCTTACCAAGTCCCAATACCGACTTTTGCCTTTGTCAAGAAAGATGATATGCTTCAGATGAGATGGTGATAAGGAGCATCCATCAATAGATTCTTGTCACCACCATGTGATTTGTACATCCACTATCGAGAACCCACTCGGTGGTTTTGGGTTGATCATCCCGCAGATGAATTAGTACAACTTACGATCTCATATACTTCATCGCTGAAGAATATGATGTCAAGTTCATCGATGAATTTCATCACCAAGATTTAGATAAGCAAGATGAGGACGTGTGAAATGAAAGTTCATTTCATCATGATTAGCCTGCGCCCTTTCAGCATTTTTGTCGTGCCCCAAAGAAATTCTTCAGACGCTTGAGGCACGCCCGAGACCTGACCTTCAGAAGAGATTAGTTCTTTTCTTCACCACCCACATCTCAAGGGGTGGCAAAGAGTTCATCATTCTCATGAGCACCATATGAGAATGGTGGCATAGAGGCCAAACCATTTCGCTTCACATAAGAGGGGTTAGGTAAGCATATGAATAAGCAGAGAAATTCTTCGAGGACTTATGAACATAATGGTTTGAAGAATAATGCACATATTCATAGCCCTTAGCTCTACCTCACAAACAGAGTTGTTAGCACGATGATAATCATATGAGGACTTTGATCCTTTGAGGAATTTGATCCACGTGAGGAATTTGGTCCGTATGAGGACTTGGATCCATATGAAGAATTTTGTCCATATGAAGAATTTGATCTGGGGTTCCTTTTCTTCACGTGTGGTGTCATGAGGACATTCACCAAGACTTTCAAGACATTTCTTGGGAACCCAGATTTTCTTCATAGGGGACCGCTCTCGCAGCTTAGTGCCAACATATCTAGCAAATACTTCACCATTCTGATTTTTGAACAGTTTATAGTTTGAGTCAAATGACTCATCATCGTAATGAGGAAATTCACATGTAAAACCAGATAAGGTAGATGGATCAATCGAGGTCCCTTTGCAGCAACCCATGAGGTTTTGGGATACCGCCAAAGCTTCCAAAGACGCTCCATCAAGATTGAGTTTCCTCTCAAAGGCAATACCCTCTTTCCTAGGGTTCCTGTTGAGGATCTGCTTTTAAGCACATCACAAAGAGTCTGATGCCCTTTGAGGCTTTTGTACATGCTGTCATGTACAATTCCTTCAACCCTGCATCGTCAAGGATACTAGCAATGTCCTCGATGAGGAATTAGTGATAGCAGAGGCAGGTGAAGAATTTGTAACAGTTGAAGCATTTGAACATTCAGTGAAGAATTAGCGATTCACGCTCAATGCACTTTAAGCATGGAGGAACAAATTCTTCTTGAGAAGCGCTGATTTGTTGAGCAAGTAATGAATCGCGCCCTTCAAGATCTTCATAACTCACTCTTAGCTTCTCAAGATCTTGCTTTTGAAGAAATTCATAAGAAAGTTTCTCATGATCGATAAGAGAGTGTTATGATGACTTTGAAGGCTGTCAAGCCTAGACTGAACTTTCTGAAGATTTTCAGTCAGGGCTTGAGTGCGATCCATTTCTTCACCTAACATATCATCACTCTTATCTAGCATGTTTTGAACCTTTTCAAAAGCCCTTTGTTGTTTTATAGCAATCTTAGCAAGTTTAGAGTAGCTGGGCTTGAGATCCTCATCAGATTCATTTTCACTAGATTCAGAGGAGGTGTAATTGAGTACCTTGGCACCTTTTGCCATGAAGCAATAGGTGGGAGCGTAGTCATCATTTTCTTCATCAGTTTGTTGGCGAGTCATTTTCTTCAGTGTTGAAGATGGATTTGCTCGACGTAGCGTAGCAAGAGCCGACTAGCCACACCAGATTCGGATTCTTCGACACCTCCTCTTCCTCATTTTCCTCGATTCAGCTTGAGTCCATTTCCTTGCCAATGAATGCCCGAGCCTTTTTGGAGCTGCTCTTCTTGTGAGAAGAAGGCTTTGAGGATTTTGATGATGAAGATTTTGATGATTTCTTCTTCTTCTTCACGCCATCGTAACTGTAATCCTTGTGTTTCTTCTTCTTCAATTCCTTTTCCCATCGAGGACAATCTTGGATATAGTGACCAGGTTTCTTGCATTTGTGGCAAAGTCTTCGCTTATAGTCACTAGATGAGGAATCACTGCTTTTTGAGGATTTTCCAAAACGACCACGCCTTGTGAATTTCTGAAATTTCTTCACAAGCAAGTGCTAGCTCCTCGCCAAATTCTTCGTGTCTCCAAGGCTACTAGCGTAGTCTTCACTCTCGATTCAGATTCAGCCTTGGCCTTCGTGGCACGTGTTCTTCCATAGCCGTAACCATAGAGATCTCTTTTTTGAAGAAGTCGAACTCGTGAGTATTTAGCCTTCGAGGATATCAGCAGGATCAAGAGACTTGTAGTCAGCTCGTTCTTGTATCATCGGTGCGAGTGTCAAATGAGGAATCAAGCGATCTTAGTAATTTCTTCACCACCTCATGGTCGGTGATGTCAAGGCACCCAAAGGCTTGAAGCTCATTTGAGATGTCAAGAGGCGATCAAGGTTTGTTGAACATTTTCGTTGTCGAGTCTTTTGAAGCGTTGAAGAGATTCCAAGAACATCAACTCGAGAGTCACGCTGAGTTGAAACACCTTCATTTACTTTGGACAGCCTGTCCCAAATGAGTTTGGCAGATTCCAAAGCACTCACTCTTCCATATTGACCTTTGCTCGATGGCCACATATGATATTCTTCGCTTGAGAATCGAGTTGCTTGAATCTCTTCACATCAAGATCATTCGAGAGGGTGTGACCGAGGAAACACCTTTTGTCACAACATACCGTAGATCGTTGTCAATTGCTTCAAGATGCATTCGCATTTTGTTCTTCCAAGAGGGTAGTCCGTCCCATCAAGGTAGGACACCCTGCTGAGACCTTGATCATACCTGCGGTCGACATAACTAAAACTCCGGTGGTTAAACTAAAATCACACGTAACAAGGAGTACCTTGCTCGATACCAATTGAAAGTGCGTTATATCGACTAGAGGGGGGTGAATAGGCGATTTTAGAGAATTTTACAAATTCTTCATCGAGGAATTTGCGGTGAGGAAATTCCTTAGCTAAGAAATACATGCAGCGGAATAAGTACTCGTAATAAACATAGCAGATTACAAGCATAGTCATCATGATGAAATGAAGACAATCACAGAGTATAGAAAGCGTAATCACAGGATAACACAAGATGAAGACAAACAGATCAAGAAATTGAACTGAGGAAATTGAGAAAGTCTTCACCAAAGTCTTCAAACACAGATATGACAAACACTCAACACAAGAATGAGGAAATGAAAGGGTTGAGGAAATAGAACCAGTTAGGTTGGTGAAGACAATGATTTGGTAGACCAGTTCCAACTGCTGTCTCGCTTGTACGTCTGTTGGAGCGGCTGAGTATTTAAACTCGAGGACACGCAGTCCCGGACACCCAATCATCGAGCACGCAGCTCAGACACCAAGTCCTCACCGTATTCTCCTTGAACTAAGGTCACGCAGACCTCGTCCCAATCACTCGTGGTAAGTCTTCAGCGACTTCCAAACCTTCACATACTTGGTCACTCGGCGATCCACAATTCCTCTTGATGTTCTAGACCGTGACGCCTAACCGTCTGGAAGAAGCACAGTCTTCAAAGGTAAAAGCGCCGGATCCACGCTGGATCAATTTCTTCATGATGCTCAATCACTTTGGGTTTGTTGGGGTTTGGTTTTGGGATTTTCCTCACTTTGGGTTTTTCCTCACTTGATGATTTTCGCCAAAGTCCTCGGAGGATGGGTTGCTCTCAAATGACAAGTGTCAAGTTCTCTCGAGCAGCCAACCAACTAGTGGTTGTAGGGGCGGCTATTTATAGCCTAGGAGCAGCCCGACATGATAAGACATAAATGCCCTTAAATGATATGACCGTTAGGTGGAGATATTTTGGGGACATGCCAAGAAGACAAAGAACGGTCGGAAATTGGAACATCAAATTCCTCGGGGCTATCATGTTCCTCATCGTGTAGGCAATTCAGACCGGCGAATTTAACTCCTCGCCGAAACAAATTCTCAAAGGACTGTAAGAGCTTCGCTCTCACATCAAGAAATTGACTGAACTGTATGAGATTTCCAAAGGCTTCACTCAAGGGATTGGTAGGTGAGGATTTTGAGTTGAGCATCAAATGGAAATTTCTCCTTAGTATTTCCTCGACCCCTTTAGCAATGACGGTGTTTCCTATGACTCAAGAAAGAGAAAATGAAACTACGAAAACAAAAGTCTTCACGCTTCATATTCCTCAAGCGAATACCAAGTCTTCGAATCACACCAATTTCTTCACTTTCAAAGTCTTCGTAAAGTCTTCGAATATCAAATTCTTCAGATGAAGAAATTCATTTTAGGGTCGACTTTCTCTCAGAATATCAAACTCCTCATAGACTTATAGACCTGTGTACACTCACAAACGCATTAGTTACTTAACCTATAAGTCTTCAATACACCAAAATCACTAAGGGGCACTAGATGCACTTACAGAAAGGTACATTACCCAGGGGCAGTCTTGAAGGCCGGCATGTTGGATTGCATAGACTCGCCAGAGGAAGGAGAGGTATCCTGATAATTGGAGTCAGATGAATTAAGAGGCTGACCAATTAAACCCGCCAAAGGATAAACAGAACGCAAAGCGGAGATGACCTCAGTTCGACACTTCCTGCTCACATCAGGTAAGCCGGAAGAGAGCTCTACATCTTTACTTGTCCGGGTTTGCCTCCGGCTCTCAAGCTGTTGTTGCTTCAAAAGAAATTGAGGATCTTGATAAGCTAAGGGATGTGAAAATCTTACTTTCCGGGTCACCCACAGGGTTTTGTGCTTTGGCAAAGGCTCTGAGTCGGAGGAGATTATAGTTACCTCTTCGCCATGAGCTTGGCTGTTTCCAGTGTCTTCCTGAAAGGCGGAAATATTAATAAAATAGTAACAAAGGAGTTAAGAGAATAAGGGATTACCTCTTCCTCATCTGAAGAAGAGTCATCCAGTTTGAGAAATTCGGAGGCGCTAGGTTTCTTCTTTTTTGAAGTCCCCGTCTTGGCGTTTTTCCTTTCATTTTTCTTGGCTGCTCTGGCTTGTTGGGCGGCCTCGTGGTCATATTTGACTTTCCAGAAATCATCACCGGCCTGTGGAAAAGATAAGGAATTATAAGTACAAAGAGGCAAACATATTAAAGAGTATCTATTAAGATTGGTAACTTAATGCAGGGGCCGGGTTCTTTTTGCAGAAGGGAAGTAACCCGAAGGTATTGTTGATAACAGTACCCTCCTTCAGCAGTGACTGGGTTGTAGCATCTGCCACATCATCTGGTAAGTCGTCACAACTGTGGCGCATTGGGTCGTTCTGTTCACCTGTATAGGTGCACATTAAGTCGGAGAGACGACTTAATGGGAGTATACGCCAAGTGACCCAGACCCGGACCAAGTCTATGCCATTGAAACCATTTCCCAGAAGAGCTTTAATCTTCTTGATGGTGGGGTTGAGCGGCAGATGTTCAACAGCGGTCATTTTATCCTCCAGCGGATGGTTGGACTCAAGGCGTAGGGCGCGAAAGCCGGGCAGAGGCGGCTCATCAGCCGGAGAAGTATCCTGATAGTAGAACCATGACTGGTTCCAATATTTGTGGTGACTCGGACACTCGGGATAAGGAAATGCATGCTCTCCGTCATTGGATCGAGATACCGCCAAGTTCAAGACTCGCCCGTTACGCCATTCTTCCGGTTCAAGTAAAAAAGTTCTCTGAACAAGAGCAGGCTTGGCTCCTCTCCTAGGTACACCTCACAGAAGACTTGGAAATTGCAAAGATTGGACACGGAATTGGGTCCAATGTCTTGAGGTCTAAGGTCAAAGAAATTTAAAACTTCTCTGAAGAACTTTGAGCCGGGAGGGGCAAATCCCCGGCTCATGTGATCCATGAAAACTATTACCTCCCCTTCTTTGAGTTGAGGCTTCTCTTCAGATGGGTCAAGGACGCGATAAGACATGACCTCCTTTTTTGGCAAATGGCAAGACTTCACAAATTCAGCTAGTTTGCTCTTAGTGGCTGTGGATGGGACCCAGTTGCAGGTTACAGGAGCTTTGGTCGACTTAGGCGCCATGACAACAGATTGGCCTATTACAAAATAAGAAGTTCCGGGTTACATTTTAACCCGGAAGAAAATATCCAAATTACTGAAGGTAGCGGTTTAAAGGGGCCTAATGACATAAGGATAATTGAGCAACATTATTTAAGCCGCTACAAGTGTTAGCAACAGTTCAAAAGTTTTAAAGACCTGAGAAGGCGCCAAGGTTCACAGATCAAGTGGAATGCATTTAAACCAGATACCTGGACAGTTATGTTAAAGGCATTTAACATAAGAAGTTTTCCGGGTGATAAAAACAGGTTTCATAATCTTCTGCCATGATTTAAGATCAAAGATCTGTTCTGATAAGAAAGTTTTTCTAGACCTAAAAACTGACGCAGATGCGTTCATAAGCTCGAATAAGGCCTTCATACAGAGAAAGAGATCTGTTTCGTATCCAAGATAAGGGCAAAACAACTACCGCAACTGTTTTATATCATTCTCGGATCGAAAGTGGCGTCTAGGAGAAAAAACTAACAAGGAGTTGGCTCTAATGGTGATGAACTACGACGAACTCGAAGAAGCTCTAATGCAGATCTAAGCAGGGAAGGAAAGGAAACTTATGGGTCTGGAGGAGCTGCGGAGGTTCGCCGACGTTTTTCTGGTCCGATTCAGGTTGATGCGGCGGCCTGGGTCGGTGAAGACGAGAAGCTTGACGGCGGCGGTGGCGGAGCTCGAGAGGAGGCAAGAGGAAGAAGACGACTGGAAGGGTGAAAATGAAACCTAGGTCGCGCCTATTTATAAGGAGAGCATAACTGAGACGGCGCGGGAAACGAGGAGATAAGAACTATTATCCAGCGGCCCCGACGCCTCGATTTCCAGAACGAACAATAAAAACAGAGATCCGTTGGGCGATACGGCGAAATAAAAAGGAAAGATGACGTCATGACGGGTTAACACGGATCCAAAGAATGACGTCACGACGGGTTAAAGAAAGTCTTTTTGCGCAGTCAGAAGACTGAAGATTTATGTTTTAAGTTATTTTAAGATTGACATGAACAGGTTCAAATCAATCTGGGGCCTAATGTTGGGGATATAACTATTTGTGTAAGCCGCCCGAGAGGGTCGGGTTACGAAAGAGATTACTGACGAAGCCCAAGTCCAAGCATGAAGATGGCGTCTCAACAAAGGGCCTAAGGGCCACAGGCGACTTAAGGCCCGTTGTAGTAAACCGCCATAATGGCAAGACTTGTATCATAAGGTAGACTTGACTAGTCACCAAGCCGGACATTGTTTATAAGCCGGTCGGGACTCTGTAGGCTAGAGGGGGTCAACCCGTGTATATAAGGGGACGACCTGTTGGCGGCTTAGGGCAGGAAACAACCAATCAAGAACCGGGCATAGCATATCTCGCTCCCTGGTCATCGAAGCCTCAAGCAATACCAACCCAACTAGACATAGGCTTTACCTTCACCGTAAGGGGCCAAACTAGTATAAAACCTCTCGTGTCCTTTGTCCCGATTAACCCCTTTAAGCTTCCTAGTTGCGATGGCTCCACGACTAAGTCTTTTCAAGAGGACATCTGTCGTGACAATTCCACGACAGGGATTGTATTTTACATTGGGCACGGTTTACTCTGAGCTCTCGTGTGCGATAATGTGGTATCACAAACGGTTTTGGAGCCCCTACGCACACGTAGTAGTGCTGCAAATCGTCTGTGATCTGCTGTGTATCACCGACGGTTCCGCTATGATTGACGTATGCTTTTCGATGTGGATCGCACACACTCATTTAGTTGAACCGTGTGCAGCGCAATTGCCAGGTTAAAGCAAAAATATCCCATTTGAATCGGTATGCAAAAAGCAAATTTGCCACAATATGAAATTGAATAAATAGTGTCCACGAGAAGAACATTCATCAGATTTTGCAACAACTGCAATTGAACAAATGGTAGCTAAATTCCAATGATTTGTCGACATATATATGCATTATATAATTAATCATAGTGTACGAAATACGAAGACCTCATCAGATGGAAAATAATGGATCTATGCGTATATGTTTAGCGGCTAACTCTTACTCAATATTTCAGGAGAAGGCATGCTGAAATCTTCATTATCACCAGTGGGATTGATGTAGTGATTCAGAAATAAGTCGCTGATAAATCTCCGAACCATCAGCAATTCACCAGCAGGGAGCAGTTCAGGGGTCCTCGGTCCTGAGATGAGTTGCGGTATTTTTAAGATCAGAATGTGCCATATGAGTGGAGTAGAAGATATTAATTAAGATAGACTTACTTGTACTAATTTGCGAGCATCTTCACAACTATCAGCAGATTTGCAGATGGAGATCATGTGTCTACAAACATAGTATCCACAAAGGTTGATCCCTGCTTGTTGCTGAGGACACTGAATTTTTTTTGTATAGAATTAGTCATGTATTGTCCTATTAGGAACAACCTAACCGGTGTTAGATATTTTTTCTTTGGACAAAAATAGAAAGAGGTTTATTTAGAAGCTCGAACATTTGACTAGCATAAGAAAAGGTATTTGCAGACTATTGGATACATTTTCCGAAAATAACGGATTCTAGTGTGTTACCGGAGAAACGATCTCATGCTGCAGAGGTAGTTCCCTCTTGAACAGGGTTCCCTGGTTTAGTTTTCCATGATGCGAACACACTCTAAATGAAGGTGAATTTTCACAACATCAATTATTGAACCAGATATGAATGCAAATTAATTTCAACATCATAGAATTCAATACCTATCCATGAATTGCTGAAGATGTGTTATATCCTGAGCGTTTATTAACTATTAGAGAATTCATGTAGTAAACTATGTTCTTGTTTGGAACAATGAATGCCAAGATCCAGTGATTGCTACATATTAAGAAAGCCGTGAACTTACGAATTATGTCAAAGTCTGAAAGACAATCAGTGTATGCGTGGTTGTTTATTTGACTTATCATTCATGATATGGCCAGAGAAATGATTTTTCATGGTCCGTGTTTCCGAAGATACGGGCGACCGTGTTAATGGCCCACTCCCGTTCATCCTTACCATGTAATGTTGTGCCATTTTCTAATGCAGGATCTATGAAATACACACTCTCCCGTTTTCTTCTTGGCGCGTTCAGTCCCCTTAGAGGAATAAAATGCAGTTAGTTGTCTATCATTTACAACCTTGTATGGAGAAGTTGATCAAAGTTTGTTAAGTAGTTACAAAACCAGGCATCTAACAAGAGTGGCATCGAGCTCATTGAAGTTGAAGAAGAGATGTAAGTCCTCGAAATTCACACTGATGGAACCGGGATCATGTCGGAAATTACCTCTGTTGTAGCAGACTAGCGGAACATGATGACCTGCTAACATTTGATCCATGCAATATTTATGTAACTCGCGACAACTGGAGCTGCACTCATCAAAGTATTCTCCAACAAGAAATGACTGGCCATGGACATAATTGCATGCTCCAAGTACGTCTGCTTTATTTTTAGCAAGCACCAAATCTATTTCTGCATCATTCATGTCGTCAGAAATAATATTACTCTCCGATTCAAACAACTTGTTGTTAATTTGGTTTTGGGCAATGAGTGCTTTAAGTAAGAGGCAATCATTCGCATTCCTCTTCGCTCTCTAAGCGCGCTTCCTCATGGGTGCAACCTTTTTACCCGCTTCCTTCTTGGTACTTGAAGCGCTTCTGGTCCAAGGTCTAGATGGCTGAAAGGCAAACTGCAGAGCAGACGGTAAAGCTTTGACAGACTGCTTAGCAGACGGTTTAGCTATGCCAGACTACTGAGCTGGAGGTGCTACTGTGACGGACTTCTCGGCTGTAGGAGCAGAGGCATTGGACTGCTGACCATGCGTTGAAGCTATGTAGGGTTTCTGCGCAGGTGGTGCCAACTTGTCGGTGTGCTGAGGAGGCCGTGCCAACGTATTGGTTTGCTGAGCAGGCAGTGCTGGTGCATTGGTATGCTAATCATGCGGCTGCGGACCGACGGACTGATGAGCAGTCGATTCTGGACCTACAGACTGCTTAGCAGGCGGTTCCAAAGCATCCGACTGCTTAGCAGTCTGTTCCACCAGGTTGGTCTACTAAGCATTTGGTGCAGCTGGGTCTCCCCCCGCTGCTTTAGCGGCTGACATCTGAACCAGTGGTGCGTCTTCAGCAGTTGTAGGCCTTGCCACTGGCTGCTCTGGGGCGGACGATGACATGGCATGTACGGCACAAAGTCGGGCGGGCTGATCACAGGTTGATGCATCAGCCGTCGGATCACGAGTATTAGGTTCCTTGGGGGAAGCATGCGAGAGCTGTTGTGGCAAGGAGAGCGTCACCGGTTGAGGGGCGACATTGGTTGCTCTTGCGGGGCTTCAGGGATCTCATCCATGAAGTCTGTTTCCTTTCGTGGGCACTGGATGTGATGTAACAGTGTTTCTCCCAAGGTCCTACGCTCATCAAAGTCCCCTAGGACATTCTTCAAGGAAAATTCACTGAATCTAGGCTTTACTTCAGTCACATAGCATTTCACACAGCCTAGCTTCAATGGCACATTATCCAACAAGGGGCCCTCTTCCAAGAAGGGTGGGCAAACCCAGGCTGTTGCACATTGATACGTCTCCAACGTATCTATAATTTTTGATTGTTCCATGCTATTATATTATCATTCTTGGATGTTTTACAATCATTTTATAGCAACTTTATATCATTTTTTGGGACTAACCTATTGACATAGTGCCCAGTGCCAGTTGCTGTTTTTGCTTGTTTTTTACTTCACAAAAAATCAATATCAAACGGAGTCCAAACACCGTGAAACTTTTTGGAGAATTTTTATGGACCAGAACACTCAGGATGGGCCAGAGAAGTACCAGAGGGGTGCCCCGAGGGGGGCACAACCCACCTAGGCGCGCCTGGGGCACAACCCACTTGGGCGCACCCTGGTGGGTTGTGCCCCCCTCGGGGGCCTCCCGCACCACCTCTTCGCCCTATAAATTTTTAAATATTCCAAAAACCCTCAGGGTAACCCTAGATCAGAAGTTCCGCCGCCATAGGCCTCTGTAGACATGAGAAACCAATCTAGACCCCATTTCGGCACCCTACCGGAGGGGGAAATCATCACCGGTGGCCATCTTCATCATCCCTGCGGCCACCATGATGAGGAGGGAGTAGTCCAGCCTCGGGGCTGAGGGTTTGTACCAGTAGCTATGTGTTTAATCTCTCTCTCTCTCTCTTGTGTTCCTGAGATGGGACGATCTTGATGTATCGCGGGCTTTGTTAATATAGTTGGATCCTATGGTGTTTCTCGCTCTCTATCTTGTTGTGAATTGAGTTTTCCCTTTAAGATTTCGTTTTATCGAATTGAATACGTTTATGGATTTGAGAACACTTGTTGTATGTCTTGCTATGAATACCCATGGTGACAATGGGGTTTCATATTAATTCACTTGATATGTGTTTTGGCACTCAACTCGCGGATTCCTGAGGTGACATTGGGGTAATCTATGCATAGGGGTTGATGCACGTTCTTGTCTTTGTTTCTCTGGTAGAAATCTTGTGGCACTCTTTGAAGTTCTTTGTGTTGGATCGAGTATTATGAATCTGAAATTGTTTGATGCATATTGTATAATCAACTCGCGGATACTCGCGGTGACATTGGAGTATCTAGGTGACATTAGAGTTGGTTGATGTGTATCATATGGTGTTATTTTAGTATGAACTCTTGGTTAGATCGATCGGAAAGAATAGCTTGGTGTTATTTTAGTACAAACTCTAGGATAGATTGATCGGAAAGAATATCTTTGAGGTCATTTCATACCCTACAAACAATTTTGTCTTATGTTCTCCGCTAGATAGGAACTTTGGAGTGATTCTTCATTGCACGTTGAGGGATGGTTACATGATCCAATTATATTAGCACTGTTGAGAGATTGCACTAGTGAAAGTATGGACCCTAGGCCTTGTTTTCAAGCATTTCAATACCGTTTGTGCTCACTTTTGTTACTTGCTACCTTGCTGTTTTTATTGTTCCTACTACAAAAATCAATATCTACTATCATTACTACACTTGTATCACCATCGCTTCGCCGAACTAGTGCACCTATACAAATTACCATTGTATTTCGTGTGTTGGGGACACAAGAGACTCTTTGCTATTTGGTTGCAGGGTTGTTTGAGAGAGACCATCTTCATCCTACGCCTCCCATGGATTGATAAACCTTAGGTCATCCACTTGAGGGAAAATTGCTACTGTCTTATAAAACTCTGCGCTTGGAGGCTCAACACGAGTCTACAAGAATAAAGTTGCATAGTAGACATCACACATTTTAATGTACCTTCATAATGTGTAAGCACGCCCTTAAGACTGTCTTTCATTCCAGATAGATCAGATATAGTATCATCATGAGCAACTGTAGTCTCAATGTCGCTGGGGTCAGCTGATGCACAGCTACTCTTGTGCGGTGTTGTCGCGCAATAACCAGCATCCTCCATGCCCGCCTCCCCTCCCATCCGCTGGCTATCTGTCAATGTTAGCGTCTTCTGCATCATCATTGACTCCTCAATTTCCTTTCGAATAGTCGGATACATGTCCTTCCTCAACCTTCCATACAATTCATTATGCTTCATTTCACTCCTCGCTTTTTTCATGCTGAACCTCTCTTCTTTGCTGAGTGTGAAAACCCTCTTGTGCGGGACATTAACACCTATACCCCTTGCATGGCCAGGGGGCTCTCTTGTTTCCAGAGCATCAGACAGAATGTCACACGACCCTGAGTTCCTATAGAACCTTCTAGGGATCTTGGAAGCCTTTAACATCACGCGATACAGTTCTTCGTCAGGTGAGTTTTCAAATAATAAGGTCCATCATCACGCCTCCTTGCACGTGCCCGCAAGTAGTCTCTAGCGCGTTCGCCCCTGATTTCACTAAAGGTCGATTTCCCAGCCGCAGCTACTGCTTCTTTGTCCTCTTGGTCCCATATCGGTTTCTGAAGGAAATATGCCCTAGAGGCAATAATAAAGTGGTTATTTATATTTCCTTATATCATGATAAATGTTTATTATTCATGCTAGAATTGTATTAACCGAAAACTTAGTACATGTGTGAATACATAGACAAACATAGTGTCCCTAGTATGCCTCTACTTGACTAGCTCGTTAATCAAAGATGGTTAAGTTTCCTAACCATAGACATGTGTTGTCATTTGATGAATGGGATCACATCATTAGAGAATGATGTGATGGACAAGACCCATCCGTTAGCTTAGCATAATGATCATTAAGTTTTATTGCTATTGCTTTCTTCATGACTTATACATATTCCTCTGACTATGAGATTATGCAACTCCCGAATACCGGAGGAACACCTTACGTGCTATCAAACGTCACAACGTAACTGGGTGATTATAAATATGCTCTACAGGTGTCTCCGAAGGTGTTTGTTGGATTGGCATAGATCAAGGTTAGGATTTGTCACTTCGTGTATCGGAGAGGTATCTCTGGGCCCTCTCGGTAATGCACATCACTATAAACCTTGCAAGCAATGTGACTAATGAGTTAGTTGCGGGATTATGCATTACCGAACGAGTAAAGAGACTTTCCGGTAACGAGATTGAACTAGGTGTGATGATACCAACGATCGAATCTTGGGCAAGTAACATACCGAGGACAAAGGGAATGACGTATGTTGTTATGCGGTTTGACCGATAAAGATCTTCGTAGAATATGTAGGAGCCAATATGAGCATCTAGGTTTCGCTATTGGTTATTGACCGGAAATGTTTCTCGGTCATGTCTACATAGTTCTCTAACCCGTAGGGTCCGTACGCTTAACGTTCGATACGATTTGTATTATGAGTTATGTGATTTGATGACCAAAGTTTGTTCAGAGTCCCGGATGAGATCACGTACATGACGAGGAATCTCTAAATGGTCGAGAGGTAAAGATTCATATATTGGAAAGCTATATTCGGGCATCGGAATGGTTCCGAGTGATTCAGGTATTTTTCGGAGTACCGGAGAGTTACGGGAATTCGCCAGGGAAGTTAATGGGCCTTATTGGGCTTTAGTGGAGAGAGGGAAGAAGGGCCACGAGGTGGCGCACGCCTCCCCCCTGCCCAAACCGAATTGGACAAGGGGTGGGGGCGCAACCCCCCTTTACTTCTCCCTCTCCCTCCTTTCCTTCTTTCCTACTCCGAAAAGGAAAGGGAATCCTACTAGGACTTGGGAGTTCTAGTAGGACTCCCTACACTTGGCACGTGATACGTCTCCGTCGTATCTACTTTTCCAAACACTTTTGCCCTTGTTTTGGACTCTAACTTGCACGATTTGAATGGAACTAACCCGGACTAACGCTGTTTTCAGCAGAATTGCCATGGTGTTATTTATGTGTAGAAACAAAAGTTCTCGGAATGACCTGAAACTCCACGGAACTTATTTTTGGAAAATAATAAAAATACTGGAAGAAGAATCCATGTTAGGGGGGCCTCCACCTGTCCACGAGGGTGGGGGGCGCGCCCCCTGCCTCGTGGGCCCCCTGACGCTCCGCCGACCTCAACTCCAACTCCATATATTCGTGTCCGGGGAGAAAAAAATCAGAGGGAAGGATTCATCGCGTTTTACGATACGGAGCCGCCGCCAAGCCCTAAAACCTCTTGGGAGGACTGATCTGGAGTCCGTTCGGGGCTCCGGAGAGGGGAATCCATCGCCGTCGTCATCATCAACCATCCTCCATCACCAATTTCATGATGCTCACCGCCGTGCGTGAGTAATTCCATCGTAGGCTTGCTGGACGGTGATGGGTTGGATGAGATTTATTATGTAATCGAGTTAGTTTTGTTAGGGTTTGATCCCTAGTGTCCACTATGTTCTGAGATTGATGTTGCTATGACTTTGCTATGCTTAATGCTTGTCAATAGGGCCCTAGTGCCATGATTTCAGATCTGAACCTATTATGTTTTCATGAATATATGTGAGTTCTTGATCCTATCTTGCAAGTCTATAGTCACCTACTATGTGTTATGATCCGGCAACCCCGAAGTGACAATAATCGGGACCACTCCCGGTGATGACCGTAGTTTGAGGAGTTCATGTATTCACTATGTGTTAATGCTTTGTTCCGGTACTCTATTAAAAGGAGGCCTTAATATCGCTTAGTTTCCATTAGGACCCCGCTGCCACGGGAGGGTAGGACAAAAGATGTCATGCAAGTTCTTTTCCATAAGCACACATGACTATATTCGGAATACATGCCTACATTACATTGATGAATTGGAGCTAGTTCTGTGTCACCCTATGTTATGACTGTTACATGATGAACCACATCTGACATAATTCTCCATCGCCGATCCAATGCCTACGAGCTTTTTGTTCTTCGCTTATTTACTTTTCCGTTGCTATTGTTACAATCACTACAAAACCCAAAAATATTACTTTTGCTACATTTACCGTTACTTCCATACTACTTTGCTACTAAATACTTTGCTGCAGATACTAAGTTATCCAGGTGTGGTTGAATTGACAACTCAACTGCTAATACTTGAGAATATTCTTTCGCTCCCCTGTGTCGAATCAATAAATTTGGGTTGAATACTCTATCCTCTAAAACTGTTGCGATCCCCTATACTTGTGGGTTATCAAGACTATTTTCTAGCGCTGTTGCCGGGGAGCATAGCTCTATTCTTTGAGTCACTTGGGATTTATACCCGCTAGTCACTATGAAGAACTTGAAAGACGCGAAAACAAAAATTTATCCCTCAACTACGAGGGGAGGTAAGGAACTGCCATCTAGTTCTGCGCTTGATTCACCTTCTGTTTTGAGTAAGCTTGCGACACCTAAACCTGCTTCTGCTATTAATTCTGATATGTTGCATGTTATTGATGATGCCACTTCTGCTATGCATGATACTTATGATGAAACTACTTCTATGCTTGATACTACTGTGCCACTTGGTGAATTTCTTGATGAACAACTTGCTAGGGCTAGAGAGAATGAAATTATTGAAACTGATAATATTGAAGATAGTGATGATGAAGACTCTCCCCCTAATAAATATGAATTACCTGTTGTGCCTGAGGGTTATGTTCTGGATGAAGAATCTGCTAGAGCTATTTTAGCTTGCAATGATAGAAGTGATCTTAAGAAGTTATTAGCTAAATGGAAGCAGCAATCTCTTAATGCTAGAATGAAATCTGACCCTGCTTTTGCTACTTCACCTATATTTGTTACTGATAAGGATTATGAATTCTTTTTTGATCCTGATATAATTACTTTGGTTGAATTTGATCCTTTTTATGGCTATGAATTTGAAACTGTTGTGGCACATCTTACTAAATTAAATGATATAGCCACCCTGTTCACTAATGATGAGAGAACTTGCTACCTTTATATCCTTAAAATATTTCTGTTCTCATTAAAGGGTGATGCTAATATATGGTTTAATTCTCTTAATCCTGGTTGTGTGCGTAGTCCCCAGGATATGATTTATTACTTCTCTGCTAAATATTTCCCTGCTCATAAGAAACAAGTTGCTTTAAGGGATATATATAATTTTGTGCAAATTGAAGAAGAGAGTCTCCCACAAGCTTGGGGGAGGCTTCTCCAATTACTTAATGCTTTGCCTGATCATCCTCTGAAGAAAAATTGAATACTTGATATCTTTTATAATGGACTAACCGATGCTTCCAGAGATTACCTGGATAGTTGCGCTGGTTCTGTTTTCAGGGAAAGAACACCTGATGAAGCTGAAATTTTATTGAATAATATGTTGACAAATGAAAATAATTGGACACTTCCTGAGCCAGCTCCTGAGCCTATTCCTAAACCAACTCCGAAGAAAAGAGGTGTTCTATTTCTCAGTCCTGAAGATATGCAAGAGGCAAAGAAATCTATGAAAGAAAAACGTATTAAAGCTGAAGATGTTAAGAATTTACCTCCTATTGAAGAAATACATGGTCTTAATTTACCGCCTGTTGAAGAAACATATGATTTTAATCCTTCACCTATTGAAGAAACACATGGTCTTGATAACCCGACACAGGTAGTAAAGGTAAATTCTCTCTATAGATTTGATGAAGGTGATATTCCTCACTATAAGTCTGCTAGACAATGCTTAGAAGAGTTTGTCAAACAAGAAAACTTCAATGCTTATTTTGGTAGACAATTGAAATACAATTCCGATACGCTTGAACACTTGGGTGATTATATTTCTAGAGTTAAAGGTGAAATTAAACTCATTAGTAAACATGCTTCTATGGTTACCACTCAAGTAGAACAAGTACTTAAAGCTAAAAATGATTTTATCAATGAACTAAATAGTAAGAATAATGATTATGCTGTTAGAGTGGCTACTAGAACTGGTAAAATGACTCAGGAACCTTTGTATCCTGAAGGCCATCCTAAGAGAATTGACCAAGATTCTCAGAGAAATAATATTGATGCACCTAGGCCTTCTAAAAAGAAGAAAAAGAAAAATGATAGGACTTTGCATGCTTCTAGTGAACCTGTTGCTGAAACACCTGAGAATCCAAATGATATTTCTATTTCTGATGCTGAAACACAATCTGGTAATGCATGAACCTAGTGATAATATTAATGATAATGTTCATGATGATGCTCAACCTAGCAATGATAATGATGTACCTGCTGTTGATCTTGATAACCCAGAATCAAAGAATCAACATTATGATAAGAGACTTTGTTGCTAGGAAACATGGTAAAGAAAGAGATCCTTGGGTTCAGAAACCCATGCCTTTTCCTCCCAAACCATCCAAGAAAAAGGATGATGAGTATTTTGAGCGCTTTGCTGAAATGATTAGACCTATCTTCTTGCGTATGCGTTTGAGTGATATGCTCAAAATGAATCCTTATGCTAAGTATATGAAAGAAATTGTTACTAATAAAGGAAAGATACCGGAAGCTGAAATTTCCACCATGCTTGCTAACTATACTTTTAAGGGTGGAATACCAAAGAAACTATGAGATCCAGGAGTACCAACTATACCATGCTCCATTAAAAGAAACTATGTTAAAACTGCTTTATGTGATCTTGGAGCCGGTGTTAGTGTTATGCCTCTCTCTTTATATCGTAGACTTGATTTGAATAAGTTGACACCTACTGAAATATCTTTGCAAATGGCTGATAAATCAACTGCTATACATGTCGGTATTTGTGAGGATGCGCCTGTTGTAGTTGCAAACGTTACTATTTTAACGGACTTTGTTATTCTTGATATTCCCGAGGACGATAGTATGTCTATTATTCTTGGAAGACCCTTTTTGAATACTGCAAGGGCTGTTATTGATTGCAACAAAGGCAATGTCACTTTTCATGTTAATGGTAATGAGCATACGGTACACTTTCCGAGGAAACAACCTCAAGTTCATAGTATAAATTCTATTGGAAAAATTGCTTCAATTATTTTTGGAGGTTTTGAATTTCCTCTACCTACTGTCAAGAAGAAATATGATATTCTTATTATTGGGGATGTGCATATCCCCGTTGAAGTAACATAGTGTTATTCGAAATTTCTCCGGTTCCATGTTAGTCGGAATGAGTTTGTTAACAAGACTTGATCAACCTTGTTAGTGGATTCCTTTTGATGAGCATGAGATGGATGAAGTTAGAAAGCATAACCTTCTGTACCCTCCTTTTACTTTCTGTTATTTAGTTGAAATAAAGCAAAAATAGTATTTTCCTGTCTGTTTTCTGAATTTATCCGTGCAATATAAAAATACCCCAAAAATAAAAGTTCTCCAAATGCCCCGAAATTGAAATATGATTTTTTCTGGAATATTTGAGAATATATGGCACTGAGAACACAGCAGGGGGGCAAACACCTGGCCACGAGGGTCCAGGGCGCGCCCACCTCTACAGGGCGTGCCCCCTGCCTCGTGGGCCCACGGTGGCTCCCCTCCACTTATTCCTGCACCCACACACTTCTTCTTCCTCCCAAAAAAATCACCATCCAACTCAAGCACGAGTTCTAGCTCATTTTACTATGATTTTCGATCTCCTTGCTCAAAGCACCTCTCACAAAACTGCTTTAAGGGATTGTTCCTTGGTATGTGACTCTTCCATTGGTCCAATTAGTTTTTGTTCTAGTGCTTTATTCATTGCAAATTTGTGCTGCCTAGGTGACCATGTTCTTGAGCTTGAATGTCAAATTTATATGGTTCCAAGTAGTTCTAATGCTTGATATAGTCTCTAGGCACTTGTAGGAGTAGTTGCTATCAATTTTGTTGAGCTTGGTTCACTTTTATTTGAAGTTACTAAAAATTTCAGAAATTTTGCAGAGGAAGAAATATGCTTAGGAAAATATACCAAGGTGGTCCTTCAAGGAAGCAAGGACCCAGGCTCGCAATGCGCGATGCCGATGATGAGCCACCAAGGAACGCTCCAGTGTGGCCTTGTGAATAGCCTTCGGAAGGCTTTATGGATCGAGCGGGAATCAAGGAAGAATTTAATGCGTATTTGCGTAACACTGATCTTGTGAGCTTCGAGGGAGAAAAGTGCCGCCAGTACCACTATCTCACTAGTTCCTTTGTGAGGAGGTTTGAATTTTCATCTTCACGCAATTCTCAAACTGTCCTGTTTGATCTCTATGAAAAATCTTACACTATGGACTTAGAGGATTTTACCACTGCTTGCAAACTTCCACAATGGGGTAGTACTAGTGAACCTCGCAAATCTGAATTTAGAGAATTTCTTACTAGTTTAACTGTGGGGGAATCTAGATACATAACACAAGCTACCATAGGGAGCATTCATTTTCCCGCTATACATTATTTTGCTCTCTTCATAGGTAGGTGCATAAATGGTAAAGATGAAGCATGTCATATGTGTGTCTCTGACCTCAGTATTCTTAGGAGTGCTGTGTTAGGAGACAAATCTTATAATTTGGGAGCCATTGTTGCGCGTAGGTTGCATCACAATAGATTTAATGGAGATTTCTTTGGTGGAATTTATGCAACCCGCTTAGCTAATTTTCTTGGTGTAACCATACGTGATGATGATACTGAACTGCCTCCTACTTATCTAGACTTTAATGCTATGGATCATCATCAGGTTGTCGAGAGGAATGAACCACCTCTCCAGTACAGACTAATCTTTGACAGGCGTCACGCCGTCAATATTGTTCTTCCTGCCCCTACTCTCTTTGACTTTCAGGAAAAAGGTAGACATTACATAACCAGAGAGGAGGCAGAGGAGTATAGGAGGAGGGCTGAGATAGCTCGCCTCCAAGCTGCAGCACACGATGCAATGACCGCTGCATCTCAGTATGACCCCGGTTATAACTATGGATATCCTCCAGGCCATCCGTGGCAATAAACCTACTTAGGCCAAAAGCCTAAGCTTGGGGGAGTACGTATTTCTCACCGACATTACATTCATGTTCACACACTCATCGCTAGATGTCGGTGCTCATACTCTTTCACTGTAATATCCATGCTAGTTTATTTTCCCTTTTTTCTTCTTGTGTGTTTGATAAAACTTAAGAAAAAACAAAAAAAATTGTGTAGCTTTTAGTTAGTTTACTTTTCTTGCTGTAGTAGTAATAATTAAAAAGAAAACCCGAAAAGATTTCCCGTTCTTCTTTTGCTTGTTGGGAGCTTTCCCGTGTAAATAGTTTTATTTCTCTTCTTTTCTTTGGGGGTTGATAGGAGAAGACCATGATTAAATTGTTGAAGTGGCTCTTATATGCATTATTGTTGAATTACCCAAGAGCCCATATTGCCTTGTCTTCTCCTGTTTATTGAATGCTCGCAGATTCCAGCTTAGTCCAATGCACGTGCACTATTATTATTATTCAGATCGTTCGGTCGTGCAAGTGAAAGGCAATTACGATGATATACGATGGACTGACTCAGATGAGAGAAGCTGGTATGAACTCGACCTCTCTTGTTTTTGTAAATATGATGAGTTAATCATTCCTGGTTCAGCTTATTATGAATAAACATGTTTGCAATGACAATTAGAGATCATAGTTACTTATGCCATGCTTGATTTACTATGAGTTATAATGGTTTACCTTGCGTGCCAACATGCTATTAAAATGGCGGTGATGTGGTATAGTGGGGCGGTATCCTCCTTTGAATGGTTTAAGTGACTCGACTTGGCACATGTTCACACATGTAGTTGAAACAAATCAACATAGCCTTCACGATATTTATGTTCATGGTGGATTATATCCTACTCATGCTTGTACTCAATGTTTATTAATTTTAATGCATGTTCATGACTGCTGCCGCTCTCTAGTTGGTCGCTTCCCGTCTTTTGCTGGCCTTCACTTGTACTAAGCGGAATACTTGCTTGTGCATCCAATCCCTTAAACCCCAAAGTTATTCCATATGAGTCCACTATACCTTCCTATATGCGGTATCTACCTGCCGCTCCAAGTAAATTTTATGTGCCAAACTCTAAACCTTCAAATGAAATTCTGTTTTGTATGCTCGAATAGCTCATGTATCAACTAGAGTTGTCCTTATCTTCCATGTTAGGCGGGTTATTATCAAGAGGAGTGGACTCGCTCCTCACTCACAAGAAAATGGCTGGTCACCGGATGCCCAAATCCATGCTTTATGCAAACTAAATCAAAATAATTGCAAACAAAACTCCCCCTGGGAACTTTTCTAAGTTGGAGGCACTCGTTGTTTGGAGCAAGCCATGGATTGATGCTTGTTGGTGGAGGGGGAGTATAAACTTTACCATTCTGTTTGGGAACCGCCTATAATGTGTGTAGCATGGAAGATATTGCCATCTCTCGGTTGTTATGTTGACAATGAAAGTATGCCGCTCAAAATATTATTTATCTCTGCTTTAAAATCGAGCTCTGGCACCTCTACAAATCCCTGCTTCCCTCTGTGAAGGGCCTATCTATTTACTTTTATGTCGAGTCATCACCCTCTTATTAAAAAGCACCAGCTGGAGAGCACCGCTGTCATTTTCATCCATTACTATTAATTTATATTGGGTATGACTATGACTGGATCTCTTATACCATGAATTACAATGTCTAGTCAGTCCTTGATCTTTAAAGGTGCTATGCATTTATGTTTTGCGGTCTCTGAAAGGGCTAGCGAGATACCATCCTGTTATAATCATATTATGATTGTTTTGAGAAAGTGTTGTCATCCGAGATTTATTATTATTGCTCGCTGGTTGATTATGCCATTGACATGAGTAAACATGAGACCTAAATGTTATTGTGAATGTGGTTAGTCATGATCTTTGCTGAAAACTTGAATGCTGGCTTTACATATTTACAACGACAAGAGCAAACAGAGTTTGTAAAAGTTTTTCTTTATCACTTTCAGTTTATCAACTGAATTGCTTGAGGACAAGCAAAGCTTTAAGCTTGGGGGAGTTGATACGTCTCCGTTGTATCTACTTTTCCAAACATTTTTGCCCTTGTTTTGGACTCTAACTTGCATGATTTGAATGGAACTAACCCAGACTAACCTGTTTTCAGCAGAATTGCCATGGTGTTATTTATGTGCAGAAACAGAAGTTCTCGGAATGGCCTGAAACTCCACGGAACTTATTTTTGGAAAATAATAAAAATATGGAAGAAGAATCCACGTCAGGGGGGGCCTCCACCTGTCCACGAGGGTGGGGGGCGCGCCCCCTGCCTCGTGGCCCCCCTGACGCCATCGCATTTTACGATACGGAGCCGCCGCCAAGCCCTAAAACCTCTTGGGAGGGCTGATCTGGAGTCCGTTCGGGGCTCCGGAGAGGGGAATCCGTCGCTGTCGTCATCATCAACCATCTTCCATCACCAATTTCATGATGCTCACCGCCGTGCGTGAGTAATTCCAGCGTAGGCTTGCTGGACGGCGATGGGTTGGATGAGATTTATTATGTAATCGAGTTAGTTTTGTTAGGGTTTGATCCCTAGTGTCCACTATGTTGTGAGATTAATGTTTCTATGACTTTGCTATGCTTAATGCTTGTCACTAGGGCCTGAGTGCCATGATTTCAGATCTGAACCTATTACGTTTTCATGAATATATGTGAGTTCTTGATCCTATCTTGCAAGTCTATAGTCACCTACTATGTGTTATGATCCGGCAACCCCGAAGTGACAATAATCGGGACCACTCTCGGTGATGACCGTAGTTTGAGGAGTTCATGTATTCACTATGTATTAATGCTTTGTTCCGGTACTCTATTAAAAGGAGGCCTTAATATCCCTTAGTTTCCATTAGGACCCCGCTGCCACGGGAGGGTAGGACAAAAGATGTCATGCAAGTTCTTTTCCATAAGCACGTATGACTATATTCGAATACATGCCTACATTAAATTGATGAATTGGAGCTAGTTCTGTGTCACCCTATGTTATGATCATTACATGATGAACCACATCCGCATAATTCTCCATCACCGATCCAATGCCTACGAGCTTTTCATATATTGTTCTTCGCTTATTTACTTTTCCGTTGCTCTCATTACAATCACTACAAAACCCAAAAATATTACTTTTGCTACCATTACCATTACTTCCATACTACTTTGCTACTAAATACTTTGCTGCAGATACTAAGTTATCTAGGTGTGGTTGAATTGACAACTCAACTGCTAATACTTGAGAATATTCTTTGGCTCCCCTTGTGTCGAATCAATAAATTTGGGTTGAATACTCTACCCTCGAAAACTATTGCGATCCCCTATACCTGTGGGTTATCAGTGTGCCCCTAGGAGGGCTGGCCTCTCTCCCTCCCTCTTTTATATATGTGGGCAGGGGGCACCCCAAAGGCACACCAAGTCTTCTCTTAGCCGTGTGCGGTGCCCCCTCCACAGTTACACACCTCGGTCATATCGTCATAGTGCTTAGGCGAAGCCCTGTGCCGGTAACTTCATCATCACCGTCACCACACCGTCGTGCTGACGAAACTCTCCCTCGGCCTCAACTGGATCAAGAGTTCGAGGGACGTCATCGAGCTGAATGTGTGCTGATCATGGAGGTGCCATACGTTCGGTGCTTGGATCGGTTGGTTCGCGAAGGCGTTCGACTACATCAACCGCGTTACTAAATGCTTACGCTTTCGGTCTGCGAGGGTACGTGGACACTCTCACCCCGCTCGTTGCTATGCTTCTCCTAGATAGATCTTGCGTGATCGTAGGAATTTTTTTGAAATACTGCGTTCCCCAACAGTGGCATCCGAGCCAGGTCTATGCGTAGATGTTATATGCACGAGTAGAACACAAAGAGTTGTGGGCGATAATAGTCATACTGCTTACCAGCAACGTCTTTGATTCGGCGGTATTGTTGGATGAAGCGGCCCATAACGACATTACATGACCACATCCATGAGACTGGTTCTAGCGACGTGCTTCGCACACAGGTGGCTAGCGGGTGTGAGTTTCTCCAACTTTAGTTGAATCGAGTTTGACTACGCCCGGTCCTTGTTGAAGGTTAAAACAACACACTTGATGAAAAATCGTTGTGGTTTCGATGCGTAGGTAAGAATGGCTCTCGCTTGAAGCCCGTAGCAGCCACGTAAAACTTGCAACAACAAAGTAGAAGACGTCTAACTTTAGCGCTATGCGATAGCAATAATTGCAAAGGCAATAGTTGGCGAGACGACCATGTGACGACACGTTGATAGAGATCAAGATGATGGAGATCATTGTGTCATGCCAGTGACGATGGAGATCATGATGGTGCTTTGGAGATGGAGATCAAAGGCACATGATGATGATGGCCATATCATGTCACATATTTTGATTGCATGCGATGTTTATCCTTTATGCATCTTATTTTGCTTAGTACGCGGTAGCATTATAAGATGACCCGTCACTAAATTTCAAGGTATAAGTGTTCTCCCTAAGTATGCACCTGTAGTGACCCGACCCGAATGGATCAAGTCTCTGTGCTTAAGTGTCATCCCTGGATCGGTATGCTGACACACACAATACTCGAGGATTTATAACAGAGGTAAATCACATGTATAAAGTAACGTAAATACTATTACCTAATCCAAATAGCGGAAGTAACAAGGTTGTGGATTCCCATCAACACCAACATCAAAGTTGAGTGTAGAAATTGTAACCCTAATGTATCACTTACTCGTCGTAAGATCCTGCAACATGAGACATTGCAGCCACAAAGGGTTAGTACATTGAATGTACTGGCAAATTCACACTGTAGAGCAATGCTGAAATATGGCTATCACAACATGCATATATGGCTGGTGGAAAAGCTCTATGGTTATAAGGTTTTGCGTAAAGCCAATTTTTCCCTACTGCAAAGGAATAAATTTATTTAACTATCATGGTGGTTGTTGAACATTGAGAATGGTTGACAGCATCCTCAATCCCAATTAAAAGTACTCATTAACAACCCAACAAAATTATTTTAAAGTAACATGATGAGATTCACATGATAATCCAAGTACTAGATACTCAAGATGTCCATAACTAGGGACACGACTAACCATGATTAGTTTATACACTCTGCAGAGGTTTGTGCACTTTTCCCCACAAGACTCGATCTCCTCCGTTTGATTTCTCGCACTACATGGTGTTTGAGAAACGGATGACCGAGACATAGTCTTTCAGAAGCGCTAGCACCTTACATGTGGGTAGACCGTACCAACCTACAACCCCTACATCAGCTAGTCCACCCGCAAGAGTTCGCACAACTTAATCAACTATGCTAGAGCCCATAGTAGCATGTGGCTGCACACAGAAGTTTCTAGCATGAATAATCTCATGATCCCTTTGAGCCTGGGTGGCGGTCCGAAGAAATACAGGCAAGTCCTGATGGAAACCAGGTGCCTCAATTCACCCAGATGTGTGTTTAAGTTGCCACCTTAAATAAACCATTACTTTAACAATCTCACATCTGTCATGGATACACTCACCCAATCCACGTCTACTAGCATAGCATGGCATAATAAGCAAACGTAGAAGTAACTCCCAAAGGTTTGAGTATAAATCAGGTAATAGGTACTACCTCATCTACTTCCCATCCCACAATTTAATTAGATCCTAATCATGCAATGTTTGAGGATTGATCTAATGCAATAAAACTGGGTAGTAGAAAAGAGTATGATCAAAGTGTTACTTGCCTGCAATGTTGATGAAGATGATTCGCACTCATAACTCTTGACAGTTCTACTCGTCACACTCCGGTCAATCTATCGTAAGCAATCAATAGTAACCACACATAAGCAATCACTCAAAAGATCAGAAAGAACGAAGAAGACGATTCGGAAAACATCAAAACCAAGCAAATAACTCTTGCAACGTAAAACAATTTCTAACAGTACCAAAATTATGTGAATTTGGCCTTATCAGAAAGTTTATGTCAAGAGCTTCGATTTGCAAAAAGAATCAACTCAAACGGAGTTATAAAACTCAAGTTATGATCAAACAAAGTTCAAATTCAAATCTGATCTAATTCAAATTTTAAACTTTCAAAAACATGTTTGAATTGGATTACTGGATAGAGGGGATCATAACGAAGAAGTGGGCGTTGGTTTCGTTGGATTCCGACTTACGAGCAAAAAGTTGTAGTCGTTTGAAAACTAGGGGCTAATCTGCAGAAAAAGTATTCACAGATAGGTCCCTGGCCGAAAATTAAAAAGAAAAAGGAAAAACTCTACAGAACGAACGTTCGCTACAGAAGCATACACGACGAAAACCGTTCGCTAAAGAAGCTAACTAATGAACATTCTCTAAATAAATAAACCTAAACAAAACCGGTTTTTTTTAACAAAACCGATCTAGGGTTTTACCGGTTGGGGCGGTTTTCTTCGAAAACCGGTGGCGACGGTTGGCTACGGCGGGCGACGGCAGCGGCAGCTCCGGCGAACTCGGGGGCGGTGGAGGCTTTCTCCGAGGCGGGCGATGGCGACGACGAGCTCGGCATGCGCAACCCATGGCGAGGGGCGAGGGTGGCGGCGGTGGCGGGTGGCGCGGTTGAGTGCGGCGGTGGCGGTTGATAACGGTGGCTGCAAGGGCTCCGGCAAGATGCGGGTGAAGGCGGCAGCGCGAGCAGAGAGGGAGACGGGGTCGGGGTGTCGGGACCCGCCTTTTAAAGGCCAGGGGAGGGGCGGTGGCGTGGGCAAGGGGCAAGGGTGGCGCGGAGTCCGGCCATGGGACGACGGCGACGCGTACTGGCTCGGGACGAAGCGGTGGCGAGGCGGACGACGCGTCGGGCCGGCTGGGCCGTGGCCTGGCTAGCTGGGCCGGCCCGGTCCGGTCGGCCAGAAGTTTTTTTTAAAACAATTTACTAGGCAAACTAAAAATAATAAAACGAACTAAATAAATATATTATATAGGCGTATAATATATCAAATTTTTTAGAAAAAGATTTTCTACAACCTGGACATTTTTATAATTCGAAATAAAATCCACACAAATTTAGATAATTCAAAGAGTGCTACCGCTCTAATAAAATCCACTGAAAATCATTTTAAAAATACCAAAATGACTTCAAATTAATTTCTCTCAATTTTCTAATGTAGGGAATCATGTTACCCTATTTTCCATATATTTTATTTTTGGAGAAAATAATTTGAATAAAACTCAAATAACTCCAAATTGAAAATAAATTCAAAAGAACTTTGAATCTAATTCTTTGAAACTCCCAACTCATATTTCATATAATTTGAAGAAGTCATTTTATCTTCGCTCGTGAAAATCATTGAGTTGCATAAAGTTTCAGAATTGGAAATATTCTCAAATGAAATTCAAATATTTTCAACACCCCTTGTCATTTAAATAAACGGAAGAAGTCATGTCATCTTCTCTCTAGGGTTTTTTGATGAAAAGAATTTGAATTCCCGAAGATAATAAAAGCAAAAATGAAAGTTTGGGAAAGTCCTTTTATTCCCTCTCATTTAACTTTCAAAAAGTTTCGAATTTCACTCAATCAATCAAACAGTCAATCAAATCTATCTATTTATTATAACATTCCAAAATTTAGAATTTTGGGATGTTACAACACCGTTGCTACAGTTCGTCGTGCCGAGACACCACGTGATGATCGGGTGTGATAAGCTCTACATTCACATACAACGGGTGCAAGCCAGTTTTGCACATGCGGAATACTCTGGTTAAACTTGATGAGACTATCATATGGAGATATGGCCTCGGAACACTGAGACCAAAAGGTTGAACGTTAATCATATAGTAGATATGATCAACATAGTGATGTTCACCATTGAAAATTACTCCATCTTACGTGATGATCAGACATGGTTTAGTTGATATTGATCGCGTGATCATTTAGATGACTAGAGGGATATCTATCTAAGTGGGAGTTCTTAAGTATTATGATTAATTGAACCTTAATTTAACATGAACTTAGTCCTGATAGTATTTTCATATCTATGTTGTAGATCAATAGCTTGCGATGTAGCTCCCCGTTTAATTTTGATATGTTCCTAGAAAAAAATAAGTTGAAAGATGATAGTAGCAATGATGCAGACTGGGTCCATGATCTGAGGATTATCCTCATTGCTGCACAAAATAATTATGTCCTTGATGCACCGCTAGGTGACAGACCTATTAAAGGAGCAGATGCAGACGTTATGAACGTTTTGACAAAGCTCGGTATGATGACTACTTGATAGTTTAGTGCACCATGCTTTACGGCTTAGAACCGGGACTTAAAAAATGTTTTGAACGCCATGGATCATATAAGATGTTCCAAGAGCTGAAATTGGTATTTCAGACTCATGCTCGAGTCAAGAGGTATGACACCTCTGACAAGTACTTTGCCTACAATATGGAGGAGAATAGCTCAACCAGTGAGCATGTGCTCAGAATGTCTGAGTACTACAACTTGAATCAAGTGGGAGTTAATCTTCCAGATAAGATAGTGATTGACAGAGTTCTCTAGTCACTATCACCAAGTTACTGGAACTTCGTGATGAACTATAATATGCAAGGGATGACAAAAACGATTCCTGAGCTCTTCGTGATGCTGAAATCAACGAAGGTAGAAATCAAGAAAAGCATCAAATGTTGATGGTTGACAAGACCACTAGTTTCAAGTAAAAGGGCAAGGAAAGAAAGGAACTTCAAGAAGAATGGCAAGCAAGTTTCCACTCCCATGAAGAAGCCCAAAGCTAGACCCAAGCTCGAAACCGAGTGCTTCCATTGCAAAGGAAATGTTCACTGGAAGCGGAACTGCCCCAAATACTTGGCGGATAAGATGGATGGCAAAGTGAACAAAAGTATATATGATATACATGTTATTGATGTGTACTTTACTAGTGTTCATAGTAGCCCCTGGGTATTTGATACTGGTTCAGTTGCTATGATTAGTAACTCGAAACAGGAGTTACAAAATGAACAAAGATTAGTTGAGGGCGAGGTGACGATGTGTGTTGGAAATTATTCCAAAGGTTGATAAAATCACCATCGCACACTCCATTTACCTTCGGGATTAGTGTTGAGCCTAAAATAAATGTTACTTGCTGTTTGCGTTGAGCATAATATGATTTGATTATGTTTATTGCAATACAGTTATTCATTTAAGTCAAAGAATAATTGTTATTCTGTTCACATGAATAAAACCTTCTGTGGTCATACACCCAAGGTGAATGGTTTATTGAATCTCGATCATAGTGATACATATATTCTTGATATTGATGCCAAAATATGCAAAGTTGATAATGATAGTGCAACATACTAGTGGCACTGCCATTTAGGTCATATTGGTGTAAAGCGCATGAAGAAACTCCATGCGGATGGACTTTTGGAATCACTTGATTATGAATCATTTGATGCTTGCGAACCATGCCTCATGGGCAAGATGACTAAGACTCCGTTCTCTGGAACAATGGAGCGAGCCACTGACTTATTGGAAATAATACATACCAATGTATGTGGTCCGATGGGTGTTGAGGCTCACGGCGGGTATCGTTATTTTCTGACCTTCACAGATGATTTGTATATCTACTTAATGAAACACAAGTCTGAAACATTTGAAAAGTTCAAAGAATTTCAGAGTGAAGTTGATAATCATCGTAACAAGAAAATAAAGTTTCTACGATCTGATTGCGGAGGCAAATATTTGAGTTACGAGTTTGGCCTTCATCTGAAACAATGTGGAATAGTTTCGCAACTCATGCCACCTGGAACACGACACCGTAATGGTGTGTCCGAACATCGTAACCGTACTTTATTAGATATGGTGCGATCTATGATGTCTCTTACCGATTTAACACTATTATTTTGGGGTTATGCATTAGCGACAGCTGCATTCACGTTAAATAGGGCACTGTCTAAAAATCCGTTGAGACGACACCGTATGAACTGTGGTTTAGCAAGAAACCTAAGCTGTCGTTTCTTAAAGTTTGGGGTTGCGATGCTTATGTGAAAAAGTTTCAGCCTGATAAGCTCAAACCCAAATTGGATAAGTGCGTCTTCATAGGATACCCAAAAGAAACTGTTGGGTACACCTTCTATTACAGATCCGAAGGCAAGATCTTTGTTGCTAAGAGTGGATCCTTTCTAGAGAAGGAGTTTCTCTCGAAAGAAGTAAGTGGGAGGAAAGTAGAACTTGATGAGGTAATTTTACCTTCTCTGGAATTGGAAAGTAGCTCATCACTGAAATCAGTTCTAGTGATGCCAACACCAATTAGTGAGGAAGTTAATGATGATGATCATGAAACTTCAGATCAAGTTACTACCGAACCTCGTAGGTCAACCAGAGTACGATCCGCACCAGAGTGGTACGGTAACGCTATTCTGGAAGTCATGTTACTATACCATGATGAACCTATGAACTACGAGGAAGCAATGATGAGCCCAGATTCCGACAGATGCTTTGAGGCCATGAAATCTGAGATAGAACCATGTATGAGAACAAAGTGTGGACTTTGGTGGACTTGCCCGATGATCGGCAAGCCATTGAGAATAAATGGATCTTCAAGAGGAAGACGGACGCTGATAGTAGTGTTACTATCTACAAAGCTCGACTTGTCGAAAAGGGTTTTTAACAAGTTCAAGATGTTGACTACGATGATATTTTCCCACTCGTATCGATGCTTAAAGTATGTCTGAATCATGTTAGCAATTGCCACATTTTATGAAATCTGACAAATGGATATCAAAACTGCATTCATTAATGGATTTATTAAAGAAGAGTTGTATATGATACAACCAGAAGGTTTTGTCAATCCTAAAGGTGCTAACAAAATGTGCAAGCTCCAGCGATCCATCTATGGACTGGTGCAAGCATCTCGGAGTTGGAATATACACTTTGATAAGTTGATCAAAGCATATAGTTTTATAGAGACTTGTGGTGAAGCCTGCATTTACAAGAAAGTGAGTGGGAGCACTACAACCTTTCTGATAAGTATATGTCAATGACATATTGTTGATCAGAAATGATGTAGAATTTTCTGGAAAACATAAAGGAGTGTTTGAAAGGAGTTTTTCAAGGAAAGACCTCGGTGAAGCATCTTACATATTGGGCATCAAGATCTATAGAGATAGATCAAGACGCTTGATAAGTTTTTTCCAATAAGTACATACCTTGATAAGATTTTTAAGGAGTTTAAAATGGAACAGTCAAAGAAGGAGTTCTTCTGTGTGTTGCAAGGTGTGAAGTTGAGTAAAGACTCAAAACCTGACCACGGCAGAAAATAGAAAGAGAATGAAAAGTCAGTCCCTATCCCTCAGTCATAGGTTCTATAAAATATGCTATTCTATGTACCAGACCTATTGTGTACCTCACCATGAGTTTGGCAAGAGGGTACAATAGTGATCCAGGAGTGGATCACTGGATATCGATCAAAATTATCCTTAGTGGAATAAGGACATGTTTCTCCATTATGGAGGTGACAAAAATTCGTCGTAAAGGGTTACGTCGATGCAAGCTTTGACACTGATCCATATGACTCTAAGTCTCAATCTAGATACATATTGAAAGTGGGAGCAATTAGCTAGAGTAGCTCCGTGCAGAGCATTGTAGACATAGAAAATTTGCAAAATACATACGGCTCTGAATGTGGCAGACCCGTTGACTAAACTTCTCTCACAAGCAAAACATGATCACACCTTTCCGTAACGAGATAGTAATGCACGTCGTTGGCGATCACGGCTCTCATAGGAAATATTCTTTCTGCGGCGTCCGCGTATTGGCTGGCGTTTTCCACACGTGTCAAGCTCCTCTTCAGCGGTCTGATTGATGTCGTTCCTGGTTGTTTGGCCCTTCAATTAGCATACTCATGTGAATGTACTTCCTCTTCATGCACAACGGGGAAGGTTGTACATCCACACAAACACAAGCCGGTGCTATGTGTGCTTCTCACGGCTGCCAAGGATTGACTCCATCGGTGCTCGCGCCCGGCATGATGTTCCTTGGATCGTTCCCAAATTCCGAGTCTTGAAGTTCAACGCTTGCCAGCGGCTCGCATCCTTAGGGCTCGGCATCTTGTCTTTTTATCTATCTCCGGATCATTTCGTCATCTTCCGCTTCTTCTCCTCCCTATCCGGCGTGCCAGCGAGAACTGCTACCTTAGGGTTGGCGAAATAGCGCTGAGACGAGGAGTGATCGGAAAACGATTTGTATTATGAGTTATGTGATTTGATGACCAAAGTTTGTTCAGAGTCCCGGATGAGTTCACGGACATGGAGAGGAGTCTCTAAATGGTCGAGAGGTAAAGATTCATATATTGGAAAGCTATATTCGGACATCGGAATGGTTCCGAGTGATTCGGGTATTTTTCAGAGTACCGGAGAGTTACGGGAATTCGCCGGGGGAAGTTAATGGGCCTTAATGGGCTTTAGTGGAGAGAGGGAAGAAGGGCCACGAGGTGGCGCCTGCCTCCCCCCTGCCCAAACCGAATTGGACTAGGGGTGGGGGCACGGCCCCCCTTTCCTTCTCCCTCTCCCTCCTTTCCTTCTTTCCTACTCCGAAAAGGAAAGGGAATCCTACTAGGACTTGGGAGTCCTAGTAGGACTCCCTACACTTGGCGCGCCCTAGGAGGGCCAGACTCTCTCCCTCCCCCTTTATCAGCAAACTCTGTAGTTGCCACAACCCTTTTGAATTATGCCCAGTATGCCTTCGTAATTTGGGGGTATGTGGGGATTTGAGTAGGGGAATCGAGGTGCGGGGGTTCGCGGCGCGGCCGGTGGATCGGGGTGCTCGGGCGAGGGACTGATCTCACGAGGTGGGACAGCGATCGAGATGGAGGGGGACGAGGTGGGCTCCACAAATTTTTTTTAGCATTTAAAAAGCTCTTTGATACTTATTTGTGTTTAAAATGTTCAACTTGTTTAAATAATAATGATATTATTTTTTTATAAGACAAGAGCATTTAAAAAGCTGTTTGATACTTATTTTTTTATAAGACGGTGCGGCTGGGTGCGGGGGTGGCGTGGTTGAGTAGGGGAATCGAGGGTGCGGGGGGTCGGCGGCGGCCGGTGGACTGGTGTGACGCCCTCGATTCAATCGTACACTAATCATGCACGCAAATGTGTACGATCAAGATCAAGGACTCACGGAAGATATCACAACACAACTCTACAAATAAAATAAGTCATACAAGCATCATAATACAAGCCGGGGCCTCGAGGGCTCGAATACAAGTGCTCGATCATAGACGAGTCAGTGGAAGCAACAATATCTGAGTATGCATATAAGTTAAACAAGGTGCCATAAGATGGCTAGCACAAACCGGGATACAGATCGAAGAGGAGCAGGCCTCCCGCCTCGATCCTCCTAGGTCACTCCTGGTCGCCGCCGGCGGGCTGCACGTAGTAGGCCGCCTCGGAGTAGTAGTCGCCATAGGCGGCGCGCGGCTCCACCGGCTCCATCGTCGATTGCAAGCAATCGAGTAGAGATAGGGGAAAAGGGGAACAAGGCAACCATGAGTACTCATCCAAAGTACTCGCAAGCAAGGAGCTACACTACTTATGCATGGATATGGGTAAAGGCCATATCGGTGGACCTGAACTGCGAATGCCGTAATAAGAGGGGATAGTTAGTCTTACGAAGACTACGCTCGACACCTTACAACAGTAGGAGGGGACAATCGAAGTCCTCCAAGTAACATCATATAGCAATAATCCTACCCGCAATCCCCGCTCATAACCCCGAGGGAGAGCGACCACCGGTTGTATCCGCACTTGGAAGGGTGTGTTTTATCAAGTATCCGGTTCTAGTTGTCATAAGCTCAAGGTACAACTCCAAGTCGTCATGTTACCAAGATCACGGCTATCCGAATAGATTAACTTCCTGCAGGGTGCACCATCTTACCCAAAGACGCTTGATCCCATTTGGCGGACACACTTTCCGGGTCATGCCCGCCGCGTAAGATCAACACGCCGCAGCCCCACCTAGGCACAACAGAGAGGCCAACACGCGGTCTAAACCTAAGCGCCAGGGTCCAGGCCCATCGCCTCGAAACATGACACACAAGACGCTACGCGTCTGTGACGAAGCAGACCTAGCCCAGCGTTCCAGTCCAATCCGGCGCGCCGCTCGTCGCCGACGTCTCAAGTACTTTTGGCCGATACCACGACGCCGATACCCATAACTACTCCAGCGAGATGGTTAGTGCGATAAGCTCGTAGCCAACCCAGATCAAATACCAAGACCTCGTTAAGCGTGTTAAGTAAATCAACACCGAACAGGGCTGGCCCACCTCTCTCCTAGGCGGTCTCAACTCGCCTGCCGCTCCGCCACAAAGATCCACTCTGGTGCTCCATCACCAACCCGACTTTAGTCTCACATGTATCATGTATAAGTATATAGTATATACCGTGATCAACTCCCGAGTGATCACGGCCCGATAGTATAGGACGCAGCATGCACAAGTATGTAGGGCCACAGATGAAAGCACTAGCATCCTATACTAAGCATATAGGATTGCGTAAGGTAACAACGGTTACAAGGACAAAGCTATGCAAAGAAAGATAGGAGTATCCGAAAGCAAGAATATGCTATGCTACTCTAATGCAAGCAGGTAGATAAGAGTAGGCGATATCTGGTGATCAAGGGGGGGGGCTTGCTGGTTGCTCGGGCAAGAGAGAGGGTCGCCAGCACCGTAGTCGAACTGCCAGTGCAAGGCCGGTCTCAGAGTCTAACGGAGAGAAGAGGGGAAGAAACAATGAATACCAAGTAAACAGATGCATAGCGATGCATGACATGCCAAGAAGCGATGCTAGGCGTGCCCTAACGTGGGTAAGAGGGTACCGTTAGGGAAAACATCCGGAAGTTTTCCGGCCCGGACGTCTGTCGACGAGATGAACCGAGAGGAAAGTTTGCAGGTTCGATAGGTTAGAGACGGTGGTGGACGAACGGATCATGTGATCCGAATTCGCCTCGTTGCTCGAGCAACTTTCATGTTGAAATTATTTTAATCCGGATTACGGATTAAAAGATATGATTTATAAAAGATTTTATTAATTTCGGAATTTTAATTAATTATTTAATCGAAATTGCATTTATGACATCAAAGATGATGTCATGCCGACGTTATCGATCAACAGGTTGATGAGTCAACCTCGGCTGTGGGTCCCGCATGTCATTCTCTATTGACTAATTAACCTAATCAGATTTAATTAACTTTACTTAATTAAGTTAATTAATGATTAGGTTAATTAATTCAGAATTAATTAGATTAATTAATTACTCAATTAATTAATTAATGATTAGGTTAATTAATTCAGAATTAATTAGATTAATTAATTACTCAATTAATTAATTAATGATTAGGTTAATTAATCCGAATTAATTAGATTAATTAATTAATCAATTAATTAATTAATTATTTAGTTAATTAATTTTATTCATTTTCATTTTCATTTTATTCTGCTTTATTTAAAACGTGCTTTTGAGGGGTGGGGCCCTTCGTCAATGGCCCATGGCCAAATCATGTGCAGGCGTTCAAGGCGACGCCCTGGTCACGCACTGAGGCGGTCGGCGCGATCCAGGCGGATCGGGGCGCCGAGGAGCCGGGGCCGGGCAAGGCCGAGGCCACGAGCTGGCGCCAAGGCATGTGCGGCGCCAAGTAGTCGGGAGGCCGGAATGGTGGCCTAGGCGCCGAGGCTGGAGGCGGGCCAAGGTCGGTGGGGCGAGGGATTGGGGCGCCACAGGGCGCCAGGCGAGGGCGCGGGTAAGAAGAAGGGGAGAGGGGGCGCTGGTGGCTGGGCAGGTCAGACGGCGGCCGGATCCAGGGGGGGAAAGAGGAACGGGGAGGGGGGGTGGAGTATGGCAGCCTGGGGGCGCAGACAGCTGGCGAGGGAGACGGGCAAGCCAGGCGATCGAGGAAGGGAGCCGAGGGGAACCGAGGGGCGGGCGGCGGCGCGGAGGCCGGAACCACGCGACGGCAGAGGGGGAGAGGGGAGCCTGGTGGGGAGGCAGGGACTCGGCGGGCCATGGCTCGATGGGGGTCCGCCGGGAGGAGGTCGGGGGTCGCGCCTGGGACGGGGCGGGCGAGGCTGAGCGGCGCGGGCGTGGAGAGCCCGCGCTGGGGGGCGACGGAGGATGAGGGGAGATCTCCGTGGTCGGCGAGGGGAGGAGGGAGGTCCGAGGCGGCGGGGGCGGGCGGGGGGCGGCGGAGGTGGGGGCGCGGGTGGTCCGGTCAAGGGGTGGATCTCCGCCCGATCGATCAGGCGAGAGAGGCGAGGGAGGCGCGTGGGGGGAGGCGGTGAGCGGCTAGGGTTAGCCTCGGGGTGGGGAGGTGGGTAAGGGCGGTGGCGGCTGGGCGATGCCTGTGGGGGAAGGGGAATGGGCCAAGGGGAGGGCCGACTGGTGGGCCAGAGGGTCTTTCCTCCACTGTTTTTTATTTTTCTTTATTATTTTTCCTTTTCTCGTTATTGGTTTATTTAAAATGCTCGGCATTTTGTAAAAATATTGCACCCCACCAATATTAGGTTAGTTATTTTAGAAAACCCCGAACATTTTAGAACTTATTTTCGAACTCTTTATCGTTTGTTTTAGTTTTAATTTTTTGTTTTAGGACGGTTCAATTAACGAGAGGTTAATTAACAAACCGGGTGATTCTCAAGCATAACCATCCGGCGTTACAAATCTCCTCCATTACAAGAAATCTCGTCCCGAGATTTAGGAGGTAGAAGGAAAGAGTGCGGGATATTCATCTCAGTGACGATCCTCGCGTTCCTGTGTGGCTTCATCTTCAGAGTGATTCGACCATTTGGACTTTGAGGAACTTGATCGCCTTTCCGACGCGTGCGGCGTCAGCTTGGTCGAGAATGCGGACGGATGCTCTTTATAGGAGAGGTCCTGTTGCAATTCGAGCACTTCATGGTCCATCGCCGGATTGGGTCCTTGAAGCAGCGTCGGAGTTGGGACACGTGGAACACATCGTGAACTTGAGAAAGGTTCGACGGAAGCTCCAGTTGATAGGCCACTTTTCCACGCCTTTCCAGAATAGTGAAAGGGCCAATATAGCGAGGCGCTAACTTGCCCTTGATCCCGAAGCGGTGAGCACCCTTCATTGGTGTAACGCGAAGATAGGCCTTTTCGCCAGGTTGATAGACCATGTCTTTGTGATGACGGTCATAATTACTCTTTTGACGCGACTGAGCAGTCTTGAGATTCTCGCGAATAATGCGGACTTGTTCTTCGGCATGTTGGATAATATCCGGACCGAAGAGTGGACGTTCCCGCTTTCGACCAGTTCGGAGGGTTCGCACTTTCGTCCATATAACACTTTGAAGGGGCCATCTTGGACTAGCTTGATAGCTATTATTATAAGAGAACTCAGCATACGGGAGAGATTCCTCCCATTTCTTGCCGAAGGAGACGACACAAGCTCGAAGCATGTCTTCGAGAATTTGGTTGACACGTTCAACTTGCCCTTGAGACTGCGGATGAAAAGCAGTACTGAAAGATAAATGAGTCCCCATAGCTTCTTGAAAACTTGCCCAGAATCTTGAAGTGAATAAGCTGCCACGGTCCGAACTGATAACCAGTGGAATACCGTGAAGTGAAACAATTCGGACATATAGAGTTGCAAGCTGGCTAGCGGTGATCGTTTCTTTGACCGCCGAAAATGTGCAACTTTAGAAAGCGGTCAATGGCGACAAGAATAGCATCATTACCTTTCTGCGATTTGGGAAATCCGGACTGAAGTCCATTTCAACATGGTCCCATTTCCATTCGGGAATAGAGATAGGTTGCGAGTTCCAGCGAGGCCTTTGATGTTCTGCTTTGATCTGACGGCAAGCGTCACACTCGAAACATAGCGAGCAATGTCCCGCTTCATATTAGACCACGAATCTCGGCGAATGTCTTGATACATCTTTGTCTTGCCGGGATGGATACATAGAGGCGTATCATGAGCTTCTTGCATAACCTTCGAGTCATATTCAGGTTTTCCTTCTTACAGGCACCACTAGGCGGCCTTTGAAGTACAAGGCGCCATCATCGGCAATAGTGAAGGATGAGGATTTCCTTTCTGATGTCTTGTTTAAGCTTGTAGACTTGAGTCAAATCCTGCATTGTCTTTATGGTGCCCACGAGATCGGGTTCAACAGCCAGGTATAGAGGAACCACGAGGGAACAACACGGAGATTCATCTTCGGAACTCCGGAGGAGGGGAGTGCAAAGCCCGAGGAACAATATGGAGGTTCAGCTTTCTGAATTCTTCAACAAGTGGGGCTGAACTTTGTGAACTCAAGGTGGTTGCAATAAGACTTGCGGCTCAAGGCATCAGCCATTACATTAGCCTTGCTCGGCGTATAGGAAATACCCAAATCAAAGTCTGCAACAGTTCCATCCATCTCTGCGGACGGAGGTTCAGGTCTGGCTGAGTAAACAGATACTTCAGACTTTGGTGGTCGGTGAAGATCTACTTAACGATTACGAGAAGGTAATGTCGCCATTGCTTTAGTGCATGAATGACGGCAGCAAGTTCGAGGTCGTGAACTGGGTAGTTCTCCTCGTGAGGCGAATCGTCGAGAGGCATAAGCAACCACTTTGCTCTTGCATTAGGACACCGCCTAAACCTTGACGAGATCGTCGCGATAAATGACGAAGTCCTTCTTAGTATCGGGAGGAGCTAGCCTTTGGCGGACGTCAACTTGTCTTTGAGTGCTGGAAACTTTCGACATTTATCTCGCCCATTGGAATTTGGCGCCTTTATGCAGCAGGTTAGTCGAGGCTCGGCAATCTTGGAGAAGTTCTCGGCTAATCGGCGGCAATAGTGGCGAGACCGAAAAACTTCGACTTATTAACGTTCTTGGAGGAGTCAATCGAGAATAGCCTGAACTCGTTCGGGGTTGGCAACAATACCATCCTTAGAGATGACATGCCCAAGATAGGTTACTTGGGGAAGCCAAATTCACATTTGGAGAACTTGGCATAGAGTTGATGCTCTCGTAGCTTTTCCAAAGCACAAGGCGAAGATGTTCAGATGTTCTTCTTCATTCTTGGAATAGATCAGGATATCATCCAGATAAACCACGACGAACTTGTCGAGGTAATCCATGAATATATAGTTCATCGGTGCGAGAGAAGGTGGCTGGAGCATTGGTTAAGCCGAAAGACATGACGGTGTACTCGTATGAACCATAACGAGTCACAAATGCGGTCTTGGGGATATCCTCCTCACGAACACGGATCTGGTGGTAACCCAACCTCAAGTCGAGTTTGAGAACAGCGACGAACCAGCCAATTGATCATAAAGATCATTGATCCGAGGAAGAGGATACTTATTCTGAATGGTAGCTTGATTTATGGGACGGTAGTCTTGGACCAATCGGTTTGTCCCATCCTTCTTCTTGACAAGAGAAGGTGCTCCCAAGGTGAGCAACTTGGGCGAATGAAGCCGCTTTGAAGAGATTTGTCGATTTCCTCCTTTAGCTCAAGGAGTTCATCGGCGGCATCTTGTAGGGACGCTTGCTATAGGAGTGGTGCCTGGTTTCAAGTCGATGACCGAATTCGACAGCTCTAGCAGAGGAATCCTGGAAGTTCTTGAGGAAGAGCGTCTTGGAAATCGCATAAGCAGCAGGAATGTTTTCAATTCCCTCGAGGGTGCGGCGTTCAATGCATTCAATGCATAGAGCCTTGCCTCGGCATCTTGAACAGAGCGAGCATTGTAGCTTTACGATTTCATCGAAGGGTGCAGCAGATGGACGGTCTTAGTGGCGCAAACGATTGACGCAGATGCGCTTTCAACCAATCCATCCCCAAAATGAGGTCGATGTTAGGCGTCTTGAGGATAATGGGGAGGCATAGAATTCCAACCCTTGATTTCCACGGGGCGTCGACGCCAACCATGGAGGTTTGACATTGTCCCAATGGGGTTTTACCACTACCGAAGAGTTCATCTCTTCACACTTAACGTCGTGCTTGTATGCAAAGTCTTGAGACATGAATGAATGCGATGCTCTGAATCGAATAAAAGCAGATCTGAGTACTGAATTTACGAGAAGTGTACCCATCACGATTGCAGTGCTGGTCTTGAGCTTCGTTCGGATCAACGTGGTTGGCCTGAGCTTGCCCATAAGACTTGCCGTGTTGTTGCGGTTACGGGTGTTTCCACGGCCAGCTCTGGAAGGGCGATTGATTCTCGGTTCGGTTGCATTCTCTAGCACGGTGCCTGGTCCGTCCTTTGAAGCATAAGCCATTATTGGGAGTGGGAGCAGGAGCTTGGGGTGGTGGAGCTGGAAGCTTGGCTGCTTAGTTGTAAGCGGGCGAGGTGTAGCATAGTTACGCTTTGGGCGGGTGCATTGGCTGGTACATGCTGTTGGGAATCCATATCTTGCGCTCATGCGAGGACGGGCCGAAGATGAGCCCGTGTCACGGTTCTGCGCTGTTAGAGCTCTGGTATTCCTGCAGACCAGTTTCGACATTGATAGCTTTGTTCACCAAGGTGGCGAAATCAGCAAAGTCGTGCACTAGAAGTGCGAGCTTGATGTCGCTTGAAGACCGCCACGGAACTTCTCTTGTCTGCGTGCATCGGTTGCAATATCCTCTTGACATAGCGAGACAAGTCCAGAACTCTCGCCGATAGGCTTCAACAGCTTGTTGCCTTGGGTGAGGTTATGGAACTCACGCTTCTTCGGTCCATGACCCCTTGAGGGATGAAGCGGGCACGGAGGCAGCCTGGAAGTCTGGCCAGTGATGAGTGTTCCAACCGGCAGAGTACGCGGTGGCTGTCCCACCATTGAGCTGCGGGTCCCTTCAGAAGAAGGAAGCAAAGGTGACATAGCTGGCGGGGGCTACATCAGCAGACTCCATCTCATAGGTGATGTCACGAGCCGCCATCGCATCCGATGGCTGAGTTGAGCTGCGGTACACGCCGGGTTCAGCGTATGAAATCCTGCAGAGTTGTCCGTTTGGGCCTGGTGCATATTGGGCGAGGCTGAGCCATCATGTTCTCCATGAACTGGCGATTCATCTCGAGCTGTTGGATCATACCAGCCATGTACTCAAAGCGGTGGTGGGAAGTTGGCACCACGACCACGACTTGCTGGCCTAACCATCCTGCTATTATATAACAGGTAGTTCAGCATTTGAGAAATTAAGCAAGAGACAGAATCATTCATGATGAAACATGCATAATGAAAGCAGCATGATGGGAACTACATAGTAGTTGGCATATCTTACAAAAGGAATCATGCATAGAGTTCGATACATAGAGTCCATTAGACATAGACTACTACATCATAGGCGGCACAGTGCTCGCGGCGAATACATCAAATACTAACAAGCAAGTCTACATCAGTCCACAGCATCGCTGGAGGTAGTAGCTTGAAAGCTGGTAGTGCGGCGGTGGATAGTCCTCCACGTCGGTGACACAGGGCCAGCGGATACTCACGTGCTGAATCCGACGTCCGTGTGGCGAAAGGGGCCAAGTGCGGAGAGTAGCCTCCCACGCCTGCCAACCAACACCCTGGGCATCACGGTCTGGCGGGTAGATCGCAGAACGCGGCAGCTCTCCGGATCGGACAAAGGGTGCATCAGCCGAGCACGGTAGAGGTGCCGACGGGTGATGTACAACTTCGTGGCGAAGAGCTCGGTTAGCTCGATCCAGCCCATCAGCATGCAGAACAAAGTTCTGATGGTGGAAGGGCTCTCTGGTGACAGTGGTGTAGGCAGCAGTGTAGTAACCCTCCTCACCAACATCAGACGCGATAGCAATGTGCCTGAAGGGGGAGGTGTCCAACTCTCGATACTCTGCACGAAGACGTGTCAGTGCAGCATAAGCAGCATCGTGGACTGCCATATCGATAGTCACTCCAACACCATGTGCGGTGTGCAGCACGGTAGTGGACTCGTACTCCCGAGAGTAGAGGTGGACGATGGCGCGGTACTGCTCCTGGTTGTAGTCCTGGTACTCCTCATAGACGGTGTACTCAGGGTGCCAGCGATAACCCAGATAGGTCATCATCTCGGCTAGCACCACAGTGATCCCGAGGCACCAATGGCCGCCGTGTGGCGCACGACCTGCCTCGTGGGTTCCATCTGAAAACAAAGACGTTTCAAAGGAGTCAATGACAGGTGGAAATTGTTCAAATACAATTCCAAAAACAACTAAGGCTATATCCATCTTGGGGTGAATGCGGTCACGGGATCCTAGTGATAGTTAGTAAAATCGTTTAACCCGAGTAGAAGAGAGTCCAGAGTCCCGCAGTAAAGGTCGAGGAGTAAAGATCCTAATACCACCCGATGGTGACGTGGGCCCGTAAGGCACACAACCAAGTTAGTAAAAGTTTTGCAATGTCTAGACTCGACTTCGCCAAGGAGTGTGGAAGGGGATTCCTACAGCAATCGGCTCGATATAAACTTGTGACGCCGATTCAATCGTACACTAATCATGCACGCAAATGTGTACGATCAAGATCAAGGACTCACGGAAGATATCACAACACAACTCTACAAATAAAATAAGTCATACAAGCATCATAATACAAGCCAGGGCCTCGAGGGCTCGAATACAAGTGCTCGATCATAGACGAGTCAGCGGAAGCAACAATATCTGAGTACGAGACATAAGTTAAACAAGGTGCCATAAGATGGCTAGCACAAACCGGGATCAGATCGAAGAGGAGCAGCCTCTCGCCCAGGATCCTCCTAGGTCACTCCTCGTCGCGGCGCCGGGCTGCACGTAGTAGTAGGCACCTCCGAGTAGTAGTCGCCATAGGCGGCGCCATCCCTGGCTCCATCGCCTGATTGCAGCAATCGAGTAGAGATAGGGGAAAAGGGGAACAAGGCAACCGTGAGTACTCATCCAAAGTACTGCAAGCAAGGAGCTACACTACATATGCATGGATATATGTGTAAAGGCCATATCGGTGGACTGAATGCAGAATGCCGTAATAAGAGGGGATAGCTAGTCTTAACGAAGACTACGCTCGGACACCTGCCTTACAACAGTAGGAGGGACAATCGAAGTCCTCCAAGTAACATCATATAGCAATAATCCTACCCGCAATCCCGCTCATAACCCCGAGGGAGAGCGACCACCGTTGTATCTCGCACTTGGAAGGGTGTGTTTTATCAAGTATCCGGTTCTAGTTGTCATAAGCTCAAGGTACAACTCCAAGTCGTCCTGTTATCAAGATCACGGCTATCCGAATAGATTAACTTCCTCGCAGGGTGCACCATCTTACCCGCACGCTTGATCCCATTTGGCCGACACACTTTCCGGGTCATGCCCGCCGCCAGAAGATCAACACGCCGCAGCCCCACCTAGGCACAACAGAGAGGCCAACACGCCGGTCTAAACCTAAGCGCCAGGGTCTGGGCCCATCGCCACGAGCACACCTGCGACGCTATCTGCGGCGGAAGCGACTCTAGCCCAGCAGCGTTCCAGCCCAATCCGCGCACCGCCTCCGTGTTGACGTCTCAAGTTTCTTGGTGATACCACGACGCCGGATACCCATAACTACTCCCCGTAGATGGTTAGTGCGTGATAAGCTCAGAGCCAACCCAGATCAAATACCAAGACCTCGTTAAGCGTGTTAAGTAACCGCGAACACCGAGGCCAGCCCACCTCTCTCCTAGGCGGTCTCAACCTGCCTGCAGCCGCTCCGCCACAAAGATCCACTCTGGGTGCTCCATCACCAATTCGACTTTAGTCTCACATGTATCATGTATAAGTATATAGTATATACCGTGATCAACTCCCGAGTGATCACGGCCCGATAGTATAGCACGGCGGAGGCACAAGTATGTAGGGCCACGATGAAAGTACTAGCATCCTATACTAAGCATATAGGATTGCGTAAGGTAACAACAGGTTACAAGGACAAAGGCAGCAAAGATAGGAGGATCCGAAACAGTAACATGCTATGCTACTCTAATGCAAGCAATGTAGATAAGAGTAGGCGATATCCGTGATCAAGGGGGGGCTTGCTGGTTGCTCGGCAAGAGAGAGGGTCGTCAACACCGTAGTCGAATCGCCAGCCGCAGCTGGGCGGTCTCGTAGTCTACCGGAGAGAAGAGGGGAAGAAACAATGAATACTAAGTAAACAGATGCATAGCGATGCATGACATGCCAAGAAGCGATGCTAGGCGTGCCTAACGTGGTAAGAGGGTACTGGTTAGGGGGAAACATCCGGAAGTTTTCCGGTTCCGACGCCTGCTGACGAGATGAACCGGAGGAAAGTTTGCAGGTTCGATAGGTTAGAGACGTGTGGTGGATGAACGGATCATGATCCGGATTCGCCTCGTCTGCTCCGAGCAACTTTCATGTTGAAATTATTTTAATCCGGATTACGGATTAAAAGATATGATTTATAAAAGATTTTATTAATTTCTGGAATTTTAATTAATTATTTAATTAATTTCGAAATTGCATTTATGACATCAAGATGATGTCATGTCGACGTTCATCACCAACAGGTTGACTGAGTCAACTCTGATGGTGGGTCCCGCATGTCATTCTCTATTGACTAATTAACCTAATCAGATTTAATTAACTTTACTTAATTAAGTTAATTAATGATTAGGTTAATTAATTCAGAATTAATTAGATTAATTAATTACTCAATTAATTAATTAATGATTAGGTTAATTAATTCAAATTAATTAGATTAATTAATTACTCAATTAATTAATTAATGATTAGGTTAATTAATCCGAATTAATTAGATTAATTAATTACTCAATTAATTAATTAATTAATTATTTAGTTAATTAATTTTTATTCATTTTCATTTTCATTTTTATTCTGTTTTTATTTAAAACGTGCTTTTGGGGGTGGGGGCCCCCTGTCAGTGGCCCATGGCCAAATCGGGCAGGTGGGTGCGGGCGTTCGGGCGCACGCTCGAATCAGGCACGCCTGAGGCGATCGGGCGCGATCCAGGCGGATCGGGGCGCCCGAGCCTGGGCCGGCCGTGGCCGAAGATGACACTGCCACACGGCATGCAGCGGCGGCCATGGTCTGGGGAGTATGCGAACGGGTGGGGCTTAACGCCGAGGCCGAGCGGCCTTAGGGGAAGAGGGGCCATCGGGGGCGAGGATTAGGGGCGCCCTTTAGGGCCAGCAGGTCGGCGTCGGGGAGAAGGAAGGGGAGGGGGCGGTGGCGGGCGGTCGGGCCACTGCGGCCTGGATCCGGCAGCAGGGAAGAGGGAAGGCGGGGGTCTGCTGTGGACAGCCGCCGGGCGCCCGAAGCAGGGCACGGGCGGGGCCACGGCATCGATCGGAAGGAGCCGGAGGGAACCGGAGGGGGGGCTGCCGCGCGCGGAGGCCGGAATTGCCGCCGACGGGAGGGGGAGAGAGGGAGCCTCTGCAGGGGAGGCAGGGACTCGGCCGGCGGGCTCGATGGGGTCGGGGAGTCCGTCGGGGAGAGGTCGGGAAGCGCAACCGGGCGGGCGAGCCGAGCCAGGGAGGAGGCCAGCGCCTGGGGCGACTTGAGGGAGGAGGGGGGAGATCTCCGGTGGTCGGCGAGGGGAGGAGGGAGGTCCGGGCGGGGGGGGCGGGGCCGGGCGGCGAGGTGGGGCGCGGGGTGGTCCGTCGGGTGGATCTCCGCCCGATCCGCCGAGCGAGAGAGGCGAGGAGGCGGGGCGCGTGGGGAGATCGGTGAGCGGCTAGGGTTAGCCTCGGGGTGGGGAGGGAGTAAGTGGGGGGGCGGGTGGGCGGTGGGCGGCCTGGGGAAGGGGAATGGGCCAAGGGAGGGGGCCGACTGGTCAGGGCTGGGGTCTTTCCTCCACTGCTTTTATTTTTCTTTATTATTTTTCCTTTTTCTCATTATTGGTTTATTTAAAATGCTCGGCATTTTGTAAAAATTATTGCACCCACCAATATTAGGTTAGTTATTTTAGAAAACCCCGAACATTTTAGAACTTATTTTCGAACTCTTTATCGTTTGTTTTAGTTTTAATTTTGTTTTTAGGACGGTTCAATTAACGAGGTTAATTAACCGAACCGGACGATTCTCGTTGCATAACCACCCGGCTATAACTGGGGGTGCTCGCGGCGAGGGGGCCGGATCTGGCGAGGTGGGATAGCGATCGAGATGGAGGGGATCGAGATCGAGTGTCCATGAAATTTAAAAATATTCATGATAGTTCAAAAGTACCCATGAAATACAATCGAGAAATGAAGGCTACGATTTTAATACAATCGATCTTAGCTAGCTATCTGCTCACAATCTTCTTGCCCTTCTTTTTCGCAAATGGAGTTCTTCCGTGGAACGGACGTCCTTTAGGTAGGGTGGTCCCGCTTCTTCTTGTGGTGTATGCTGCTACTTCATCATCGTCGTCATGTTCGATCCTCGGTCGCCAGATTTGTCAAGTCTTGCTCATTGGCTACTCCATCCATTCCGATGATCTTCCTTTGCCTCTCCTCACGACAACACGACCGGGCTTTGGCGGTCGGTAATGAAGAAGCATTGGTCCACTTGGGAAGCCAGCACCCATGGCTCATTTTTCACGGTGACGCTTATACGCATGGTCTTGGATTTGGCTTCGGGTATAACCATGGTGGTGAAATACCGGTCTTCTTTTATGACGCTCCTGGCCCATCTGACATGGAACATCGGACCTTCTCTCCAGCGTAGCTCAGCTCCCAGATCTCCTCGATCCTTCTGTAGTATCTGTCCTTGTCGTTACCGGTGTAGGATTCCATCGTTACCCCGGAATTCTGATAACCATCGCTCTTCATGTCCTTGGCCTCGTGTAGAATGTGTAGTCATTGATATCGTGCGCCTCATAGGTCATCGAGTTGTGCTCGGCGCCTGTGACAAGGCGAATATGAGTTGTTCTTCCGCGGAAGAATCCTCATGTAAAGGGTGCGACGAAGCTTATGCTTGAACCAACGCGTGAAACATGAGTTGTGCTCTTTGAGTGTATCTCCGTCCGTCCTCTGTTGGCCTCGGTCATTGTAACGCCTTTTTAATAAAGATTTTGTGCTCTACCACCCAAGGATCGACCACGCCTATGTGTTGTAGCGCGACTAGGTTTGCTCTTTCAAAGTCGGCGAGTCGACCCTCGAAATCGACATGCATTTCGCGGCGACCCTCACGGTGACCCCATCCAACGAGCCTGCCGAGGTGCTGCTGACGGGCGACCAACGGGTTCTCGATGCCTAGATAATTCGTGCGATGGGAGATGCACTCTTGATCGAAAAGCCCCGCTATGCTTCCTTCGGGCGTGACATGTTGCGAACGTATCCTTTGATGACACCATTCATCCTTTCGCGGCATCATCTTGTGCAGAGAACGTCGGCCCGAGTTGGATGATATCCTCCACTATATGGACCAGCGGATGCACCATAACGTCAAGAATGCGGGCGGAAGTACATCTCAAGCTCGCATAGTATCACCACGATCTCTTCCTCGTAGCCTTCGAGTTGCCTCACGCCAATCGACTTCCGAGATGGCGTCGAAGAAGTTGCATAGGCCAAATAGCGTTTCACCGGACGTGCGCGTCCATGATCCCACGGATTACAACCGGAAGTATCTGCGTCATCGGCCGCGTGATACCGTGAGACTTCATCCCGCTGAACTTCGCTTGGCTGGGTCTAGGTATCTGCTTATCTTCCCCACAGCGTAACCGTAGGAAGTTTTACTCCTAGGAGGCAGGTGAAAAACTGCTCGATCTCCTCGACTTAGAGTGAAGCACGCGGAGGGTAGTCATTTCCGGTCTTCTTGGCCTTTTGCCTTTGCGGCGACTTTACGTGTCCTGCTTCGCCTCATCATCATCATCATCATCATCATCATCATATATATCGTGAAGCTCCTGCACGATGCCCATTGATTTCAAGTCTGCCTTGCTTTCGGCCCATCTTTGGTCCTCTCGGCATGTTGAGCAGGGTACCAAGTAGACTCGCGCACGTTCTTCGTGATATGCATGACATCAAGGCTGTGAGGCACACGGTGGATCTTCGATCGGCAAGTCCCGTAAAACAGACCTCGTTTTCCATACCTTCAGCAGCTCTGGCGCCTTCGCTTCTTTCCCGGCTCTGGCGCCTTTTGCTTCTTTCCGCGGTGGGCAGTCTTTCCAATTTTCCAACAGCTTGTCTATTTCCTCGCCGCTCCTCGTACAGGGCGTTTTGGTTCGGTTTCACCATCGAACAGATCCTTGCGTTTCCTCCACGGGTCATCGTCGCGAAGCCACCTTGATGTCCCATGAACACGGTTTTCAAGACCGGGATCTCTATCTAGCTGGCGATACGTTGTGTCATCCATGCACCTTACGCATCCGTAAAATCCGTGGACTACCTGCCCGCGACATATCCGTAACCGAGATAGTCGTGCACCGTCGTGGAGCAATCGCGGCTCATAGGGAAATATTCTTTCTGCGGCGTCCCACGTATTGGCTGGCGTTTTCCACAGCGTGTCAAGCTCCTCTTCAGCAGCCCCAGATACTGATTGATGTCGTTCCTGGTTGTTTCGGCCCTTCAATTAGCATACTCATGTGAATGTACTTCCTCTTCATGCACAACCAGGGGAAGGTTGTACATCCACACAAACACAAGCCAGGTGCTATGTGTGCTTCTCTGGCTGCCAAGCGGATTGACTCCATCGGTGCTCGCGCCCAAAGATGATGTTCCTTGGATCGTTCCCAAATTCCGAGTCTTGAAGTTCAACGCTTGCCACCGGCTCGCATCCTTAGGGTGACTCAGCATCTTGTCTTTTTATCTATCTCCGGATCATTTGCGTCATCTTCCGCTTCTTCTCCTCCCTATCCGCGTGCCAGCGCAGAGCTTTGCTACCTTAGGGTTCGCGAAATAGCTGCGCAGACGAGGAGATCGGAAAGTACCACACCACTTTTCGAGGAGCTTTCTTCCTCTTCTTGTATCAGTGGCGCGCTGCCGGACATATGGTAGACTCAGCGTGCTCGTCCCGATAAATGATGCAATTGTTCATGCACACATGGTATTTCACGTCGCGGTAAATCCAGAGGACACACGATTTTCTTCGCCTCCTCCAAACTGGTCGGGCACTTGTTCCCCTTGGGAAGACGTTCGTGCGAAATGACATGTTCTCGTCGAAGCATCGTCGGTCATTTTGTGTTTTACCTTCATCTCCGGGGCCATGGCGTTACTTTCGGCAGGTATCCTCGGGCTGCATCCTTCATACAATGGAGTAACCGTCTAACTCAAGTTGATCCATCTTGGCTTTCTCTCGGCGGCATCTCTTGCGTTATCCGTGCGCTTGAGAAGCAGCTCTTGAATATGAGGTCCTGCACCCAGCCCATCGATGGTCGGCGTAAATGCGCTCCGCCCGGCATCATCATCTTCATGATCATGCCCGTCGCTTGCTCCGCATCTTCCTCATCATCATGTCCTGCATCTTCTACATGATGACTGTGTACAGATCACGATCGTGATCATCTCCCCGGGATTCTTCGTCTTCTCGCCCGCCCGAGCGCGGTGGTTGTCTTGCTGCCCTTCCTCATTTCTTGCCCGCCCGCATGGGCGACTTCGTAGTCATCTTCATCACCTTGCCACCGATAGCCATCCATGAAACCACGCAACAGCAGGTGGTCCCGCACCTGCCGGAATCCGGGTCCGCAATAAGGCTCTTGACTTGCATCTTCGACACGACATCTTATCTCCGTCTCGTTCTTTTGAAGCATCTCGGCCTTCGCGGACCTCAAAAACCTATTCACGATGCCTTCGGTCATCGTGCGGACCATGGTCGCCTGCGGGGTAGAGCAAAACGATATTTTAGAACCAAGAAAAAATTTGGCATGACTTTCCCTAAAAATAGGACCAAAAAGGATGCTTAATGCCAAAATTCTCGCCGAAACGGAAATGAATCAACATTCCGGCAAAATATTGGCAACTATCGCATTTCAAATACGGTACACCTCAAACACAAACACATATGCAAACACCACAAACATATGCAACACCACGAACATACATAGATCTAGCTAGGCAGTAAAAAGTGCATGTGCACATTGTTGTAAGGAGAACAACCTAAATATAGCTTCCCCTTACTTACCTATTAAAACAAGGTAATTTAACCACTTAATTTGAATGAATCTATGGTGGAAATGAGGTGAAAAAGAGGAGGCACCCAAGACAAGGAGGAGGTGGAGAGAATGAAGTGGGGAGAAAGTGAGTGTGTGGGTAGGAGAGGCTGTCCCAAATATCTTGTTGCTGCCCACTTACTAATGGCGCACCTCTTGCATGGTGCGCCATTAGTAGTTACCACTACTAATGGCGCACCTAAGCAGGATGCGCCATTAGTATGTTTGAACAGGCGCACTAGTTAAAAGAAAGTTTCTATACTAATGGCGCACCCACACCACAGTGCGCCATTAGTAATTACAACTACTAATGGCGCTTTGGGCGGGATCGCCATTAGTATGTTTGAACAGCGCACTAGTTCAAAAAAAAAGTTTATATACTAATGGCGCACCCACACCACAGTGCGCCATTAGTAGTTACAACTACTAATGGCGCACTTGGGCAGGATGCGCCATTAGTATGTTTGGACAGGCGCACTAGTTTTAAATTTTTTTTTGATACTAATGGCGCACCCAAAGCATGGTGCGCCATTAGTAGTTTAGACTCTAATGGCGCATCGGATGGTGGTGCGCCATTCGTATATACTAATGGCGCACCATCTTTCCGGTGCGCCATTAGTGTCATTTCCATCTATAGCCCTTTTCCTAGTAGTGGCGGTGGCCTCCATCTCTACCCAGTATGTCTTGACACGGGCAAGAGCCGTCCGCGCACCCTGTATGCACGCCAACCTCTTCACAGCATCGATATGTGGCACAGCACCAAGGAATTGTTGCACTAAGCCAAAATAACTATTCGGCTTTGGTCCTTCCGGCCAAAGATGATCCACAACAGACCTCATGGCAAGCCCGGACAACCTATGGAGCTCGGCCCACTCGGCCATTTGCTCATTTAATAGCAACAGACGCGCCGGAGCATTGAACTACGACCAGAACAACTTTTCCACTTCGTGATCTTTTTGATCTTCGAAAAACTTGGTCGCATCAGCAGCACTTGCCGCCAAATCCAGGTACGCGTCCAAAGAAGTCCATAATTGATCCAGAAGGGCATACTTAGGATCTCGAACTTTGTCCGCACCAAAAAGGGCTTCCCAGCCGTGATATTTTCGGCTTGACATAGCTCCTCCCTCGCCACTCTGATTGTGGAGTGGGCTTCCTTGGCTGCTACCGTGGCTTTCTCCAGGTCCGCCGTATTCGTTCGGTTTCCCTTTTCAAGAAGCTCATAACGGTCGGCGGCATCTTTCAGCTCAACAACCATCTTGGCTATTTTCTCTTTGCTCTGGCAATGGGCAGCCTGTTCGACTCTTAGCTCTTCGACCGCCTTTAGGGCGGCCGCATCACACCTCCTGGCTTGTTCCTTGGCTCGGGCAAGTTCCGCCCAAAGGGTCTCCACGGCGGCAGCCCCATCTGCATTCACAGCATATTACAGATACTAGCATCATGCTCCTCTTAATATGTGTTGATCATAGGAGAATAAGTACGCTGCGCCTCGTCAGGCCGCTTGTTTACAAGCATGATGTCGGCATCTGCCGCATCAAGTTGCCGCTTCAGTTCGGCAAACTCACTAGTCCAGCTAGCCACCGGACCCTCAGCCGCCTGCACATGAAAGCAGCACGGTTATTACCTGGGACTATGATCCTATATTTGCTGTCTTTTTTGACAGCAACCAGAGTCTCAGGGGCTACTATCTGCAAAGGGCGCACCTAGCGTGTGCGGTACCGTCAAAAAATACATATTACTTTGCATACCTCAAAGCCTCTCAGCAGGCTCATAAAAGCTTCGTGCAACCCGCTTTCGGCGGATGAAATCCTCTCAACCACCGTACCCATTATGGTATGATGCGCTTTTGAGATAGCCGCTTGCTCGGAAGATTCATCGGTCGTGCAGTCGGCGCACCGAGCAGTCCGGACTCTTTCATTGCTCTCCTCGGGGCCGAATACTCGGAGGTTACCCTCGCCTGGGTGGATCAGGAGAAATCCTCCGTGGCGACACCTCAATTCGCCCACCTCCGCAGGCGGGAGGCACGGGGAGGCGTTTCGCTCTCCATCATCTCCGGAAGAAGATCCCCCGAAGACGAGCTCTGTCGAGAAGGGCTACGATCTGGACTACAAGACATACGTCTCGGTTATTTTTCTCAGAAATAAAGCAGGGTATATTTACTATGAAGTACTTTTGTTTACTTACAGCTCGGTGGAGGGCTGGTCCCCTTGCGGGCACTGTGCGATAAGGATGCCCTCCGGGGTAGGGCCCCCTGACGCAGGTTTCTTCCCTCGTTTGGAAACCATTGTTTCCAAGTCTTCAGAGGCGGCCCTCTTCCTTCCTTGGGGAGAAGGAATTTTATATTCTTCTCCCTGGTTATCCTCCTTCGCGGAGGCACTAATTCCCCCAGTTTGGATGAATAATGAGTGAGGCTCGCTTTCGGCTTCTTTATTCCCCCCTTTATCTTCCCCTGATGGTGCTTGATAAGGCGCGAGCTCAAGCATTCTGGCCAGTACTGGATCTGTCGGGCCTTCGGGAAGGGGGGCCAAACACCTGATCATCTTCGCCTTTTTTATCCAGTCCTGGTCAAAAAGCGACTTTTCAGAATGACGTTGTGGTAAATTAAAAGATCACGTGTTCGGACGCGGAATTACTTACCTGGGTGTCTGGACGATTGCAGTTCAGACCCGCATCCTCGGAGGTGTCCGGAAACTTTATTTGTGATCCGAAGAACAATCTGTACATCTCTTCGAGCGTCACGCAGAAGAAGTGCTGAATAATTCGTGGTCCTTCTGGGTTGAACTCCCACATACGGAGAGGTCGACGTTTGCAAGGCAGGACTCGACGAATTAGCATGACTTGCATTACCTTGACAAGGCTGACATCTCTCTCGAGGAGATCTCGGATGCGACTCTGCAATATTGGCACATCATTTACTAGCCCCCAGTCCAGCCCCTTGTTGATCCACGACGCCAGTTGTGGCGGGGGGCCCGAGCGGAAGGCAGGGGCGGCTACCCACTTAGTACCCCGGGGAGCTGTGATGTAAAACCACTCCCGTTGCCATAACTTGGATGTCTCCGGGAAGGAACCCTTTGGCCATGGAGCATCAGTGCCTTTGTTTATCATGGCGCCTCTGCACTTTGCGTGTCTGTAACGCCCCGGATTCGATGCGCCAGGTGTCTGCCAGTTATTAGCTGTATTTGCCATGTCATTTGCTTGCGTGTTGCACTCTGCCGTGTCATCATCTGCATTTCATATCATGTCATCATGTGCATCTCATTTTGCATACGTGTTCGTCTCATGCATCCGAGCATTTTCCCCGTTGTCCGTTTTGCAATCCGGCACTCCTATGTCTCCCGGCGCCCTGTTTTACCTATTTTCGTGTGCGGGTGTTAAACTTTCTTGGAATGGACCGAGGTTTGCCAAGCGGCCTTGGTATAGCACCGGTAGACCGCCTGTCAAGTTTCGTGCCATTTGGAGGTCGTTTGGTACTCCAACGGTTAACCGGGTAACCGCAAAGGCCTCTTTTGTCTTGAAGCCCAACACCCCTTCCAAAGTGGCCCAAAACCCATCTAACTCCCCTCCATGCTCTCGGTCATTCGATCACGATCGTGTGGGCGAAAACCGCACCTCATTTGGACTCTCCAAGATCCCTCTACCTATATAAACACCTCCCCCTCCAAAAATCGCAGTCCAATCCCCCCGAAACCCTAAAATTTCTCCTCTCCGCGCCGGACGTGTCCGCCCGCCCGCCGGACACCCAGCGCCGCCGCCCAGAGCCACTCCGGCGTGCCATGTGGCGCCTCCGTCCTCCCGCCCGCCCGTGGCCATGGGCCAGGCAAACCCGCCTGCCCGGCCGCCGCCACCATGCCCATGAAGCGGCCCGCGCCGCCCGGTCGCGCCTCCCGCCGCCTCGGCCGCCGTCCGCCGCCTCCGCCTCGGTCCGCAGCCGCGCTCATCTGGTCGCCAGCGCCCGCCCGCCCGCAGCGTGCCCGGCGCCGCCGCCGCCGCCCCATTGTTCGCCGGCGCCCTCCGCGCCCCGGCCGGATCCGGTGACCCCCCTCGCCGGCGCCTCTCTCTTCTTCTCCGGCCACCGCGCAACCCGTCCGGCCAGCGAACCTCGAAGTCCGAGCCGCCCCGGATCAGATCTGCCCGCGGTTGACTTCTTCCCCCCCCCCTCCCGTTTTTCGTCTAAGTCCTTGATCTGTCATTATTTTGTTGCAATTTCATCATGCCATAACTCTGCATCCGTAGCTCCGTTTTGTGCGTGTAATATGTCAAATTGTTCTCCTCGATGTGTACATCATTTCATCTCATTGCATCATTTTCATTTGAGCTCATCTTGATGTCCGAAATGCTGTTGGAAGAGGGCTATGTGATGTTAGTTTCAGATTCTTATCAGAACATGCACTTTTGTCATTTTTGCCATGATTGATGTGTGCACCCTATGAACTTGAGTCCTACATGTGTTTTGTAATATGCCATGCCATCTTTACAGGGGTGTATGCCATGTATTTTGTGATCTCTGTGGTGACTAGCACAAGCATGCAAACTAGGCTTCATGATGTTGCTGATTTCAGCCCTGCTCACTGCTGATATTTTTATGCCATGTAAACTTGATGCTACAGAGAGATCCATGCTTATTTTGAGATACATCAGAAGGATGTTTTGAACGTATGGTTATTCTCTATCCATCCATGCCCTTGTTTGCAATTATGGAGTGCCATAGCTTGAGTCAATCGAGCTCTACTTTTGCTATAAAATGTTTCCTGGCAGGTTGTTTACATGTTATTCAATTTTGCCAAGGTTGTTGTAGCTGATCCGTGTATGCTATGATGTTGTTCTTGCCATGTATAGCTTCTATGCCATGTATTCTTACTGTGAGTTGCCTTGCCATGCCATGTATTGCTCTGTGGTGAGTGGTTCAAGCTCACCAACATGCCTACTTATTGTTGTTCCTGCCATGTTTAAATCTGTCATATAACTTGCCATGTTTACATGGGTGCCATCATATTTTCTGTGCCCTTTTGGCTCATGGTCAGTAAAGGACTTCTGTTCTATGCAATTAGTAAATTCGTGCCATGCCTTTGTTTGCCATGATAAGTTCCTGTAGCATGTTGTTTGATAGCTCTAAACATTGCAACCTGATGTTATTTCCTGATAAGTTTGAACCTGTTATTATTTGCAATCTTGCCATGTGTTTTTGAGCATGTTCTATTGATTTCTGGAGATAGCTCAGTGTTCATGTTCTGTCATGCTTTACCTGTACATCATGCCCATGCCTTTTGTTTTCATGTTGAGGTGTTGTAGCATGTTGTTTTGGTGCTTGCAATATGCCTAGTTGCTGTTTTGGACAGATTGTTGTCATGACTTGTATAGTGTGTATGTGTTGCACCGTTGCTCCGTTTTGAGTGTGCTCTATATGAAACTTGCGTGATTTTGCATGTAGTTTCATATTATCATGTTGCATCCTTGTTTTGAGGTGTTTGCTTGATGTTTGTATGCATTTTGCATCAATGCCATGCTTATCTTGTTTTGCTCATATCTTCTAGGCCGTAGCTCCGAATTTAATGAACTTTATATGTAACTTGACTAGAATTTCGTGTAGATCATCGTGGTGCATCTTAACTTGATGTTTAACAACTTGAACATAAGGTTTATTCAGATCTGGACCAATTTCGAAATTTGCATATGAGGACTTACCGGAGTTGTTCTATGTGGTATCCGGCCTCATTTAAACTTGCTTTGACGTGTTGCTCTTGTTCGCATCATCTCTTGCCATGAGTAGCTTCATGTAGTCTTGTCATGCATCATGCTTGTTGTGCATCATGTCTTGTTCATGTGTGGCGTGTTTACCGTGTTGTGTGCTTCTTCTTGTTAGTTCTTGTTTCGTTGCGATCGTGAGGATTCGTTCGTCTACGCTTGGTTCGTCTTCATGGCTTCATCTTCTTCATGGACTCGTTCTTCTTCCTAGCGGGATTTCAGGCAAGATGACCGCTACCCTGGATCTCACTACTATCATTGCTATGCTAGTTGCTACGTTCTATTGCTATGCTGCGCTACCTATTACCTGTTTATCAAGCCATCCCAAATTGCCATGTCAGCCTCTAACCTTTTGCACCCTTCCTATGCAAACCGTTGTTTGGCTATGTTACCGCTTTGCTCAGCCCCTCTTATAGCGTTGTTAGTTGCAGGTGAAGATGAAGTTTGTTCCTTGTTGGAACATGGAGATGTTGTTCCTTGTTGGAACATGTTTACTTGTCGGGATATCACAATATATCTTATTTAATTAATGCATCTATATACTTGGTAAAGGGTGGAAGGCTCAGCCTTATGCAGTGTTTTGTTCCACTCTTGCCGCCCTAGTTTCCATCATATCGGTGTTATGTTCCCGGTTTTGCGTCCCTAACGCGTCGGGTGATTTATGGGACCCCTTGACAGTTCGCTTTGAATAAGACTCCTCCAAAAGGCCCAACATTGGTTTTACCATTTGCCTCACATATGCCCTTTTTCCCTTGGGTTTCGGAGCCCGAGGGTCATCTTTATTTTAGCCCCCGGGCGGTGCTCCTTGAGTGTTGGTCCAAAGCGGCAGACTGCGGGGCCACCACAGGCAACTCGAGGGCTGGTTTTACTCGTAGGCTGACCTATCCGGTGTGCCACGAGAGCGAGTCGCGACTCCTATCGGGATTTGTCGGCACATCGGGCGGCTTTGCTGGTCTTGTTTTATTCTTGTCGAAATGTCTTGTAGCCGGATTCGAGACTGATCAGGTCTTCCGGGAGAAGGAATATCCTTCGTTGACCGCGAGAGCTTATCATGGGCTAAGTTGGGACACCCCCTGCAGGGTATAAACTTTCGAGAGCCGTGCCCGCGGTTATGTGGCAGATGGGAATTTGTTAATATCCGGTTGTAGTAAACTTGAAGCAAACTCTTCTAAAATACACCAACCGTGTGTGTAACCGTGAGTGTCTCTTTTCGGGGTTGATCGAGAGGAGAACACGGTTTCTGGGTTATGTCTGACGTAAGTAGGAGTTCAGGATCACTTCTTGATCATTACTAGCTTCACGACCATTCCTTTGTTTCTCTTCTCGCTCTCATTTGCGTATGTTAGCCACCATATATGCTTAGTCGCTGTTGCAACCTCACCACTTTACCCCTTCCTTTCCTTTGAGCTTTGCTAGTCTTGATACCCATGGTAATGGGATTCTTTGAGTCCTCGTGGCTCACAGATTACTACACCACCGATTGCAGGTACAGGTTGCGATGATCATGACGTGAGAGCGATGTTTGCTTGTATTGGAGTTCTTCTTACGCTTCTCCTTGATCGAGGATAGGTTCGGTCGGCAGCTGGGCTAGCGAGGTGGATGTCGTTTGAGTTTACATTTATGTTTCATCCGTAGTCGGATGTTGATCTTGTATGTTGTATTGTTGTATTCATGTGGCATTGTATGTATTGGACGTATCCCCACTATTATGTAATGTTGATGTAATGATATCCACCTTGCAAAAGCGTCTTCAAGATGCGCTTCTATCCTTGGTGGGACCTTTGAGTTCCTTTAGGATAGGGTCGCATCTTGGGCGTGACAGTGTCGCCCCTCAATCATCTTCGGCTTCACATTGAAGGTCTTGATCCATAAGCCGAAGTGTGGGGTGATACAAAGGAAGGCTCCACACACGACGATGAATGACGAGATGTGAAGGATGGAATCTGGAGCCAGAACATGGAAATCGAGCCCGTAGTAGAACATAAGCCCTCTGACGAAGGGATCAAGACTAAAGCCTAGCCCCTAGAGGAAGTGGGAAATAAATACGACACTCGTTGGGTTCGGGAGTGGGGATGACCTGCCCTCGAGTAGGCAACCTGTGCGAAATTTCGGCGGTTAGATACCTGGCTTCTCTCAGCTTCTTAATGTCCTCCTCCATGACAGAGGAGGGCATCCACCGACCTTGAAGGTGAGATCCGGACATGATTGAAGGTTCGAAGCGCCTAGCCTGAGCCTTGGGTGTTGGAACTCGAGGTGGGGGAAGGATTCGATTGAGTGCGAGAAGAAAAGGTCAGGCTTTGGCCCCTTTATAAAGAGGGTGAATATCAAGCGTCCTCCGCGTGGCCGTTTGGAACTTGCCTAAAATCGAGGAGTCATGCTAATAGGAACGATTGGGTTACCCATACCCGTATTGATGAGAATCCCGTGAAAAGAGGAACACGATCTCTGCTTCGACAGGACGTGCCAATAAAACCGCCTCGCAACACGTGAAGTGGCAGGCTCGGAAAAACGGTTTGTCAGGACCAGACCACGGCAAAACGTCACGCTATGAAAGGCTGTCTACAGATTAGATTTGTGGAAATATTATTCTCTCTACGGTGGTTTGTGGAATTTGTTTTGCAGAGCTGGACACTATCCTTGTGTTCAAAATCTTCTATGGAGTATTCGGAGGAGGAACCCGCCTTGCAATGCCGAAGACAATCTGTGCGCCGGACTCATCGTCATTGAAGCCTGGTTCAGGGGCTACTGAGGGAGTCCTGGATTAGGGGGTCCTTGGACAGCCGGACTATATCCTTTGGCCGGACTAATGGACTATGAAGATACAAGATTGAAGACTTCGTCCCGTGTCCGGATGGGACTCTCCTTGGCATGGAAGGCAAGCTTGGCAATACGAATATGTAGATCTCCTCCCTCTAACCGACTCTGTGTAACCCTAGCCCCCTCCGGTGTCTATATAAATCGGAGGGTTTAGTCCGTAGGACAACAACAATCATACCATAGGCTAACTTCTAGGGTTTAGCCTCTACGATCTCATGGTAGATAAACTCTTGTAATACTCATATCATCAAGATCAATCAAGCAGGAAGTAGGGTATTACCTCCATCGAGAGGGCCCAAACCTGGGTAAACATCGTGTCCTCCGCCTCCTGTTACCATCCGCCTTAGACGCACAGTTCGGGACCCCCTACCCGAGATCCGCCGGTTTTGACACCGACAATCATTACCCATGATCGTGAGAGATGCCGGTTGGCCTTCTCTTGCTATAATGGGGAGTGGGGTGGAGCCCCCGCTGCTCATCTCTTCCTTGCTCGCTTGCTTCTTCCTCCTTGCTCATGTGCTGACAACAATGGTGCCCATCAGAAGGTTTTCTACTGAAGAGAAAGGAAAGGCTCCCCGTGATGATCCGGGGCCTCTTCCGCCAAAGAAGAGGTCAATTCATCGCCGTGATGAAGCGGCGATGCAGGTGGTGTCGAGGCCTTGGTGCGAGCGGCCTCCTCCGGGGTAACCGCTACACTTGTACGCCCGATCTGAGGGCTCGGGAGGACGAAGCGACGAGCAGCGCCGCCCATGCCGTGTTCGGAGCCGCCGCGCTACGGCGACGCGCGCCGCCGCCGCTGGGGTCCATGCCGCGGACTCCTCGCGCGAATTGGTGTTGTGGGCGCCGATGCCTCCAAGCTCTTGGATCCGCTTCCCGCGGTTCTTCTCCGATGTGATGCCGCCGAGGGGGCCTCTCGAGCTCTGGCTATAGCACGCCGACTGCAGCGCTCCAGCGACCGGAGCGGAGATCGAAGCGGTTCCCGCTGGCAAGATCTTCATGACCCGCGGCTGGGGGGAGATCACACGGGTCTGCCGCGCGAGGGGCGCCCTCGCGATCTGATACGTCTGCAACGTATCTATAATTTTTGATTACTCCACGCTATATTATCTACTGTTTTAGGCAATATTGGGATTTATTATCCACTTTTATATTATTTTTGGGACTAACCTATAACCAGAGGCCCAACCCAGATTTGTTGTTTTATGCCTATTTCAGTGTTTCGAAGAAAAGGAATATCAAACGGAGTCAAAACGGAACGAAATCAACTGGAGAAGTTATTTTTGGAAGGAAAGCCACCGGATAGACTTGGACTCTACGTCAGAAGATACGGGAGCTGGCAACGAGGGTGGGGGGCGCTCCCACCCCCCTAGGGCGCGCCCCCTGCCTCGTGGGGCCCCCGAAGCTCCACCGACGTACCCCTAGCACCCATATATACCTATGTATCGTAAAACTTCCAGAACAAAAGATAGATCGGGAGTACCGCCGCCGCAAGCCTCTGTAGCCACCAAAAACCTCTCGGGAGCCCGTTCCGGCACCCTGCCGGAGGGGGAACCCATCACCGGTGGCCTTCATTATCCCGACGCTCTCCATGATGAGGAGGGAGTAGTTCACCCTCGGGGCTGAGGGTATGTACCAGTAGCTATGTGTTTGATCTCTCTCTATCGTGTTCTTGATTTGGCACGATCTTGATGTATCGCGAGCTTTGCTATTATAGTTGGATCTTATGTTTCTTCTCCCCCTCTACTCTCTTGTAATGAATTGAGTTTTCCCTTGAAGTAATCTTATCGGATTGAGTCTTTAAAGATTTGAGAACACTTGATGTATGTCTTGCCGTGCGTATCTGTGGTGACAATGGGATATCACGTGATTCACTTGATGTATGTTTTGGTGATCAACTTGCGGGTTCCGCCCATGAACCTATGCATAGGGGTTGGTACACGTTATCGTCGTGATTCTCCGGTAGAAACTTTGGGGCACTCTTTGAGGTTCTATGTGTTGGTTTGAATAGATGAATTGAGATTGTGTGATGCATATCGTATAATCATACCCACGGATACTTGAGGTGACAATGGAGTATCTAGGTGAAATTAGGGTTTTGGTTGATTTGTGTCTTAAGGTGTTATTCTAGTACGAACTCTAGGGCTGTTTGTGACACTTACAGGAATAGCCCAACGGATTGATTGGAAAGAATAACTTCGAGGTGGTTTCGTACCCTACCATAATCTCTTCGTTTGTTCTCCACTATTTGTGACTTTGGAGTGACTCTTTGTTGCATGTTGAGGGATAATTATATGATCCAATTATGTTATTATTGTTGAGAGAACTTGCACTAGTGAAAGTATGAACCCTAGGCCTTGTTTCCTATCATTGCAATATCGTTTACGCTCACTTTTACCACTTGTTACCTTGCTGTTTTTATATTTTCAGATTACAAATGCCTATATCTATTATCCATATTGCACTTGTATCACCATCTCTTCGCCGAACTAGTGCACCTATACAATTTACCATTGTATTGGGTGTGTTGGGGACACAAGAGACTCTTTGTTATTTGGTTGCAGGGTTGCTTGAGAGAGACCATCTTCAACCTACGCCTCCCACGGATTGATAAACCTTAGGTCATCCACTTGAAGGAAATTTGCTACTGTCCTACAAACCTGTGCACTTGCAGGCCCAACAACGTCTACAAGAAGAAGGTTGCCTAGTAGACATCAAGCTCTTTTCTGGCGCCGTTGCCGGGGAGGCTAGGTAAGTGAAGTTATATCTTTAGATCTTGCAATTGAATCTTTTCGTTTCTTGTTTTAGCACTAGTTTAGTTTATAAAAGAAAACTACAAAAAAATGGAATTGAGTTTACCTCATACGCTTCCTCTTTTTAATATCTTTCGTGAGTATGATGGGAAGGAAAATTGTGCCCAAGTGTTAGAAGAAGAATTACATAGAATGCTTGGCATAAAATATGTGAATGATGATCATGATTGCAATGTTGTTAGTATGAATTCCTTGAATATCCATGATGCTAATGATATGCAAAGCCACAATCTTGGGGAAGCTATGTTTGATGAAGATGATATTTTTTGTCCTCCAAGCTTTGATGAGCAAATTTACTATGATAAAAGCATGCCTCCTATCTATGATGATTATTCTGATGACATGTATGCTTTAAAGAATAACGATAACCATGAAACTTGTCATCTTGATCTTAATTCTCAATCATATGATAGTTATTTTGTTGAGTTTGCTCCCACTACTATTCCGAATGAGAAGAATTTTGCTTATGTGGAGAGTAATAAAATTTCTATGCTAGTAGATCATGAAAAGAATGCTTTAGGTGCTGGTTATATTGTTGAATTAATTCATGATGCTACTGAAAATTATTATGAGAGAGGATCATATGCTTCTACATATTGCAATAATATCAAGTTTCCTCTCTATGTGCTCAAAGTTTTGAAGTTATGCTTGTTTTACCTTCCTATGCAAGTTGATTCTTGTTCCCATAAGTTGTTTGCTCACAAAATCCCTATGCATAGGAAGTGGGTTAGGCTTAAATGTGCTAGTCATATTCTTCATGATGCTCTCTTTATGTTTCAATTCTTATCTTTTATGTGAGCATCATTGACATCATCATGCCTAGCCAGGGGCGTTAAACGATAGCGCTTGTTGGGAGGCAACCCAATTTTATTTTAGTTTCTGCCTTTTTGGTTCTGTTTAAGAATAAATAATCCATCTATCTTCTGTTTAGATGTGGTTTTGTGTTTTAATTAGTGTTTGTGCCAAGTGGAACCTTTGGGAAGACTTGGGTGAAGTCTTTATGATCATGCTGTAAAAAACAAAAACTTTAGCGCTCACGAGATTAGCTAGAACTTTTTACTGGAGAGTGATATTTAGTTGATTCTTTTTGCAGATGATTACTAGTCAAATTACTCAGGTCCACCAATTTATTTTAGAATTTTTGGAGCTCCATAAGTTTGCGTTAGTTACAGATTACTACAGACTGTTCTGTTTTTGACAGATTCTGTTTTCATTGTGTTGTTTGCTTATTTAGATAACTCTATGGCTAGTAAAATAGTTTATAAACCATAGAGAAGTTGGAATACAGTAGGTTTAACACCAATATAAATAAATAATGAGTTCATTACAGTACCTTGAAGTGGTGTTTTGTTTTCCTTCGCTAACGGAGGCTTACGAGTTTTCTGTTAAGTTTTGTGTTGTGAAGTTTTCAAGTTTTGGGTAAAGATTCGATGGACTATGGAATAAGGAGTGGCAACAGCCTAAGATTGGGGATTCCCAAGGCACCCCAAGGTAATATTCAAGGATAATCAAGAGCCTAAGCTTTGGGATTCCCCGGTGGCATCCCCTCTTTCGTCTTCGTTCATCGGTAACTTTACTTGGAGCTATATTTTTATTCACCACATGATATGTGTTTTGCTTGGAGCGTCATTTTATTTTTGTTAGTATTTTCTTTCTGTTATTTAGAATAATGTTTTGCATCTTTAGTTTCAATAAAAAAGTCAAGGATAGCCTTTGCCATGCTTATTTTGCTACTATACTTATTGCTGTTTGAAAACAGAAAGTTTACCGCTGTTGCAAAAATTCCCTAGAAAATTCAGAGAGTGGTATAATGTTGAATCTTTTTGAATAATGAGCTCTGATAAATTTACTACAGTGGTAATTTTAGTTCATAATTTTTTGAGTTAGGGAAATATGATGAATCTCGAATTCTTTACAGACTATACTGTTTTGACAGATTGCTGTTATGGTTGCATTGTTTGCATATGTTTGCTTGTTTAATGATTCTATTTGAGGATAGGAGTATAAAATATGAAGATGCATTTAGTATGCAATGTTGAATAATAATTTTAGTGATTTGTTACAGTAGGAATGATAAGGTTTTGCATTGGTTTATACTAACCTATCTCACGAGTTCTTGTTGAGTTTGTTGTGAATGAAGCTTTTGATAAAAAAGAGAAACCATGATATGAGAGGAATTAAGGAGACACAAAAGCTCAAGCTTGGGGATGCCCAAGGCACCCCAAGATATTATTTCAAGAAGTCTCAAGCATCTAAACTTGGGGATGCCCCCGTTGGCATCCCACCTTTCTTCTTCAACAACTATCGGTTAGTATCGGTTGAACCTAAGTTTTTGATTCTTCACTTGAGTTGTGCTATCCTTGAAATGTAGTTTTATTTAGCTTTGCTTGCTGTTTGAATAAAGTATCAAGATCTGAAATTCTTTAATGAGAGAGAGTCTTCATATAGTTACATAATTATTTAGCTACTCATTGATCTTCACTTGTATCTTTCGGAGTAGTTTGCCATTTGCTCTAGTGCATCACTTATATCTTTTATAGCATGGTGGTAGTTTTAAGAAATAGATGAACTCTCATGCTTCACTTATATTATTTTGAAGTCTTAAATAGCATGGTAATTTTCTTAAATAATCATAATATGCTAAGCATACAAGATTTGTAAGAATTCTTATGAGTGTGTTGAATACTAAGAAAAGTTTGATACTTGATAATTGTTTTGAGATATGGAGGTAGTGATATTAAAGTCATGCTAGTTGGGTGATTATGAATTTAAAGAATGCTTGTGTTGAAGTTAGCAAGTCCCATAGCATGCACGTATGGTTAAAGTTGTGTAACAAATTTGAAACATGAAGTGTACACGGCTTGTGCATCCTTATGAGTGGCGGTCGGGGACGGCGATGGTCTTTTCCTACCAATCTACCCCCTAGGAGCATGCTTGCGTAGTACTTGATTTTGATGACTTCTAAATTTTTGCAATAAGTATATGAGTTCTTTTGACTAATGTTGAGTCCATGGATTATCGCACTTTTACCTTTCCGCCTTTGCTAGCCTCTTGATGCAGCGCATTGCCCTTTCTCACCTTGATAGTTGGTGCAAACTTCACGGTGCATCCAAACCCGTGATATGATACGCTCTATCACACATAAACCTCCTTATATCTTCCTCAAAACAGCCACCATACCTACCTATTATGGCATTTCCATAGCCATTCCGAGATATATTGCCATGCAACTTTCCACCGTTCCGTTCATCATCATCATGACATACTTTACTTTTGTCATATTGCCATTGCATGATCATGTAGTTGACATCGTATTTGTGGCAAAGCCACCATGCATTATTTTTCATACATGTCACTCTTGATTCATTGCACCATCCCGGTACACCGCCTGAGGCATTCATATAGAGTCATATCTTGTTCTAATTTTGAGTTGTAATCCTTATGTTGTAATCAATAGAAGTGTGATGATCATCATTATTAGAGCATTGCCCAATCAAAAAAAAGAGAAAGGCCAAAAAGAAAAAAAGGAAAGACCCAAAAAATAAAAAAATAAAAAGGGCAATGTTACTATCTCTTTTTCCACACTTGTGTTTCAAAGTAGCACCTTGTTCTTCATGTAGTGAGTCTCATATATTGTGCTTCAAAGTAGCACCATGTTTTTCATATAGTGAGTCTCATAAGTTGTCTTTTTATACTAGTGGGAATTTTTCATTATAGAACTTGGCTTGTATATTCCTACGATGGGCTTCCTCAAATGCCCTAGGTCTTCATGAGCAAGCATGTTGGATGCACACCCAATAGTTTTCTTTTGTTGAGCATTCATAGCTCTAGTGCATCCGTTACATGGCAATCCCTACTCCTCATGTTGACATCAATTGATGGGCATCTCCATAGCCCGTTGATTATCCTCGCCAATGTGAGACTTTCTCCTTTTTGTCTTCTCCACACAATCCCCATCATCATATTCTATTCCACCCATAGTGCTATATCCATGGCTCATGCTCATGTATTGTGTGAAGGTTGAAAAAGTTTGAGATTATTTAAGTATGAAACAATTGCTTGGCTTGTCATCGGGGGCATAGAAGTTGGGAACATCTTTGTATGACGAAAATGAAGCATAGCCTAACTATATGATTTTGTAGGGATGAACTTTCTTTTGCCATGCTATTTTGAGAAGACATGATTACTTTGATTAGTATGCTTGAAGTATTACTATTTCTTTTATCAATATGAACTTTTATTTTGTATTCATTCGGATCTGAATATTCGTATCACAAGTAAGAAGAATTACATTGAAATTATGCCAACTAGCATTCCACATCAAAAATTATCTTTTTATCATTTACCTACTCGAGGACGAGCAGGAATTAAGCTTAGGGATGCTTGATCGTCTCCAACGTATCTATAATTTTGATTGCTCCATGTTATATTATCTACTGTTTTAGGAAATATTGGGCTTTATAATCCACTTTTATATTATTTTGGGACTAACCTATTAACGGAGGCCCAGCCAGATTTGTTGTTTTATGCCTATTTCAAGTTTGAAGAAATGGAATATCAAACGAGTCAAAACGAACGAAATCAACTGGAGAAGTTATTTTTGGAAGGAAAGCCACCGGATAGACTTGGACTCTACGTCAGAAGATACGGGAGTTGGCCACGAGGGTGGGGGGCACGCCCAGCCCCCTAGGGCGTGCCCCTGCCTCGTGGGGCCCCTGAAGCTCCACCGACGTACCCCTTGCACCCATATATACCTACGTATCGTAAAACTTCCAGAACAGAAGATAGATCGAGAGTTCCGCCGCTGCAAGCCTCTCAGAGCCACCAAAACCTCTCGGAGCCGTTCGGCACCTGCCGGAGGGGGAACCCATCACCGGTGGCCATCTTCATCATCCGGCGCTCTCCATGACGAGGAGGAGTAGTTCAACATCGGGGCTGAGGGTATGTACCAGTAGCTATGTGTTTGATCTCTCTCTCTCTCGTGTTCTTGATTTGGCACGATCTTGATGTATCGCGAGCTTTGCTATTATAGTTGGATCTTATGTTTCTTCTCCCCCTCTACTCTCTTGTAATTAATTGAGTTTTCTCTTGAAGTAATCTTATCGGATTGAGTCTTTAAAGATTTGAGAACACTTGATGTATGTCTTGCCATGCGTATCTGTGGTGACAATGGGATATCACGTGATTCACTTGATGTATGTTTTGGTGATCAACTTGCGGGTTCCGCCCATGAACCTATGCATAGGGGTTGGCACACGTTTTCGTCGCGATTCTCCGGTAGAAACATTGGGGCACTCTTTGAGGCTCTATGTGTTGGTTTGAATAGATGTATTGAGATTGTGTGATGCATATCATATAATCATACCCACGGATACTTGAAGTGACAATGGAGTATCTAGGTGACATTAGGGTTTTGGTTGATTTGTGTCTTAAGGTGTTATTCTAGTACGAACTCTAGGGCTGTTTGTGACACTTATAGGAACAACCCAACGGATTGATTGGAAAGAATAACTTTGAGGTGGTTTCGTACCCTACCATAATCTCTTCGTTTGTTCTCCGCTATTAGTGACTTTGGAGTGACTCGTTGTTGCATGTTGAGGGATAGTTATATGGTCCAATTATGTTATTATTGTTGAGAGAACTTGCACTAGTGAAAGTATGAACCCTAGGCCTTGTTTCCTATCATTGCAATATCGTTTACGCTCACTTTTACCACTTGTTACCTTGCTGTTTTTATATTTTCATATTACAAATACCTATATCTATTATCCATATTGCACTTGTATCACCATCTCTTCACCGAACTAGTGCACCTATACAATCTACCATTGTATTGGGTGTGTTGGGGACACAAGAGACTCTTTGTTATTTGGTTGCAGGGTTGCTTGAGAGAGACCATCTTCAACCTACGCCTCCCACGGATTGATAAACCTTAGGTCATCCACTTGAGAGAAATTTGCTACTGTCCTACAAACCTGTGCACTTGCAGGCCCAACAATTTCTACAAGAAGAAGGTTGCGTAGTAGACATCATGATCCACTTCGAGTACGACGGTGCTTCCACACTCTTCTTCAAGGTCTTCGACGCCGAGGGCCGCCGCCTGGAGTGCTGCCCCGGAGAGGAGCGCCAAACTGACGCGCGCTCCGTTCACGGCTACTCCAGGAGCAGCATCCCCCGGGAGTCCAGTAGCTCTCCTGAGCTTTACGAGACTCCGGAGATGAGCGACGACAACTACGTGCCCCCAAGCTCTCGCCGCGCTCGGAGCAGAGCTGCAGCGTCCGGCCGTCGCCGCCGCTGATCTGGATGGGGTTAGCGCCGGCCTCCCGTGGCCCACTGTTGATGATGGCGTCCGCCACGGAAGGATGTAGATAGGATTCCCCTTAGTGTAAGCTTTTGCTTCCTGCGAATAACCATGAATCACCCCGTGGGGACATGTAAGGATCTGTAATGTCTTTTGTACATATCTTCCTTGTTATGAAAACTTGGTGAGCGCATGTCCCGTTAAGGCTCGGTCCCCCTTTCTTTCCTTGCGATAGCTTGTTGCTCTATGCTGACATGTCCCGGTCCCCAGGCAGGCTACAGCCTTCGCTGGTATGCCAGGTCGCGTGCCGTGGTCAAGGCCAGGAGGTGTGCGGCCGGAGGTCCAGTAAGAGCTCCTGAGGCGCGATGCTCAGGAAGTTCCCCTTAGCGCTCAAGCAGCCATGGTGAGGCGAGAAAGGGAGTCGACGTGGCCGCAACGGGGTTGCGGAAAGGCGTGAGCGACCATTAGGCCCAAGCATTTAGCCGATCCGAGTGTGGGACTTATCTTGTTGGTTTTCGTGGCGACTCCTGATGTTGCACCAGGGCGGCGCACCAACTTGCGTGGCAAGGCTAGACTGGCCCATACGAGTTCCCTCCCCTCATGCTCTCCTTAGTGCTCTACGTCCTCAGGTTCCGGCCCCCAAGCGAGCTCAGCCACCGCTGGTATGCCAGGTCGCGATGCCGTGGTCAAGGCCAGGGGGTGAGGGCTGGAGAGCCAGTAAGAGCTCCTGAGTCGCGATGCTCAGGAGCCCCCCTTTTAACGTGCAAGTGAATCGCACGAGAGAAAAGGAGACTCTCGGTGCCGCCTGCTACCCTTCTCACGGGATCCTTGTGAACTGGCACAAGAGGAAACACGGTTTGTCGTTACAGCTGTCAGCCTGCCGCTGGTTGCTCTGGACGGGATGAAGGCACTGAGGGCCTGGTGAGGTGACGTGTGCGGGGCGGGCCGCGAGCCAGAGCTCGACCGCTCAGGTTTGTCGACGTGACAGGGACGGACCCATGCATCAGCGCCGTGCCTGTGTGAAGGCCCCGGGGGAGGCGATGATCGGACAGGTGGTAGCAGTTGGCAGGTTAAGCATGGAGAGTAGATCAGCTTAGGTAAATGCAGGAAGATACATGCTACTGGGTCCGGCCCGAGCGGCTTGGGGATGATGCAGCCCGAGGGGCGCCCCCAGCAAGGTAAGCTAAAGACATAAGCAAAAGGGATACATGCCACAGGGATGGACCCACGTGACCTGGGAATAATGCAGCCCGAGGGGCGCTCCCAGCTAAACGAGCTTGGAAGATGTCACCTGGTTCTGTAGACGAAGTAGAGTTGGTGCAGCTGAAGGCCTGCGCTGAAGAAAGGACCCCCCATGAGCCACCGGGACCCTGAGCCTCGGGAGGCTCTGGGGGCTCGGGAGGTACCCTGAAGACCGTCTCCATCTCCTCAGGACGGCGTGGTACCTGGCCTCCTGAGCCGCCAGGACTCGCCGCATGTTGCGATGATAGGCCGACGCCACGCTCGGCAAGCCGAAGGGCATGCGAACATAGCTGTATGGTGCTCCTTCGCAGCGGCCCACACGCGATGGCCAGAAGCGCTCCTGAGATATGGCCCTGTTGAGCCCAGGGACGTCGATGCAGACACGCAGCCTAGCATCCTCGCCAGGATGCGGAGCTGCGCCTCGTGAGCGGCGGTCGCCGCGCATAGCCCTTGCATCTTGCAGTTCCTGAGTGGTCTTGGTGATGAACTCCTGGGTGGTGGGCACTCCTTGCCCTGTGCTCTCCTGAGGGACACGCGCCGCGAAGCACGCCTCCCTCGTGAGGTTGGCAAGGTCTGAGGCTCTCCAGAAGAGAGCCCCCGAGCCCTGCCTGAGGAGGGCGCCGGGCGCGCCTTCCTATGCGATGGAGGGAGGCGCCCCTGGAGCGGGCGCTGATCCTGACGAGGCTCCTACCGCGATGCCATCCTCCTGAGGTCCTGCACGGCGCGGCTGCTTCTTCTTGGGGATGGCCTCCGGAGGGCCTTCATTTCTGCTGTCGGGGTCGTCGATTGCTGTAGCTTGAAAGGCACGCTCGAGGGAGCACACCGCATCCCTCTCTTCACACGGGACCGTGATGATTCCTCCACTTCCTGGCATCTTGAGAACGTTGTAGCCGTGATGAGTGACTGCCATGAACTTGGCCAGGGCTGGATACCCGAGGATGGCATTGTACGGCAGGCGGATGTGCGCGACGTCGAAGTCGATGAGCTCGGTGCGGTAGTTCTTGCGCTCCCCGAAGGTGACATGCAGGCGAACCTACCCTATCGGTGTGGTGGAACCGTCAGTCACTCCTGAGAAAGGCTTTGTGGGCTCGAGCTGTTCATATGGCACTTGGAGGTTGTCGAACGTGTCGACGGACAGGACGTTGAGCCCTGCACCACCGTCAATGAGGGTCTTGGTGACCTGCACATTGCTGATGACAGGGGGGCACAGCATAGGGAGGGCGCCAGCGGTGGCTGCGCACTTGAGCTGATCCATCGAGTTGAAAGTGATGGCGCATTGGGACCACCTGAGCGGGCGCGTGGCTTCGAGCTTGGGGAGCACCGCGTTCACCTCGTGAGTGAACTGTTTGAAGATGCACTGAGAGGCCGGGGCCTGGGCACCGCCCAAGATGCAAGCGATCGCACGCGGCTCCTGGAAGCCCCCAGCCCCCTCGTCCTGGTGGTGATCGTCGTTCCTCCTTGGTGGTGGCAGCGGGGGAAGAACGGTGTTGCCCTGGGGGCGATCCTCATGAGGCGGGTCCCTCCAGGCGCCCTCGCAAGGTTGGTCCTGCCAGCGGTCCTCACGAGGCCGGTCGCGCCACTCCTGGTGCGAGGCACGGTCATCCCAGCGTCCGCCTCCACGTCCTCCTCCGTGGTCGTAGCCCCGGTCGTTGCGCTCGAGGCGTCGACCGTAGCGTCCTTCCCGTATGGCTCTGAGCTCTTGACAGTCGCTGGTGTTGTGGGTGTTCAGGTTGTGGAAGGAGTAGAATGGTCGGCCGTTCTTGGATGACTCCAGCTGATCTCTGCCCCACTTGGTGTCGGGCTCCGCTGCGAGCACGACTGCCTCCTTGCGCTTCACGTCCTTGGCCTTGGCCTTCTTCTCCTCCGCTCCTGCGGCTGGCAGCTCGAGGAGAGAAAGGTGCCCCTCCTCGGCTCTTGCGCACTTGGTCGCCAGGTTGAACAGCTCCTGAGAGGTGCATAGCTCCTCGTGGATGGCAAGCTCTTCCTTCATCTTGACGTCACGGACACCGTCGGAAAACGCGGAGATGATGGCCTCGTCCGTGACCTTGGGGATCTTGAGGCGGGTGTTGTTGAAGCGCTGGATGTACTTCTAGAGGGTCTCTCCTGGTTGTTGCTTGATGCGGCGTAGATCACCCGCGGCCGGCGGGCTGTCGCGAGTGCCCTGGAAGTTGGCAACGAAGCGGTCGCGCATCTCGTCCCAGGAAGAGATCGAACCGTGCTGCAGGTTCAGGAGCCAGGAGCGGGCTCCATCCTTGAGAGCCATGGGAAACCAGTTCGCCATGACTTTTTCGTCGCCGTTGGCCGCTTCGATGCTCAGCTCATAGAGCTGCAGGAACTCCGTGGGGTCGGCGGTGCCGTCGTAGTGAGGAGGCAGATCCGGCTTGAACTTGCCTGGCCAGGCGACGCTACGCAGCTCGGGGGTGAAGGCACGGCAGCCAGCCGTGGTTGCCGGGGCCCGGTTCAGAGGTGGAGCTTGGTCTTGGCGGGGTCCGCGCTGCGCCGCTGTGGGCAGTGTGCGGTCTTGACGAGGTGGCGCAGGGAGCGCAGGTGCAGCTTCTCGTGACTGCGGAATTTCTTGGCAGCTTCTCTCTTCGCGCGCGGGCGACGGGCGTGGTGGATCATGCCGCGGAGCCGCGCGCCTTGGTACCAAGGCGCCGTCTTGGGGCTGAGGTGGTGGAGGCATGCCATGAGCCCCGTCGCCCGCGGCTGGTTGAGGGGGGGGGGGGCAGAGAGTGGGATGGCGCCGGAGAGCCCCCTGCGGCGCGGACAAGCTCGGCGACGTGATCGAGCCACTCCTCGTAGAGGTCGTTGACGGGGCGGTAACGCAGGAGCTCGTTCGCCACGAGGAGCGCGGCCCGTGCCTCCATGGGAGCACAGTGAGCGTGGGATGAAGAACCGGCAGGGGTTAGCGACGGAGTAGCGGTGCGGCCGTCCTGCCGCACCAGAGGATGCAGCAAGGACGCCTGTTGCTCATTCCCCGCCGGGCCGGTGGCAGCGTTGGCGGCGGGAGACGGAGAACGACGAGGTGGCCCGCCAACGGGAGCCATCTGAGCGACACAGGTGGTGAGGGCAGCCCGACGCTCAGCTCGAGCACAGCGAGCGTCTGCCCTGGAGACGACGGAGCGATGGAGCGAAGAACGGATGGAAGGGAAGCTACGGCGCACCCCTACCTGGCGCGCCAAATGTCAGATGTGGGGTTCCGGCAAACCCTTGAGGTTCGAACACTGGGGTGCGCGTGAAGTCTTTCCCTCCTACCGATCTACGCCCTAGCTCGCAAAGATCTCGCGGGCGAACTCGACGAACTCGCAACACAGAGAGACACGAGGTTTATACTTGTTCGGGCCACCGTTGTGGTGTAATACCCTACTCCAGTGTGGTGGTGGTGGATTGCTTCTTGGGCTGCTGAAGAACAGTACAAAGGAAAAACAACCTCCTGAGGTTGAGGTGTTCTTGTGCTTGTCGAACTTGAGCGGGCGAGGATTCCATGCCCCTACTATGGTGGCTAGCTCTACTTATATAGGCCCTGGTCCTCTTCCCAAATATCGAGCGGGAAGGGAGCCAACAACGGCGGGCAAATTTGAAGGGGGATGATACGTCTCCGGCGTATCTATAATTTTTGACTATTCCATGCCAATATTATTCAACTTTTATATACTTTTGGCAACTTTTTATACTATTTTTTGGGACTAACATATTGATCCAGTGCCAGTTCCTGTCTGTCGCATGTTTTTTGTTTCGCAGAAACCCAATATCAAACGGAGCCCAAACGGGATAAAAACGGACGGAGAATTATTTTGGAATATTTATGATTTTCTGGAGGAAGAATCAACGCGAAACGATGTCCGGGGTGGCCACGAGACAGGGGGGCGCACCCTTCCCCCCTGGGCGCGGCCTGGGCTCTCGTGGGCCACCCGTAAGGCGGTTGACGCTCTTCTTTTGCCGCAAGAAAGCTAATTTTACGAGAAAAATCTGGGCGAAGGTTTCAATCCAATCAGAGTTATGGATCTCCAGATAAAAAGGAAACGGTGCCAGGGCAGAATTACAGAACGTAGAAACAGAGAGATAGATCCAATCTCGGAGGGGCTCTCGCCCCTCCCAAGCCATGGGAGCCAAGGACCAGAGGGGAAACCCTCCTCCCATCTAGGGAGGAGGTCAAGGAAGAAGAAGAAGAAGGGGGGCTCTCACCCCCTTGCTTCCGGTGGCGCCGGGGCGCTGCCGGGGGCCATCATCATCACCGCGATCTTCACCAACACCGCCGTCATCTTCACCAACATCTCCATCACCTTCCCCCATCTATATTCAGCAGTCCACTCTCCCGCAACCCGCTGTACCCTCTACTTGAACATGGTGCTTTATGCTTCATATTATTATGCAATGATGTGTTGCCATCCTGTGATGTCTGAGTAGATTTTCGTTGTCCTACCGGTGATTGACGAATTTCTATGATTGGTTTGAGTTGCATGTTTTATTATTGGTGCTGTCCTATCATGCCCTCCATGTCGCGCAAGCGTGAGGGATTCCCGCTGCAGGGTTTGCAATGCGTTCATGATTCACTTATAGTGGGTTGCGTGAGTGACTGAAACACAAACCCGAGTAAGTAGGTTGTTTGCGTATGGGATAAAAGGGGAATTGATGCTTTAATGCTATGGTTTGGTTTTACCTTAATGAATCTTTAGTAGTTGCGGATGCTTGCTAGAGTTCCAATCATAAGTGCATAGAATTCCAAGTAAGGGATGATATGTTAGCTTATGCCTCTCCCTCAAATAGAATTGCAATAGTGATTACCGGTCTAGTAACATAGTCAATTGCTTAGGGGCAATTTCACAACTCCTACCACCACTTTTCCACACTCGCTATATTTACTTTATTGCATCTTTATCTAAACAGCCCCTAGCTTTTATTTACTCGCTCTTTACTTTCTTGCAAACCTATCCTACAACACCTACAAAGTACTTCTAGTTTCGTACTTGTTCTAGGTAAAGCAAACGTCAAGCGTGCGTAGAGTTGTATTGGTTGGTCGATAGAACTTGAGGGAATATTTATTCTACCTTTAGCTCCTCGTTGGGTTCGACACTCTTACTTATCAAAAACTGTTGCGATCCCCTACACTTGTGGGTTATCAAGACCTTTTTCTGGCGCCGTTGCCGGGGAGTCATAGCGTGGGGTGAATATTCTCGTGTGTGCTTGTTTGCTTTATCACTAAGTAATTTTTATTTGTTGTTTTTAGTTGTTTTCTATCTTTAGCTATGGGTAGGAAACGCAAAATACCAAAAAAATTAGTTGTACCTACTGCTCCAATGGTTGAAGAACCACTCAAAATCTATCACACTACTGAAGCTTTTTACTTGGATCATCTTCAATCCCTTTGTGCTCGTGCTGAAACCCCGACTAGCTTAGTTGAGGTAAAATCTTTAGATGAGCATGCTTGTTATGTGCGACACCGTATGTCTGAAAAAGGGAAACTATTATGGGATCAAATTCAATGTTTGCAATGCTATGCTTGTAATTTATGTGAAATTTATTATGTTACTTGTTGTTCTGAAAACCCTAAGAAACACCTTCCCTACCAATGTGAGTTTATTGATAATGGAATCGTATCTTCGTATGCTAAGGGTGTTTATAATTACTATGATGTTCAACAAATTGAAGAATTTGTTGCTTTTAAGGGTGCTTTTGAAATTGCTTCTTCGATTGAAAAGTATGATGCTACTCTTTACAAATCTGAAAGTTTTGCCATACTTGAATATTGTTATGATAATTATGCTTCTAATGCCAATGTTAAACCATATATTGAGAAATTCTCCGCTGTCCAAGAAGAGATTAATATTTTGTAGGAAGCTATGGAAGAAGAAATTGATGAAACTGTGAGCTCATTGGATGAAAAAGATGATGAGGAGAGCGAAGAACAAAAGGAGGAAGAGCGGATTAGCTACCCGTGCCCGCCTTCTAATGAGAGTAACCCTCCAACCCATAAATTGTTTAATTCCCCTTCGTGCTTACCGAAGTATGATTGCTATGATGATTGCTATGATCCCTTGAATTTGTCTGAAATATCCCTTTTTGATGATGCTTGCTATGCTTATGGCCAAGATGCCAATATGAATTATGCTTATGGAGATGAACTTTCTATAGTTCCTTATGTTAAACATGAAATTGTTGCTATTGCACCCACGCATGATAGTCCTATTATATTTTTGAATTCTCCCGATTATACTATATCGGAGAAGTTTGCACTTATTAGAGATTATATTGATGGGTTGCCTTTTACCGTTACACATGATGATTTTGATAGATATAATATGCATGTGTTTGCTTCTCCTACTTGCAATTATTATGAGAGAGGAACTATATCTCCACCTCTCTATGTTTCCAATACAATAAAATTGCAAGAAATTGTTTATACTATGCATTGGCCTTTACTATGTGTGCATGAATTGTTCTTTTATGACATGCCGATGCATAGGAAGAGAGTTATACTTCGTCATTACATGATATATGTTACCTTGTGCTCACTACTAAATGCCAAATCATTGCTAACTAGAATTGGCTTTGATATACCTTGGGATCCGGGTGGATTCATTACTTGAGCACTTAATGCCTAGCTTAATGGCTTTAAAGAAAGCGCTGCCAGGGAGACAACCTGGAAGTTTTAGAGAGTCATTTATTTCTGTTGAGTGCTTTCATATAGTTTAAAAACAACAAAAATAAAGAGGGGAACCCAAAACTTTTTCAAAAAGAAAAGTGAAAGTGAGAGAGACGAGCATTGTGAAAGTGGGGGACATCCTTAAACTTTGTTCATGTCCATGGGAACTTTGTGAATCTTAATTACAGAAACTTTTCAATAAAAATAATTATCCCCTTGTACAATTCCATTGTATTATAAAAATAATATGCCAAGGTTTGCCTTTAGGATGTTTACAATGCTTGTTGGTTTGTACGGTGCAGGACAGAAACTTTGGCTGTAGTGCACGAATTTTAATTTTTTACTGGAGCGTCAAATGGTTCTGATTCTTTTTGAAATGTCTTTATGTACAACTTTTTAAATTTTCCTAATTTTGGTAGAATTTTTGGGGTAACAGAAGTATGGTGGATGTTCAGATTGCTACAGACTGTTCTGTTTTTGACAGATTCTGTTTTTGATGCATAGTTTGCTTGTTTTGATGAATCTATCAATTTATATTAGTGGATTAAGCCATGAAAAAGCTATATTACAGTAGAAACAATGCAAAAAAATATGTATTTGTTTTCAACAGTACTTAGAGTGGTGATTTGCTTTATTATACTAACGGATCTTACCGAGTTTTCTGTTGAAGTTTTGTGTGGATGTAGTGTCTAATCGAGGATGTCTCGATATGAGGAAAAGGAAGGGAGGCAAGAGCTCAAGCTTGGGGATGTCCGAGGCACCCCAAGTAAATATTCAAGGAGACTCAAGCGTCTAAGCTTGGGGATGCCCCAGAAGGCATCCCCTCTTTCTTCAACAAGTATCGGTATGTTTTCGAATTCGTTTCGTTCGTGCATTATGTGCAAGTCTTGGAGCGTCTTTTGCATTTAGTTTTCATTTTTTCTTTTATGCACCATGCTGGTATGAGATAGTCCTTGGTTGATTTATAGAATTCTCATTGCACTTCACTTATATCTTTTGAGTGTGGCTTTATAGAATGCTTCATGTGCTTCACTTATATCATTTGAAGTTGGATTGCCTGTTTCCCCTTACTTAGACAACCGCCATTTGTAGAATGCTCTTTTGCTTCACTTATATTTGTTAGAGCTTGGGCATATCTTTTGTAGAAAGAATTAAACTCTCTTGCTTCACTTATATCTATTTAGAGAGATGACAGGAACTGGTCATTCACATGGTTAGTCATAAAATCCTACATAAACTTATAGATTGCTGAATATGATATGTTTGATTCCTTGCAATAGTTTTGCGATATAAAGATGGTGATATTAGAGTCATGCTAGTGGGTAGTTGTGGATTGTAGAAATACTTGTGTTGAAGTTTGTGATTCCCGTAGCATGCACGTATGGTGAACCGTTATGTGATGAAGTCTAAGCATGATTTATTTATTGATTGTCTTCCTTATGAGTGGCGGTCGGGGACGAGCGATGGTCTTTTCCTACCAATCTATCCCCCTAGGAGCATGCGCGTAGTACTTTGTTTTGATGACTAATAGATTTTTGCAATAAGTATGTGAGTTCTTTATGACTAATGTTGAGTCCATGGATTATACACACTCTCACCCTTCCATCATTGCTAGCCTCTTCGGTACCGTGCATTGCCCTTTCTCACCTCGAGAGTTGGTGCAAACTTCGCCGGTGCATCCAAACCCCGTGATATGATATGCTCTGTCACACATAAACCTCCATATATCTTCTGCAAAACAGCCACCATACCTACCTATTATGGCATTTCCATAGCCATTCCGAGATATATTGCCATGCAACTTCCATCATCATCATATACATGACCTGAGCATTTATTGTCATATTGCTTTGCATGATCGTAAGATAGCTAGCATGATGTTTTCATGGCTTGTCCGTTTTTTGATGTCATTGCTACGCCAGATCATTGCACATCCTGGTACACCGCCGGAGGCATTTATATAGAGTCATACCTTTGTTCTAGATATCGAGTTGTAATATTGAGTTGTAAGTAAATAAAAGTGTGATGATCATCATTATTAGAGCATTGCCCCAGTGAGGAAAGGATGATGGAGACTATGATTCCCCCATAAGTCGGGATGAGACTCCGGACTTTACAAAAAAATAAAAGAGGCCAAAGAAGCCCACCAAAAAAATATAAAATAAATAAAAATAAAAAAATAAAAAAAATGAGAGAAAAAGAGAGAAGGGGCAATGTTACTATCCTTTTACCACACTTGTGCTTCAGAGTAGCACCATGTTCTTCATAGAGAGAGAGAGAGTATCCTATGCTTTCACTTTCATATACTAGTGGGAATTTTCATTATAGAACTTGGCTTGTATATTGTGATGATGGGCTTCCTCAAACGCCCGAGGTCTTCATGAGCAAGCAAGTTGGATGCAGACCCACTTAGTTTCAGTTTGAGCTTTCATATACTTATAGCTCTAGTGCATCCGTTGCATGGCAATCCCTACTCCTCACATTGATATCTATTGATGGGCATCTTCATAGCCCGTTGATACGCCTTGTTGATGTGAGACTATCTTCTCCTTTTTGTCTTCTCCATACAACCTCCACCATCATATTCTATTCCACCTATAGTGCTATGTCCATGGCTCACGCTCATGTATTGCGTGAAAGTTGAAAAGGTTTGAGAACATCAAAAGTATGAAACAATTGTTTGGCTTGTCATCGGGGTTGCGCATGATGTGAATATTTTGTGTGGTGAAGATGGAGCATAGCCAGACTATATGATTTTGTAGGTATAACTTCCTTTGGCCTTGTTATTTTGAAAAGACATGATTGCTTTATTGGTAGGCTTGAAGTATTATTGTTTTTATGTCAAATGATAGACTATTGCTTTGAATCACTCGTGTCTTAATATTCATGCCAAGATTAGACATATGATCAAGATTATGCTAGGTAGCATTCCACATAAAAAATTATCTTTTTTATCATTTACCTACTCGAGGACGAGCAGGAATTAAGCTTGGGGATGCTGATACGTCTCCGTCGTATCTATAATTTTTGACTTTTCCATGCTAATATTATTCAACTTTTATATACTTTTGGCAACTTATTATACTATTTTTTGGGACTAACATATTGATCCGATTGCTCAAAGTGCGGTTCTCATGCATTGCATGTTTTTGTTTCATGAAACCCAATATCAAACGGAGTCCAAACAGGATAAAAATGGACGGAGAATTATTTTGGAATATTTATGATTTTCTGGAGGAAGAATCAACGCGAAACGATGTCTGGGGTGGCCAAGAGACAGGGGGGCGCGCCCTTCCCCCCTGGGCGCGGCCTGGGCTCTCGTGGGCCACCCATAAGGCAGTTAACGCTCTTCTTTTGCCGCAAGAAAGCTAATTTTACGAGAAAAATCTTGGCGAAGGTTTCAATCCAATAGGAGTTACAGATCTCCAGATATAAAGGAAACGGTGCGAGGTCAGAATTACAGAACGCAGAAACAGAGAGATAGATCCAATCTCGGAGGGGCTCTCGCCCCTCCCAAGCCATGGGAGCCAAGGACCAGAGGGGAAACCCTTCTCCCATCTAGGGAGGAGGTCAAGGAAGAAGAAGAAGAAGGGGGCCTCTCTCCCCCTTGCTTCTGGTGGCGCCGGAGCGCTGCCGGGGGCCATCATCATCACCGCGATCTTCACCAACACCGCCGTCATCTTCACCAACATCTCCATCACCTTCCCCCATCTATATTCAGCGGTCCACTCTCCCGCAACCCGCTGTACCCTCTACTTGAACATGGTGCTTTATGCTTCATATTATTATCCAATGATGTGTTGCCATCCTATGATGTCTGAGTAGATTTTCGTTGTCCTATCGGTGATTGATGAATTGCTATGATTGGTTTGAGTTGCATGTTTTATTACTGGTGCTGTCCTATGGTGCCCTCCGTGTCGCGCAAGTGTGAGGGATTCCCGCTGTAGGGTTTGCAATGCGTTCATGATTTTCTTATAGTGGGTTGCGTGAGTGACTGAAACACAAACCCGAGTAAGTAGGTTGTTTGCATATGGGATAAAAGGGGACTTGATGCTTTAATGCTATGGTTGGGTTTTACCTTAATGAATCTTTAGTAGTTTTGGATGCTTGCTAGAGTTCCAATCATAAGTGCATAGAATTCCAAGTAAGGGATGATATGTTAGCTTATGCCTCTCCCTCAAATAGAATTGCAATAGTGATTACCGGTCTAGTAACATAGTCAATTGCTTAGGGGAAATTTCACAAGTCCTACCACCACTTTTCCACACTCGCTATATTTACTTTATTGCATCTTTATCTAAACAGCCCCTTGCTTTTATTTACTCGCTCTTTACTTTCTTGCAAACCTATCCTACAACACCTACACAGTACTTCTAGTTTCGTACTTGTTCTAGGTAAAGCGAACGTCAAGCATGCATAGAGTTGTATCGGTGGTCGATAGAACTTGAGGGAATATTTATTCTACCTTTAGCTCCTCGTTGGGTTCGACACTCTTACTTATCGAAAACTGTTGCGATCCCCTACACTTGTGGGTTATCAGGGGACAGCTAGTACAAGCTATCCTGACAAAAGCGGTCTTCGCCTGCGAAAAGCTCTGGTGGTGACGCTGTCTTGGGCTCCACGATGACCTTCGTCTTGCCGTCCTCCTGGTCTTGGTCTCGTTGCACCAATATAGCAACCTTTGCCTGATGCCTCAGTACTCTTCGCCTGCACTGGCCTCCTTAGCACCAAAGAGGAAATAAGGACGCTGTGCGCGCTGGAGCCCGCATGGTGCCGTTCATCATGGCTCACGTCACGAGGGCCTCGTGAGGTTTTGCCCTGCCTTGATATCTACACTCCTCGCAAGCCTGCCTGGTTAGGCTACTCCAGAGGAGGTCTTGCGTCGTCCGCCTCGCGAAGCTTGGACCCTCGCGAGGGTCTTGGATGCCTTGTTGATAAAGATGGGTCGTACGGCCTGCTAGCTTAGCCACGCTGTGGGCCGCGGGCAGGCAAGTCTGGGGACCCACGTTCCTAGAACGCCGACAAAGCCCTCTGTCCGTGTCAACTTAGTAGGCCCACAAGTTAGCCTCCCACTATGGTAGGCCCCAGCTAGCAGGGGGAGTATTAATTTTTTGTGTGTAATAAGGAGGCACTTCCTTGCATGCGAAGATATAGCTGGTGGGTCCAAGCTGTGAGCGGGAGGAACATTTTTTTCGTGAAATACAGAGGCCCTTCCGGTGGGTCCCACCTTTCAAGTGGAGGAATCATTATTTTGCGCGTAATAAGGAGGCATTTCCTTGTGTGCGGCTATGAACCCAGCTGTCAGCCTCTCACGTACATTCCTCTTCTGATGGATGTCGTTCATTGACCACGTTGACCACGCCGCGCCGAGAGCACCAGGGCGGTGGACGATGACGAGGCCTAGGAAGGGCACGACACGGAGCCAGGGAAGACTCGACAGTTGTTTCCCATGCGGAGGGGAGTACGAGGGTCTACTGTTTCGTCTGCCGTCGCTGGAGAATAACAATAGGTGTGGGTGAGTAGAGGGATGGCCAGGCTAGCGATGGGAGTAGAGTGGGGTGGTGAGGCCTGCGCGGCAGCACGGCCAGCCACGGGAGGAGGGAGCAGGTAGTCCCGCCGGCACTTGTTTGAGCGGCTCGAGCAGGAAGAACAGAGATTGAAGAAGCACGACGGTCGTTGGATGGACATCCAACAGTCACTTCTCTCGTGTGTTGACTAAGTTGACACGACGTTGCGCGCGCGTCAACCTTTTTTTAGGAAAGCGTACGTGTCAACCTATAGTAGGCGCACAAGTCAGCCTCAAATCTGTGGAAAATAACATATAGCCCATCTGCCATTATTTCTAGTAATTTACAGCCCGTTTGCTAATTCTTAAGGTTTTTTTGAAGCCCATATTATTTTTGTTAGCATTACAACCCATATTGTGGCCACGGTTAAAAAATTGTATGAAATTTTGCATATTTCGGTGCGGTTTGAACTGTTTTTAATCCCGAAATTTCGAGTCACATTCAAACTAATTTTAAAAATAAATTTATATCAATATAAAATCCAACAAATTTTCCACGCATAAAAATCAATGGAATTTAAAATCTCGAAATGAAAAAATTGAAACTAATTGCCGGTTTGATGTCTTTTAAAAATGTACAACCCATTTCTCATTACTGATAGCCCATTTTCTGGGCCAGCCGAATGAAGCTCTCCTCGTCTTGAAAGATTTGCAGCCCAACATGGCTGACAAAGCGACCTACTTGACAAAGCACAAAAAACCGGGCTAGCCATTTCCAGAAAGAAAAAAAAACTACTGGGCTGGTCTTGTGGTAAATATAAAAGAAAAGGATGTCTAGAGTGGCCAGAGTGCCCCGCACAGCCCAGTTGACACCCTCTTCTGTCTCAAAAAGAAAAATAACTGGGCAAGCTGTTGGGTCCCTGGTGTCAGTCGCTCATTGTGCAATTCTCTCGTTTATTGACTACGTTGACAATGGCATGGGACCCAAATGTCAGAAATCCATTAGGAGGAACCATATTTTTGGCTTGAAATAAGGAGGCACTTGCTTGTGTACTGCCATGACCTTGGTGGGTCCCTGCTATCATCCTCTCCACGTACAATCATCTCCTGATTGTGTACGCATCAACCTGGTAGGCCCCACAAGTCAGCCTCTAAACCCATGGCAGACAAATACAACCCATTTAAAAAATAACAGCCCATTCCATATGTTCAAACAGAAAGTTCAACATTCAGAGCAAAGTAACAGGTCTGATCCAGATATAGAGTACTGAACATCCATGTTGACAACCATCATAGCCAACTTAACTATCTACTCTCACTAATACTCTTGTAGTGTACAAGTACTAACTCTTAGCTAACTAGACGATGTCGGCCGCCGGCTGCGGTACACGCTAAACGCCGGCACCGACGTCCTCCGCCTTGCCTCGGACTTGCCAGAGGTGCGATAGGGCGTGTTGCTCGCGCGCGTTGGCCCTTTCCATGCCGGCGTGGTCCACCGAAGCTTCGGCTTCTAAGCGGGAAACCCACTTGACGAGCTGGTAGTAAAATTTGGCGTCATGAACGCGTGCGTGCCCGACAGCCTCCAGGGATATTTGCTAGGCGCCGGCCTCCACGTAGTCGGCCCAGTTGCGGGCGCTCTGCTCGTGACTCAGAGCGTCGGTGTGCTGCTGCTCCATGCCCCGCTAGCGTTGCAAATCAGCGATACGCTGCTCCTCCGCCAGGCGGTCGTGCTCCAACAAGTCCTCATACTCTGCATTGCCATCAAAAGCTAAGACCAAGAGAATGCCTCCTCGCTCCGTCTGCCTTCTGGTGAAAAACCGAACACTAGTTCCGGCGGTGACCGACTCCGGCATCACCTATTGCGGACGGGCGGGGGCATGACAGATGTGGCGAGAGCAAGGATAAGTGGTGAGCAACGTCGGGCCGATGGGGGCTTATGAGGATAGGGCGAGTTGCGTGATGGTGCCACCGGAGAATGTCGGGAACTGGTAATTATAGGCGGAAGGTAGGTGAACCAGCGTGTCACGGGAAACGTGACGGTCATCGCGGTCATTGGAATTCAATGCATAAGCAAGCATGGCTTAGCACACCAGCTTGCCGTGGAAAACTAGAAAAACTGAAATTATGAGTGTGTCGTCCCGTCGCATCAGTGGCGCGTCCCATCCATGCTGGGTCGCACGTCGGCATGACGGTCAAACGAGTGTGCTCGATTCATCCAGATGAGGTACGTGTGTGATCCGCTGGTTATTCACGTAGGATCGAGTCGGTCGGGTAGTGTATGTGTAGGATCACAATAGCGGATGAACGCTCGCTGGGAGATAAGGCATTTGCGAATGTTTTTGCTTGCAGTTTCTTCAGATTCGCATGGCATTTTCTTCAAAACAGCATGCCAGTTTGCGAGGTAGGCATTTTTATTCAAAAACCTGCCACTTTGAATCTTGCGTCGCAACGAAAACTGCCAAGAGCGCATTAGTAGGCTAGCTAGTGATCTATCAGTAACTTGTAAACACTGAGCGAACATAAATAAGGAACTGTTAGTAACTTGTAAACACTGAGAACACAGAAATAAGGATCATGATGTGGACAGTAGTAAGAGCCGGTCCGTTCGAAATGTTCACATGAGACTCACAGGCCTGGCATTGTAATATGTTCACGTTAGTATCCCCAATTCACAACCAACTAGTACGATTCCCATACATAAGATCAACATGTTAATGCATCTCAATGATTCATAGATCATATACAAATATGTAGCTCCAAAAGCAAAGATCTAGAAAAAACATCCGTTCTTCCTACTAACATGGATGCTTCTCTTCGCCAACATTCAGTACAAAGTGAAAGAAAAATTTGTTTGTGAAGTCTATCATTCCTCTTGCAAATGTAAATGGTTTCAACGACAGCTAGAACCATGAGAATAAACCACACATGATGGAGGAACATCCACTTCAATATGATTTGGTCTTCTCTCGATCACACGACGAGACTATTTTCGGAATACAAAATTTAACTTAGGCAAAATGATGCCCATTTTATAATCAGACCAAGGCAATGAAGCACCTAGTGTTGGCCAATAAATAGTACAGTACTACTTTTGTGCAGTCCATGAAGTGACTATCCAATCTTTCTGTGTCTATTTTCAAATGGCACTGCATGTAGTGACTATACTATTCTCTTGTGCAGTTCCATCAAAATTGCGGTCACTTTGTTTGTTTGCCAAATAGCAACGAGCAGACATCTGTTTGTACAAATATCAAGCAGCTAGTAAACATATACCCCACCTTGTATTTTTGGTTTAAACACGTCTCTTCCACTTAGCATCTGTCATGTTTTGCACTGGACAATTTGATACTATCATGTTTTGCCCTAGACAATTTCTTACTGAATTGATTTGCTGGTACAGAGCAGAAATACTGCGCCTATTCTTCATCGGACCAAGGATATCGATCTTTGCAGTGATGGAAGAGGTGAAATCAATACAACCGAAATTGAGCATCCAAACATTGAATCATGTCCTGCACCTCTAATGTAGGTCCACCCTGCCAATAAATTCACATGCAAACCACTAATATTACTATCTAATGACAGTACAAAAAGAGTAGCAAGATAGTAGCAAACCATGTAACTTCGTAATGAACAGCTCATAGTGCCACCAATTGGATATAAAGGTTTGGAAGAAAACATGCTCCTAATGTTGAACCATTTGGACTTTTTGTGCAGTTCCACTAAAATTAAGCATCCCTGTTTGCATAGATATTGAAAGTGTGATTACTATAAAAGTGGCACTAGTTGAAGCATAGACTCACAAATATAAGCATTCCAATTTCTTAATGGGAAAAGGTAGCAAGACAGTTTCTAACCACCAGTTTGAAGGAATAAATAAGGCAACAACGGATGACGTCGGGAAGGCATACATAGTATTTTCTTAAAAACTGAACCATTCCTGACCTTTCCTCTTGTTTTAAGCATATTTTGTGCAGTTCAACTAAAATAAAATGCCATCACCACCTTGGCAATTCAGTGACATTGTACAAAAAGAAATGACTTAACATTACATCATGATGTCAGGTATGTAATCGACATGCATTAGAGACAAACATACAGACCTCCTCCGATAACATAATGAACATTAATTTTAACAAAGGTGTGACTAGCTTTACCGGGATAATTTGAGTGAACTCTACACCCTCTGTTCCTTAATATAAGACGTTTTCGCAGTTCAATTTAAAGTACCCAAATGTCTAGTATTTAGAAAAACAGGTAGTAGTTTTCTTGAGCACATATCTGGGAAAGCTTGCCACACTTTATATATGTCCATACGCTAATGCAACACCATTCGAATAGTACAAATATACACTAATCCAGTGTCTAGTCCAACAATAGAGTAATTTTTTATTACGGGGTAGAGTACAATGGTTTTACTGAACAAATTTCCATAAGCTAGCACTGGAAGATTTCTATAATCATTAACAATACAAAATGTAAAGGTAACAAGTTTCAGCATTGGTATACTAGTTGTGCAAGAGCATTAAACCAAATACAAAAGTCCGAAGGTAACTAGCATAATTAACTAATGACAAAATAAAAAAAATTGCAAACCATGTTCCTTCAAGGTGAATATCATTTTGAACTCGAGGGGACCTCAAAATTGCTATCCCAATCTTGATAATCGATCAAACATAAAAACTTGATTGAACGGATCAAGAAAACAGCCAGAGGAGGAGGTGCCCACTCTTGAACTTTCCTCTTGTCTTTATAATTTTTTGTGCAGTTTAACCAAAATAAAATGACATGAACGCCTTGGCATTTTGGTGACACTGTACAAAAAAATTGACTTATCTCATGAAAGTGAGGTATGTAATCTATAAGCATTAACAGTGCAAAAATCTGAAGGTAGTAAAAAGTTTCATCATTGGTATACTGGCTATGCAACAACATTAGAATGCCTTAGTTGAAAAATCTTTAATACATCCACAATCAATAGCTAACCCTGAAATAATCCAGTGACATTAAATGGCATTGCTTAAACTTATCGGTGGCATTAGATTGAGAGCGGCATTAGTTAAATGTGGCATTACTATAGCAGTAGCATTGCTTGACTTTACCGTTAGCGTTATACTAACAACAAAAAAGTGGCAATAAGAGCATGGGAGGCCCATTCGGACAGTGGGCGCACCAGTACGATGTACCTCCACAGACGCATAGAGTGGTGAGGGAGGTATGGTTGCCCAGAGCAACAAATATCCAGGCAACATATGTGAATCACGTCCCATTTTTTTTCTCTTTAGCCACCTTTTTCCTATGTGAGGACAACAAACCGATTGACCTGGTCATTCTCTATTGCGTTGTCATGCCTTTCTACCCTTTTTCACCCTTTTTCAACCAAGAGACACGAGACTCGTTCCTTAGCTACTGATTTTCCCCTTTCAACCTAGATGCGGGTTCGATGCCTAGTCTCTTGGACAATACTTTCTCCCTTCCTTTCCTTATTCAACCCAGACATGTATTAGTCTGCATGAAGTAGGGTTTCCTTTAATAGTGCAAATAAAGTTTTCGTCTGTGTGACCAGTAGAGCAGAGGATAGCAAATTGGGAAGATGGTGGAGTGGGAAAAGATCCACATGCAGCGACGTGGAAGATGGGACAATAGAACAAGGGTATGGTTCGAAAAGAGGTAGCATACCTGAGGGTCGGCGGGAAGTGGCTTTGCTCGTGGTCATCGTCCTCCGCACACACTACGGCAGTGAGCTTGGGGACGGAGGCCATCCCGCGCGGGCGCTAGGTCTGAGAGGAAGACCTTGTCGTCAGTGCATGACCTCTCTCGCCGACGACGAGTGCGTCAATGCTGCACGTCCTTTTCTTCCCTGGTGGATCTATGACCACCGGTGAGGAGGGAGAGAGAGGCCGTCTTTTTTAGATCTGGAGCGAGGGTGATAGTGTGAGAAGCAAGTGGGCAGCCTTAGCAAGAAAATGCTGAAGCTCCAGCCTATATATCTTTTTTGATACTAGTACTAGAGGTGGAGTAGTGGTAGATTAGTTTATATTTTCTCTGCATACAGTACCAGTCAGTCGTGCTTCAAAACTGAACGGCACACCATTAAAGAAATAAAGTCGAGACCTAATGCGACACCTCGGGCCAACGCGGCCAGATCACATTTTGCAAGAGAAATTACACACCATGTTTCGTTGACATGTGGTCCCGTTCCAAGATGTTAGTGAGACGATGACGAGTCCTTTTGTACAATTTCTGAACGGACGTCTATGTAGGCCGGGGCGCCTCTTCGTGTACCGTGACAACCGTCCACCGCCTCTTCACCTTCCCCTCTCAATTTGGAACTGCTGTCGCACGCTCTTCCTCCCTCCTCCATTTTCCTTCACCCTTCCCTCTTCCATTGTTCGATCGTCTTCTCCATGGAGGGAACAAGCCGGAAACGACCCCGTTATTCTTGCCCCGATTTGAAAGATGACGTCGTGGAGGAACTCATTGATCGGTGCAACGTCATCACCTCGGCTAGCATGGCAGGTTAGTTCAAGACCATTCTTGACTCCACTAATAACATCATTACAAAGAACCCAAGGGTTCAGGAGTGGTTTGATCTCCCCTATCTTCTTCGCCGTGACCCTCATCACTGGCGCGCGGACGACGGAAGCCTCGCCTTGTGCGAGTTGATGCCGCTTGATAATGATATGTGTGATGTTAAGATGCCATCGCTTGAGGGTAACGCTTGGGCAAGCGCAAATGGATATTGGGTTGTTTATATTGGTACAACTGCAAGTGGGAACTTGTGAATGTGTACACTCATCATCGGGTTCCACTTCCAAAAATCTCAGGCTGCCCAGAGGTTGAGCACACCAGTATTCTATGTACGTTCAACTACAGTCATGGTGACTATCCTCTATAGAAGATAGCAATTTGTCAAGTTCCCAATCGATCTTGGGGTTATAGAAATGCTTGTGTTGTCGCTATCTCCGACAAGCTTGTTGCCGTCCTTCATACTTCGACTCGATGGATATTGCTCAAAAATCAGTTTCTATACACGGATGTGTACTGTCATGCAATTCAATACAAGGGTCTTGTGTTTGCTACCACCACTCGTGACACTCTTTTTGCATGGAATCCTGATGCTTTCGGTACATTTGCCTTCCACCGTAAATATAATTGTTTCATCCACATGCATGCGGGTTAGCTAGTTCCCCTTTACTAATTAACCTTCTTGTGTTTCCTAGGTCCTGTGAACATTCCACCACCTATACTCGAAAAAAATTATAACCAAGGGGGAGATGAGGATGGTGATGATCACGAGCAGGAGGACGAGCAGGATCTATATACTCAATGGTGCCTGGAAACTTATTTCGATGGATCACCTCATCTTATCTGTATACATGCACTGCTGATGTTACTAAGTAAGCAGGTGTTGTCTCTCATGGTCGCACTCTCTGGACCTATTCCAACATCCATGCAGGGTATTCGGGGTGGATACTAGTGTGCTAGCTCCAACACCTTCTCCCTGGTTCAGTATTGACAGTCTTGGAGGAAACTCTCTCTTCCTTGGGCAAAACTATCCAATGATGGTGAAAGGCGATCTAGCTGCTGTTGACACAATGTTACTACCATTTATGAGAAGCAACTGTATCTATAACTTGGACATTGCTATGGTTCCCTACCATGGCTATCACAATATGCGTCCTGATATAGGCCTCTTCAGCCTGAATGATCAATCCCGCGTTGGTCTCGAGATTGACAATAGCTGGCCCTTCCCATATGTGACGCCCCCGATTTAATCGTACACTAATCATACACGCAAACGTGTACGATCAAGATCAGGGACTCACGGGAAGATATCACAACACAAATCTAAAATAAAATAAGTCATACAAGCATCATAATACAAGCCAGGGCCTCGAGGGCTCGAATACAAGTGCTCGATCATAGACGAAGTCAGCGGAAGCAACAATATCTGAGTACGCACATAAGTTAAACAAGTTGCCATAAGATGGCTAGCACAAACCGGATACAGATCGAAGAGGCGCAGGCCTCCCGCCTGGGATCCTCCTAGCTACTCCCGGTCGCCGCCGGGCTGCACGTAGTAGTAGGCACCTCCAGTAGTAGTCGCCATCGACGGTGGCGTCTGCTCCGGGCTCCATCGTCTGTTGCAGCAATCGAGTAGAGGTAGGGGAAAAGGAGAACAAGGCAACCGTGAGTACTCATCCAAAGTACTCGCAAGCAAGGAGCTACACTACATATGCATGGATATATGTGTAAAGGGCCATATCGGTGGACTGTCTCGCAGTAAAGCCGTAATAAGAGGGGATAACTAGTCTTAACGAAGACTACGCTTCGTCACCTGTCTTGCAACAGTAGAAGAGGACGATCTGAAGTCCTCCAAGTAACATCACATAGCAATAATCCTACCCGCGATCCCTCCTCATATCCACGAGAGAGAGCGACCACCGTGGTATCCGCACTTGAAGGGTGTGTTTTATCAAGTATCCGGTTCTAGTTGTCATAAGCTCAAGGTACAACTCCAAGTCGCCCTGCTATCAAGATCACGGCTATTCAATAGATTAATCACTGCAGGGTGCACCATCTTACCAAGACGCTTGATCCCATTTGGCCGACACACTTTCCTCGGTCATGCCCGCCGCGGAAGATCAACACGCCGCAGCCCCACCTAGGCACAACAGAGAAGCCAACACGCCGGTCTAAACCTAAGAGCGCAGGGTCCGGGCCCATCGCCTCGAAAGCACACTCAAGACGCTATGCGACGCTGACCGAAGCGCACCTAGCCTAGCGTGCGCTCCAGCCCAATCCGGCCGCCCGCTCCGTCACGACGTCTCAAGTGCTTCGGTGATACCACGACGCCGGATACCCATAACTACTCCCGTAGATGGTTAGTGCGTATAAGCTCAGAGCCAACTCAGATCAAATACCAAGACCTCGTTAAGCGTGTTAAGTATCCGCGAACGCCGAACAGGCCAGGCCCACCTCTCTCCTAGGCGGTCTCAACCTGCCCTGCCGCTCCGCCACAAAGATCCATCCAGAGGGCCGTCGGGACAAAGGTCCTTTCAGCCCCAATCCGTGAATCACTCGCTGGTGCTCCACAAGCCGACCGACTTTAGTCACCACATGTATCATGTATAAGTATATAGTATATACCGTGATCACCTCCCGAGTGATCACGGCCCGATAGTATAGCACGCAGACGGACAAGAATGTAGGGCCACAGATGAAAGTACTAGCATCCTATACTAAGCATATAGGATTGCGTAATGGTAACAACATAGTAACAAGCACGGGCTATGCATCGGGATAGGTATAACTGAAAGCAAGAATATGCTACACTACTCTAATGCAAGCAGATAGAGAAGAGTAGGCGATATCCGTGATCAAGGGGGGCTTGCCTGGTTGCTCCGGCAAGAGAGAGGGTCGTCGACACCGTAGTCGATCACAGGGGGGTACCGCAGCGCCTCGGGTTCACCGAAAAAATAACGGAGGGGAACATAATAAATAACAGAGCAATCAAAGCATAACATGACAAATGCGGTGCTAGAGGTGATCTAACGCAGGGATAGGTGATACCGGTGAAGGGGGAAATCATCCGGGAAAATATTCCCGGTGTTTCGCGTTTTCGGGCAGAGGGGCCGGAGGGGGAAAGTTGCGAGTTTGATATGTTAGGGGTGTGTGGTGGACGAACAGGCTGCGTATCCGGGTTCGTCTCGTCGTTCTAAGCAACTTTCATGTACAAAGTTTTTTCATCTGAGTTACGGATTATTTTGTATCATTTTTCAAAGTTTTAATAATATTCTGAAATTTAATATTAAATCTAAATGAGACAGGATATACCTATTGTACCCACTAGCATCTAGCCCTAGTGGATGACAAGTGGGGCCATGGGTCTAGTCAAGATGCATGCATATCGTGAGCTGACCACCAACATTGACCGTCAATGTGGTCAGCGGGTCCCACATGTCATAGGCTAGTGGTTAGTTAAACTAGTCAGGTAGGTTATTTAGCAGGTTAATTAACTTAATTAATTAATTACTTTTAATCCCATTTTATTTTTCTTTTCGCTTCTTTCGCTTTTTTCGCTGGTCACGCCCATGAGATCAACCGGGCGGGCGCTATCGGGCGTGGTCGCCGTCGCGTGGGTGCCGGACCAGGCGGCGCGGTGTAGCACCGCTGGGCAGAGGCCGAGCCTGGGCGTCGGGCGCCAGCGCCAGGCGGTGGAGGGCGCAGTGGGGCGCGGAGGCGAAGAAGGGGGTGCCCGCGGCGGCGCAGGCCAGTGCGGTGGCAGAGCCGGCGAGGCCATGGCCCGTGCGCGGCCAACGATAGGAACGGGCGGCGACGGAAGGAGAAGGAGGGTGGGGGCGTGGTCTCGGACTGGGTCGGCGCGGTCCGTCGTGCGAAACCGGCCGTGGGCGCCGCGGCGGAGCGCGAGCGGGCGCGACCAGCAGGGGGCGCGACCCAGGCATGGCGGCGGCCGGAGCGCAAGGAGGAGTCGGGTCAAGTGTGGCCACGGCTAACGGCGCGCGAGGGCGCGGTGTGCACATGGGGAAGGGGGGAGAGGAGAGGCCGGGGCTTGGCATCACCGTACGGTGTAGGGGAGTGGCAGCGGCTCGAGGAGGATGACGGGGACGGCATGTCGTGGAGGAAGCCGACCGGCGAGGAGGTCCGGCGAGGAGGTCGTGGACGGCCGGCGAGGCGGCTCGGGTGAGGTGGCTAGGCAAGGGCGGCGAGGCGCCTAGATCGGGAGGTGGAGGGAGGCGAGGAGGACGGCGGCGAGGCGTCGCTGGGATGGCGCCGGTGGCGGGCGTGAGGCGGCGGGTCAAGGGTTAGGCCCCGATCCAGATTGGATCGGGAGGAGGAGAGACATGGGGAGTGGGGGGGTTTGCCTCGATCCCGATTGGATCGGGAGGGAAGAGGGAGTGGCGTCGGGGAGTGGGGATCGGGGTGGGGGATTAGGGTTTCCCCTGGTGGGGATATGGAGGAGGGGGTGGGGTGCGGTGGGTCTGGCGTTCGATGGCTCTCTTGGGTCAGGCCCAATGGGGGTCTCTCTTTTATTCTTCTTACTTTTGTTTTCTTTATCCTTTTCTTTTATTTATTCTTTGCTGTTTTATTAAATTATTAATTTATTTCAATTTTGTAGAATGTGAGAAGAACACCTAAATACGGTATGTTAAAGATACCATCGCCACATTAATTTGGACAGCTAAATAGAATAGTTTAATATTTTACAAAACACAAAAGGCATTTAATTAATTTCTTTTGCTGCTGTTTTCTTTACCTTTGAGCATTTAAACATTTTATAAAAATGTGGTTTCATCACCATAATTACCTATGCATTATATGTCACCTCTCGAACATTTTAGTTTTAATATTTGAAAACTTTTATTGTTTGCTCGATTTTGAATTTGAAATTAACTAGGTTCAACTAACGCGAAGTTTATCCACAATAATCGAGGTGACGTGGCATCATTAGCGGGATTACTGTAGCTTAATTACCCCAAGGCCACAATTTTCCTCCACTACAAGAAATCTCGTCCCGAGATTTAAGAGGGGAGTAAGGGGAAAGGTCTGGTTATGAAATCCTAACGAATCTTCTCGGTCCTTGGTTGATCTTCTTGAAGAGGTCGATCCACTACCTTGACATCTTCATTTCTCTCGCTACAGTCATCATGGTGATGCCCCCTTTTCTCGAACTCCAACGCATTTTACGAATAGGTAAGGGTTATTCGCAGAACTAACCTCTGCAAGGTTGACTATCCGTAGCTAACATCGAGGAAGGTGGCGGAAAGTAACTCTCGAACTGGAACTTAAGAAAATATCGAGAGCAAAGTAAGAAGGTACCATGAGAAGTTTCGAGCGGTAGGCAACCATTCGATGCCCAAAACAAAGTGTAAAAGGGGTCCAGAGTAATGGTAATAAGTTTTGTGTCTGATACCAGAATAGATTACTAGGAAGGTGACCCCGTGAATTACATACGAAGTCAAGCACGTGGAATAACTTGGGCAACAGGGGTGTACAGGAGAGTCAGGTTTCGATCCTGTGAAACTATGGGTTATGGGCCCACCATGTGGTTAAAAGTAGGAAGGTCGGTGACATCTTGCACGATCATGTAAGCAAGGCATGTCAGAGGAGAGTCTGAGGGTCATGTCGGCAACAACATAGGTACCAAGGGCGAGGGACGAAGAGAACCATTTTCCTGCTCGTGAACGAGGCGGACCAATAGGCAAAGTTCTCGTCCATCGGTGGCTACCGGAATGTCATCAACAATAGTAACAGGGTATTGCTGACAGAGTTGTACCTCGAGGTGTTTACATAAGCAGGGATATTACTGCTTATATTATATAGATCACAAGAAGGTTTAAACAAACCAATGGAAAGGACAAGTGATTATTATGCTTAAACAGAACAATGGAAAGGAGAATGTGTTTAAACACATCTTTCAGGGGTAAATCCTTCCCACGGACAAGCAGAGCATGATATCCATGATAGGATATAACGTAGAAACCCTTCAGGAAAGGGGAGAGAAATATCATGACATTACCCATACAACGGTGTTAGGATAAATGATAAATAAAATTTGGCATCGTGCTTCAATTGTTCCTGTTGAAAATCGGAGTACCATTGACATGCTTCGAGATAGCATTGACATGGTCTTCATGTGAAGATCAGACTTTGAATCACGGCGATCCATCAGAATAACTTATAGAACCAGATTACAATTCCCTCATGGATGAATGGATAACCCTGCTGAAAAGGAAACTATAATGATAGGTCCTCCAAATTAAAAGCTAGGCATGACATCATGCTACCGGGTCATCAAAGGATCAACATCATAACGCTTGGAAAGTTGTCCCAACCAACATATCTGACCGAGATTCAGATCTGATTGGTGTCAAGATACCTCCAACTCAGGATTCTTGAGAAGAAAGGTGCAACAGAAATTGTCGAGATGACATTTCAAGATTCTCAGGAAATGAACTACGGGAGTGGGTTCTTGAAGCAATAGTTCATCCTTAAACCAAGGAGGGGATGAGAAGGTGGCTGATGGGCTCAGCGACAATTCATCGAGAATTCCAAACGGATGGATTTCCACGATAATGTGAACAAGAAGATGGCATTTGTCAGCTCAAATGGTATAATGATGTATGCTCGAGGAAAACATACACAACTAAACATTGGTTGAAAGGTGCACCCGAAATATGGGCTGGGTTGCACGACCAACGTCGGAATGGTGATTCAATAATCAATAGTCTAAGAATTTGACTTAAAAGCAAGAGGCTTGCTAGAAGTTTGAATTCACACGTCATAGCTCAATTGTCGGTATTCCGGTTGAAAACAATACGGGGGCCAAGGAATGAACGAAGATGGCAAGAAGTATTATGATATCAAGAATTCTTAAGAGGTGGTGAAATTCTCACTACATCCTTGACAAAAGGAGATGGTAATACTTCCGAGGTAAGGAAGATCAACTGCTGGGTAGCAGGGATCCCAAGGTTTACACAAAACACGAACAACTTGTGTTGAACGGAAGGCAATAAAGTGGTCGATGATAATACAATTCATCAAGCGCATGGATGGTATTTCTCATCATGGATTCAATTGGTATCCTGGATGAGCTCAGAATGTAGATGATCACGACACCTTTGTCGCGAGAGTTCATGAAGATGTAATCGATCGGCGACGACAACAAGTCAAAGTAATGATGAAGTGAAAGGTTATTGGAACCAAGGGTACGACACAAACTCGAAACCAAGCTTGTTGTTCAATGCGAAATGATATGACGATGAGGATCGACGTAAGGTTAATTCATCGTCGAAAATTGCGCTCCGAGAAGAAGGACCGGGTAGCACAGTTAAAATAATCACGACAATGATATAGCCAAACAGGCTAGGAATGGCGTGATCGGGTACAAACTCGTACTTATAGAAGCTTACTGAAGAGTTGTTGAACCATAGTGCAGACTCGGTTCAGTTATCGGTGTCTTTGAGTGTTTAATAACTCAGAGCCCGTGAGAAATTGGAATCAGTGGGAAGGTAGTACTTGATGAACTCATAAAAAGTTATGCAGTCCCATGATAATCTCGAGATACCAGGGGGGTAATACTCGACAGAAGATCAAATTAAAGGTTGGACTGGTGTATTGATCCATAGAAGACAATTGTTTAACTTGTCCGAGAATGGAATCAAAGAAGAACAAACATGGTCGGAACCACGGTTGCAAAAGGCCAGATCCCTGATATAAGAAGAACTTATACCAAGGGAATAATTAATTTAAGATAAGCTCTAATGATAAGATCTACATCGTGTCCATGGGCATGAACACAAGTTCAAGGTCGACTCCCACTTCTCCAATGCATAACTTTTCATTCACTTCTCACGTTTGATGAAGTTGCAGTGTTGAAATTTTATCTGGCGAAGCACCAGAAGAGTATTATTCGTGAAAACTTTCGGGTTCACACGGTTTAGAGAAGGCATATGTTCAACCCATAGGGGCTTCTTAGAAACATATACCACAAGTTTCAAGAGTAAATAACACAAGCCCGACAGCAGAGCATGGTTGGCCAAGCAGAGGTTACAACTTAACAAATACATTATGTATCAGGGGAAGAACTCACAAAGTGATCAAATGTGAAGGACACTGTTGGATAACAATCCAACAAAGGACTTGATGGTCCACAAAGGATCTGATGTGAGTATCGATACTCAACCAGAGGAAGAAGAATGCAAGGAGATCAGATTATAGAAACAACTGACTAACTCAATTGTCAATTGCAAAGGAATTATGATTTCCAAATCAAGGGATCAGAAGCAATGGTCTGATTAGGGATGGATAAGTTGAATAGCCTTAGGGTACAATCAACGACAATTGGATTGGTCGAGAACCAATTCCAGTTAAAAGAATGGAAGCTCAGCCGGAAAGGTAATTTATAAGGATCAATGATGATTGCGTGTATTCGCAACATATTGAGTCAACAAACTCAAAATTGATAATGAAAAGGAATGTCAATATGACTACGAGACTTATGGGATTAACCATAATGCAAGCAAGCAAGAATTTCAAGAGCCAAAGGCCCCAAAGGATTTTCGGAAGATCGAATATTATTTTGAAGACTTTTGTGAAGCTCATGAACAACCGGGGATGAGCGGATACTCGACAAGTGCGAGTTTTTATTTGAAGGGGTATTCATGTGGCAAGGAACTGCTAGGCAGTAGGCAAAAAGTATTCTCGGAATAATAGAGAAAACTTCGGGGTATCTTGTAATAACAAGATCAATGGGGGATGATCGTATGAATGGCAAGTGTAAGTAGTTTTCCATACGGATTTATCGGTGGTCGGGAATAACACAAGTGATGGGCACAAAGTCTCGAGAGAATATCAAAGAGTATCTCCAAAATCTTCTAGTGCAGTCGGTGGTCATCCGGACTGAAGGGCCTCTCCGGTTGAAAGTATTTTCGAGAACCTAAAGTTAGATTTTAGTAAAAATCGTTTAACCCGAATTGAATAGCGTTCAGAATCCCAGAGTAAAGGTCGAGGAGTAAAAGATCCTAATACCACCCAATGGCGACGTGTGCCCGTAAGGCACACAGCCAAGTTAGTAAAAGTTTTTGCAATGTCTACACTCGACTTCGGCCAAGGAGTGTGGAAGGGGGATTCCTACAGGCAGTCGGCTCTGATACCAACTTGTGACGCCCCCAATTTAATCGTACACTAATCATACACGCAAACGCAGTAATGATCAAGATCGGGACTCACGGAAGATATCACAACACAACTCTAAAATAAAATAAGTCATACAAGCATCATAATACAAGCCAGGGGCCTCGAGGGCTCGAATACAAGTGCTCGATCATAGACGAGTCAGCGGAAGCAACAATATCTGAGTACAAACATAAGTTAAACAAGTTGCCATAAGATGGCTAGTACAAACTGGGATACAGATCGAAAGAGGCGCAGGCCTCCTGCCTGGGATCCACCTAGCTACTCCTGGTCATCGCCGGGGCTGCACGTAGTAGTAGGCACCTCCAGAGTAGTAGTCGCCATCGACGGTATGCCTCCCCGGGCTCCATCGCCTGTTGCAGCAATCGAGTAGAGGTAGGGGAAAAGGGAGAACAAGGCAACCGTGAGTACTCATCCAAAGTACTGCAAGCAAGGAGCTACACTACATATGCATGGATATATGTGTAAAGGGCCATATCGCTGGACTGATCGCAGAAAGCCGAATAAGAGGGGATAACTAGTCTTAACGAAGACTACGCTCGGTCACCGTCTTGCAACAGTAGAAGAGGACGATCTGAAGTCCTCCAAGTAACATCACATAGCACATCCTACCCGCGATCCCTCCTCATATCCCCGAGAGAGCGACCACCGTGGTATCCGCACTTGGAAGGGTGTGTTTTATCAAGTATCCGGTTCTAGTTGTCATAAGCTCAAGGTACAACTCCAAGTCGCCCTGTTATCAAGATCACGGCTATTCAATAGATTAATCACCGCAGGTGCACCATCTTACCCAAAGACGCTTGATCCCATTTGGCCGACACACTTTCTCGGTCATGCCCGCCGCTGAAGATCAACACGCCGCAGCCCCACCTAGGCACAACAGAGAAGCCAACACGCCGGTCTAAACCTAAGAGCGCAGGGTCCGGGCCCATCGCCTCGAAAGCACACCAAGACGCTATGTGACGCTGCCGAAGCGCACTCTAGCCTAGCAGTGCGCCCAGCCCAATCCGCGCCGCCCGTCAGCCGACGTCAAGTGCTTGCCGATACCACGACGCCGGATACCCATAACTACTCCCGCGAGATGGTTAGTGCGATAAGCTCAGAGCCAACTCAGATCAAATACCAAGACCTCGTTAAGCGTGTTAAGTATCCGCGAACGCCGAACAGGCCAGGCCCACCTCTCTCCTAGGCGGTCTCAACCTGCCCTGCCGCCCCGCCACAAAGATCCATCCAGAGGGCCGCGGACAAAGGTCCTTTCAGCCCCAATCCGTGAATCACTCTGGTGCTCCACAAGTCGAATTCGACTTTAGTCACCACATGTATCATGTATAAGATATAGATATACCCGTGATCACCTCCCGAGTGATCACGGCCCGATAGTATAGCACGGCAGACGGACAAGAATGTAGGGCCACAGATGAAAGTACTAGCATCCTATACTAAGCATATAGGATTGCGTAATGGTAACAACAGAGTAACAAGCACAAAGCTATGCATCAGATAGGTATAATCAAAGCAAGAATATGCTACACTACTCTAATGCAAGCAGATAGAGAAGAGTAGGCGATATCTGTGATCAAGGGGGGCTTGCCTGGTTGCTCCGCAAGAGAGAGGGGTCGCCGACACCGTAGTCGATCACGGGGGTACCGCAGCGCCTCGGGGTGTACCAAAAAGTAACGGAGGGGGAACATAATAAATAACAGAGCAATCAAAGCATAACATGACAAATGCGGTGCTAGAGGTGATCTAACGCAGGATAGGTGATACCGTGAAGGGGAAATCATCCGGAAAATATTCCCGGTGTTTCGCTTTCAGCAGAGGGGCCGAGGGGAAAGTTGCAGTTTGATATGTTAGGGTGTGTGGTGGACTAACAGGCTGCGATCCGGTTCGTCTCGTCGTTCTAAGCAACTTTCATGTACAAAGTTTTTTCATCTGAGTTACGGATTATTTTATATCATTTTCAAAGTTTTAATAATATTCTGAAATTTAATATTAAATCTAAATGAGACAGATATACCTATTGTACCCACTAGCATCTAGCCCTAGTGGATGACAAGTGGGGCCATGGGTCTAGTCAAGATGCATTAGTCAATAGCTGACCACCAACATTGACCGGTCAACAGTCAGTCGGGTCCCACATGTCATAGGCTAGTGGTTAGTTAAACTAGTCGTAGGTTATTTAGCAGGTTAATTAACTTAATTAATTAATTACTTTTAATCCCATTTTATTTTTCTTTTCGCTTTTTTTTCTTTTTTCCGGGTCACGCCCATGAGATCAACCGGGCGGGCGCTATCGGGCGTGGTCGCTGTGCGTGGTGCCGGACCCGGCGCGGTGTAGCACCACTGGCGAGGCCGAGCCTGGGCGGCGGGCGCCAGCGCCAGGCGGTGGAGGGCGCAGGGGCGCGGAGGCGAAGAAGGGTGCCACCAGGCGCAGAGCGATCTTGGCAGAGCCGGTGAGGCCATGGCCAGGCGCTGCCAACGATAGGAACGGGCGGCGACGGAAGGAGAAGGAGGTGGGGGCGTGGTCTCGGACTGGGTCGGCGCGGTCCGTCGTGCGAAACCGGCCGTGGGCGCCGCGGCGGAGCGCGAGCGGGCGCGACCAGTAGGGGGCGCGACCCAGGCATGGCGGCGGCCGGAGCGCAAGGAGGAGTCGGGTCAAGCGTGGCCACGGCTAACGGCGCGCGAGGGCGCGGTGTGCACATGGGGAAGGGGGGGAGAGGAGAGGCCGGGGCTTGGCATCACCGTACGGTGTAGGGGAGTGGCAGCGGCTCGAGGAGGATGACGGGGACGACATGTCGTGGAGGAAGCCGACCGGCGAGGAGGTCCGGCGAGGAGGTCGTGGACGGCCGGCTTGGCGGCTCGGGTGAGGTGGCCAGTGTGACCTGCGGTGAGGCGCCTATATCGGGAGGGGAGGGAGGCGAGGAGGACGGCGGCGAGGCGCGCTGGATGGCGCCGTGGCGGGGCGGAGGCGGCGGGTCGTTTGAAGAAGGCCCGATCCAGATTGGATCGGGAGGGAGGGAGAGACGGGGAGTGGGGGGCTTTGTTCTCGATCCCGATTGGATCGGGAGGGAAGAGGGAGGGCGCCGGGTGGGGGAGGGGGGATCGGGGGGGATTAGGTTTCGTGGGGGATATGGAGGAGGGGTGGGTGCGGTTGGGCGGCTCATGGCCTGATGGCTCACCGGGCTGTGGCCCAATGGGGGTCTTTTATTCTTCTTCCTTTTGTTTTCTTTATCCTTTCTTTTATTTATTCTTTTCAGTTTTATTAAATTATTAATTTATTCAATTTTGTAGAATGTGAGAAGAACACCTAAATACGGTATGTTAAAGATACCATCGCCACATTAATTTGGACAGCTAAATAGAATAGTTTAATATTTTACAAAACACAAAAGGCATTTAATTAATTTCTTTTGCTGCTGTTTTCTTTACCTTTGAGCATTTAAACATTTTATAAAAATGTGGTTTCATCACCATAATTACCTATGCATTATATGTCACCTCTCGAACATTTTAGTTTTAATATTTGAAAACTTTTATTGTTTTCTCGATTTTGAATTTGAAATTCGAACTAGGTTCCGAACTAACGTGAGTTTATCCACAGTAACCGAGGTGACGTGGCATCATTAGCGGGGATTACTGTAGCTTAATTACCCGGGCGTCAGACCATAGAATCACTTCTGATTCAAGCAAGTGTTTCCAATGTCGAGGATTGGTTGAGATGAAGTTCATTTCATTGCTTGTTATTTGTTGTGTGATGAAAACTTTATTATTTATAATGTATCCTCGTTGTCGTTGTGGGTTGATGACCTATTGTATGTAATGCTAAATGATGTGCTTGTGATAAATGATAACCCACAAGTATAGGGGATCGCAACAGTTTTCAAGGGTAGAGTATTCAACCAAAATTTATAGATTCGACACAAGGGGAGCCAAAGAATATTTGCAAGTATTATCAGCTAAGTTGTCAATTCAACCACACCTGGCGATTAATTATCTATAGCAAAGTGATCAGTAGCAAAGAAGTATGATAGTTTTGATAGTAGTGACAGCAGCAACAGTAACGGTAACAGTGATAGAAGCAATTTTGTAGCAAGTGCAACAATAACAGTAGCAGTAGTAACTTAGTAGAAACAATATAAGCTAAATTTGTAGGCATTGGATCGGTAATTTGTTGGATGATATTCATCATGTGACAGTCATAACCTAGGGCGATACAACACTAGCTCCAGTTCATAAATATAATATAGGCATGTATTCCGTGAATAGTCATACGTGCTTACAGAAAGAACTTGCATGACATCTTTTGTCCTGCCCTCCCATGCAGCGGGGTCCAATTGGAAACTAAGGGATATTAAGGCCTCCTTTTAATAGAGAACGGGAACAAAGCATTAACACACGGTGAGTACATGAACTCCTCAAACTACGGTCATCACCGGGAGTGGTCCTGACTATTGTCACTCCGGGGTTGCCGGATCATAACACGTCGTAGGTGACTATAACTTGCAAGATCTGATCTAGAACATGGATATAATGGTGATAACATAAACGGTTCAGATATGAAATCATGGCACCCGGGCCCAAAGTGACAAGCATTAAGCATGGCAAAGTCATAGCAACATCAATAATAGAACATAGTGGATACTAGGGATCGATCCCTAACAAAACTAACTAGATTACATGATGAATCTCATCCAACTCCTGATCGACCAACGAGCCTACGAAGGAATTACTCACTCCCGATGGGGAGCATGATGGAATTGGCGATGGACAAGGGTTGGTGATGACGAAGAATGAAGATCCCCCTCTCCGGAGCCCCAAACGGACTCCAGATGTGGCATCCCGATGAAGAAAAGGAGGTGACGGCGGCTCCGTCTCGTGGATCGCGATAATTCTTTCTCCCTGATTTTTTCTAGAAAAATAGGATTTTATAGCATCGGTTTCAGGGCCTGCGGGGCCACCAGGTGGGGACAACCCACCTGGGCGCGCTTGGGAGGGCCGGCGCGCCCTCATGGGTTGTGCCCACCCAGGTGCCCCCCTCCGGTGGCTCTTGGCTCCATAAATTCTCTTTATTTATATAAAAAATCCTCGCAAAGTTTCGTCCATTCCGAGAACTTTTATTTCTGCACAAAAACAACACCATGGTAGTTCTGCTGAAAACAGCGCCAGTCCGGGGTTAGTTTCATTCAAATCATGCAAATTAGTGTCCAAAACAAGAGGAAAAGCATTAGGAAAAGTAGATACGTTGGATACGTGTCAACTCCCCCAAGCTTAAACCTTTGCTTGTCCTCAAGCAATTCAGTTGATAAACTGAAAGTGTAAAAGAAAAACTTTTATGAACTCTTTTGCTCTTGTTTGGATAAATAAGCTTAAACAACATCCAGGTTTTCAGCCAACATTATAACTAACCATGCCGACAATAACTCTTCAAAAATTATATTAACTCATATCAATGACATAATCAGCTAGCGAGCAATAATAAGATATCTCAAATGGCAACATGTTATCAAAACAACCATGATATAATATGACAATAGTGGTATCTCGCTAGCCCTTTCTGAGGCCGCAAAACATAAATGCAGAGCACCTCCAAAGTTCAAGCAGCGACTAAACATTGTAATTCATGGTAGAAAAGATCCAATCATGATGCACCCAACATTAGCTACACGCAATGCATCATCAGCATGACAGTAGTGCTCTCAGGTTCTGGCGCTTATTTTAGAGGGTGATGACACAAAATAAAAGTAAATAGATAGTCCCTTCGCAGAGGGAAGTAGTGATTTGTAGAGGTGCCAGAGCTCAAGTTTTTAAAACAGAGGTAAATGATATTTTGAGACATGCACCCTTCTCATTTACTTCATGACCATCAGTTATCAATATCTTCCATGCTAAGCATGCTAGTGGCGGTTCCCAAGCAATAAAAGTAAAGGTTTACCCCCCCCCCTCCACCATCAATCACACTCCACGGCTTGTCTGAAACAACGGGTGCCGTCCATACCAACAACAGTCCCGGGGGAGTTTTGTTTAATTATTTGCATTTTTTAGTTCGGTACTAGGAATCCCTATTACCGCCCTTTTCTCGTGCGATGGTGATACGTCTCCAACGTATCTACTTTTCCAAACACATTTGCCCTTGCTTTGGACTCTAACTTTCATGATTTGAATGGAACTAACCCAGACTGACGTTGTTTTCAGCAGAATTGCCATGGTGTTATTTTTATGCAGAAATAAAAGTTCGCGGAATGACCTAAAACTTCACGGAGAATATTTTTGGAATTAATAAAAAATACTGGCAAAAGAACCGACACCAGGGGGCCCACACGCTGTCCACGAGGGTGGAGGGCGCGCCCACTCCCTGGGGCGCGCCCCCTGCCTCGTGGGCCCCCTGAGGCTTCACCGACCTCAACTCGAACTCTATATATTCATGTTCGAGGAGAAAAATAATCAGAGAGAAGGACTCATCGCATTTTATGATACGGAGCCGCCGCCAAGCCCTAATCTCTCTTGGGAGGGCTGATCTAGAGTCCGTTCGGGGCTCTAGAGATGGGAATCCATCGCCGTCGTCATCACCAACCTTCCTCCATCACCAATTTCATGACGCTCACTGCCGTGCGTGAGTAATTCCATCGTAGGCTTGCGGGACAGTGATGGGTTGGATGAGATTTATCATGTAATTGAGTTAGTTTTATTAGGGTTTGATCCCTAGTATCCATTATGTCCTAAGACTGATGTTGCTATGACTTTGCTATGCTTAATGCTTGTTACTAGGGCCCAAGTGCCATGATTTCAGATCTGAACCTATTATGTTTTCATGAATATATGTGAGTTCTTGATCCTATCTTGCAAGTCAATAGTCACCTACTATGTGTTATGATCCGGTAACCCCGAAGTGACAATAATCGGGACCCCTCCCGGTGATGACCATTGTTTGAGGAGTTCATGTATTCACTAAGTGTTAATGCTTTGGTCCGGTACTCTATTAAAAGGAGGCCTTAATATCCCTTAGTTTCCAATAGGACCCCGCTGTCACGGGAGGGTAGGACAAAAGATGTCATGCAAGTTCTTTTCCATAAGCAAGTATGACTATATTTGGAATACATGGCTACATTACATTGATGTACTGGAGCTAGTTCTGTGTCACCCTATGTTATAATCAAGCATGAGGAATCGTGATCCCACATAATTATCCATCACTGATCCAATGCCTACGAGCTTTTCACATATTGATCTTTGCTTAGTTACTTTACCGCTACATCTGCTATAATTACTACAAAACTACTATCACATTTTCGCCATCATATCACATTTCCATACTACTTTGCTACTAAATACTTTGCTGCAGATATTAAGTCTTTCAGTGTGGTTGAATTGACAACTCAACTGCTAATATTTGAGAATATTTTTGGCTCCCTTGTGTCGAATCAATAAATTTGGGTTGAATACTCTACCCTCGAAAACTGTTGTGATCCCTATACTTGTGGGTTATCAAGACTATTTTCTCAAGGCCATGTCGGGAGCATAGCTCTATTCTTTGAATCACTTGGGATTTATATCTGATGATCACTATGAGGAACTTGAAAGACGAAAAACTAAGATTTATCCCTCAACTACGAGGGGAGGTAAGGAACTGCCATCTAGCTGTGCACTTGATTCACCTTCTGTTATGAGTAAATTTGTGACACCTACACCTGCTGTTGATTCTGATATTTCGCATGTTATTGATTATGCCACTTATGCTATGCATGATGCTTATGATGAAACTACTTCTATGCTTGAGAATACTGTGCCATTAGGTGAATTTCTTTATGAACAACTTGCTAGGGTAAGAGAGAATGAAATTTTTGAAACTGATAATATTGATGAAAGTGATGATGAAGATTCTCCCCCTAGATATGAATTGCCTGATGTGCCCGAGGGTTATGTTATGGATGAAGAAACTGCAAGAGACTTTTTTTCTTGCAAAGATAGATATGATCTTAAGAAATTGTTAGCTAAGCTTAAAGAAAAGTCTTTGAATGCTAGAATGAAATATGACCCTGCTTTTGCTACTTCACCTATCTGTATTTCTTTGTAAGGATTATGATTTCTCTGTGGATCCTGAGTTAATTACCTTGGCTGAATCTGATCCTTTTTATGGCTATGAATCTGAAACTGTTGTGGCACATCTTACTAAATTAAATGATATAGCCACCCTGTTCACTCATGAGGAAAAAATTCGTTACTACTATATCCTCAAGTTATTTCTGTTCTCATTAAAGGGTGATGCTAAAACATGGTTTAATTCTCTTGATCCTTGTTGTGTGCGTAGTCCCCAGGATATGATTTATTACTTCTCTGCTAAATATTTCCCTGCTCATAAGAAACAAGCTGCCTTAAGGGAAATATATAATTTTGTGCAAATTGAAAAAGAGAGTCTCCCACAAGCTTGGGGGAGGCTTCTCCAATTACTTAATGCTTTGCCTGATCATCCTCTCAAGAAAAATGAAATACTTGATATCTTTTATAATGGACTAACCGATGCTTCCAGAGACCACCTGGATAGTTGTGCTGGTTGTGTTTTCAGGGAAAGAACTGCTGAGCAAGCTGAATTGCTATTGAATAATATGTTGAGTAATGATAATAATTGGACACTTCCTGAACCAACTCCTAATCCAACTCCGATGAAAAGGGGTATTCTATTTCTCAGTCCTGAAGATATTCAAGAGGCAAAGAAATCTATGAAAGATAAAGGTATTAAAGCTAAAGATGTTAAGAATTTACCACCTATTGAAGAAATACATGGTCTTGATAACCCGACACAGGTAGTAGAGGTAAATTCTCTCCATAGATTTGATAAGTGTGAAATCCCATCTACTAAGTTTGCTAGCCAATGCTTGGATGAGTTTGATAATTTTATTGTCAAACAAGAAAACTTCAATGCTTATGTTGGTAGACAATTGAAACATAATGCATATATGATTGAACACTTGAGTGATTATATGTCTAGAGTTAAAGGTGAACTTAAACTCATTAGTAAACATGCTTCTATGGTTACTACTCAAATAGAACAAGTGCTAAAAGCTCAAAATGGTTTGCTCAATGAATTAAATAATAAGAAAAATGATAATGCTATTAGAGTTGTGACTAGAGGGGGTAAAATGACTCAGGAACCTTTTTATCCTGAGGGCCACCCTAAGAGAATTGAGCAAGATTCTTAGAGAATTAATGTTCATGCACCTATGATACGTCTCCAACGTATCTATAATTTTTAATTGTTCCATGCTATTATATTATGTGTTTTGGATGTTGATGGGCTTTATTATCCACTTTTATATTACTTTTGGGAATAACTTATTGACCCAGAGCCCAGTGCCAGTTCCTGTTTTTTCCCTTGTTTCAGTGTTTCGAAGAAAAGGAATATCAAACGGAGTCGAAACGAATGAAATCAACTAGAGAAGTTATTTTTGGAAGGAAAGATACCGGAAAGACTTGGAGTGCACGTCAGGAAAGAAACGAGGGAGCCACGAGGCAGGGGGGCGCGCCCACCCCTCGTGGTCCCCTTGTGGCTCCCCTGACGTACTTCTTCCGCCTATATATCTCCATATACTCTAAAAACTTCGGAGAGCAGAATAGATCTGGAGTTCCGCCGCAGCAAGCCTCCTCAGAGCCACCAAAAGTCAATCGACCTGCTCAAGACTCACGGAGAGGGGAACCTCACCGTGGCCATCTTCATCATCCGCGCCTCCATGACGAGGAGGGAGTAGTTCACCGGGCTGAGGGTACGCATCAAAGAATCTATGTGTTTGATCTCTCTCTCTCTCGTGTTCTTGATTTGGCACGATCTTGATGTATCGCGAGGTTTGCTATTATAGTTGGATCTTTGTTTTCTTCTCCCCTCTACTCTCTTGTAATGGATTGAGTTTTCCTTGAAGTAATCTTATCGGATTGAGTCTTTAATGATTTGAGAACACTGATGTATGTCTTGCTGTGCGTATCTATGGTGACAATGGGATATCACGTGATTCACTTGATGTATGTTTTGGTGATCAACTTGCGGGTTCCGCCCATGAACTTATGCATAGGGGTTGGCACACGTTTTCGTCGTGATTCTCCGGTAGAAACTTTGGGGCACTCTTTGAAGTACTTTGTGTTGGTTGAATAGATGAATCTGAGATTGTGTGATGCATATCGTATAATCATGCCCACATATACTTGAGGTGACAATGGAGTATCTAGGTGACATTAGGGTTTTGGTTGATTTTTATCTTAAGGTGTTATTCTAGTATGAACTCTAGGGCTGTTTGTGACACTTATAGGAATAGCCCAACGGATTGATTGGAAAGAATAACTTTGAGGTGGTTTCTGCACCCTACCATAATCTCTTCGCTTGTTCTCCACTATTAGTGACTTTGGAGTGACTCTTTGTTGCATGTTGAGGGATAGTTATATGATCCAACTATGTTATTATTGTTGAGAGAACTTGCACTAGTGAAAGTATGAAACCTAAGCCTTGTTTCCTAGCATTTTAATACCATTTACGCTCACTTTTACCATTAGTTACCTTGCTGTTTTTATATTTTCAGATTACAAATACTCATATCTATCATCCATACTACACTTATATCACCATCTCTTCGCTGAACTAGTGCACCTATAAAATTTACCATTGTATTGGGTGTGTTGGGAACACAAGAGACTCTTTGTTATTTGGTTGCAGGGTTGTTTGAGAGAGACCATCTTCAACCTACGCCTCCCACGGATTGATAAACCTTAGGTCATCCACTTGAGGGAAATTTGCTACTGTCCTACAAACCTCTGCACTTGGAGGCCCAACAACGTCTACAAGAAGAAGGTTGCATAGTAGACATCAACCTAGTCCTTCTGAAAAGAAGAAAAAGAAAAACGATAGGACTTTGCATGCTTCTAGTGAACCTGTTGTTGACACACCTGAGAATCCCAATGATATTTCTATTTCTGATGCTGAAACAAAATCTGGTAATGAACATGAACCTAGTGATAATATTAATGACGATGTTCATGATGATGCTCAACCTAGCAATGACAATGATGTAGAGAATGAACCTGCTGTTGATCTTGATAACCCACAATCAAAGAATCAACATTATGATAAGAGAGACTTTGTTGCTAGGAAGTACGGTAAAAAAAGAGAACCATGGGTTCAGAAACCCATGCCTTTTCCTCCCAAACCATCCAAGAAAAAGGATGGTGAGGATTTTGAACGCTTTGCTGAAATGATTAGACCTATCTTTTTGCGTAAGCGTTTGACTGATATGCTTAAAATGAATCCTTATGCTAAATATATGAAAGATATTGTTACAAATAAAAGAAAGATACCGAAAGCTAAAATTTCCACCATGCTTGCCAATTATACTTTTAAAGGTGGAATACCTAAGAAACTAGGAGATCTAGCAGTACCAACTATACCATGCTCCATTAAAAGAAACTTTGTTAAAACTGCTTTATGTGATCTTGGAGCCGGTGTTAGTGTTATGCCTCTCTCTTTATATCGTAGACTTAATTTGAATAAGTTGACAGCTACTGAAATATCGCTGCAAATGGCCGATAAATCAACTACTATACCTGTCGGTATTTGTGAGGATGTGCCTGTTGTGGTTGCAAACGTTACTATTTTAAAGGACTTTGTTATTCTTGATATTCCCGAGGACGATAGTATGTCAGTTATCCTCGGTAGACCCTTTTTGAATATTGCAGGAGCTGTTATTGATTGCAACAAAGGCAATGTGTCGGTGTACTAGAGTAGGGGTACCCTAGTATCCCGAACTCGTGCACGGGCGGTTGCAGCACCCCGCGGCAGGGCTTGCCAGGTGACCGCCAAGGTCCTCCGTGGTTCCTTTGGAGCCATTCAAGAACAAAGTATTCAAGCCAAGGAGACAAGACCCCGGCAAGAGGAGCTTGCCGGGAAGGCCAACCAAGGCACCTAGGAGACAAGGCCCCGGCAAGAGGAGCTTGCCGGGAAGGCCCGGTGAGCGACAAGCTTCCAGACGCGACAAGGCAACAACCGCGGCAAGGCGCTTTGCCGCGCAGACTACCATCCTATTCTCGCGCCCAAAGACGCTCCACCAACGTGTCGCCTCGACCTTTCTGTGCACGCTGCAAGAGGTCAGGCGCCAGCGGAGCGCGTGGCAAGCGGCGCCGATAAGATTGCCATCGTGGCAAGCGGTGGCGCCACCGACGGTCCCTCGCTTGTACTGCTTGGGCGACGAGACGGGCATTTAATGCCTTTGTCCCCGCCGTCAAGTTAGGTATGATACATCGCACAAGTGGATGTACCAACCACACTCTTTTTCCATTTTTACCCTTGTCTACGCTACCACCTGTCAAGACCCCTTGATCATATAAAAGGAGGCCCATGCGAACGTGAGAGGGGGGTTCGAGAGGTTCGCCGTAAAACACTCACACTAGGTCTCGTTAGCGCGGTGTGTATCGTAGCATTCAGCGCCCCCTAGCAAGAACTCAATACAATCGCATATGCAGCAGAGGGAGTGTTATCTCTCCGGAGAGCTCGTTGGGTAAACTGCTCGTGTGCCACCGATCCGCTTCTTCATGCAACCTCCGCCCCCACCGAACTGAAAGGGCTCGTCCGCCGTCCCATAGGTGTTCGTGGGTCGATCAGCTTCCCGACATCTTTGGCGCGCGGTAGGGACAATTCCATGCGAGTCGCACAGCGCATCATTGCACGGATGCGGTCGAGCGAGGAATTGTTGTACAACGGAACTACGCCTCGCAACCTGAACATTTCGGGATGGTCGATCGCTTGAACAGCTCCAAGAGCATCGCACAAGTTCCAAGACGGTGAAGTTGAAATTAAGGCCCGGCGCAGCCTCATGATATCTGCCGCGTTACTCAAACTCCCAGCAGGTCTCCTCCTCTCTCCGCAAGGGGCGGCGCGCGAAGGAAGTTTGCGCCAACGGTGTTTACGGTGAGCCCGGCAAGTCTAAGGCGGCGATTCGGTGACGGCAATCTTCAGCCTGGCATCTTCCGGGGCCACGTTGCTCCAATCGTTGCCGCGCACTATTGGGGTTTGGCGCTGGGCAGTAAATGGTTGCGGGTTCTCATCCTGTAGTCATGCGCAAGGCAAACGGGAAATGGAGGCTTTGTATCGACTTTACCGATGTTAATAAAGCTTGTCCCAAAGACCCATTTCCCTTGCCACGCATCGATTAGATTGTTGACTCCACGGCCGGATGTGACTTGCTTTAATTTCTTGATGCATACTCAGGATATCATCAGATCTTCATGGTAGAAGAGGATGAGGAGAAAACCGCATTCATCACTCCATGTGGCACATACTGTTTCGTACGGATGCCTTTCGGTTTAAAGAATGCGGGTTCAACATTTGCAAGAGTAGTCCATGACACTTTTGAGCCGCAAATACACAGAAATGTGGAAGCCTACATGGATGACACAGTGGTCAAAAGCCAGGACAAGGCAACTCTGATTCAACATTTAGACGAAACCTTTGCAAATCTGCGCAAGATCAACCTCAAGCTCAACCCCGAGAAGTGTGTGTTTGGAGTCCCTTCCGGCAAGCTTCTCGGGTTCTTCGTGTCTCAGCGGGGAATTGAAGCCAATCCCGACAAGATCAAGGCCATTGAGCAGATTGAAGCACCAAAGCGCCAAGGATGTACGAAGGCTTGCCGGTTGTGTAGCTGCTCAAAGAGGTTTATCTCTAGGTTCTGCTGAGCTACCTGCCATTTTTCAAAATATTGAAAAAGGCAGGTCCAATGACATGGACTCCGAAAGCGGAGGCTGCGCTGCAGAACTTAAAGAGATACCTGTCCTCCACTCCAATACTTGTCGCACCTAAGCCACAAGAGAAGTTGCTGCTATATATAGCGGCAACCAATCAAGTGGTTAGTGCTGCGTTAGTAGCGGAGAGGGAGGCGGATGATGAACTAGCAACCACGGCAGAGGCATCCAAATGACAAGCAAGGGACTTCACCGCAAGCTCGTCCCGACAAAGATGGATCTCAGCAGCGCACGAGAAGGTGCAGAAGAGAATGGTGCAGCGCCAGCCATACTTTGTCAGCCCTTCCAGGGGCTAGGTCAAGGTACTGTGTGCAGAAATTGCTTTTGGGCCTTCTCATGGCCTCGAGAAAGCTACGCCATTACTTTCAAGCACATGAGATCACAACGTCACTGCTTTCATCAAGAGGATAATCGCAAAATCCGTAAGCAACAGTGGATTGTCGAGTGGGCACTCGAATTGTCAAGCTTTGGCCTCAAGTTTGAAAGCACTTCAACTATCCAAAGCGAGCATTGGCAGAGTTCATAGCAGAATGGACGCCAACACAAGATGAATAAATTCCAGAAACGAGCATCCCAAATAAGGAAGCAAGCAAAGAGTGGCTCATGTACTTTGATGGTGCCTTCTCGCTGCAAGGCGCCAAAGGTCGTGTGCATACTTGTCGCACCCACCGGAGAGCACCTCAAGTACATAGTCCAGATGCACTTTCCCAAGGAGCAAGAAACAAACAATACCGCAGAGTATGAAGGTTTGCTTGCCGGTCTCGTGATCGCAGAGACCTTGGGATCAAGAAGCTCATTGTCGTGGGTGACTCACAGCTTGTCATCCGCCAAGTTAACAAGAATTATCGAGTCCGTTGATGGAAGCTTATGTTGATGAAGTGAGAAAGCTAGAAGAGCACTTTGACGCCCACGATGGAATATATTCCAAGGGCTCGTAATCGACATTGTTGACGGCTCTGTCAAAGTGCGCCGACTCAAGTTACTCGTGGAACCAGGGATCTTTGTGCTCAAGCTAACTCAACCGTCAGTAACACCATCAACTCGGACAGAACAAGAAGAGGAAGTTGATTTCGGTGACTATTTTCCGCAGAGCTTCCAAGCCGCCACCAAGAAGGTCCCCAAGATCAACACCAGGATTCACCGAGGAGCAGTCTGCTCCGACAAGCCCAAGGGTTTGTTTCGCTGAAGCAAACGCCTCGACAAGTTTTGTTCGGCAAGCTTGCCGGGAACATCAAGTTCGGCTGAACCGCAGGTTCTTGCCAGAGAAGCAAATGTTCCCGCAGCAGCAGATGTGCCTTTAGTCCTTGTTGTCGAGCCGCAAGCTCCAAAGATGGGCACGACAGATTGTCCATTTCTTCAGACAGAGAACTTCCCAAGAGCAAGAAGAAGCGGAAAGAGTAGCCCGGCAGTCAAGTATGTACCAGTTTGTCGACAAAGACACTGCATGCAAAGAAGACTCAACGGTGTGAAATTGAAGTGTATTCACCGGGAAGATGGACGAAGCTGTTGGCAGAGACACATGGAGGCATATGTGGTCACCACATTGGCGCAAGAGCACTTGTCGCAAAGCCTTCCGCAAGGTTTCTTTTGGCCGACAGCCTCCAAGATGCAATCGCACAAGTAACCAAGTGTGAAGCGCAAGGCCCATTCCAAGCAGATACACCAGCCAGCTCAAGCTCTCCAGCACGATCCCTTTATCCCGCCATTTTCGGTCTGGGGCTCGACATCCTCGCCCCTTTCCCGAAGTTGTCGGGGCTTTGAGTACTTGTACGCTGTAATCGACAAGTTCACAAAGTGGCCGGAAGTGGAAGCCGTGAGGAAGGTGACAAGACAACAAGCAATAAGTTCTTCAGTCGATTGTTTGCCGCTTTGGCTAACAGGATCATCACCGACAATGACACGCACCACGAGCCGCACTTCATGCAAGACGCCCAAGATCTTGGCGCCAAGGTTCGCTTCGCTTCGTTGCTCATCCGAGAAGTAATGGTCAAGCGGAGAGGGCAATGCAAGTGCGCGCTGGCTCAAGACCAGGACTTTTGACAGCTGCACAAGTGCGGAAGAAATCGGATTGAGGAGCTGCCGGTGGTTCTTGGTCGATCAGACGACGCCAAATCGAGCCACCGCCGCACACCTTTTCGCTCTAGTTTATGGAGCAGAGGCAGTTCTCCCACGGAACTCGGATACGGGTCATTTAACACCTATGGGACCGCGGACCGAGCCCTTTCGCCGTGTGGGGACGGAGGTTGCACTAAGAGCGATCGAGGCGGCTACACGAAGCAGTTTACCCAACCGAGCTCTCCGGAGAGATAACACTCCTACTGCTGCATGTCTGATTGTATTGAGTTCTTGCTAGGGAGCTCTGAATGCTACAATACACACCCGCTGCTAACGAGACCTAGCGTGAGTGTTTTCTGGCTTCGAACCTCTCGAACCCCCCACGCTATGCGCATGGGCCTCCTTTATATGATCAAGGGTTCCGACAGGTGGCAACGAGACAACGGTAAAATGGAAAAAGAGTGCGGTTGGTACAGCTACTTGTGCAGTGTATCATACCTAACCCGACGGCAGGGGACAAAGGCATTAAACGCCCGCTCACGCCGCCCAAACAGTGCAAACAGGACCGTCGGGCGCCACCGCCACACGATGGCAATCTTGTCGCCGCCGCCACATCGGCACCGCTGGCCGCAAGACAGCCTCTTGCCACGCGTGCTCGAAAGGTCCTGTATGGCGACACGCTGGTGGACGTCTTTGGAGTGCAGAATAGATCAGTAGTCGCCGCGCAAGCTCCTTGCCGCGTTGTTGCCTTGTCACGCCCGAAGCTTGTCGCCATCAGGCCTTCCGGCAAGCTCCTCTTGCCGGGCCTTGTCTCCTAGGTGCCTTGGTTATCTTCCGGCAAGCTCCTCTTGCCGGGTCTTGTCTCCTTATCTTGAATACTTTGTTTTTGAATGGCTCCAAAGGAACCACGGAGGACCTTGGCGGTCACCGGCAAGCCCTCGCCTATGGGTGTCAGTCTGCAATCCGCCTGCACGAAGTTCGGGATACTAGGGTACCCCTACTCTAGTACACCGACAGAGCCCCGGCTCTGGTTACACACCTGCAAGCCGAGCTGTTGGCCAGGCCCAAAAAAGTCATCGGCATCGCGCGCCCGGGTTACGCCAGAATTCCACTCCGACCCACACGCCTCCACGAACGCACGCATTGAATGCGACGTCCGGGGAGAGATCGGGGTTTTTTATTCGAAAGCGAACGTCCGCCTCCTCTTTATAAGCAGGGGAACAGGGCAGCTCGCCCACCTCGCCAGCTTGCTGTCCAATTCGAAAACCTCCGCTGCTCCCCTTCTTCCCAAAGCTGAAAGAGAGCAGCGCCCGCCCCCATCGCCACCAGCACCACCAACGCCGCCGATCTCCCCACCACCTCCGCCATGGTTCAAAGCCGACAAGGGAAGGGCGTGAAGTCGGCCGAGGCACAGCTGCTCATGCGGCGCCATGTAAAGGAGCGGGCTATCTCCCCCAGCGCCGCAAGGGATCTGAGGAGAACTACTACCTCTTCTAGTCGACGGAGACGCGAGCGCATCCGCGCACAAAGGTACTCCGCCGCCGCTGAACTGGCTCCGAACGGGTATCCTTCTTCGCGCTTTTCTTCAAGGGCTCTGCCGCTTCTTCTGAATTTTTCTCGGATATCATGAACACCTACGGGTTCCGCCTCCTTGACTTCACCCCAATGCTGTTTCGACCATGGCAGTTTTCGCACATCTCTCGCGAAAACTTTGTCGAGTCCATCCAAACGCTGTTCTTTTCCGCCACTTCTTCATGCCCCGAGTTGAGAGAGGGAGCCTCTTGCCGGAGGAATCGCTGGATCTCGAGGATCGGCAAGAAGGAAGCCTATCTCGAAGGAGAGCTCCACAAAGAAGTGGGAGGAATGGAGGCAGATTGGTGCTGATTATTGAGGAGAACCCGCAGCCATTCATCGCTTCAAATAAACCCCAATAGTGCACGGCAACGATTGGAGCAACGTGGCCCTCGAAGATGCCAGGGCTGAAGATTGCAGCCACCAATCCTTCGCTTTAGACTTGCTGGTTTCATCAGAGCACCAAGCAGTGCAGCACTTCCTTCGCCAGACGCCTCTTGCAGAGAGGAGGAGACCTGCCCGAGAGTTTCGTAACGCGAGATATCATGAGGCTGCGCCCGGCCTTAATTTCAACTTCACTGCGTTTTGAACTTGACGCGATGCTCTTGGAGCTGTTCAAGCCTGATCCCGACCATCCCGAAATGTTCAGTTGCCGAGGGCGAGTTCCGCAGCAACAATTCCTCGCCGACCGCGATCCGCAGCAATGATACGCTGCGACTCAAATGGAATTGTCCCCACCTGGCAAGAGCCTGCGCAGATGACGCCAGCGGGAGTTCTTTGACAGCCCGGTAGAAGTGCCGGTCCGCCTCGATGAGCGTAGAGGGCCTCACCCGCGACACCACCGACGATGAGATGCGCCGACGCCACTGTGCTGGAAGAGGCGGCAGAAAGGCCGCTGCGCGCAGTTCGGATTCACCGTGGAGGCGTAGCAGCAGAGGCGGCAAGCCTTGTCGAGCGAGCGGAGTTTGCCGCGAGGAGGAGCTTGCCGAGCCCGAAGCTGAGCCAAGCTAGCTCGCCGAGGGCGCCTCCTCCCACCTTCAAACAGCTTGCCGCGAGCGAGCCCCCAGCTCCACTAAGAAGGCGCCTCGCAAGGCCGAGACGAAGCGGGCGGCAGACGGGCCAACAATCGCCAGTGTTGCGCGATGTGCTCCACCGCTGCAAGCATCAAGCCGCGGAGCACCTCACGCCACCGCAGCAATCGGAGGGGGCCTCCCAGCCACCGCAGCTTCCCGCCAAGCGGCCAAGGAACCCACCTCCGCCTCATCGCACCGGAGGCGAGCCAGAATTTGATCTCTCCGCTCAGCTCCGACGAGGAAGAAGAAGAGTAAGCTTCGTGTTGTACTTGTACTTCTTGAATTTTGTTGCTTGCCTTGTATCTGACGGTTTCACTCTGAAACCTTTCCTTTTCGTGACGCTGCCCTGAGAGCGCCGAAGAGAGCCAAGGCCCCGTGATTGTCATCGAGATGAACCCACCGCAGCAGCAGGAGGCGCTGTCAGAGACCTCCTTGCCGGACCTGGCTAACTCTTCCACAAAGCAGCCCCCAGCGCAGCCCCCATCGTAAGTATATGGTTTACTTCTTACTGTTAGGCGTGCATGGGTACTCTTTCTTTGCTGATATCTGACGGTTGGTTTGTGTAGGAGCAGAGCAGCCCCACCAGAGTGCCCCAAGCCGCCTCCCCGACATGCCATCTGCCGACTACACCACCAAGGAGGATCCCCGCAAAGGAGCTTCTCCCAAGGAGATTCTCCGCAGCAGTTCTCCGGCAAGGGATAGCACCAGCGACCCTCCGGTGGTTGAGACCGCGGCTGCAGATCCCATCGCAGGTAATCCTCTTGCCTGAAAATTTCCCTTGGGTTCTTTTTCTTCTGATCTTCTTTTTGAATATTTGCTTGACTTTTCTTCATTTTTCCGGTCGTCGATCCATTTCCCGCAGAGCCAATGGAGACCGAGGTCGCCGGCGAGGAGGACGCCATGCGGCAATGCCGACGACGCCACAGGAAGAGGAAGCCGGGCACCGACGAGCCTGGCCTGGGCAAGAGGGCCGCCAAAGCTGCCGCCAGAGCCGGGCGAGGGGTCCGCGATCGACCGACGGCCCTGAGGTTGTAGGAGCGCCAGCGCCACGCCGATCACGATCCTCCGCCGCCATGCCGCAGCTGTCAGTTCAAGAGCCCCAGCCTGCAGCGCCTATTTGAGGGTCGGCGATGGCGCCTTCATCAAGCTCCCCGGGCGCCGAGCTCAGTGGTTCCGGCCGAGGGAGAGACCTTGACGAAGAGGTGCTCGCCCGCTGGGCTGACGCTGGTCGACGCGTGCAAGCAGCAGCGCGGCGAAGTCCGAGGAGGAGCAAAGGTCGCGGAAGCTGCCGCTTTACCGCTACCGACAAGCCAAGTTGAATCCTGGAAGCGCTTGTCGCAAGGCGGAGCAGACATCGAGAAGCGCCGGAGGAGCTCCGGCCTCAATCGGGAAGCTCTCCGTCCTGGCGTAGGAGCGGAGTGACTCGCCGAGGAGCGCAGCCTTTCTCCTCGGTGAAGGCTGAAGTCAAGAGCAACAAAGGCTTGCCGAGAAGTTGTCTCGCAGGAAGGCGAAGTTGGCGCAGAGGAAGGTCAATCTTGACAGCCATGAGGAGGATCTTGCCACGCGTGAGCGACATTTGGCGGGCCTCAAGGAAGCTGGCGATGTCGCCGCAGCGCCGAGGCCGCCAAGAAGGAACCGGAAACGAAGGTGACGCAGTTGGAGGCCAATCTCTAGAAGAGCGGTGAGGAGTTTGCTGCGCTCAAGCGTGAGCGCGAGAAGGACGCCTACACTCTTCGCAAGCTGCAGGGCCGTCTCACCGAGAGGAGCAAGGAGCTCAGCGCTGCCAAGGACTCCAACGCAGATCTTGAGTTGAAGCTGACCACCTTGACTCAAACGCTGGACGGTGCCAGGGAGCAGGAGGTGGCCTTGAAGGAGAAGATCAAGGCCGACGGGCGCTATTGGCGAAGTGTCCTGCCTCCCGTAACACATTCGTGGATAATGTGGAGCACCGGACCGAAGGTCTCGTGGATGTTGCCGCGCCATCGGCTGTGAGCTGGCGAGCTGGGATGGTAGATCTTGGGTATTCCTCCGATGAGCACCTCCAGCCCAGCGCCAAGCTCAGCTTGTTCTTCAAGGGCGCAGGACGGCCCTCCAGCGACTCCGGAAGAGATCCCAAGCAGCTGGGCCGACGAGTCACGCCAGATCCGTATGGAGCTCTTCGTAAGGTGCCGATGAAGGTGGCCTTCCGCAATCCAGCCTCAACCTCACCAACGCCCTCAAGTCGCTGTCACGGGATGCTGATGTGGAGGCGCTCAAGACCCTTGTCGCACCCATTGTGGACAAGGTGAGCAAGATCAAGAGGGTTGATGGCGACCGCATAGATTAGGCCGCCCGTTTTTTCTTTTCCTTGCCGCTGCTGATCATGTTATGAGGACAATCTATTAGAGCTACGGCAAGCTATCTTGTAATATAACTCTATTTCACGTAGTGATTGCTATGTTATTTCCTTTACTTGAATCCTTCCTTTGTATGTTTTTGCCCTACGCTTTTAGGGAACTTGTCGGCGCAGCACCTTTTGCCATGAAGCGCTGAAAAGTGAACGCCGCGAGTTCGTCGGGCGGTGTTGCTCCGACAAGCAACCTTGTCGCAACTAGTCACAGCTCACTTAAGTTGTTGAGCGGACTCAAAACAAAGTAAGGGCGCAACTAGCTACGAATTGGTTCCTCCGCGCACAGGTTTTCCATACAAAGTAGGGTCGTTCGAGGAAGATAACTTAAAAATTTAAAAAATGATTGCTCAAACTTTAGCAACTTAGCTTTTCTGTCGTTTGCTTCCCGGCAAGGCGAAACTTCTTCAAACGACGCTTGGTCCGCACCATTATCTTCTCCTTTCCCCCCGGCAAACTTGTGGGTGAGGGAACCTTCCTTTCTTTGAGAAAGAGAAAGAAGAGAAAATAAAGATATGGAGCCTTGCGGCTCGTTATTGCTTACCGTGGTAGGTGCTGCACAAAGTGTCAGATAATGCATGCAAAATAATAGAGTAGAAAGCATGAAATTGTCAAGATGTGCGGAGCACATTAGCTTTACTTATGCACGGGATCTGCGCCTCGCTTTGTACAAAGGATTACATGCAACATCGGCAAGACTTGTATTAAAGATGGTTGCCTAACAGTTCCGCAACCGCGCTTCACGGGTAAAACTTACGAAGATGCTCAATATTCCAGGAGTTGCTCACCGAATGCCATCTTCGGTCTCAGCATGGACAGCGCCAGCCTAGTGACTCGCTTTCACCCGTAAGGGCCTTCCCACTTCAAGGCCAACTTGTTGGAATTCTTGGCGGACTGAACGCTACCGAAGAACAAGGTCGCTTTCCTCGAGACTTCTGGCATTAACTTTGCGACTATGGTACTTTTGAGCCGCAAATACACAGAAATGTGGAAGCCTACATGGATGACATAGTGGTCAAAAGCCAGGACAAGGCAACTCTGATTCAAGATTTAGACGAAACCTTTGCAAATCTGCGCAAGATCAACCTCAAGCTCAACCCCGAGAAGTGTGTGTTTGGAGTCCCTTCCGGCAAGCTTCTCGGTTCTTCGTGTCTCAGCTGGGAATTGAAGCCAATCCCGACAAGATCAAGGCCATTGAGCAGATTGAAGCACCAAAGCGCCAAGGATGTACGAAGGCTTGCCTGCTATGTAGCTGCTCTCAAAGAAGTTTATCTCTAGGTTCTGCCGAGCGCCTGCCATTTTTCAAAATATTGAAAAGGTAGGTCCAATGACATGGACTCCGAAGCGGAGGCTGCGCTGCAGAACTTAAAGAGATACCTGTCCTCCACTCCAATACTTGTCCCACCTAAGCCACAAGAGAAGTTGTCTGCTATATATAGCGACAACCAATCAAGTGGTTAGTGCTGCGTTAGTAGCGGAGAGGAGGCGGATGATGAACTAGCAACCACGGCAGAGGCATCCAATGACAAGCAAGGGACTTCACCGCAAGCTCGTCCCGGCTAAAGATGGATCTCAAGCAGCGCATTTAGAAGGTGCAGAAGAGAATGGTGCAGCCCAGCTTACTTTGTCACCCCTTCCGCAGGGGCTAGGTCAAGGTACTGTGTGCATAAATTGCTTTGGGCCCTCTCATGGCTACGAAAGCTACGCCATTACTTTCAAGCACATGAGATCACAGTCGCCACCGCTTCCATCAAGAGGATACTGCAAAATCCGTAAGCAAATGTGCAGGATTGTCGAGTCGGCATCGAACTGCCAAGCTTTGGCCTCAAGTTTGAAAGCACTTCAACTATCCAAAGCAAAGTAATCGCAGAGTTCATAGCAGAATGGACGCCAACACAAGATGAAGAAATTCTAGAAACGAGCATCCCACCAAGGAAGCAAGCAAAGAGTGGCTCATGTACTTTGATGGTGCCTTCGCTGCAAGGCGCCGGCGGGCGTATATTTGTCGCACCCACCGGAGAGCACCTCAAGTACATAGTCCAGATGCACTTTCCCAAGGAGCAAGCAACAAACAATACTACAGTAGTATGAAGGTTTGCTTGCCGGTCTCGTGGATCGCAGAGACCTTGGGATCAAGAAGCTCATTGTCGTGGTGACTCACAGCTTGTCATCCGCCAAGTTAACAAGAATTATCGAGTCCGCTGATGGAAGCTTATGTTGATGAAGTGAGAAAGCTAGAAGAGCACTTTGACGGCCCACAGATGGAATATATTCCAAGGGCTCAGAACGACATTGCTGATGGCCTGTCAAAGTGCACCGCACTCAAGTTACCTGTGGAACCAGGGATCTTTGTGCTCAAGCTGACTCAACCGTCTGTAACACCATCAACTGGACAAACAAGAAGAGGAAGTTGATTTCGGTGACTATTTTCCGCAGAGCTTCCTGCCGCCGCCAAGAAGGTCCCCAAGATCAACACCGAGATCGCTGAGGAGCAGTCTCGTCCGACAAGCCCAAGGGTTTGTTTCGCTGAAGCAGACGCCCCGACAAGTTTTGTTCCGCAAGCTTGCCGGGAACATCAAGTCTGCTGAACCGCAGTTCTGCCAGAGAAGCAAATGTTCCCACAAAGCAGCAGATGTGCCTTTAGTCCTTGTTGTCGAGCCGCAAGCTCCAAAGATGGGCACAACAGATTGTCCATTTCCTTCAGACAGAGAACTTCCCAAGAGCAAGAAGAAGCGGAAAGAGTAGCCCGGTAGTCAAGTATGTACCAGTTTGTCGACAAAGACACTGCATGTAAGAAGACTCAACGGTGTGAAATTGAAGTGTATTCACCGAAGATGGATGTGTTGCTTGGCAGAGATACATGGAGGCATATGTGGTCACCACATTGGCGCAAGAGCACTAGCCGCAAAGCCTTCCAGAAGGTTTCTTTTGCCGACAGCCTCCGTGATGCAATCGCACAAGTAACCAAGTCCAAGCGCAAGGCCCATTCCAAGCAGATACACCAGCCAGCCAAGCTCTCCAGACGATCCTTTATCCTCGCCATTTTCGTCCGGGGCTCGACATCTCGACCCTTTCCCCGAAGTTGTCGGGGCTTTGAGTACTTGTACGCTGTAATCGACAAGTTCACAAAGTGGCCGGAAGTGGAAGCAGGAGGAAGGTGACAACACAACAAGCAATCAAGTTCTTCAGTTGATTGTTTGCCGCTTCGGATTCCTAACAGATCATCACCGACAACGGCACGCAATTCACGAGCCGCACCTTCATGCAAGACGCCCAAGATCTTGGCGCCAAGGTTCCGCTTCGCTTCGCTGCTCATCCGAGAAGTAATGGTCAAGCGGAGAGGGCAATGCCGGGCGCGCGCGGCTCAAGACCGTGACTTTCGGCAGTGCTGCACAAGTGCGGAAGAAACTGGATTGAGGAGCTGCCGGTGGTTCTTTGGTCGATCAGACAACGCCAAATCGAGCCATCGCCGAAACCTTTTGCTCTAGTTTATGGAGCAGAGGCAGTTCTCCCACGGAACTCGGATACGGGTCACCTCGAGTGCTCGCTATGATGAGCTTGAGCAAGAGCAGCTATAAGATGACGCGCTGCTCCTTGAGGAGTACCGCCTTCAAAGCGCAGACGAGCTGCTCGATACAAAGAAGCTTTGCGCCGCTACCATAGCTACAAAGTTAATGCCGTAAGTCTAGAGGAAGGCGACTTTGTTCTTCGCCGCTCAGTCCGCCAAGAATTCCAACAAGTTGACGCCAAGTGGGAAGGCCCTTACCAGGTGAAACGAGTCACTAGGCTCGGGCGCTGTCCGCTTTGAGACCGAAGATGGCATTCCGATGAGCAACTCCTAGAATATTGAGCATCTTCGTAAGTTTTACTCAGAGGCGCGTTGCCGAACCTGTTCCGCAACCATCTTTTTACAAGTCTTGCCGATGTTGCATGTAATCCTTTGTACAAAGCCGGGCGCAAATCCTGCATAAGTAAGCTAATGTGCTCCGCACATCTTGTCAATTTCATGCTTTCTACTCTATTATTTTGCATGCATTATCCGACACTTTGTGCAGCACCTACCCCGTAAGCAATAACGAGCCCCAAGGCTCCATATCTTTATTTTCTCTTCTTTCTTTTCAAAGAAAGGAAGGTTCCTCACCCACAAGTTTGCCGGGGAAAGGAGAAGATAATGGTGCGGACCAAGCCGCTCAAGAAGTTTCGCTTGCCGAAGCAAACGACAGAAAAGCTAAGTTGCTAAAGTTTGAGCAATCAGTTTTAAATTTTAAATTATCTTCCTCGAACGAATTCTTACTTTGAATGGAAAACCCAGCGCGGAGGAACCAACTCGTAGCTAGTTGCGCCTTACTTTGTTTTGAGTCCGCCAACAACTTAAGTGAGCCGCGACTAGTTATGATAAGGTTGCTTGTCGGAAGCAGCACCGCCAAAGAAGCTGCCGACGTTCAAGACTCAGCCATGCAAAAGGTGCTCGCTACCGACAAGTTCCCTAAAAGCGAGGGCAAAACATACAAAGGAAGGAATCAAGTAAAGGAAATAACATAGCAATCACTACCCAAATAGAGTTATATTATAACATAGCTTGCCGCAGCTCTAATAGATTGTCCTCATAACATGATTAGCAGCGCAAGGAAAAGAAAAACGGGCGGCCTAATCTACGCGGTCGCCATCAACCCTCTTGATCTTGCTCACCTTGTCCACAATGGGTGCGACAGGTCTTGAGCGCCCACATCAGCATCCGCGGCAAGGACTTGAGGACGCTGGTGAGGTTGAGGCCTGGATTGCGGAAGGCCACCTTCATCAAGACTTTCTCAAGAGCTCCCGACAGATCCGGGCGCGACTCGCCGGCCAGCTGCTTTGGGATCTCTTCCGGAGTTGCTGGAGGGCCGCCACCACGCCTCTTCAAGAACAAGCTGAGCTTACGCTGGGCTGGAGGTGCTCATCGGAGGAATACCCAAGATCTACCATCCCCAGCTCCGCCAGCCTCCTCGTCGATGGTCAAAGCAATATCCACGAGACCTTCGGTCCAAGGTCCACATTATCCCTCGAAGGTGTTCTGGCGGCAAGAAGACTCGCCAAGAACGCCTGGCCGGCCTTTGATCTTCTCCTTCAAGGCCACCTCCTGCCCCTCGGCACCGCCCAGCCGCCCGAGTCAAGGTGGTCGGCTTCAACTCAAGATCTGCGTTGAGTCCTTGGCGGCGCTGAGCTCCTTGCTCCTCTCGGCGAGACGGCCCCGCAGCTCGCCAAGAGTGTAGGCGCCCTTCTCGCGCCACGCTTGAGCGCAGCAAACCCTCGCCGCTTTTCTCGAGATTGGCCTCCAGCTGCGCCACCTTCGCTTCCAGCTTCTGGCGGCCTCGGCAGCTGCGTAGCATCCTTCGCTTCCTTGAGGGCCCTGCTAAATGTTCGCTCACGCGTGGCAAGATCCTCCTCATGGCTGTCAAGATTGACCTTCCTCTCGCGCCAACTCGCCTTCCCAAGCAGACAGCTTCTCGCCGCAAGCCTTTGTTGTTTTTCACCAGCCTTCTCGAGGAGAAAGGCTTGCGCCTCGGCGAAGTCGCCCCGCCTCTCGCTAAGGACCGAGAGCTTCCCGATTGAGGCCCCGAGCTCCTCCGCTTCTCGATGTTCTGCCCGCCGCCGCGATAAGCGCTTCCCGGGATTCCAACTTGGCTTGTCGGGCGCGTAGAGCGACAGAGCTTCCGCAAAGCAATCGCCTCCTCGACTCGGCCACTGTCGCTGCTTGGCACGCCGACCAGCACCAGCCAGCGGAGGCGAGCACCTCTTCACAAAGGTCTCCTCGACCGAACCCTAGAGCTCGACGCCCACGGAGCTTGATGAAGACGCCATCGCTGCCTTCAAATAGGGCGCTGGGCTGGGCTTTCAGAGTTCGACACGCAAAGAGCCGCGAGGGATTACGGTCGGTAGCGCCGACGCCTCCGGCGCCTCAGGCTGCAAGGCGATCACGGACCTCGCCAGCCTTCAAGGGCGGGTAGCTTTACGGCTCTTCACAAGGGCTCGTCACGGCCTCTCCTCTTCGGCAACGGCAAGGCCACAAGATTGCCACGCTGCCCTTCCTCGCCGGGCGACCTCGGTCCCATTGGCTCAAGGGAAATGGATCCGACGACCGAAAATGAAGAAAAGTCACAAATATTCAAAAGAAGATCAAGAAAAATAATCCAAGGAAATTTTCAGGCAAGAGGATTACTCGCGATGGGATCTGCAGTCATGTCTCAACCAACGGAGGGTTGCCGGTGCTATCCCTTGTCGGAGAACTGCCCCTTGTCGAGAAGTCTCCTTGCCGGAGAACGCCCTTGTCGGGGATCCTCCTTGGTGGTGTAGTCAAGCAGATGGCATGTCGAGCGGCTTCAGGTACTCGTGGGGCTGCTCGCTTCCTACACAAACCAACCGCCGATATCAGCAAAGAAAGAGTACCCATGCACGCCTAACGGTAAGAAGTAAACCATATACTTAAGATGGGGGCTGCGCTGGGGGCTGCTTTATGGAAGAGTTGCCGGGTCCGGCAAGGAGGTCTCTTGACGCGCCTCGCTGCCAGCGGTGGGTTCGCCCTCGATGACAATCACCGCCTTGGCTCTTCGACGCCTCGGGCCAGCCCCTCAAAAGGAAAGGTTTCAGAGTGAAGCAAATCAGATACAAGACGAAGCAACAAAATTGAAGAAGTACAATTACAACACGTAAGCTTACTCTTCTTCTTCCTCGCCGGAGCTGAGCGCTGAGAGATCACCCTGCTCGCCCGGGCGACGAGGCGGAGGAGTGGCTCCCTTGGCCGCTTAGGGAGCAGCAGCGTGGCTCGGGAGGGCCCCGCCCCAGCTTGTCAGCAGCCGCGTGAGGTGCTCCTGCAACAAAGTGCTTGCCGCGGTGGAGCAAGGCGCGGGCGTGGCGGCTGTTGGCCTGCTCTGTCGCCTCTGCCACGCCTCCAGCCTTTGCGGAGACGCCTTCTGGTGGAGCTGGGGCTCGCCATGGCAAGCTGCTTGAAGGTTGGGAGGAGGCGCCGGCAGGCTCGCTGACTCAGCTTCAAGCTCGCAAGCTCCTCCGCCGCAAACTCCCTCGCCGACAAGGCTTGCCGCCTGCTGCTTCGCCTCCACGGTGAATCAACTCGCCTGCTGGCAGCGTGCTGCCGCCTCTTCCAGCTGGGTGGCGGCGCGCAGATCTCATCGCTGGGCAGTGTCAGGGTGAGGCCCTCTCGCTCATCGTGGCAGACCGCACTTCTACCAGTTGTCAAAGAACTCCTGCACGACGCCATCCGCAGTTTTGCAGTGGGGACAATTCCATGCGAGTCGCACAGCGCATCATTGCACGGATGCGGTCGAGCGAGGAATTGTTGCACAACGAACTACGCCTCGGCAACCTGAACATTTCGAGATGGTCGATCAGCTTGAACAGCTCCAAGAGCATCGCACAAGTTCCAAGACAAAGAAGTTGAAATTAAGGCCCAGCGCAGCCTCATGATATCCGCCGCTGCTCAAACTCCTAGGCAGGTCTCCTCCTCTCCCGCAAGGGGATGGCGCGGCGGCAAAGGAAGTCTGCGCTAACGGTGTTTACGGTGAGCCCGCAAGTCTAAGGCGAAGGATTCGGTGACGGTAATCTTCACCGCATCTTCCGGGGCCATGTTGCTCCAATCGCTGCCGCGACTATTGTGGTTTGGCGCCGGCAAGTAAATGGCTGCGGTTCTCCTCAATAATCCAGCACCAATCAGCCTCCATTCCTCCCACTTGCCGCGGAGCTCTCCTTCCAGATAGGCTTCCTTCTTGCCGATCCTCGAGATCCAAGCGATTCCTCCAAAGAAGAGGCCCTCTCTCAACTCGGGCATGAAGAAGTGGCGAAAAGGGCAACGCTTGATGGATTTCGACAAAGTTTTCGCAGAGATGTGCGAAAACTACCATGGTCGTAACAACATTGGGGGTGAAGTCAAGGAGGCGGAACCCGTGGGTGTTCATGATATCACGTAAAATTCAGAGAAGGGTGGGCAGAGCCCGCAGAGAAGAAGAGCGCCAAGAAGGGATACCCGCTCGAGCCAGTTCCAAGCGACGGCCGGAGTACCTTTGTGCGCCAATGCGCCGGCTCCGCCGACTGTAAGAGGTAGTAGTTCTCCTCGATCCCTTGCGCGAGCTGGGGGAGAAGATGGCCCACCTTTCAGAGCGCCATGAGCAGCTAACGCCGGGCCGACTTCACGCCCTTCCCCTTGTCGGCTTTCGGAGCCATGGCGGAGGTGGTGGGGGAGATCGACGGCGCTGGTGGTGCTGGTGGCGATGGGGGGCGGAGCGCTGCTCTCTTTTCAGCTTTGGGAAGAAGGGGGGAGCAGCGGAGGTTTTTCGAGATTGGACAGCAACTGGCGAGGTGGGCGAGCTGCCCCTGTTTCCCCTGCTTATAAAGAGGGAGGGGCGGACGCCCGCTTTCCGAATAAAGAAACCCCCACGATCTCTCCCACGACGCCGCATTCAATGCGTGCTGCCTGTGGAGGGCGTAGGGTCCGGAGGGTTACGGCGTAACCCAGGCCACTGCGTGTCTGCAGACTGCTTTTGGGCCCGCCCAACAGCCGCACTGCAGTGTGGCCCAGCCCGGCTCCTGCCGGTGTACTAGAGTAGGGTACCCTAGTATCCCGAACTCGCACGGGCGGTTGCAGCACTCATGGCGGGCTTGCCAGTGACCGCCAAGGTCCTCCGTGGTTCCTTTGGAGCCATTCAAGAACAAAGTATTCAAGCCATGGAGACAAGACCCGCAAGAGGAGCTTGCCGGGAAGGCCAACCAAGGCACCTAGGAGACAAGGCCCCGCAAGAGGAGCTTGCCGGAAGGCCCGTGAGCGACAAGCTTCGGACGCGACAAGGCAACAACCGCTGCAAGGCGCTGCCGCGCAGACTACCACCTATTCTCGCGCCCAAAGACGCTCCACCAACGTGTCGCCTCGACCTTTCTGTGCACGCGTGGCAAGAGGTCAGTGCGGCCGCGGAGCGCGGTGGCAAGCGGCGCCGACAAGATTGCCATCGTGGTAAGCGGTGGCGCTCGACGGTCCCTCGCTTGCACTGCTTGGGCGACGAGACGGGCATTTAATGCCTTTGTCCCCTCGCCGGGTTAGGTATGATACATCGCACAAGTAGCTGTACCAACCGCACACTCTTTCCATTTTAACCCTTGTCTATGTTGCCACCTGTCGAAGACCCCTTGATCATATAAAAGGAGGCCCATGCGCAACGTAGAGGGGGGTTCGAGAGGTTCGAAGCCGTAAAACACTCACGCTTAGGTCTCGTTAGCAGCGGGTGTGTATCGTAGCATTCAGCGCCCCTAGCAAGAACTCAATACAATCGACATGCAGCAAGAGGAGGTTATCTCCGGAGAGCTCCGGTTGGGTAACTGCTCGTGTGTTCGCCCGATCTGCTTCTTCGGCAACCTCCGCCCCCACCGAACTGAAAGGGGCTCGGTCCGCCGGTCCCATAGGTGTTCGTGGGTCAGATCAGCTTCCCCGACACAATGTCACTTTTAATGTTAATGGTAATGGGCATACAGTACACTTTCCGAGGAAACAACCTCAAGTCCACAATATCAATTCTATTGGAAAAATTCCAACGATTACTATTGGAGGTTTTGAATTCCCTCTTCCTACTATCAAGAATAAATTTTATATTCTTATTGTTGGGGACGTGCATATCCCCATTGAGGTAACTTAGTGTTATTTGAAAATTCTCCGGTTTCATGCGATTCGGAAAGAATTTGTTAACAAGACTTGATCAACCTTGTTAGTGGATTCCTTTTGATGAGCATGAGATGGATGAAGTTAGAAAGCACAACTCTCTGTACCCTCCTTTTACTTTCTGTTATTCAGATTAAATAAAGCAAAAATAGTACTTTCTGTCTGTTTTCTGAATTATCCTTGCAATAAAAAAATACCCCGGAAATATAAGTTCTCCAAATGTCCCGAAATGAAATATGATTTTTTGTAGAATATTTAAGAATATCTGGCACTGAGAACACACCAGGGGGATTGGCCTCCTTCCATAGCGCGCCCACCCCCCTGGGGCACGCCCCCTACCTCGTGGGCCCCACGTGGCCCCCCTCCACTTATTCCAGCACCCACACACTTCTTTTTACTCCAGAAAAATCCTCCCATAGCTCAAACCCGTGTTCTAGCTCATCTTGCTGCAATTTTTGATCTCCTTGCTCAAAGCTCCATTCACAAAACTGCTTTGGGGGATTGTTCTTCGGTATGTGACTCCTCCAATGGTCCAATTAGTTTTTGTTCTAGTGCTTTATTTATTGCAAAATTTTGCTGCTTAGGTGACCCTGTTCTTGAGCTTGCATGTCAAATTTATATGGTCCCAAGTAGTTCTAATGCATGATATAGCCTCTAGGCACTTGTGGGAGTAGTCGCTATCAATCTAGTTGAGTTTGGTTCACTTTTATTTTAAGTCACTAAAAATTTCAGAGGGAGAAAATGTTGAAGAGATTGTTGAGAGGCTCTTCGAGCCAAACCTCGAAGGATAAGCAAAGTGAAGAGAATAAGAAGCCCAAATATAATCTTCCTCGCACGCGAAGGTTCGGCCGTGTGAATGGCCTTGTGATGAGTTCTTGAGAGATGCCGAGATTTATGATGATTTCTATTACTTGGCTGAGAATGCAGGCCACACCGACTTCCTCCATGACCAGCGCTAACAGTATCTCCTACTGACCAATATTTTCATGCAAAATTTTTACTTTCATGCTAAGAAATCACCACCTTCTGTGGAGTTTCATTTATATGATGAGGTTAGGGAGATGTCACTATATGATTTTTGTCGTATCTGTAAGATACCCTTTGCGGGCAGCATAGAGGAACCACATCGTAACGATGTGGAGGGGTTTATTGATACGATTGTTGTTGGGGAAACGAGGAAAGTTTCCGATGCAAGAATTACTAGTATACATTTTCCTGTTCTATGTTACTTTGCGATATTTGCTAGTAGATGCTTAATTGGTCGCGGGAACAGTGGAAATCTCAGTGCTCCTGATATTGTTATTTTGCGCCATGCTTTGTTTCATGATACAACTTTCAGTTTAGGCGCTATTATTGCTAAACGGTTAAGTCCGAACCATACAAAGGGCCCCATCTTCGGTGGCATCTTTGCTTCGCGCCTTGCTGCACACTTTGAGATACCTATTAGGCATTATGAGAAAGAGGAAAAGTTACTGCCCCCTGTTTTTCTAGATTATAAGAGTATGATAGCGCATGATTTTATTGTTAAAGATAAGAAGAAGATGCTTAAGTATAATTTGATATTTTATAAAAATTACTATGAGGTTATTACTTTGCCTATGCCCTCTTTGTTTAACCTACTTTCAGGCATGTACCTCATCTAGCCGGAGACCGTTTATGCACACCGGAGCCTGACACAAGTTCCAGAGCCTGAGCCGGAACCACCACTTGACCCTTATCAGCAGTCTGTTTATCAGTGGGATCCGGAGGAGATTGCCAACCAGTGGCACCCCGAGGATACTCCTCAGTACACTGGGGAGGACCATTTTGATCCATGGGCATAGACCAACTTAGGCCAAAAGCCTAAGCTTGGGGGAGTACGTATTTCTCACCGACATTACATTCATGTTCACACACTCATGCCAGTTGTCGGTGCTCATACTTTTTCATTGTATTATCCATGCTAGTTTATTTTCTATTTTAAGACTTCTTGTGTGTTTGAAAACCCTTAAGAAAAACAAAAAAAATTAGTTGTAGTTTTTAGCTAGTTTACTTTACATGCCTGCAGTAGTAATAATTAAAGGAAAACCCAAAAAGATTTCTTGTTCTTCTTTTGCTTGTTGGGAGCTTTCCCGTGTAAATAGTTTTATTTCTTATCTTTGGGGTCGAGAGGAGAAGACCATGATGAAAATGTTGTGTGGCTCTCATATGCATTATTGTTGATTTAACCAAGAGCCCATATTACTTTGTCTTCTCCTGTGTATTAAATGCTTTCTGATTCCAGCTTAGTCCAATGCACATGCACTATTATTATTATCCACACCGTTCGGTTCTGCAAGTGACAGGCAATAATGATGATATATGATGAACTGATTGAGATGAGAGAAGCTGGTATGAACTCGATCTATCTTGTTTTTGTAAATATGATTAGTTCATCGTTCCTGATTCAGCCTATTATGAATGAAACATATTTGCAATGACAATTAGAGATTATAGTTGCTCATTCCATGCTTAATTTGCTAGGAGTTTATAATGGTTTACCTTGCGTGCCAACATGCTATAAAAATGGTTGTGATGTGGTATGATAGGGTGGTATCCTCCTTTGAACAATTCGAGTGGATTGACTTGGCACATATTCACGCATGTAGTTGAGACAAAATCAACATAGCCTCCGTGGTATTTATATTCATGGTGAATTATATCCTACTGATGCTTGCACTCAGTGTTGATTAATTTTAGTGCATGTTCATGACTGTTGTCGCTCTCTAGTTGGTCGCTTCCCAGTCTCTTTCTAGCCTTCACTTGTACTGAGCGGGAATACTGCTTATGCATCCACTTCCATAAACCCCAAAGTTATTCCATAGGAGTCCACCATACCTTCCTATATGCGGTATCTACCTGCCGTTCCAAGCAAATTTGTATGTGCCAAACTCTAAACCTTCAAATGAAATTCTATTTTGTATGCTCGAACAGCTCATGTATCAACTAGGGCTGTCTATATCTTCCATGCTAGGTGGGTTATTCTCACGAGGAGTGGACTCCGCTCCTCATTCACGAGAAAATGGCTGGTACCGGGATGCCTAGTCCCATTCTTAAACCAAATCAAAATAATTGCAAACAAAACTCCCCTGGGACTGTTGTTAGTTGGAGGCACCTGTTGTTTCAGGCAAGCCATGTATTGATGCTTGTTGGTGGTGGGGAAGTATAAACTTTACCATTCTGCTTGGGAACCGCCTATAATGTGTGTAGCATGGAAGATATCGAGATCTCTTGGTTGTTATGTTGACAATGAAAGTATACCACTCAAAATATTATTTATCTCTGTTTCAAAACTTGAGCTCTGCACCTCTACAAATCCATGCTTCCCTCTGCGAAGGGCCTATCTATTTACTTTTATGTTGAGTCATCACCCTCTTATTAGAAAGCACTAGCTGGAGAGCACCGCTGTCATTTGCATGCATTACTATTAGTTTACATTGAGTATGAATGTGACTGGATCTCTTTTACCATGAATTACAATGTCTAGTCAGTCCTTGATCCTCAGAGGTGCTCTGCATTTATGTTTTGTGGTCTTAGAAAGGGTTAGCAAGATACCATCTCGTTATATCATATTTTGATTGTGTTGAGAAAGTGTTGTCATCCGAGATTTATTATTATTTCTCGCTAGTTGATTATGCCGTTGATATGAGTAAACATGAGACCTAAGTGTTATTGTGAATATGGTTGGTTCATAATCTTTGCTGAAAACTTGAATGTTGGCTTTACATATTTACAACAACAAGAGCAAACAAATGTCGAGTGAATAAACACTCGACCTGAGAATAACCCGCTTAGCATGGAAGATACCGACCACCTCCTGTCGTTCCATGAACGATCCAGACACACAAAAAGGATATTTATTAGAAGTTTTTAGAGGTGGCACATGCAAATTTACTTAGGACGGCAGGGTAATACCGCATATAGGTAGGTATGGTGGACTCATCTGGAATAACTTGGGTTCAAGGGTTTTGATGTACAAGCAGAATTCCCACTTAGTACAGGCGAAGGCTAGCAAATTGATTGAGAAGCGGCCAGCTAGAGAGCAACAACGGTCATGAACATGCATTATGCATAAGTAACATTGGACACTACATGAGTAGGATATAAACACCATGAACATAAATATCATAGAGGCTATGTTGGTTTTGATTCAACTACATGCATGAACATGCGCCAAGTCAAGCCACTCGAACATTCAGACGAGGATACCATATCATCATACTAAATCACAATCATTTTAACACAATGTTGATATCCAAGATAAGTCATTATCCACTCCCATCTACTTATGCATGGCATGAGAAACTATAATCTCTAATTTTCATTGCTAACCACTACTGCAGGATGCTGCTAACGCGACACAACAATCAGAGACCCTTCGAGAAACTGTGTGCGATGCCATAATCGCAAATGGTGTTGTATGAAACCGTCAGAACTGTATAAAACGTTTGCGATGACGGATGCATCAAACACAGTTTAGGTTTTAGTTGCGTGTGCGATGAAGGGCATACGGTTCAGTTCAATTAACTGTTTGCTATGAGAAGGAACAAAAGAAATGGGCAGCCAGATGAAGGCGTGTGCGATACACAACATACGGTTCACTCGGATGAAATGTTTGTGATTAGGCAACACAAAAGAAACGGGCAGCCAGATGAAGGTGTGTGCGATATACAACATACGGTTCACTCGGATGAACTGTCTGTGATTAGGCAACACAAAAGAAACGGTCAGCCAGATCAAGATGTGTGGGATATACGGCATGCGGTTCACTCGGATGAACTGTTTGCGTTGACACAAGAGTACATTAACGGTTAAACTTAACAAGACGTTTGTGTTGTGCGATGGGATTGCATGCGGTTCACTCGCCCTTGTTGTCGCAGGTGACCTCTGGGCAACTGCTCGCTTCCCTGTGCACCTCTTCGGTACCGTGGCAACCGCCCATCGACTCTTTGCCTTTCCCTCTCGATTTGGAACTGTTGTCGCACACTAGTTCTTCCTCCCTCCACCATTTGCCTTCACCCTTCCTTCTGCCATTGTTTGATTGTCTTCTCCATGGAGGGAACAAGCTGAAAACGACCCCGTTATTCTTGCCCCGATCTGAATGATGACGCGGTGGAGGAACTCATTAATCGGTGCGACATCATCACCTCGGCTAGCATGGCAGGTTCGTTTAAGACCATTCTCGACTCAACTAATAACATCATTTCAAGGAACCCAAGGGTTCAGGAGCGGTTTGATCTCCCCTATCTTCTTCGCCGTGACCTTGCTGACTGCTGCAGGGACGAGGGAAGCCTCGCCTTGTGTAAGTTTATGCCGCTTGATAATGATACGTATGATGTTAAGATGCCATCGCTTGAGGGCAAGGCTTGGGCAGGCGCAAATGGAGATTGGGTTGTCTATATTGGGTACAATCATGAGTGGGAACTTGTAAATGTGTACACTGCCACCGGGTTCCACTTCAAAAATCTCGCATTTACTCACCGAGAGGTTTAGTACACTGGTATTCTATGTGAGTTCAAATACGATCATGCTGACTGTCGTCTGCGGAAGATAGCAATTTGTAGAGTTCCCAACCACTCTTGGGGTTAAAGGAATGCTTATGTTGTCGCTATCTTCGACAAGCTTGTTGCCGTCCTTCATGGTTCGACTCGATGGATATTGCTCAAAAATCAGTTTCTATACACGGATGAGTACTGTGATGCAATTCAATACGAGGGTCTTGTGTTTGCTGCCACCACTCGTGGCACTGTTTTTGTATGGAATCCTCATGATTTCGGTATGTTAGTCTTCCACAGTAATTATAACTGTGCCATCCACATGCATGCGGGTTAGCTAGTTTCCCTTTACTAATTAACCTTCTTGTGTTTCCAAGGTCCTGTGAACATTCTACCACCTATACTTGAAAATTTTATTCACGAGCATGAGGACGAGCAGGACCCATATACTCGTATCGCTACCGACAACTTATTCCGATGGATCACCTCTTCTTGTCTCAGATATGGGCATCGCTGATGTTACTAAGGAAGCGGTGTTGTCTCGTATGGTCGCACTCTCCGACCTATTCCAACATCCATTGCAGGGTATTCGGATGGATACCGTGTACTAGAGCCAACACCTTCTCCCCGGTTCCAGACAGTCTTGGAGGAAACTCGCTCTTCCTTGGACAAAACTATCCAATGACGGTGGAAGGCGATCCAGCTGCTGTTGACACAATGTTACTACTATTTTGAGAAGCAACTGTATCTATACCTCGGGCATTACTATGCTTCCCTACCATCCCAATATGGGTATTGAAATAGGCCGCTTCAGCCTGGATGATCAGTCCTGCGTTGGTCTCGAGATTGACAGTAGCTGGCCCTTCCAAGAGAATCACTTCTGGTTCAAAGCAAGTGTTTCCAACGCCGACGAGTGGTTGAGCTGAAGTTCATTTCATTGCTTTGTTATTTGTTGTGTGAGAAAAACTTTACTAGAATGTTTTGTTGGAAATGATCTATAATCCAACGTGTATCCTCGTTGTCGTTCTGGGTTGATGACTTGTTGAATGTAATCAATGGTACATTTGCATATGCGTCCATGAACGGGGATGTCTCACTATCTTGAACCTTATCTGCATTACTTCCTTTACCATTGCATAACGGGGTACTCTTCTCCAATATTTTATCCGCGTTCAAAAAGAGAAACAAATAAACACATCACAGGTTTACAATGTAGCATATGTAACTCATTTTGGTAAACCAGTTCAGTAGTAAGGTGGACAGGATAACATCATGAGACAAACATATATCTATGTAGTATGGTCACTGTATGGTCTATATCATTCTAGTTTATGTTACCAAATCAAGATAGATACAGTTTGAATCATATCTATTTAAGACAAAGCAGCATAGACATAATATAAGTGTGGGAAACTACACAGCAATAACAACACTTGTAATGTGCATGGCATGAGAACATAACTGTTTATTCAATTGAAACTGAAATCAACATAGAGCAAGTTACAACAGCAAACACGTTAAAGAAACAGGTTTAAAACATACATATTGCGCCATTGGAGTTTCAATTGCATCCTTCAATTTGAAATTAGTTGGTATGAGTAAATACAGTGATGTAAGAGCAAAGTAATATGAACCATAGCTACGGAACCTGACCTGAGAACAATTATTCTTTTGCTTTAAGCGTTGACTTGGGGTTCGGAGTGGTGATCCTCGTGCTTTGGGCACTGCAGTTGCCTTACTAACTGCTCGTGTTTGGGTGCTCTGTGGTGGAGACGGTGCTGTGTCAACTGGAACTGGGTTACTATCTCCTAGGGTTGGGGTTAGAAGGGGTGTAGCTGGTTCTCTGTCCAACTTGGTAGTGGTACAATCTGCGTGAGTCTGAGTTATGTGTGGTGGGGCTGGTTCTTGGGCAAGTACAACCGTGGTTCTATCTGCATCGACATGTAGCACAATCTTTTTTGAAGACCGTGTTTTTACTCCCATAGATAGTGCCATCACCCCCTCCAATTGAAATGGCTGATAAACAAGAAAATTAATCGGATGTACAGACATTGTAAGATAGACAGGTGCAATGGATAGTAGGGAAGTAAACAGGGCATGATATAATTCACATTTATGTTGTCTAACCAAACAGAATAGCAGGACATAATTTCACATATATGATGGCTAATTAAACAAGATAGCATGACACAATTTCAAATGTATGATGGCTAACTAAACAGGATAGAATGACATACAGGATGAGATGATATAACTATATTATGTCTTTAGAAAATGGGTTGTGTCGTGGTATTCTCATGGGGGGTTGCAAGACGAGAGATGCCACAGGGTGTGTCGTGGAATTGTCACGGCAGATGTCCTCGCGAAAGGACTTAGTCGCAGGGCCATCGTACGGGTTAACTTAGAGGGGTTAAGGTGGACACAAAGACACGGAGTTATACTAGTTCGCCCTTCGATGAAGGAAAGGCCTACGCCTAGTTGTGATGGGATTGATGTGATTCCGCGACTAGGGAGCAATGGCTTCGCTTAAGCCTCAATTGTTCCGTCTCTAAACCGCCGGTCGCCCCTTATATACACGGGTTGACGCCTCGCCGGTTCATGAGTCCCGACCCGCTCATACAAGTGTCCGCCCGGTCTTTCTCTCTAATCTTACAAAGACAAGTTACAATACTAAGGCGGTTTACATCACGGACCCTTAATTCACCTCTCGGCTCGGGCCTCCTCCGTGGCCCCGATCTTGATTTAGGTAACCCGGCCCCTCCAGTATGGTTCACACTCGAGAGTTATCTCCCCAACATTAGGCCCCATTGACTTGAACCGTTCATGTTAATCTTCAACATCTTCAGAAACTCTTGATCTCCCTTCATATTCCGAAACCGCCATCTGCTTGAATCGCCGGACGCTATCCTCCGATCCCCGTGTCGTATGCCGACGCCATCTTTAATAAAGAAATCCAAACAAGAAGATTCCCTTCCTTTAATGCTATCCTGAAATCGAGGCGATCACGCGCCGTCCGCCGCTTTTGACTCCTCGATTCTCGCTACCGTTAATTGCTCCGGTCCCTTATAAATAGACCGGCAGCCCCTTTCTTCTTCTTCTTCTCCTTCCTCGCGATGCTCCAGCCCTCGAAGCTCGCCGTCAGCCCGACCTTCCAATCGCCGGCACAACGCCGGGTCGCTGCATCAACCTGATCGATCGAAGTTCTCGCGCCTCCGCGTTTTGCTCATCGTAAGGTCCTTTCAAGCCCTAGATCCCATCTCAAGATCCTGTTCATCTCGTAGTTCATAGGTGTTCATATCAGTTTCTTCATACCTGCTCGCCATGGCCAGATAACTCAACCGCATTATACATCCTGTGCGGGTGACTCGCCCGCCATCGCTTTGACTCTTTATGCATCTTTTCCTTTTGCTCAGATCCTCTAGTTTAGCACGCCCAACCTTCCTCGCTTTTTTATGAGGCTTGCATAGGTCGAGAAGTTTTTCATCAAACTTCGTAGATCTAGATTACTTCCATTCGCATGTGAAAACTGTTTCGCCCATACTTAGTAGATTTGTCGGCTCTGCCTCTTTGGCGTTTGACTTTTGATAGCTAATCCGCTACCCATTAGTCCTCGCTAAACCGAATTGAAAGCTAGCCGCCAAAATGCCGTTTAATCATTGTATAATATGCTCGAACCTTTTAACGGTGAACCGCTTTTCCTTTTCTTTCGCAGCTTTAGTCTTCCTGAATGGCCCTCAATTCTCAGCTTGCAATTGGGTCCGGTCCAAGATCATCAAACGCAACTCAACGGTTACGCCACCACCGGCGCCTTTGGCTCCAAAATGTCCTCCATCGGCGTGTTCCGATGGCGAATGCCCCCGAGCCTCAAGAAGGAGAAGTAATTGTGTTTATGCAGCACTTAGACCGGGATTCTGCCCACCCGTTCAAAATTCTTCCGGACGCCCTTGCTAGTTTTAAACTCCATCCGCAGGATATTGGCCCGAACTCGTGTCAAACATATGCAATTTTCAAGTCTTCGTGAAGTCTATCTTCAAGAAGAACCATCTGTGGAGCTGTTCCGGATTTCTTCCACTTGAACCGTCAGACAGAATTTTCTCGATGGTCCCAACACGTAGCTGGGCGCGCTTTCAATCCGTAAGAGGAAGGAAGTGGACTTTCTCACGCCAAACACCACAGCCATCCAAAAGATTGGAACCAAATCTGGTTCTATTGCCGAACACTGCTCCTGCCAACGAGAATCCTTTGCGGGTTACCGCCCTCACCGCTCAAGAACCATCATCCGCTGCCTTTACGCTTAACCGCCATGAACGGAAGAACTTCGCGCCCAAATTATCAAGCTCCGGCTCTAATGGCCAATGGCTTAACCGTGTGGACCTTGTGCGGTGTTGGGTTTCTTGGGGCGTTTTGCCACTAAGCCGCCGCCCGGATTGATGCACGAGTACACCGGCAGCCTCAAAGACCCTCAAAGACGCCACGAGTTGCCCATAATCGAACTTGAGGTCACAGAGATTGTAAAGAAGATGCTTGATGAACCGATCTCCGCTCAAGAGCCTAACCGGTTGGCTCCATTCTGTGTTGCCAACAAACCGCCGCGTAAAGCTCTACTCACCGCTGGCCCTTAATACTTTGTTGATATACATTAATCCTTGTTACTTCAGTGACAGCTCCTTCCGAACGCACTCAAACCGCCCGGGCGCCAAGGTAAAGTCCAAGGCCACCAAGAAGGCAGGCAAGAAGAAAACCGCCGAGTCCTCCGATCCGCCAAGGACGAAGAATTAGAAGCTGAGGTAAAACTTGATATTCTTATGAGGGAGCCGCCAGAACCGCTTTCCGCTTTGTGTTTCTTCTGCTTATGATTTGTCCTTTGTATTCCTTTTTATCGACAATTTTACCTCCTGTGATGATGCTGAAGCCACCATGCCGACCTTCGTTGAGGTAATCATTCTTTCTTCCGAATCCGCCTTGCGCCGTTAAAAGAATTCGTCATACCGTCCGGAAAGTGAAAAATATCATTCCTGTGCTTACTTGAATCCAAACCTTTCCTTGAAGACACAGCAGGTGAAGAGCGTCAGACGACCCGCACAAGGCTAACGGATTACCTCATCCGTTTACTGTGACACACCAACCCGGAAGCGCCGCCCGTGAGGTGACTTGTTCTCCGAAAAGCGTTATCCCTTAAAAGGTTTCTTCCGATGTCCTCTCAATCCGTCGACCAATTATCGTGGCCTCTTCCAACTCTTCCGCGGTTCATCAACCACGAATCGCCTCCGCTTAAAGTTGCCGCAGGTACGCAAATCGCTGTCCACCAATTCGGTTTACAATTGCCTTGGTCGATTTGTTTTAATCCAATTCTGAATCTTGCAGCACCAAGGCTTGCTTGAGTAAGAAAGCGAAAACCCTTGATCCTATCGGATGTTGATCCGAAAAGACCCCAGAGCAAACCCATGAAAATCCTGAAGTCGCCAAAATAGCTCGCGAAGTTGTACCGAGACGACATTGCTGATCCGCTGTAAACCGGACCGAGGCCCAAGTGGAAACCTCGATCCTGCTCCACCGAAGTCCGCCACAGAGCGGGTCATAATCGTTGAACCGCCGAGCCGAGTATGAAGGCGCCAAGCCCAAAGAAGACCGCCAATCCGGACAGCCCAATCAAAATGATGATGTCATTGTGACGGCATCGCTACACCACTCCTGGTCAACCGGTCATTTAGCAAAACACAGCGCCAAGGACGAGTCTGCCACTATGAATAAAGATAAGGGAAGACTGATCTGTCACTTATGACAACTTCTCCGCCCAAGAACTTCACTCCGGAGCTGAACCGCTCTACACAAGCCGTGACTTTGAAGCTGGTCTGTAAACCGTATGAAGGACCGCTATGAGGTAATGAGTTATGCCTTTCTTGTACTTTGGCTGTATAGTTTCTTGTACTTTGGCTGTATAGTAGCCCTAAGGGTCGGTTCAACTTAGCATAGTTAAACCGACTTAACTTTGCATAAAAACATACGCTTTAAACTGCAGATAGTAGCCCTAAGGGTCGGTTCAACTTAGCATAGTTAAACCGACTTAATTTCAGATCCTCATAGCAAACCGAGATCAACTAGCCATTAGCCCCCAAGTGCCAAGTTGAATATTTATATTGAGCTTGGGACTTTATAATGAAACACCTAACGTGCTCCCTTTGTTATCGTAATGAAATATACCAAAGAACCGTGCAACTCAAGGACCTTCGAGCCAACTGAAACTCAACAAGCAGAAACCACCAAGGCCAAGGACGAATTGAAAACTGCCTTGGCCACTATGGAACAGCTGAAGGAGTGGTATAAACCGAACGGGCCAATCGACACCGAGAAGGCCGTTTGAAAAACGGGCGGAAGAAGTCAAGCAGCTCTTAAACCGTGATCAAGAGCTTACGGACTCAAACGCCAAGTGCATGCCATGACCTCTCGCCATCTTTGGTAAGAAAATTTGCACCGATTATCTCAATTTTGATATTTCCGCCGGTTTAACCTGAGCTGTCCGAAACCGTGCAGCAAGCGACATGATATGGGCTCGATGTGCGGAAGAAGCTCAAGGCCGCTTATACGCTGATTGAGCAGATGTATACCGCGCCCAGCGAGTCATATGTGCCACATCATACGACAACACGGCGCCGCCCCTCGATCGAGATACATCGACCGCTGTCCATGGTTCCGGACAGCTTGAAGAGTTGAAGCGATCCGCTGCCCGGCTGGCACCCCATCGCTCGACTCGCGCAAGGCGTGATAGCAGATCTTGATCCGCGGACATAGCCAAGGGTTTCTAGCGCCAAGAGAACGGTGAAGTTTTGACAATGACACCTCAAACGGATAACAAAGGAGATGCGTCACGGGCGAAGTCAACTGGCAGCAGGTTAACCCGCGTTCACCGCTTTTTATGACGCAACAACAAGCGGTGGAATTTGTCATTCCTGAAGTGCGTAGCCTTGTTCCTCCAATCCGTAAGCACACTTATGCCCCTCGACGCTGATCCGCTGAGCTTATAAGTGAAGAGGCTGTCTTTCGTGCCTTAACCCGGATTGACCGGTCTACCAATGACTTCCGGCTCGGGTGATGAAGAGGAAGAAGTTGAACCGACGCCAGCGCCTCTACCTCACGCCAACTCGGGCGAAGAAGCGTAATCCGCAAGCCGGGTGACGCCCGAATCGCTAGTCATAACGCCACGTGAAACGCCGGCCTTGGAAGGCTTTGTAATAGGATAGTCAAGACTTTGTTTTGAACAATGCCTTTATGACCTCACCAGATCCTCTGCATGGTGATACTGACATCGTGGATTGATGAACCGTCAACTTAGTTCGCCCGCAATCACAAATTTTTAAACCGCCACGGCGGCTTGTGTCGCCATCCGCTTGTGACGCTTATATATTTATATAAGAAAATGTTAAGGCATATGATCAAATGTTATGATACAAAAATACCGCCAGCTGCCGGGCATGCAGTTGGCCTAGCCAATCTTGAGGCGGAGGTTGTGTAAACCATTACCGCCAAAGGAGAAACCAACTCCTGTGTTTAGCATGCCGGTTTACCGTAAACCGTGGTCGGGCATGACAAGCCCCCGTTACTCCATAAGGGATGTTAACAGAAAAATCAAACCGAACAAAATCACCGGATTAGAAATGAACCGAATTCCGCATTCGACAACTTGAATCCGGTTTTAAAAGGTTGTCGGTTTAAGAAGGCAAACAAAAATCAAATAACTGGTATGAAAACCACATGGAAGCAAAGGCAATGATAAAAACGCTTGCAAGAAGAGGCTGATCGAGCCTCGATCGATGGTGTTACCATGGTCGGACAGGACCAAGCTCCCCATAAGGTGTAGCGATGGTTCAAGGCAGCCAGGTCCCCAACTCAAATCGTGGCATTATGCCGATCAAGTGGCATGGCAATGGTTCGGGTTCACCAAGCCCCTAAGTGATTCTATGGCCTTAGGCCACCAAGAGGCGGATCGGTTCAGACGTGACCATGTCCCTGTGATCTGGTGGCTTTCCCATCAAAAGGTGTAGCATTGGTTCGACACGCCAAGCCCCCAAGTGACAAAACTTCAAAAGCAAGACCAAGGGTTAAACCGAGGCCGCTTTGCAACAACATCTCCATGTACCCAAACCGACTTTTACGTAACGGATACCCCGCTTAGCCGAGGATCCGTTTATTGCTTTTATTCATAATATATACATTGTCTTAATATGTACATAAGTGGAGCCGATGGCTCGTATAATAAGGTCAAGATGAGCTATGTTCCATGGCTCGTTGGTCTCTCTTCGACGCGGCGTGAGTCTTTTCGCCTCGAACATCGATCGATAGTATGACCCGCTGTACAAATTCTTGCTGACCACAAAGGGCCCTTCCCAAGGTGGGGATAGCTTGTGCATATCTGTTCGGTCTTGAATGAGCCAAGCACCAAGTCTCCTCCCGAAGGTTCTTGTTCTAACCCGCCGATCGTGATACCGACGAAGATCCTGCCGGTAAATCGCCGAACGAGCAGCCGCCATATCTCGCTTCTTCATCCAGCCGATCCAAATCGCCCCGCCGTGCTGCCTCACTATCGGCCTCAACATAAGCCGCCACACGGGCGAAGTCATGACGGATATCGCAGGGAAGGACCGCCCGCCCATAGACCATAAAGAACGGTGTGTATCCAAAGTGGATCTGTTAGGGGTAGTATTGATACTCCATATCACGATGGTAGCTCTTCTACCCAACAACCCGGCGCCCTTTCCAAAGGGACCATAAGCCGGGTTTAATACCTCTCAAGATCTCCCGATTAGCCTGCTCCGCTGACCATTGGACTCGCGGTGGGCCATCAAGAAACATCAAGCCGGATGTGCTCGCTCACAAAACTCCTTCATGGCTCCCTTGGACAAATTAGTGCCATTGTCCGTGATGATGCTGTGTGGAAACCCAAACCGAAAATCACCTTTTGATGAACTGAACCGCCGTACGCATCACACTTGCTAACAGTGCTCGCCTATCCACTTTGTAAATTTATCAACAGCCACCAACAGTGGGTCTTCTTGTCCTTGGACCTTTGAAAGGTCCAACCATATCCAGCCCCAAGTCGCAAACGCCAAGTAATTGGAATCATCCTCAATTCTGGGCCGATACATGAGCACGCCTCGAAAACTTTTGGCAACCATCACATCGTCTCGACCAGATCTTCCGTGATCAAGATGGGCAACAACCAATAGAAACCGTATGGAACGCTTTGGCCACCAAGGACTTTGAACCGCGTGGTGACCACAATCCCTTCATGGATCTCACGCAATATCTCACGGCCTTCGTCAGGGACACACAACGCTGAAACGCCTCGACACACCGCAACGATGCAACTCGCCTTATATATGGTCATAGACTTAGACCGCCGAACTATCTGTCGGGCCAGCGCCTCATCTTCCGTAACTCGCCCGTTCATATATGCCAAATAAGGAGCGCCCAACCGAATGACATGCAAGGTTGCCACCAACCGAGCCTCCGGATCAGAATAGCCAAATCAACTTCATCAGAAGCTTAACGACGGATTGTGCAAGACGTCAAGGAAGACATTGGGCGGACCGTTTACGTTGAGAGCCCAGCCGCTTAGAGCATCCGCCGCTTCGTTCTTCCGACGATCCACATGGTCCACCTGATATCCTTTAAAGTGCCCCGCAACAATATCCACCTCCCGACGGTACGCAGCCATGAGTGGATCTTTGAATCCTAAGTACCGATACTTGCCGGGCCACCAAGTCCGAGTCACCAAAGCACTTAACCCGCTGAGATTCATCTCCTTAGCCATCCGGAGGCCATGGAGCAAAGCTTCATACTCAGCTGCATTGTTAGTACAGGAACATTGCTTAAGAACGTAATGTAACTTGTCACCTCGTGGGAAGTTAACACGACTCCAGCCCCGAGCCTCCAATTGCCTCGGACCCATCAAAGTGGATGGTCCAATAGGTATGATCCGCTTTTCTTCAGTGCTTGCAACTCCGCCCAATCATTAATGAAATCCACAAGTGCCTGAGATTTTACCGCCGTCCGAGGCACATACCTTAAACCGTGGCGCCCAAGTTCTATAGCCCACTTAGCAATCCGCCGCCGCTTCCGGTTCTATATGATATCGCCTAAAGGAGCTGAATCGACCACCGTGATGGGGTGCCCTTGGAAATATTGCTTCAGCTTCCGCTTGCCATAAAACTCCATATACCAGCTTCGCCAATGCGGATATCTTTGTTTAGACTCAATGAGGACCTCGCTGATGTAATAAACCGCCGTTGAACCGGATACTCCTTCCCCGCCTCCTTCCGCCCACTACAATGGCTACGCTGACCGCCTGCATTAGCAAAGAACATATAACAGAGCGCTCCTTGTCAATGGGAGCGGCGAACAAAGGGTTGGCCAACCGCCGCTTTAAGTCCTCCAATGCTTCATCAGCGGTGAACTCTGCATTTAACTGATCCGCTTTCTTCAAAGATCCGTACAAAGGAATGGCCTTTCTCCTAGGCGGCCGATAAACCGGCTTAGCGCAGCAATCCGACCTGCCAAACGTTGGACATCATTGATACACTTTGGCTTAGCCAGGGAGGTGATAGCTGTAATCTTCTCCGGATTAGCTTCAATCCCCCTGTTGGACACAAGGAAACCCAATAACTTGCCTGCCGGAACACCAAAAACACACTTGGCCGGGTTAAGCATCATCTTGTACACCCGCAAGTTGTCAAAGGTTTCTCTCAAATCCTCAATCAGTGTTTCCTTCTTCCTTGACTTAACCACAATATCATCCACATAAGCATGCACATTACGGCCGATCTGTTTATGCAAGCAATTCTGTACGCAACGTTGATAAGTTGCTTGGGCGCTCTTGAGCCCAAAAGGCATAGATACATAGCAGAAAGCTCCAAAAGGGGTGATAAACGCCGTCTTCTCCTGGTCCTTAACCGCCATCTTAATCTGATGATATCCGGAATATGCATCCAAAAACTCAAACGCCACAACCCGCCGTAGCATCAATAATCTGGTCAATACGGGAGGGCGAAGGATCTGCCGGACAAGCCTTGTTAAGATCTGATAATCCACACACATGCGCCAAGTGCCATTCTTCTTAAGGACCAACACCGGATTAGCAAGCCACTCGATGGAAAACTTCAACGATAAACCCTGCCGCTAAGAGCCCGCAACCTCCTCTCCAATGGCCTTGCGCTTTTCCTCGTTAAACCGCGAAGAAACTGCTTTACCGGTCTGCATTTGGGATCGACATTAAGAGTGTGTTTAGCGAGTTCCCTCGGTACACCTGCATGTCAAGGCTTCCATGCAAAATGTCCCGATTCTCACGGATGAACTCGATGAGCGCGCTTCCTATTTAGGATCCAAGTTAGCACCGATGGTGAACTGCTTGGACGAATCGCCGCACAAAATCAACAAGTTTAGTCTCACCACCGACTTAAACTTCAAATCCGGATCGTGCTCAGTAGTTGGCTTTTTCAATGGGGTCATATCCGCCGGATCAACATTGTCTTTATAATACTTTAACTCCTCGTGGCACAAACCGACTCGCATAAGCCGCATCACCTTCCTCGCATTCCAACGCAATCCGCGGCTCCCGGAACCGTTATCGCCCTTTGTGACCCGCATTTTCAGCTGCAAATAAACATAACAAGGCCGTGCCATAAACTTAGATAAGCCGCCGCCCAAACAGGCGTGGTAAGGGCTTTGGATTTTCACCACCTCAAACGCCAATGTCTCCGATCCGAGTCATGCTCATCTCCAAAGGCTACCTCCAGAGCTATCTTACCGACCGGCACGCTGACTTGCTGTGCACCACACCGTGAAACACTCGGCCGACGGCCCGAGATGCCTATCCGCCAACCCCATACGCCGGAAGGTCTCGTGAGTACAAGATGTTGATGCTGCTTCCTCCATCCATAAGCACTTTGGTAAACTTGTATCCTCCCACCACTAGGGCTAGCTGACCCGGATTGTAAACCCGGGGAGGATGATCCTCTCTACTCCATACAATAGGCTGCTCCGACCAGCGCAGTAATGCGGTGCGGCCGGTTCAACAACACCGACCGCCTCTTCAAGTTTCCGGTCTCGCCTGTCCAAGCTGGTGGTAAAAACATGGTACTGCCCACTGCTCAACCGCTGGATTACTTTGGTAACCCGATCGCTGTTTGTTGATTGTAACCCCTTGGTTCTGATTATTCGATTGTTTTGATTGTTCTCGATTGCCTTGCCCGCCCGGATTACCACCAAACCCCGGGCCGGAATTTCTCCATCAGAATCCGGGCGGACTCCTGAACCGCCGGGCCCTTGATCATACCGAAAGCATTAGAATTTTTGAACTCCCGCATAATATAACAATCCTTCCAGAGGTGGTTCGCTGGTGTCTCCTTCGCCCCATGCTTCGGACAAGGTTGATTCAATAGGTAATTCAAACGCCCGGATTGTGACCTTCGCACCGCCTCTGTTTGATTGCTTACCTTTGCGCCACGACCCTTGTCCTCGCTGTTGGTGTTGGCTACGGCCCATGTTACCGTTAGCCTTACGCTTGTTTCCCCATTGCCCGTCAATGGTGCTGCTGGCTCGACTTGCTATTCGCTTTCCTTCCCTACTTCGTCATCCTCGCACTCGGATCCTTGGTACTATCGTAATCAGCATACTTTACCAAAACGCCCATGAGCGTGCCCATGTCATTGCAAAACGCTTCATGCACTCCAGCTTTAACTTCAACGGTTCAAACCGCAGCTTGGCTTCTAGGGTTAAAATAGGGAATCAGGTTGATCCGTCTCGATGAATGTAAACCTCCAAACGCGCGCACTCCAATGTGTTGTAGATTCTCCTCCGCCGACACAAGCCGCCAAATCCACCACGCATATGGGCTGTTTACAGTGTCTTTGAAATTTTGAATGAACCGGTCCAGAATCGAGTCCACGAACTAACCGAGTTGGTGGCAAATTTTTCAACCAAGCACGGGCCGCATCTTCCAACATCATGGTGAAATACTTACACGCAGCTTCGCCCACATCCAGCATCTCCATGGCCATCTCATAGCTTTCTATACACGCTCGAGCCAAATCGGCGGTATAATTGGGCACCTTGCGCTGCCTTTGAAGTCCTTAGGCAAACGCACATTGCGTAAAGCGGGACGAGGCAAGGCACCCCAATGAGCCGGACGTGACCCCGGCTCAAGATGGTCGGACGAACCGCGCGAGCTGATGGTCTCATGTTGCGCCGCTTAACTCGCCTCCCTCGCGTTCTCGCCCGTCCACCACCACTTGAGCGCCTTCGCCACCGCCGGATTGTTGCTCGAGGCGGACCGCGCTGCGCGCTGCTTGACACGGCCGGTTCATCTCGCTACCGCTATAACTCCGCTTGGGCGGGGGTGGAGGATCCGTCCCGATCAGATGAATACGCTCGCCGAGCTGTGACCGCCCCGAGGAGCTCCTTGACCCGCGTGTTTCACCGCCGTGGTGAATCGCCGATCGAATCGCCCAATCGCGCCGCAGCCGCGATAAGGTTGTCCATCGAGTTGAGTAGTGACCCGAGGTGTTCAGACAGTCTGGGCGCGCCAAGATGATGGCGAGGCTGATCTATCACACGAGGCTGAACCGCGCGCCATCCTGTGTGCTTCCGCCGTTTACCACCGTGGCGGATTATCGTCCCTCGCCCTCGGGTATTGAAGAGCTCTTCCTCGAAAACTGAAGGCAAACGGATCTGTATTTCCTTTTCATGACTTCATGTGATGCACTCGATCCAAAGATGAGCCTATAAACTCACAGATCCAAAGCGCCTGCTCACCGCCATCCTCACGTCTGCCTCGCCAGATCCGCTTTAGCTTTAGCGATCTGTTCTTCACCCTTGCAATCTCGCGCAGTGTGGTCCTGATCCGCCGGTTAGCCTTCTTCCATGAGCGCAGCCATGCGCCAAATAACTCGATAGAACTTGAGCCGGCGGGCGACAGGCCTCCTTCCCGCTGCCACCATCGCATCGAACCGGGCGATTTATGGGCGCCATGGGTCGAAGAGTGAAGCATCGCCAGTGTACCGCCATGAAAATTCCAACCCGCTGGGTAGATCAAAGAGTCCGAATACTCTCCGCCGGAACAGCCTCGATCCGCCATCTTGCAGCTGGTACAAAGACTCGGTTTCTCCGGCGGATGACTCATCGCCAGAGTAGACAACGGTTTCGCCGCCAGATGCTGATCCGCCTCATAGTCTCCGTGGACGACTCCCACGAAAGCACGCTTGACAGCCAGTTTAGCCAGGGTAGGACTCTTCCTCGCTCACCGAGCTGCTCTCGACGGGTCGGTGCAGATGTCCGCCCAGCCCTGGCTCGCCGATCTTGCCGATGAAAACGTATGCCACCAAAGGGGACCCGGTACCATACTCGATCGAGCCGCCTCGGGCCCCACCGCATCGCCGATAGAGTTTGCCGCGACGACTCTTAGTCATCCGCCCATAGCATAGCCTTCGAGTCCTTCGAACTTGCCTCTAAGATCATCAAACCATCGCGGCGATAGCCCCACGGTGGCGCAAACCGTCGTGGAATTGTCACGGCAGATGTCCTCGCGAAAGGACTTAGTCACAGGCCATCGACGGGTTAACTTAGAGGGGTTAAGGTGACACAAAGACATGGGAGTTATACTAGTTCGCCCCTTCGATGAAGGAAAGGCCTACGCCTAGTTGTGATGGGATTGATGTGATTTCGCGACTAGGGAGCAATGGCTTCGCTTAAGCCTCGAATTGTTCCGTCTCTAAACCGCCGCTGGTCGCCCCTTATATACACGGGTTGACGCCTGCCGTCTGATGGAGTCCCGACCCGCTCATACAAGTGTCCGCCTGGTCTCTTCTCTCTAATCTTACAGACAAGTTACAATACTAAGGCGGTTTACATCACGGACCCTTAATTCACCTTCGGCCTGGGCCTCCGTGGCCCTCGATCTTGACGAGGGTAACCTGCCCTCCAGGCGGTTCACACTCGAGTTATCTCCCCAACAGGTGGCTTAGTGTGAGGGCAAGACTGCTGCCGGAATATCCGGGGACGGGTATGCGAGTAGCATGCGGTGGTTTAGCCAGGTTCGGGGCTCTCCGGAGAGATAACACCCCTACTCCTGCATGTCTAAGTATATGTGGTATATCTTGCACGGAGTTGCTCCTAGAGCTGTATTGGGCTGAAGGCAGTAGCAAGGAGCTAGCTAGCTAGTGTGTGGCGTGAGAGCCAGGGAGCCATTGTGGCCGGCTAGTCTAGTGTGCAGGCATGCCCGTGAGGGCATGTGTGTCCATGCGTGAGAGTGTGTGTCCCCTCTTGGATGGATGGATGAGGTCTCCTTTTATAGTGTGAAGTAGCTTAGGATGTAAGCTAGGTAGTGGCATGGGCAAGGCATGGTGGGTGTCATGCTTGTCCCCTGGGCACTTTATAGAATAGTGCCAAGGGGACATGTACACTGTAGATGACGCTGCGATGTGGATGTCTTGTCGGTGTCGGGTCGAGCTGCAGTCGGCAGCCGGCTGGTTGGCGCAGTCGGTAGTCGGCAGCCGGCCAGGGGGCTGGCCGGGTGGCGAGTCGGTCCGGGCAGTCGGACAGGGGGCCGCCTGGGCGGCCTGAGTAGTCGGACTGAGGGGCTTTGCTAGCCCCGATGTCTTGAAATATCGTCTTGCCGTCTTCGGGGTACACGTCACCAATAACTCTGACAGGTTGGCATGCCATAATTCAGATACATGTTGTCTATGTAAACATCTTGGCATGATATAATTCAAATATATGATTTATATACTAAGAAAGTGAGCAGAGGGCAATCACATATATGATGTGTCAACTAAGGAGATGGCATTCAATATTGTGCATATGATGTAAAAACTAAGCATGCAATACAACATATGCATGATATGAGTAATATAACCCTGCCAAGTTTGAGCATACACCTCAGGGGGGGTAATAGGACTGGTCATCTCTTCAATCCTCCTCTCAAGAGCTATCTCAGATCCAGAAGATATCTGCTTCAGCAGTAGCATTGTCTACTCAAGACCTTGTTTTCACTCCAGCATTTCTCCATCACCAATTCAAATGGCTGATGCACAGTGAAGAGCAGTTGAATATACAAACATTGTTTCATAAATGCAATGAGAAATACAAAAAAAGGATGGCATGATATAATTCACATATATGATGCTTGGCTAAATAGCATGGCATTGCATAATTCACATATATAATGCCTTGCAACAATATAGCATTGCATAATTCACATATATAATGTCTTGCAACAAGATGGCATCACATAATTCACATATATGGTAATTAGACACTAAACAGGTGGCATTCACACAAAGCATGTCTAAACTAAGCAAATGACATAGCAATGCAAGATACCATACGCACGATATGAGCAATATAACCCTGCCAACTTAGAGCATGCACCTCGGGGAATAGGACTGGTCATCTGTCTCTAATCCTCCTCCGAGGAGCTATCCGTAATCAAAGAAGACATGCGCTTCGCCGATAGCATTGTCTCGCTCAATACCTTGTTTCCACTTCAAATTTTTCCATGACTGCGTTTAATGGCTTATGCACAGGAAGAGTAATTGAATGTACTAAAATTGTTGACAAATATAACACGTAACAAAAAAATGATTGCATGATATAATTCACATATAAGATGACTGGCTAACCAGGGTGGCATTGCAAAATTCACATATATGATGCCTGGTTATACAAGATGGCATTGCATGATTCACATATACGATAAAGAAAGTAAATAGATGGCATTGACACAAAGCATATCTAAACTAAGCAGATGACATATTTGATGTATCCAGTAAGCAATGCAATGCACCCTATGCATCATATTACCATAATCAGCATGCCAAGTTAAAGCGAAGACCTCAGGGGGTAAATAGGAGTGGTCTTCTCCTTCTGAATCCCCCTTAGAACAGTTATCTTCCTCTTGATTACGATCCGAAATGGGTGGAGGGGGGCTTCCTTTGCGCCCACCATGGAGCGACGTCTGCATGAAATTTTATTACCATGCAAGGCTTGTCTCTTTTGCTCTACATGTTCAGTTCCATTGTGTACAATAACTGACATGCATAGGAATAAAACATAGTGAGATTATGTAAGGAGTGCATGCACAAATCCAGAGTGATGGGTAGCAAACTATGGATAGAACGAAAACCAATGATAGCAGACAGATAATAGCTTTAGTTAAAAATACAGATAATGGCTCCTTTAATGCTTGTTTGCACCCAACATGAAACTCATAGTAGACACCCGAGATTAACCAGATAGTAGACAGATAGTACTGATTGCTGCCCCAATATGTACCCCACAACCATTTAAAAACTCAAGTTTCAGCATTAGTTTGGACCTGACTCGGAGTCTAATAGGTGAACACGGTGATAAAGTAGCATGTCATCATATTAAGCGATGCATAACGTAAGCAGACACGGAAGAGTGCGACCTCTCTTGCGGACTCGTGTAGTCCTCAAGGTCATCTGCTCAGTTGATGATGGTAATGCGGTTGTCGTGGCTGCCGACGGTGGGGAAGAAGATCTGAGGCGGCGAAAGACAGTCTGGAGAGCGGATCCATGCTGTGGTGAACCCATCCGTCGTTGGAGTAGCTGAGCTGGGGTGGAACACAGCGCAGCAGGAGCGACAAACCACACAAGGTTTTCATTGACACATATCTGTAACAGAAGTAATTATGTAAGGGCTTGTTTGAATTTGAGGATTCTAACAATCCAGGGATAGGAAATAGATAGGAATAGGATAGGAATGCACGTGCAAAACAGAGAATTTAAAGACACAGGATTTATGCCAATCTAGGTGTTTGATTCACAAGAATTGGAAGATCACAGGATGCAAAGAAGCAAGGTGAGATTAAGTCAAACCATGAGAAAATGTACGGTTATAATGCTATTATGATACTATCTCTTAGTCTTGTGCTTCATGAATAGGAATTTGAAAAGGAGGACAAGTTGAAATTAAAATTCCTATGGTTTTTCTTTCAAGGAGAAACTAAAGGAACAAATCCTACAGTTTTCCTTTGCTCCATTCCTTTGAACCAAATTCATGAATAGGAGTACCATAGGAAACTTTCCAATTCCTATGTTTTTCCTTCACTTTTCCTTTCAAGCATTGGCGATTCTAGTAGGCAGGCTTGAGCAAGGAAAAGTCTACACTCAAAAAATGTTTTGTGCTACTTCTATTACTTTGGACCCAGGCCACTGCCCTACTAGCTCAAATCCCAGGCCCATCGACAAATGCACAACTCAAACGCAAGATAGATTAATAATGATGATGCTCAAGAGAGTCCATCACGGATAGCTAAGTTGTTCGGTACCTCACCACAGGTCATATAGTAGGAGAAACTAATCATATTTCACGTTACTGCGGGTGCTCAGTGGACAATATATATAACATATAGAGTAAAAAAGAGGTGCAACAAGTGTACAACCTCTTTGGTGAACCCATATTGATCTCAGCGTGATTGGGTTGGTTGGTGAGGATGATCCGGCTGACTTGGTTGTCGGAGGAGGGAATAAGATCTTAGGCATCTTGAGATGGAGCCCGGGGTACTGCTCCGCTGTGATGGAGGGTTTCGTCGTTGGAGCAGCTCCGGTGAGTTGTACGACACCGAGGCTGAAGCAGGACAGGAGAGACAACATTAACCTGAGTGGAATTCTAATAGCATCTCCAATAGATGACGTAAAATACATAACCACAAAGTGCCAGATGTAAAATTCATCAGCCGCTCATCTCTGAACTTAACTCTCAAAACTTAATTTAACTGTCGACTGAACTTAACTGTCGAAACTAAATTTTGCTATCGAAACTGAATTTTACTGTCGAAACTGAATTTTACTATCGAAACTGAACGCACTAGCTGGTAGCGTAAAAGCAAGCAAGCAGCAGCAAGTAGCAGAGCCGGGCAGCTAGTCGTGTATCAAAGATCGTGAGGCTACCTAAGCCGCCAGCCACCACCGCCGAACAGCCGCCTCACACCGTGGGTGGCGGTGGCGCCCGCCCGCCCGCCTCAAACCACTCCCCACCGCCGGTCCGCCGCCCGCCATCCCTCTAGGCCCCCATGCCGAGCTTTTTCTCCAGCGATCCCCACGCCACCACCCCACCACCGCCGGCGACCACCGCCCCCACCCTGAACCCTAAGATAGATTCTGGATACCTTCTGCAAGTCCCCTCCCCGCTGCAAGGGTGGTTCTTCCTTAATTCACGACGAGCCCCCCACCTCTGAAAAATTGATCGACCCAAAAGTCAATTCAGTCGATTGAAGTGTAGCTAAATCGGAGCAGCATCACAAGCAAGAGCAAGAGCAAGAGCAGCAGCGCGAGGAAGAGCAAGAGAAATAGCAAGAGCATACCAAGCAGGGGACCGAGAGCAAGAGTAGAGCAGCAGCGCGAGCGAGAGCTAAAGCAGTAGCAGCTCCAACTGATGTGGACGTCGCCGCCGTGGATGAAGCCGCGCCGTGTCAGCTCGGGACCGAGCACCGGCAGCACCGTGAGATCGAATCAAGAAGAATATGTGGCGATTAGTGTACAACCTCTTTGGTGGCGCTGATTAGGCCTCAGCTTCATCCGAGGAAACGGTGATGATGATGCTCTTCCGGTGGTGCAGGTGAAGATGGCGGTGTGGGAATGGAGGTGGCACGAAAGACGAGGGGAATGTCGGGGCAGCTCCTTGGAGGTGGAGGACGGGGTGGCTGAACCGGCGGGACGACGAGATCGACGACGAATCCTCATCTGGTACGGTGGATGAGGGATGTCGAGGTGTTGTTGTGGACAATGTCGTCGGGGAAGAGGCTCTGGCTGGGTGGCGGACGGAGGAGGGTGTGGGGCTTCGCGGGTTTTTGCGCCCTCGGTGTTCGAATGGGTGGGCGGCGGGATGGGTGTGGGGAACCATGGCTTAGGGACGCGCTTGTCCGAAATGTGGGGTAAGTTACGGAATTACCCCCACCAATTTGAGCTAGGCAGTTCTTTCGGTTCAGGGGTATCACGGGCATTTCGCGTGTCGGGATTTCACAGGAGGTGGGAGTTTTCGCGCGCGTTGTAATTTTGGAATAGCAAGTTGCGGGTTGAGATGGAGGGAGTTGTCGGAGCACAACTAGGCAAAGATATATCTTAAATACTTCGGGGTAACAAGTCGTGGGTTGAAGAGGCGGGAGTTTCGTAGCACGATAGAGAGAGACGCTAGCTGGAAATTTCGGCATAACAAGGCCCGGCTTGAAATTTCGGGAGAACAAGCTTAACATGTACCAAAAAAAACACATTTCGCACCTCATAACTAGAGAGAGCTATGTCCTGTTTTACTATATTACTAGAAATGCACTCAAATACAACAAAAAACAAAAAAATCAGGACAACAAACATAACGTGTACAGTACCAAAACAATTTGCACTTCCCTCAACAATAAAAAAAAGAATGTGTGTTGTCTAGCATATTGTTGGGGATATTACTACTGGGTGTAAACCGGCCAGGACAGGCTGGGTTAACTTCGTCAAGAGTTGAGTATTTTAAAGCCCAAGTAGGCGATGAGGGCTCATAGTTCATAGCCGTTTAAGGCCCCAGAGTCAGAAACCGTGTCGGTATGTAACCTGTATTGTGTTAGAATAGTGGAGACCGAGCCGGATACATCTATGAACCGCATTGGGACTCAGAAAATGTATTTAGCGCCACCCATGTATATAAGGGGACGACCAAGCGGCAGTTCAGTGGACAACGGACAACAACTCGAGACTTAGGCGAAGCTTGTTTGCTCCTAGTCATCGAAACCCCATCAATTCCATCACAACTAGATGTAGGCTTTTACCTTCATCGAAGGGGCCAACTAGTATAAACTCTCTTGCGCCCTGTGTCCGCTTTAACCCCTTTAAGCTAACCCAGAGCGATGGCTCCACGACTATGTCCTTTCATGAGGACATCTGCCGTGACAAAACCACGACAGCTTGGCGCCACCGTGGGCTATCGCACGATGGTTTCAAGTTCTTGGAGGGCAACTTCAAGGACTCAAGGGTTACACTGTGGGCGGATGACCAAGAGTCGTCAGCGCAAGCTCTACATCGACGATGCAGGGTGGGGCCCGAGGCCGCTCGATTGAGTACGGGTACCGGTCCCCTTTGGTGGCATACATGTCTTCATCGGCAAGATCGGTGAACCGGGCCCTGAGCCGGACATCTGCACCGACCTCGTCGAAACGGCTCAGCGTGCGCTATCTGCCCAGGTTAAACCGGCCGTGAAACGTGCCTTCGTGGGAGTCATCCAGGGAGGGGAATATGAGGATGGATCGGAATCTGGTAGCGAGACCGTTGTTTATTCCGACGACGGGTCTTCAACCGGAGAAACTGAATCGTTATATCAGTTACAAGACGGCCAGATTGGGGGCTGTTCCGATGGCGACAGTATTCCGGACCCCTCTGATATGCCCAACCGGGTTGGAATATTCATGGCCGGTACACAGGCGGCGTCCACTCTTTGACCGCAGCAGCAATGATCTCCGGGTCAGCAGCGGCGACGGCTGCCGGGGCAGGAGGCCCTGTGCACCCATCGACTCAAGTTTTATCTAATCTGTTTGATGCATTGGCTGTGCTTATGGCAGAGGCTAACCCGGCAGACCAGGACGCCCACAATACGGAAGTTGCAAGGGTGAGGGAACAGATCACTCAGGCCAAGGCCGACCTAGCAGCCGAGAACGACAGGATTGTCACAGAGCGGGCCGCTTTGGATGCGCAGGCCTATAGGCTTATGCTGGATCAGACTGCGTCGCATGAAGTCCTGAAGAGGAAGCACCGATCTCGCTTGCCTCCGGTTTTCGAAGCCAGAAATCTCTTTAACACCCTAGGAGCAGGAACTAGTAACCCGCCGGTGATAAACTGGGCGGAGGCACCTGGGCCGGGCGCGCCGGTTCAGCCTCGCCTGATGGAGCCGCCTCGACAAAACAATGTTGTGCCTCAGGCTGTCCCGACACCTCCGGGTCATTATTCCAATCCAATGGACAATCTTATCGCTGCCGCTTCATGACTGGAGGCCATCCCGATTGAAGGTGATTCTCCGCAGGCGGTGGAGACGCGTCGGGTTAAGGAGCTTCTTCGAACAGCCTTGATTCAACAGGAAGCATATTCATACAACCGTGACTGAATTCATTCCACCCCCTGTCCAAGCCGGAGCTACAGCAGGCGTATGGATGAACCGGCTGTGTCAAGCAATGCACGGAACCGTGAAGCGCCCCGTGGCAATAACCCGGCAGGTGGCATTGGTGATGCTCAGGAAGTGGTGGACCGGGCCCGGGCGCGCAGAAAGGCCGAGTTAGCGGCGCAGCATGAAGCTCGTCAGCTTATGCTGGTTTGTCCAACCACCTCGGTCGAACCAGGGGTTACTTCTAGTTCTTTGGGGGTGCCCTGTTTTGTCCCCGCTTTACACAATGTGCGTCTGCCCAAGGATTTCAAGGGCCCGCGCAAGGTGCCAAATTACTGTAACGCCCCGGATTCGATGCTCCAGGTGTCCGCCAATTATTCGCCGTCGTTGCCATGTCATGTGCTTGCGTGTTGCACTTTGCCATGTCATCATCTGCATTTCATATCATGTCATCATGTGTATTTCATTTTGCATACATGTTCGTCTCATGTATCCGAGCATTTTCCCGTTGTCCGCTTTTGCAATCCGCACTCCTATGTCTCCGGCGCCTCTTTTACCTCTTTTCGTGTGCGGGTGTTAAACTTTCTCGGAATGGACCGAGGTTTGTCAAGCGGCCTTGGTATAGCACCGGTAGACCGGCTGTCAAGTTTCAAGCCATTTGGAGGTCGTTTGGTACTCCAACGGTTAACCGGGTAACCGCAAAAGCCTCTTTTGTTGCAGCCCAACACCCCTTCCAAAGTGGCCCAAAACCCATCTAACTCCCCTCCATGCTCTCGGTCGTTCGATCACGATCGCGTGGCCGAAAACCACACCTCATTTGGACTCTCCTAGCTCCCTCTACCTATAAAAACGTCTTCCCCTCTCCATTTTCGGATCATTTCCCCCCTAAACCCTAGTTTTTCCCTCTCCGCCACGGACGTGTCCGTCCCCGCCGGACACGCCCCCGCCGCCGCCTCCTCGCCCAACCAGGAGGTGACACGTCAGCGCCAAGCGCCCGCCCACTTCGCCCGGCCCGCTGGACCTGGATCGGGCCCAGCAGGCTCAGATCTGCCCGGCGCCCTGCCGCCGCCCAAGGCGCCAGGCTGGCTGAAACTCCGCCACAGATCCTCCGGCGGCCCTAAGCCTCCTCCGCTGCTCTCCCGGACCTCGCCGCTTAGCTTCGCCGGCGCCGCCTCTCCCGCCTCCTGCCGCCCCCCCTGGGATCTGGCCAAGGCCGCCCCTACGCTGCCACCATGCCCGGGCGAGCCGCCCGCCAGCCTGAGTTCGCCGCCCGCCTTCCCTCCTCCGCCGCCTTCCTGCTGCTCCGCCCCGCCGTCCGCCGCCTTCCCTGCTGGAGTCCGCCGATCCGCCAGATCCGCCCGACCCGACCTCCCGCCTCGTCTGGCGCCCCTCCTCTCCGGCAGCTACAGTTCCGGCGAGATCCGGCCATCCTCGATTTCCGTGCACCGCGAGGTTGACTTCCCCCCCTCCGAAAATTCATCTAAGTCCCGAAGTTTTTGACATTACCATGCCATGTTCATCATGCCATAACTCTCTGCATATTGCTCCGTTTCGTGCGTGTAATATGTCAAATTGTTCGCCTCGACGAGTACATCATTTCATCTCATTGCATCATTTACATTTGGTCTCATCTTGATGCCCAAAATGCTGTTAGAAGAGGGCTACGTGATGTTAGTTTCAGATTCTTATCAGAACATGCACTTTTGTCATTTTTGCCATGATTGATGTGTGCACCCTATGAACTTGAGTCCTACATGTGTTTTGTAATATGTCATGCCATATTTACAGGGGTGTATGCCATATATTTTTGTGATCTCTGTGGTGACTAGCACAAGCATGCAAACTAGGCTTCATGATGTTGCTGATTTCAGCCCCTGTTTTGCTGATATTTTTATGCCATGTTAACTTGATGCTACCGAGAGATCCATGCTTATTTTGAGTTACTTCAGTAAGGATGTTTTGAACATATGGTTATTGTATATCCATCCATGCCCTTGTTTGCAATTATGGAGTGCCATAGCTTGAGTCAATCGATCTCTACTTTTGCTATAAAATGTTTCCTGGCAGGTTGTTTACATGTTATTCAATTTTGCCAAGGTTGTTGTAGTTGATCCATGCACTCTATGAACTTGCTCTTGCCATGCTTAGCTTCTATGCCATGTCTTATTACTGTGAGTTGCCTTTCCATGCCATGTATTGCTCTGTGGTGAGTGGTTCAAGCTCACCAACATGCCTACTTATTGTTGTTCCTGCCATGTATGAATCTGTAATATAACTTGCCATGTTTACATGGGTGCCATCATGTCTTCTGGTCCTTTTTGGCTCATGGTCAGTAAAGGACTTTTGTTCTATGCATTTAGTAGTATCATGCCATGCCTTTGTTTGCCATGATAAGTTCCTGTAACATGTTGTTTGATAGCTCTAAACATTGCAACCTGATGTTGTTGCTGCAAAGTCTGAAACTGTTATTATTTGCAATCATGCCATGTCTTTTTGAGCATGTTATAGTAGTTTCTGGAGATAGCTCAGTGTTCATGTTTTGTAATGCTTTATCTGTACATCATGCCCATGTTGTTATTACGTTGAGATGCTGTAGCATAGTGTTTTGATGCTTGCAATATGCCTAGTTGCTGTTTTGATCAGATTGTTGCTATAACTTGTTTCATGTGTGTGTGTTGAACCGTTGCTCCGTTTTGAGTGTGCTCTATATGAAACTTGCTTAGAATTGCATGCAGCTTCATATTATCATGTTGCATCCATGTTTTGAGGTATTTGCTTGATGTTTATATGCATTTTGCATCAATGCCATGTTTATCTTGTTTTGCTCATATCTTCTAGGCCGTAGCTCCGAATCTAATGAACTTTATATGTAACTTGACTAGAATTTCGTGTAGATCATCTTGGTGCATCTTAACTTGCTGTTTAACAACTTGAACATAATGTTTATTCAGATATGTACCAATTTCGAAATTTGCATATGAGGACTTACCGGAATTGTTATATGTTGTTTCCGGCCTCATTTAAACTTGCTTTGATGTGTTGCTCTTGTTTGCATCATCTCTTGCCATGAGTAGCTTCATATAGCTTTGTCATGCATCATGCTTGGTTGGGCATCATGTCTTGTCTATGTGTGGTGTGTTTACTATGTTGTGTGCTTCTTCTTGTTAGTTCCGCTTGCTATGATCGTGAGGATTCGTTCGCTCACGCTTGGTTCGCTTCATCCGCTCGTCTTCTTCATGGACTCGTTCTTCTTCCTTGCGGGATTTCAGGAAAGATGACCGCCACCTGGATCTCACTACTATCATTGCTATGCTAGTTGCTTCGCTTCTATCGCTGTGTTATGCTTACCTATCACTTGCTGCTCAAGCCTCCCAAATTGCCATGAACCTCTAACTCGTTGTCACCCTTCCCAAGAAACCGCTTTCTTGGCTATGTTACCGCTTTGCTCAGCCCTCTTATAGCGTTGTTAGTTGCAGGTGAAGATGAAGTTTGTTCCTTGTTGAACATGGAGATGTTGTTCCTTGTTGGAACATGTTTACTTGTTAGGATATCACAATATATCTTATTTAATTAATGCATCTATATACTTGGTAAAGGGTGGAAGGCTCGCCTTATGCCTGGTGTTTTGTTCCACTCTTGCCGCCTCTAGTTTCCGCATATCGGTATTATGTTCCCGGATTTTGCGTCCCTAACGCGGTCGGGTGATTTATGGGACCCCTTGACAGTTCGCTTTGAATAAGACTCCTCAAAGAAGGCCCAACATTGGTTTTACCATTTGCCTCACCTATGCCCTTTTTCCTTGGGTTTCGGAGCCCAAGGGTCATCTTTATTTTAGCCCCCCGGCCAGTGCTCCTTCGAGTGTTGGTCCAAACGGCAGATCATGGGGCCACCACGGGCAACTCGAGGGCTGGTTTTACTCGTAGGCTGACCTATCCGTGTGCCCGAGAACGAGGTACGTCGACTCCTATCGGGATTTGTCGGCACATCCGGCGGCTTTGCTGGTCTTGTTTTATTGCTGTCGAAATGTCTTGTAGCCGGATTCCGAGACTGATCGGGTCTTCCCGGGAGAAGGAATATCCTTTGTTGATCGCGAGAGCTTATCATGGGTTGTTGGGACACCCTGCAGGTATAAACTTTCGAAAGCCGTGCCAGCGGTTATGTGGCAGATGGGAATTTGTTAATATCCGTTGTAGTAAACTTGAAGCAAACTCTTCTAAAATACACCAACCGTGTGCGTAATCCGTGAGTGTCTCTTTTCGGGTTGATTGAGAGGAGAACACGGTTTCGGGTTATGCTTGACGTAAGTAGGAGTTCGTGGATCACTTCTTGATCATTACTAGTTGACGACCGCCTTTGTTTCTCTTCTCGCCTCATTTGCGTATGTTAGCCACCATATATGCTTAGTCGCTGCTTCAACCTCACCACTTTACCCCTTCCTTTCCCATTAAGCTTTGCTAGTCTTGATACCCATGGTAATGGGATTGCTGAGTCCTCGTGGCTCACAGATTACTACACCACCAGTTGCAGGTACAGGTTACGCGATGATCATGACGCGAGAGCGATGTTCCTTGTTTTGGAGTTCTTCTTCTGCTTCTTCTTCGATCAGGGGATAGGTTCCAGGTCGGCAGCCTGGGCTAGCAGGGTGGATGTCGTTTGAGTTTCTGTTTGTGTTTCATCCGTAGTCGGATGATGCTCTGATGTATTGTGATGATGTATTCTTATGGCATTCGTGCCTTATGTATGTATCCCCATCTATTATGAAATGTTGATGTAATGATATCCACCTTGCAAAAGCGTTTCAATATGCGGGTCTATCCTTGGTGGGACCTTCGAGTTCCTTTTGGATAGGGTCGTATATTGGGCGTGACAATTACACTGCCGATTTGTCTCCAGAAACATGGGTGGAGAGCTATGAGATGGCCATGGAGATGCTTGATGTGGATGAGGCGGCGTGTGCGAATTATTTCACCATGATGCTTGAAGGGACAGCCCGTACTTGGTTAAAGAGCTTACCGGCCAATTCTATCAGTTCATGGGCCCAGTTGCGAGCCCGGTTTATCCAGAATTTCAAGGATACATGTAAGCAGACCATGTCGATAGTGGACTTAGCGGCCTGTGTCCAGGAGGAAGGAGAATCGACAACCCGCTGGGTGCGTCGGGTCTCAGAAATTCTGCACTCATCAGACCGTATCAACGCCGATTCCGCGGTTATAACCTTGGAAGGCAATTGTCGGTTTAAGCCTCTTAAGTTGAAATTGGGATGGATGAAGCGCCATTGTAACGATATGGGGACCCTCATGGTTGCGTTAGTGAAGTATTCTGATTCTGATAGTACCAAGGATCCCGAGTCTGATGATGACAAGACAGGGAAGGGAAAGAAGATCAGCAACTCCAAAGGGAAACAACACAACACGGCAGGTCATGGAAACGGAGGCAAGCGTAAAGCGGATAGCAGCATGGACTTTGTGGCTAATACTAGCGCGCAGGACAAGGGCCAGCGACGAAAGGGTAAACCGTCGAATCGCGGTGGAGCTCCCAGCCCCAACCTGCACCACCGACCTATCTGTTAAACCAGCCTCGCCCAAAGCACGGGACGAAGGAGATGCCAGCCAACCACCTTTGGAAGGATTGTTACATTATGCAGGAGTTCAAGAATTCTAATGCTTTCCGAAATGATCACGGATCAGGTGGTGGCTCAGGATCCGTATTCCATGGGCCGGGTCACGGTGGAGGAAATTCCGGTTCAGGCTTCAATGATAATCAGGGTGGACATAACAATCAAAATAATCAGAATAGCCAGGGTGGTTACAACCAGCAGCAGCAGCAGTCAAGCTATCAGAGCAATCCGAAGCAGTTGAATAGCGGGCAATATCATGTCTTCACCACTAGCTTGGATAAGTGAGACCGGAAGCTTCACAAGCGAGCGGTGAATTCTGTTGAACCGGCCGTGCCTCGTTATTTACGCTGGTCCGAACAGCCGATCGTATGGAGCAGAGAGGATCACCCTCCCCGGGTTGACAATCCGGGTCAGCTAGCGTTGGTGGTGGCACCTCAGGTGGGAGGTTATAAATTCACCAAGGTGCTCATGGATGGAGGGAGCAGTATTAATATCCTATATTATGAGACCTTCCACCGTATGGGGATAACAGCTAAAAATCTTAAACCGTCCAATACGGTATTCCATGGTGTGGTACCTGGTAAGTCAGCATATCATGTTGGCAAGATAGCTCTGGAAGTGGCCTTTGGAGACGATCATGATTCCAGGTCAGAGACATTGCCTTTTGAAGTGGTGAAGATCCGGAGCCCATATCACGCCCTATTTGGGCGGCCGGCCTATGCCAAATTTATGGCACGACCCTGTTATATTTATTTGCAGCTCAAGATGCTGGGTCACAAAGGAACAATAACTGTTCATGGAAGTCGCAAGATTGCTTTGGAGTGTGAAGAAGGTGATGCGGCCTATGCAGAGTCGCTTTGTGCCACGGGAGAGTTGAAATACTACAAGGATAATGTTGATCCGGCGGAATGACTCCATTGAAGAAGCCAACTACAGAGCATGATCCGGCCTTAAAGTTCAAATCGGCAGCTGAGACTAAGCTTGTTGACTTCATACCCGGCGATTCATCCAAGCAGTTCAATGTCGCACCAACTTGATCCAAATAGGAAAGCGCTACCATCGAAGTTCATCCGTGAGAATCGACATTTTTGCATGGAAGCCTTCTGACATGCCAGGTGTACCGAGGGAACTCGCTGAGCACACTCTTAATGTCGATCCTAAGTACAAACCGATGAAACAGTTTCACCGCCGGTTTAACGAAGAAAGGCGCAAAGCTATTGGAGAGGAGGTGGCCAGGCTCTTAGCGGCTGGCTTTATTGTTGAAGTTTTCCATCCTGAATGGCTGGCTAATCCGGTGCTGGTCCTTAAGAAAAACGGCACCTGACGCATGTGTGTGGACTACACAGATCTTAACAAGGCTTGTCTAGCAGATCCTTTTGCCCTCCCCCGCATCGATCAGATTATTGATGCTACCGCGGGTTGTGAGCATTTGAGTTTTCTGGATGCATATTCTGGTTATCATCAGATCAAGATGGCAGTTAAGGACCAGGAGAAGACGGCGTTCATAACTCCCTTTGGAGCCTTCTGCTATGTATCTATGCCCTTTGGGCTCAAGAGTGCCCAGGCAACTTATCAACGGTGCGTACAGAATTGCCTTCATAAGCAAATCGGCCGTAATGTACATGCCTATGTGGATGATATTGTGGTTAAGTCAAGGGAGAAGGAGACTCTGGTTGACGATTTGAAGGAAACCTTTGCTAACCTGCGGACATACGAGATGATGCTCAACCCGACCAAGTGTGTTTTTGGTGTACCGGCAGGCAAGTTATTGGGTTTTCTGGTATCCAATAGGGGAATTGAGGCTAATTCGGAGAAGATCACAGCTATCACCTCCCTGGCTAAACCGAAGTGTATCAATGATGTACAACGCTTGGCAGGCCGGATTGCCGCGTTGAGCCGGTTTATCAGCCGCCTCGGTGAGAAGGCGGTCCCTTTGTATCAGACGCTGAAGAAAACAGATCAATTTGTCTGGAGTTCGGCTGATGATAAAGCGTTTGAGGATTTAAAGCGGCAGCTAGCCAATCCGCCTGTTTTTGTTGCTCCGATTGTCAAGGAACCATTGCTGCTATATGTGGCAGCTAATGCTCATGCAGTCAGCGTAGCTATTGTGGTGGAGCGCAAAGAGGCGGGCAAGGAATATCCGGTTCAACGTCCGGTTTACTATATCAGCGAGGTGCTTATTGAGTCCAAGCAAAGGTACCCGCATTGGCAGAAGCTGGTGTATGGAGTTTTCATAGCAAGCCGGAAGCTTAAACAATACTTCCAGGGACATCCCATCACAATGGTCAGCTCTGCTCCTTTGGGAGTATAATTCAGAACAGGGAGGCAACTGGCCAGATTGCCAAGTGGGCTATAGAGCTTGGGCCGCATGGATTGAAATACGTGCCTCGAACGGCGGTCAAATCTCAAGCACTTGTAGATTTCATCAATGATTGGACGAAACTACAAGCACCTGAAGAAAAGCTGGATCACACCTATTGGACTATTCATTTTGATTGGTCCAGGCAATTGGAGGGCTCGGGGGCTGGAGTCGTGTTAACTTCCCCACCAGGTGATAAGTTCTGTTACGTTCTCCACTTAATGTTCCCTTGTATTAACAATGCAGCTGAGTACGAAGCTTTACTTCATGGTCTCTAGATGGCTAAGGAGATGAATCTCAGCCGAGTTAAGTGCTTCGGTGACTCGGACTTGGTGGCCCAACAAGTATATGGCACTTGGGATTCTATGGATCCGCTCATGGCAGCATATCGTCGTGAGGTGGATATTATTGCAGGTCACTACAAAGGATATCAGGTAGATCACGTGGATAGACGGAAGAACGAAGCGGCGGACGCTTTAAGCCGGCTGGGCTCTCAACGTAAACCAGTCCCACCTAATGTCTTCTTGGATGTTCTGCATAACCCGTCTGTCAAGCTCCCTGGTGAAGAGGATTTGGCTATTCCTGATCCGGAGGCTCAGTTGGTGGCGGTTCTTCATGTCATTCCGGATTGTACGGTTCCTTATCTTGCGTACATGAACCGGGGCGAGTTACCAGAGGATGAGACTCTGGCCAGGCAGATAGTCCAGCGATCCAAGTCCATGACTATTGTCAATGGCGAGTTGCATCATTGCAGTGTGTCAGGGGCGTTTCAACGCTGTGTGTCTCCTGAGGAAGGCTGTGAAATCTTGCACGAAATCCATGAAGGGGACTGTGGTCACCACGCCGGTTCAAAGTCTTTGGTGGCTAAGGCGTTTCGTCACGGCTTCTATTGGTTGACTGCTCATGCTGATGCGGAGGACCTGGTTAGGCGATGTGATGGCTGTCAAAAGTTCTCAAGACGCGCTCATGTACCAGCTCAAGAATTGAGGATGATTCCAATTACTTGGCCGTTTGCGACTTGGGGGTTGGATATGGTTGGGCCTTTCAAAAGGTCCAAGGACAAGAAGACCCACCTTTTGGTGGCGGTTGACAAGTTTACAAAGTGGGTGGAGGTGGAGCCCGTTAGCAAGTGTGATGCAGCCACGGCGGTTCAATTCATCAAAAAGGTGATTTTCCGGTTTGGCTTTCCACACAGCATCATTGCTGATAATGGTACCAACCTGTGAACGTGAGCACATCCGGCTTGACGTTTCATCAGTGGCTCACCCATAGTCCAATGGCCAAGCAGAGAGGGCTAACCAAGAGATCTTACGAGGCATCAAACCCCGGCTTGTGGTTCCTTTGCAGCGGATGCCGGGTTGTTGGGTTGAGGAGTTACCATCTGTATTATGGAGCATCAATACTACGCCCAATAGATCGACAGGATACACACCGTTCTTCATGGTCTACGGAGCGGAGGCGGTTCTCCCCAGTGATATCCGTCATGATTCACCTCGTGTAGCAGCTTATGTTGAAGCGGACAACGAGGTAGCACGACAAGACGCTTTGGACCTGTTGGACGAGGAGCGTGACATTGCAGCTGCCCGTTCGGCATTTTACCAGCAGGATCTTCGTCGCTATCACAGTCGCCGAGTTAGAACCAGAACCTTTCAAGAAGGAGATTTGGTGCTCCGGCTCATCCAAGACCAGACTGATATGCACAAGCTATCCCCACCTTTGGAGGGACCTTTCATGGTCAGCAAGAATCTACACAACGGGTCATACTATCTGATTGATATTCGAGAGCATAAAGACTCACGTACATCAGAGGAGGAGACCAAAAGGCCGTGGAACATAGCTCATCTTCGGCCTTACTATACTTGAGCCATAGGCTCTACTTATGTACATATTATGACAATGTATATATTATGATCAATACAATAAACCGGAGCCTTAGCTAAAGCGGGGTCTCTGTTATTTTTACATCATGTGTGGTTACACAGAGTTTTTATCTTAAAGCGGCCTCCAGTTTACCCCTTGAGTTAGCTTTTTCAACAAGCTTTATATCATATCACTTGGGGGCTTGGTCATGTCCGAACCAATGCAACACCTTTTGATAGGCGAAAGCCACAGAATCACTTGGGGACTTGGTCATGTCTGAACCAGTCATGCCTCTTGATCGGCCTAAGGCCACAGAATCACTTGGGGGCTTTGGTCGAAACCGAACCATCGCTACACCTCTTGATCGGCGTAATGCCACTGCATCATTTGGGGACCTGGCTGACTTGAACCATAGCTACGCCTATCGGGGGCTTGGTCGTGTCCGACCATGGTAATGCCACTTGATCGGCTCAATAGCCTCTTTTTGCAAATAATTCTATCTTTGTCTTTGCTTGAAATTCGTTTCTCTTTTTGCATATTTCTCTTGTTGTGTTTTTAAACCGACAATTATTAAACCGGTTCGACTGTCAGATGACGGAACACGGTCCACTCTTAATCCGGAGACTTTTTGCCCGGTTTGATTTTTTGATAACATCCTATTATGGAGTAACACCGGTGTTCATCGTAACCCAGAACGGTTTACCTGGTAAACCGACCTTATATTCACAGGAGCTGTTTTCTCCTCCAGCAGAGTGGGTTTCTTAAAACTCCGTTTCAAGATTGGCACAACCAACTTCATGCCCTACGATGGCAGGTATCATATATTTCCATATTTGATCATATGTTTAAATCTAAGATATTATCTTTGATTTCATATACATAGATATTATGACCCGCCTGGTGATACAACCACAGCGGTGTTTTAAGCTTTTTGGCTGCAGACAACAGTTTAAGATTGATGATTCAACGGAAGCATAAGCTGCAATAAGTATGCACGAAGGCTTATCAAAACCAAGTGTGGCAGCTAGTCTATTACAAGGCAACACAGTGCCCAGATAAGATAATTGTTTTCTGCGTAACATAAAGGAGCAGTAATTTAAACCGGCTTCCAGTTCATGCTTGGTCGCCAGCTTGGCCTGATAGTTGCGGGTCATCTTGCGCCGCTTCAACCTCTGCTTCCCTACCCAGCGGCTGGAAATCAACAGTTGTCCAGTCGATTCCCATTAATGCTTGAAATACAGCTTCATCATTGATCAGCAACGACGGTTCAATGTTAGGAGCGTAAGTATGCTTACGGATTGGAGGTATAAGGTTCTCTGCTTCAGGAATGGGTGCAGCCACTCGTTTGTTTTGACCATCGTATTGGGCTTGATAGTGAGACAAATCTGCCTCTTCAACCAATTAACAAGCCAGAGGGCGCACTTCCCGGTTTATAGCTCGGAGATCTTCTTCGCTGAATTCTGTCCCGTCTTCCTTCAAGCTTGGGAAGCCCTGGGCCGCTTCAACAGGATCAAAATACGGCATCCATGCTTTTGCCCGGATTAAGGCGTTTATAGCACTGGTTCTAGCAGCAGATTTCTTTAACTCTTCAAACCGGGCAGGAAGCATTGACAACCTTTTAATAGTGTCCTGGATCAAGGTCGGCGCTGGGTTGTTGTGAGAAGCAGTGCAGATGATCCGTTGCGCACCAGTATACAGTTGTTCTATCAATGTATAGGCGGCTTTCAATTTATTCCGCACATCTGATCCCAAGTGACCAATACGTGTCCCTGTATCATTCAAAGGGTCAGTAAACCGGCAGTTACATGGGAAGGCCTCATTACTTTAGAAATAAAGAAGGCTTACCAAAGACAGCAGCGGTCATGGCATGCACTTGCCGTTTTACACTGGTCAATTCATCCACCACCGGTTTGAGTGCAGCCTCAGCCTTTTCTGCCCGTTGAGTTAAAGCGGCTTTTTCAGTGGCCTAATTCGCCCGCTCCTTGTTGAAACCCTCTTTAAGCTTTTCCATGACGCTTAAAGCGCTGGTTAATTCATTTTTTGCATTGGAGGTTTCAGCTTGCTGGGACTTCAGATTTTCTTGCAGATCGGCGATTTGACTTTCTTTCTTGCTCAGATCAGCCTACATACAGATAATCATTTGATAAAGATTACGGTGCAGAATTGAAGTACCAACCACATAACAAGTTATGCCCTCGGTACTTGGGGGTTAATCCATATTTGCTTTTCATCATACAATTTCTATATAAGTCCCAAGCTCAATACAAGTATTCAACTTAGCACTTGGGGGCTAATGCCTATTTGCTCTGTTCTTCAGTGACACGAGAATTTTACTATATAAAGGCCCGGTTTAACTGCATTAAGTTGAACCGGTTGCGTTCAAGTTCCCAATGGAAAGTCCCGGTTTAAGGTGATATCTTAAAACCGTCACTTGGGGGCTATTGGAGTTGATAGATTGAAATATACAAGCAGAGAGTCATATGGAATTTACCTCATATTTGTCCTTCATCATATTACCAGACCGGCTTCATAATCATGGCTGGTATATAGCCGATTCAGGTAGCCGGAATGAAGATCTTGGGTGTTCAGAGCGGCATAAGTGGCCAAATCGGCATTCCATTTGCCTTTGCCAAATGCAGCAAATTCATCTTTGGTAGTGTGCTTAGATAAAGCGATAGGATTGCCTGGCTCGGAATGACCAATGCCAGTAATAACAACATCATCATCTTTGGCTTCACCGGTCCGCACTGGGGTTGCCGGTTTATCAGTATGCTTTGATGGGCTCATGGTTTTGTTACTCTGGACAGGACTTGGCTGATTAAAAGGGCCTGTGGCATCAACATGTGCCTCTTCAGCAGTAACATCATGATCTTGCGATGGTGGGTCGTTCAACACATCGTCGTGGATGTGTTCTTCGGGATCTGGTATTTTGTCCGGTTCAGGAGCGTCGTTTTCTTCTGCCGCTTTGTCCAGACGAGCTTTCTTGCTTGGCCTAGGCTTGGCCCTGAAAGGAAAAAGACGGATCAGTCCAGTGAATATTGGAAGTGATATATCAAACAACATCATAAGGAATATGGCTCACCCAAGCACCGCTTTGAGTGGTGGGAGCTGGGTGGCTGACGACTCCTCGGAAGAAGAATGAGAAGTGCCCTGATAATTGGAGTCAGATGGATTAAGAGGTTGACGAAAACAACCCGCTTTAGGATAAGCATTGACGAAACAGTTAGATACCTCTGAACGGCGTTTCTGAACCGGACTATTCGGTAAACCGGCAGAGGTAACTACCTGGCCGCTGTGCCGGGTTGTGCGGCGAGCTTCATGCTGTTGTGTCTTCATAAGAAAGTTTCGGTCCAATATAAGCAAGAGGATGAGAAAATTTAACTTTCTGGTTTGCCCGACGAATTTTTAGTGAAGGCAAAGGGTTTGAATCGGAAGAAAGAGTGACTACCTCTACAACATCAGCATGACTGACTTCAGTGTCATCCTGGCAATAATCATTATCAATAAGGCATGTGAAAAATAAACCAAGTGAGTCAAGCTCTACCTCAAGGTCCGGATTACCCACATCATCGTCAGCTGGTGGATCGGAGCATGCAGTGGTTCTCTTCCTATAGGCCGGTTTCTTCACAACTTTGGTTTTGGGCCGGGTTGTTTTCTCCGGTTTCTCTTGTGGAGGCTTCTTGCTCCAAATGGATCATCACCCTCTTTGAAAGATGTTAATGTCAACAAAGGGTGCTTAAACATAGTCAGATTTCATGAAAACATAAGATATGAGTCTTACGGCTGGCGGTTTGTTAATGGTACAAAAAGGAGGCAAGACGGTTTGAGAGCAAGCAGCTTTCGGTTCATTTAATATCTTCTACACAGCCTCAGTAACCTCGTCATCTGTCAGCTGGATCTCAATATGCCGTAGAGGGTCTTTTACATCTCCTGTGTATTTGCACATCAAACCGGAGCGCAGGCTTAAGGGCAATATACTCCAAGATATCCAGCAGCGAGCAAGGTCAACTCCTGTCAACCCGTTAGCCATGAAGGCCCTGAGCTTGGATAATTGAGGAGCATATTTGCTTCTCTCCTTAGTAGTCAGTCTCTGAGGGAAGGGATGTGCGCTGCTTAGTCGCTCCGGACGATAACCTGGCAAGGGATTTTCTCCATCAGGAGAGGTATCTTTGCAGTAAAACCATGTTGAATTCCACTCTTTCGGATGGTTGTGCAGTTTGGCGTGAAGGTAAGTGACCTCTTTCCTATTTTGAATCACCATACCACCTAACTCGGTATTGGGACCGTCAGTAAATTCGGTGCGGCGGTTCAGATGGAAGCAATCTCCGAATAATTCAACTGTGGGCTCCTCTTGAAAGAACACCTCACAGAGCACTTGAAAGTGACAGATGTTGGTTACGGAGTTGGGGCCAATATCTTGTGGACACAGTTGGAAGTTGGCCAAGACATCCCGATAAAACTTTGAACCGAGCGGACTGAAGCCCCGGGCTAGATGGTCAGCAAAAACAACAACCTCTCCATCTTCGGGTTCTGGAGGACATTCCGGGCCAGGGACCCTCCAGTGAATGACATCTTTTTTGCCTAAAGCGCCGGTTTGGACTAGGTTATTCAGTTGATTCTCGGTCACTCGAGAAGGAACCCAGTTGCACTCATACACTTGCTTGGCCATGGTGCAATCTGCAAAGCAGTAATACCGGTTCAAGAATATGTTGGAAGGATATACATTGATGCATTCACTGCTAAACCGGAAGCAGTTACTTATAAACCAGAGTTCTGCAAAGTGGCAATACTTAGCTAGGGAATCCTGGCGGTTCAACAAGGGGACTAATGGTATATACCGAGTTATCAATTTTTCTACAAAGTTAAATCGCCTGGTCTAAAATATTGAAGAGTCAAGATTGCGGATGAGTAGGTGTGCGAAAACAGGTTTCACAAAATTACATCACAGTTTTGGATCTGGAACATGTTCAGAAAAAGAGATAAATATTCAAGGTCCAAAAGGGAGCAGATGCTGAATCAATGAGCAAGGATACAGAGAGATCTATGGTCTTGAGATGCGCAAGTGAAAACGGATGATAAAAACTACCGCTACGCAGAACAAAGATTTACAGACTCTTCTCAAGTTTATCATATGAACAGGAAGTAAGTGATGAACGCTGAAGAACATGGAAACCCTAGAACAGATCTATGATGAAAAAGATAGAAGACTTACCAGAGCCGAGGAAGAAATGGAAGATCGCCGTGATGCTCTGGTGTATTCAGGATGATGCAGCGGCCAAGGTTGGTGCAGAAGTCGACGGCGGCGGCGGAGCTCCAAAGCTGGGCGACGCGAGGAAGACGAAGCAGAAGGGCACGAAGGGGAAAAAGAAATGACCCTTTGGTCTTATTTATAAAGCAAGGGACATGTGTCAGGTGCGAAAATCAAGGGGCCGCGAGTTTGGAAACGGAGCTGTCGCCTCGATTGTCGCAGATCTATTAAACAAAAAAGGTATCGTGGATAGTTTTTATGACAGGTGACGTCACGCCGGTTTACAACGACCAGAGAAGATGACATCATGGCGGTTCACCAAACTACACAAAGATGTTGAAGATGAAGTTTTTTTGCTAAGGATTGACATGAACCTGTTCAAATCAATCTGGGGCCTAATGTTGGGGATATTACTACTGGGTGTAAGCCGGCCAGGACAGGCCGGGTTAACTTCGTCAGTAGTTGAGTATGTTAAAGCCCAAGTAGGCAGATGAGGGCTCAAGGCCCATAGCCGGTTTAAGGCATGTAGCCGTAAACCGGCATCAGTATGTAACCTGTATTGTAAGTTAGGAATAGTGGAGACCGAGCCGGATACATCTATGAACCGCATCGGACTCAGAAATGCACGGGGCCACCCATGTATATAAGGGGACGACCCGGCGGCGGTTCAGGGACAATAGACAACCACTCGAGACTTAGGCGAAGCTTGTTTGCTCCCTAGTCATCGAAACCCCATCAATTCCATCACAACTAGACGTAGGCTTTTACCTTCATCGAAGGGGCCGAACTAGTATAAATTCTCTTGCGTCCTTGTGTCCGCTTTAACCCCTTCAAGCTAACCCGTAGCGATGGCTCCACGACTAAGTGCTTACATGAGGACATCTGCCGTGACAAAACCACGACACATATGGACTAAATTTGAGTACATTTTCCCTGTTTGAATGGGATTGTACTCGGGTTAGTTATACAACCATCTAAATATTATCTTCACAACACATGACATGAATATAGGAGAAGTAAATTCCTATACAAATACGAACTACAGTACATACGATCTCAAATTAAAATATATGTATAGATTTTATGTTGAATTCAAATCATAGTACATGTATGCTCTAGCTAGATGTTCAGAATCTAAACCATGTATGATATACTACGTACAATGTGTTTAACAAGCACAACACACACACACACACACACACACACACACACACAAACACCATTTAGACTAGTAAGGTACACGTGCATTGCACGCATGAGATTTGGCAACCAAATTATGAATAAATACCACATTATAGCATCTAAGCTTTGAGTCATATATGCATGATGTAGATGTTCGTTTAATTATTATAGTTCATTTCATTCAAAATCATCTAGTTTTTATAAGAAAGCTAATCTATTTTAAAATTCATGGAATTGTGCGTTGTAAGGCATAAACTAAAAACAAATAATGGCAAATCATGTAGAAAAACATTTGGGCAATTCTGATACGGAAGATTTTAGAACAAAGAAGAATTGCTTGTGTTTTGAGGTTTGTGCATTATGCTTAAGTTCAACCATGGAGTCTTCTAGATTGTACATGTGGCAAAATCTGGTGGAATCTAGATGATATCCAACGGCCAGTTGTGCTCGAAATTTCCATCTGTGCACCATCGGATTGGCCTCATCCAACGACCATATTTCAAAGTTAAAGTTATCCGCAAACTATATAAAAATATAAAATATAATATATATAGGGGTATAGATATAGATATGTGATGCGAAAGCCACCCATCATCTTCAATTAGAATAGTGTGTCCATGCACGGATGCAATGTGGCCAAACGATGTCTGCCATCGATATCTCAAATACAAATCAGTCTGACCTTGTTCAATGTGTATACAGTACAACATGCTCGTTTCCAAATCACACCACGCATATCTCAGTTATATTCATTCATTCACGGGTTTCAAACATCATGATATCTTATTCAAATATTTGAATTCTACTTTACATTGATTATGACGTCACCTAGTCTTTTACACCCACACAGTCATCTTCTCTTTATAATTGTACCATTAACTTTCTCTCGTGCATGCATGCACACATAATACCAGTCGGCACTATCCATCGCACACATGCAATCTTTTTCTTCAGGTCGGTCTCCCATGCATGCACACACACACACCTCCCCCTCCCCATCATATCGGGCATTCTTTATCTCTCACGTGCATGCGCAACGATCGATGTTCCTCTATGTGTGTGTGTGTGTGTATATAGATAGGTATTTCACAGTTTCCACACAAATCGATCAATCTATATATCTAGTGAGGTCTCACCCTCTTTCCCACGTCCACATCGATCAATCTATACCTCTCTACATAGGATTACATAGCTAATACACCCACATTAATTATATATCCAACGCCCCCCTCTCATCATATCTGCCTCCACTTCATCTCTCAGATGTGCGCACAGTGGCGAACACAGGGGGCAGCAAGGGCCATGCCCCCCCTAACATCACTATATATCGAGGCTAATATGAATGTGATCATTAGACAATTGCTGGTAAAATGGTTTAAATTGATGAATTGGCCCTCCTCGTAAAGGATTAGCAATGCTTGGCCCCCTAGCTCATTTATTTTTCATGGCTCCGCCACTGCGCGCAATAGCGCACGTTCTCGCCCCCTCTCTTCAAATATCGATCTCGCACTTGTGCACTCCTTCATAGTCTCCCTCCACTTGGCCCCTCGCACCATCTTCTAGCCCCCATCAGATTTTGCCACATGTACAATCTAGCAGACTCCATGGTTGAACTTAAGCATAATGCACAAACCTCAAAACACAAGTGCTTCTCCTTTGTTCTAGAATCTTCCGTATCATAACTGCCCAAACTTCTTTTCTAGTTGAATTGCCATTATTTATTTATACTTTATGCTTTACAACGCACAATTCCATGAATCATAAAATAGATTAAGGGCTTCCTTGATTCAAAGGATTCTCAAAGGAATTTTGGAGGATTCTAATCCTTCGGATTTTTCTTATCTTGGTTGTTTAATTCGTAGGTTTGTAAACCATAGAAATTTTGCCATAGGATTCATTTGCACTAGATTTCATAGGAAACATCCCATCCACTCAAACCACTTTGAAAGAATCCTGCGCTTTTTCTATGCACAATCAAACACTCGTACAATCCTGTAGGATTCAAGACGACATTCCACTCTAATCCCATGATTTTCCTATTCCCGCGTTTTGGAAATCCTACAAATCAAAGAGGCCCTATCTTTTTTTTTATAAAAATTAATTTATTTTGAATGAGATGAACTATAAAAATTAAATTAAGATCTACATCAGGCATATATGACTCAGAGCTTACATGATATAGTGTGGTATTTATTCATATTTTTGTTGCCAAATCTGATGCGTGCAATGCATGTGTACCTTACTAGTACTTCGAGTATGTGCAAACACGTAAATTAGAATTCCAATGGCATGCTACACGGTGTCTCTCTTACAGTTCATGAAGCTACGTGGCACATGTGAAGGCGTTGTTGCGACCTCCTTGTGTGGATTGATCACAGTGATGTGCTGCTGCTTCCAGAAGAATGTACTCTTCCTCTCTGAGCCACACTGGCGGTACATGCACGAAGCGAAGACGTGCACGCACGCCACGCACACACTCATTCCCTCGCACGCACACGCGGGTACACGGGGCGACACATTTTTGTACGAAGATCCACCCCATGTGATAATTTGACGCGTGTAAAGTCCTTCATTTCATTGATGGTCAATTAATACAGTGCATGCAAATTGAGTGGACGTGAGGGCTGAAGAAAGACATTACTACTCCACTACGCGCATGCGAGTAGTTAAATCATGGGGTGCCAGTACTTCCATTGGTCTCCTTCGTATTTTATGCCAATTTTTGACCATATTTGTAAGTAACATAATATTTATGCATGTCATAAAAAGTGGTACAAAAAAAGGGAGCCAATAAACCAGGACGCAGGCAGCATGATCAATTTTTGCCAGGGCTACTGATGGTGACCTTTGTATTTAAATATGGACGAAGTGGAGTAGTACTATCTTTATCTTAGCCTCATAGGGCTCTCCCAGCGCCTAGGCTCGCCTCCCCGCCTCGCCCACCGAATCCCGCCATGGAGGATCCCGCCATGGATAATCCCTTAGATCCCAGGATCCCGCAGGCTGCCCTCTCGCGGCCCACAAAGACTGCCGCTTTTGGCGAAACCCACATGTGTTTTAGAGGGATCCATTGCTCGAATCACAGATCAGTGGCGCCGGAGGACATGCCAGGGCTGCATTTCAGGTGGTGGGCAGCAAGGGTAAATCGGATCGAGGAAGCGTCGCATCGATTGGATAGAAGTTCCAAGGAGCTGCACCTGGTGCAGCACAAGGCGGAGGCGCAAGTTGATCTCAGGGGAGACATGCTGAGGGATGTCAGCATCTTGCAGCGTCGAGTTGATTTCAAGCTAGGGCTAATGGCAGAGATCATATTCATGGAGTTGACTGCGGAGGAAAGAATGCACATGCCTACGCAATGGCATGAGCAGCCGGTGCAACTGTTCAAATGGGCGGTAGGAGAAGCCAAATCCCGGGACTAGTTGCGGCGGCACCGCTAGGCATGCATCATAGGCGAGGTGAGCTGCCCTCCTTCCCCGCCAACAAAAGCTGTCAGGACCCCGATTCTAAGTCACACCGATCTAGCCTGTAACACCTCATATCACTTTGCGGCCTCACGCACGGTATTCCCACGGGTGTCGCCTTACCATGGCCCGCGACCGTTTGCGCCTTTTGGCTCACGTATATGATGGTGTCACTAGCATCCATATGACAGAGAACCCGGGCCGACATGGCTAGTCATGAACCCAAAGCGGCACTAACTTACGGGGACAGGCATACATGAATCAACATCGAGCATGTCGGTCAGCAGCGTATGAATCCGGGCTGTAGCACTGGGCTAATAGGACTCCGGGAACCCGGGCTGTAGCAGGCTAGGCAGGACTCCGGATGTCATCGCGTGATATTTCCCCAAAGGGACAGACACAGGAACGAAGTGAAACACATGCCGGCCAGTCTAAGTGTTCAGGAGCAGTAGTGCTGGGCTAGCAGGACTCCGGTAAACCGGCCTGTAGCGGACTACTATGGCTCATGGAAGCACTAGACTACATTTCCCCATAAGAGAGGCTGCCAAGGATAAACAACTAGATTGTCGGATCCCACACATACCAAGCATTTCAATCATACACACAATATGCTCGATATGTGCAAATACAACATGGCATCACAACAAGACTCTACGACTCAGAGTAATTATTCATTAGGCTCCGAGGAGCGAGAGAGTGGGATTGTATCGGAATGAACAAGGGGGTTTTGCTTACCTGATGGAGTGGTAGTAGGATACTGCCCTTCTGTCGGATAATCGTAGGTATCCTCGGAGGCAGAACCTATCATGAAAGATACGTCGAACACAATCAACACATGACGATATGAAACAATATGATTAATGCTATGACATGTCAATATGAATGTGTTTTGGGCTAATGCAAGCTAGAACAGATTCAGATGAGTCCATTTGAACCAAAGATTCAAATGCAAACCCATTTTATGAAGTCATAAAGGTGCATTAACTTGTTTCATCTAAGCAGCAAGTTTATGTTTCTCTAACATGCATGAAACCAGTACATATGGATAGATTGGATTTTTATGATCATTTTTCACATATAAAACTTTGCATTTGGAGCTACAGATTAATTTTTATGATTTTTTGAAGTTTGCGGTATTTTCTGGAATTTCCTGTGTAAGAATAATTCCAGTAAATAAATTACTATGTCAGCATTACGTCAGGGTGATGTCAGTGGTCAACGGGACGGTCCAGGTCAAACCTGAAAGTGGGTCCCGCGTGTCAGTGTAATTAGTTTAACTAAATTCAATTAGTACTAATCCTAATTAATTAACAGGGCTGGGCCCCACCTGTCATTGACCCAGGGGGTCAAACTGGGCCCACCCGTGGTCAAACGGGGTCAGCGGGGTCAACTCGCCGGCGTTTAGCCGCCGGCGAGGCCAAACGCGGCGGTGTAGGTGCGGGTTTCACCTACAGGGCACCGTTCGGGGCGCCGTTGGGCTCTATGGGTAGCTGGGAGCGAGCCGCGGCAGGTGGTGCAGGTGGTTGGGCTCGCGGTCGCCGGAAATGGCGCCGGTGACGTGTTTGGCGGCGGCCGGAGCTCGGGCGAGCTCGGGCTCATCGCTAGGAGGCACGGAGAGGCGCGTGGAGTGGTGCTACGGACTCCTCGCGATGCGGTGAGTGTGTTGGACACGGTGGTGTGGCCGGTGGGTGGCCGGAGTCACGTCAGCGACGAGCTCGGCGGCGGCGCGTGCGGTGATGCTTCGTGCAGTCGCTAGGGTGCTCGAGAGAGAGAACGGAGAGGATGGGGAGGTGCAGCAGCTCACGGTGATCACGTAGGAGCAGACGGCGCGGTCGGGGACGAACTGTTGCGGGGGTGATGGTGAAGGGGATCTGCGACGGTGCTTGGTGAAGTCGAGCTCGAAGAGGACGAAGAAGGGCGGGCGAGCGCTCGGGACTCGGGCTGATCGACGGAGACGACGACGGCGAAGCTGTTGGACACGGTAGCGCGACACGGGGAAGACGGCGGATGCGGGATTCACGATGGCGCGGGCGCGACAGCGTCGGCCATGGTGCGGGAGAGCGAGGGAGAGAGGCAGGGGGCGTGTGAGGTGTCCGCGGGGTCGGGGCAGCGACGTGGAGCCTGCCCAGGTGTCCAGGGGTGCGAGCAGCAAGCAGCTGACGCCGTGGCGAGCTCGTGCTCGCCGGCGTCACCTCTGTGCCTACCTGGCGGGGACGAAGCAGCTGGCTGGCATGGGCCAGCACAGCGCTGGGCCGCCAGGTGGGCCGGCTGGTGGGCTGCGGCCAGGTAAGTTCCCTCCCTCTCTTTTAATTTCTGTTTTCCCATTTTTCTGTAAGTTTGTGGCTTTATTAAAAATAGTTAGACACTTACAAAAATCCTGAAAATAATCATAGGCTCTGTTTAGATTATTTCCAACAGCCCACACTTATTTCCAGAATTATTTGAGCATTTAAATATTTTATAATATTTAAATGCCCAAACTCAAATAGCTAATGCTTTAATCCAGTGACCTTATGTGTCCTAGAAAAATGTGAACCAATTTTGGCAAAGGTTCTAACCCAAGGCAAAACTGATGGACATTTTAGAAGGGCATCTCAGGTTCATCGAAAATGATTTTATGTTGAACCTATTTGATTTGATCTGGTGCTAGGGTTTGATCAATCCCCAATTCAAATTCAAAAGAACTTAAACATGATGCATCACTCTAATGCAAGCACTAAGCATTACCAGAACTAGGGATGTGACAACTCACCCCCACTAAACAAGAATCTCGTCCCTAGATTGAAGCATAGGGTAAGATGAAGGGAGGACACAAACTAATATAATCTTCACGATCCAGGATGCACTTCATAAAGGCGTTGATTCAATCACCATCTTTGTCTCGTTGTCTTGCTCTGAGAACTCTAGCCAACATGACAATAAGAGGAAAAGGAAACTCTGGAAGGATCGATCTTCGCGAAGATCGAACAACTCAGAATCAACTCACGGAATGAGACATAGAAACATCTCTGGAGCTGAGAGGCAAAACATGCATCAGGAGGGACGGAAAAAACAATTTGACGAGGGTTTCGAAGAAGCGAGGAAAAATTATCATGATTCCATAATGGGGCACCTTGGGAGAGGTGACTCGTAGAATATTCCATTAAGTGGCAAAAAGAATTACTTTTGATTCAGAGATCATTGAAACTCTTTATACCAGCTTAAGGCAAATTATAATCGATCATTTGAAGGAGTCCGGATGAATGACATTCCAGGACTAAAATGGATGATGTGGACTACCTTGTTGAAGACAACACGATGGATGATTTGCTTATCATCGGAAATGGATGTGACTCATGGTAGGACCACTGTTGAAGGTGATCCTGACCAGAAATTACCAAGAAGGGTAGTCCATGGCTGAATGGCACAATGGCGGTGCAAGCTAGGAACAAAGTGCTAATGCTGGGAATGATTCTAGTAACTGGGAGAAAACTCAACAGTAGAGAGTGATTCCACTGTTAGAAAGGTTATGGCATAACCGAGGAAACTGAGAGCAGATCCCATTTAATGCCGACGATAGATCCTAGTGATTGCGCGTGCTCTCAAGAACTTGAGCATTTCCATATTCATCAAGTTTTACCAATATCCGTGTCAAGGATCCAGGCAACAAATCATACTACCATGATGAATAGTGATGGACGATGCATATGCAAAGGGAGATAACACCTTCTCAGATTTCTCCTTAGCGAGGCCAAGGAAACAAAATCTGATGATCGACCAAGAGAAATTTAGCACACCGCTTATAATGTTCTCCTTGATGTACTAGCGTATCCCATTCATAGATATGGTTTGATATCTAGAACATCAAGTAAAAGTCGGACTTCGGGAACACAAAAATCCATAAGGAACATCTAGGGAGTAAATCCTACGAAATCCTTATGGGGAGGTGGCCAACTTCCTCAATCAAGATACTACAATAATAGGCCTTCCGGCTGGGTGTGTTGGCCATGACATCCACTTTCCGGGTTACAGATAGACCAACATTATAGTTCTTGGGAAATGTTCCAACTATCATATCTGCCTGAGATTCAGATCTGGTTGGTGTCAGAATATTCCAGACTCATCAAGTCTAGAAAGGAAAATGAAAGTTTGCAACACAAATCGACGAGATGACGTTGCGAGATTCTCGGGAAATGAACTACGGTAGCAAGCTCCAAAACATAAGCTGGTTCTGCTACAAACCTGTGATCACGCTATCCAAGACAAGCATGACCACGTAGTAGTCTTATAATAAAACACTACCGAGTTCAGGTGGGGAACCATCATCGAGGATATCGAAGTTCTTTCATAAGTCCGGATTAGCTCTTATGAAGGAACTCCTTCTCCTTGAACAAAGCAGTCAGTGGCTTGGTGTACTAGGAACGCATATGGAGTGGATGCGGCCAACCTATCAAACCATAGAGCACTTCGCACGTGCATGACTAACTTGGAATGATCCCAAAGGAAGCAAAACAAACTCTCTCGAATTCACGGTGGCAACTTACATCATATACACGTGAATTAGAGGAAGTCACTTCTCGCATCCAAACATAGACCTCATGCACGGGGCATGAAGAAAATGCCTACACAAATTTCCAACACTAGCTGGATGTTCAACAAAAATCATGGAGGAGACAAAATGCTGCTGATGGGCTCAACAACAACTCATCGGAATTTCCATATCACTGGACTTCCACCATTATGTGAACAATGTGATAGTATTGGTCAGACCAAAAGATGTAATGGTGTATGCTCGAGGGATCAACCACGAGTAAGACAACATTACGAACATCGTCGGTTCTGATTTGACTTGACGATAGCCCATACCCAAGTCAAAGTTTTGACAAGGCAATAGATCCAACAACTGATCGCGAGGACCAATCGATGGAGATTTCATCTTTCTTCAACACACACACACACAAAGATATCCCTTAACATGAACTAAGTCAGACAAGCTTTACCTTCCAACTCTCCAAGTTGTTGTTTAGCTTAACCAACTAGCTCAGGGGTATCCAACACAGATTCTTGGGGAAAGAGTGGTTTATTGGAAACCAACTTGATCACGAACTCAACATATCGGTCAGGGGACGACCTGGTGATACTTCTGTGAAGATATCCGAAAAATCACGAACCATCGATATGTCTCTAAGATCGAGAACAATCTTGCTTTTCAGAGCAACACGATATGACCAAATAAGCAAGGGATTGAAAAATCCTAACTCATTAATCAAAGAGTGCACCAGAAATAAGGACAAGGTAGCAAGATCAATCCTAGTATAGTGATTTGATAACGAACACGCTAAGAATGATACTAATGTCCATTAACTACCAAGCAACAGAGTTGCTAGGAGTATTGATTTCACACATCATGGTTCACTTGTCGGCATTCCGGCTGTGACAACACTGAACCGAGGAATGAATAATGATCGCAAGAAGTATCACTATACCAAGAGTTCATAAGAGGTGGTGCAATTCTCATGACATTCTTGACATAAAGAGGGCAATACTTCAGGGTGGAACAGAATCAAAAGCTGGATTGGCATTTTGACCTGCGGAATACAACTACTTTGACCCAATCCTCGAAATGGACAAGGTAATGGAGTTTGTTTCTCCTAGTCATTCCAGAATAGGATGGCTTGACGGACCACAAGAATACTAGGCATCGATAACACGAATGCACAATTACTAGACTATCAATTGATAGATGAAGGTCGGAATACAACTGAAGAGGGACAACTCAAAGGAACATATAAATTTTTGAGTTGTGGATGCATGGATTAGTATGCCGAACAAATTCAACATATTTCTTCCGGATAACCCATGCAGAGAGGTAGGATTGGTAGAGTCACAATATAGAATGGGTAACTCATCGAGAGCACTCTTGTTGTGATCTTTTTGTTCAACGAGGAACTTCTGCCATGAACAGTTCATGGTAATTGGAAGAATGATATACCATGGACCTCGAGGACTATCACAAAGGTTACTAATATCCTAAAGGTACGAGCAACACTATCAACATGAGGTAAGTAGAGTGAATCTTGGGTCAAGAACCCAAGAGTAGAATACCTACTATTAAATGGCATCTGATACGTCTCCAACATATCTATAATTTTTGATTGCTCCATGCTACTTTATCTAATGTTCTGGACTATATTGGGATTTATTTTCCACTTCTATATTATTTTTGGGACTAACCTATTAACCGGAGGCCTAGCCCAGAATTGCTGTTTTTTTGCCTATTTCAGTGTTTCGAGGAAAAAGAATATCAAACGGAGTCAAAACGGAATGAAATCAACTGGAGAAGTTATTTTTGGAAGGAAAGCCACCCGATGGACTTGGATTGCACGTCAGGAAAGAAGGGAGGTGCTCACGAGGGTGGGGGGCGCGCCCACCCCCCCTAGGGCGCGCCCCCTACCTCGTGCCCCCTCCCCCTTCGGTCCACCGACGTACTTCTTTCACCCATATATACCTACGCACCCTAAAACATCCAGAACAGAAAATAGATCAGGAGTTCCGCCGCCGCAAGCCTCTGTAGCCACCAAAAACCTCTCGGGAGCCCATTACGGCACCCTGCTGGAGGATGAATCCATCACCGGTGGCCATCTTCATCATCCCGGCGCTCTCCATGACGAGGAGGGAGTAGTTCACCCTCGGGGCTGAGGGTATGTACCAGTAGCTATGTGTTTGATCTCTCTCTCTCTCATGTTCTCTCTCGTGTTCCATCTATGGCACGATCTTGATGTATCCCGAGCTTTGCTATTGTAGTTGCATCTTATGATGTTTCTCCCCCTCTACTCTCTTGTAACGAATTGAGTTTTCCCCTTGAAGTAATCTTATCGGATTGAGTCTTTAAAGATTTGAGAACACTTGATGTATGTCTTGCTGTGCGTATCTGTGGTGACAATGGGATATCACGTGATTCACTTGATGTACACACGTTCTTGACTCTCCGGTAGAAACTTTGGGGCATTCTTTGAAGTACTTTGTGTTGGTTGGATGAATCTGAGATTGTGTGATGCATATCGTATAATCATGCCCATGGATACTTGAGGTGACAATGGAGTATCTAGGTGACATTAGGGTTTTGGTTGATTTGTGTCTTAAGGTGTTATTCTAGTACGAACTCTTTAATAGATCGATCTGAAAGAATAACTATGAGGTGGTTTCGTACCCTACCATAATCTCTACATTTGTTCTCCGCTATTAGTGGCTTTGGAGTGACTTTGTTGCATGTTGAGGGATTGTTATATGATCTATCTATGTTATTATTGTTGAGAGAACTTGCACTAGTGAAAGTATGAACCCTAGGCCTTGTTTCCCATCATTGCAATACCGTTTACGCTCACTTTTATCATTAGTTACCTTGCTGTTTTTATATTTTCAGATTACAAAAACCTTTATCTACCATCCATATTGCACTTGTATCACCATCTCTTCGCCGAACTAGTGCACCTATACAATTTACCATTGTATTGGGTGTGTTGGGGACACAAGAGACTCTTTGTTATTTGGTTGCAGGGTTGTTTGAGAGAGACAATCTTCATCCTACGCCTCCTACGGATTGATAAACCTTAGGTCATCCACTTGAGGGAAATATGCTACTGTCCTACAAACCTGTGCACTTGCAGGCCCAACAACGTCTACAAGAAGAAGGTTGTGTAGTAGACATCAAGCTCTTTTCTGGTGCCGTTGCCGGGGAGGTGAGTGCTTGAAGGTATATCTTTAGATCTTGCAATCGAATATTTTTGTTTCTTGTTTTAGCACTAGTTTAGTTTATAAAACAAAACTACAAAAAATGGAATTGAGTTTGTCTCATACGCTTCATCTTTTTAATATCTTTCGTTAGTATGATGGAAAGGAAAATTGTGCTCAAGTGCTAGAAGAAGAATGCTTTAAAATATTTGGCACTAAATATGTGAATGATGAGCATGATTGCAATGTTGTTAGTATGAATTCCTTGAATATCTATGATGCTAATGATATGCAAAGCCACAAGCTTGGGGATGCTATGTTTGACGAAGGTGATATTTTTTGTCCCCCAAGCTTTGATGAGCAAATTTACTATGATGAAAGCATGCCCCCTATCTATGATGATTATTGTGATGACACGTATGCTCTAAGGAATAATGATAACCATGAAACTTGTCATCTTGATCTTAATTCTCAATCATATGATAGTTATTTTGTTGAGTTTGCTCCCACTATTATTCATGAGAACAATTTTGCTTATGTGGAGAGTAGTAAATTTTCTATGCTTGTAGATCATGAAAAGAATGCTTTATTTTCTGGTTATATTGTTGAATTCATTCATGATGCTACTTAAAATTATTATGAGAGAGGAACATATGCTTGTAGTAATTGCAATAATGTCAAGTTTCCTCTCTATGTGCTTAAATTTTTGATGTTATGCTTCTTTTGTCTTCCTATGCTTGTTGATTATTGTTCCCATAAGTTGTTTGCTCACAAAATACCTATGCATAGTAAGTGGGTTAGACTTAAATGTGCAAGTCATATTCTTCATGATGCTCTCTTTATGTTTCAATTCTTATGTCTTATGTGAGCATCATTGAAATCATCATGCCTAGCTAGGGGCTTTAAACGTTAGCGCTTGTTGGGAGGCAACCCAATTTTATTTTAGTTTCTTGCTTTTCGGTTCTGTTTAGGAATAAATAATCCATCTAGCTTCTGGTTAGATGTGCTTTCATGTTTTAATTAGTGTTTGTGCCAAGTAGAACCTTTGGGAAGACTTGGGTGAAGTCTTTATGATCATGCTGTAAAAAACATAAACTTTAGCGCTCACGAGATTAGCTTCAACTTTTTACTGGAGAGTGATATTTAGTTTATTCTTTTTTCAGATGATTACTAGACAAATTCCTCAGGTCCACCAATTTATTTTAGAATTTTTGGAGTTCCAGAAGTTTGCGTTAGTTACAGATTACTATAGACTGTTCAGTTTTTGACAGATTCTGTTTTCAATGTGTTGTTTGCTTATTTTGACGAATCTATGGCTAGTAAAATAGTTTATAAACCATAGAGAAGTTGGAATACAGTAGGTTTAACACCAATATAAATAAATAATGAGTTCATTACAGTAACTTGAAGTGGTGTTTTGTTTTCTTTCCCTAACGGAGCTCACGAGTTTTCTGTTAAGTTTTGTGTTGTGAAGTTTTCAAGTTTTGGGTGAAGATTGGATGGACTATGGAATAAGGAGTGTCAAGAGCCTAAGCTTGGGGATGCCCAAGTAACCCCAAGGTAATATTCAAGGATTACCAAGAGCCTAAACTTGGGGATGCCCCGGATGGCATCCCCTCTTTCGTCTTAGTTTATCGGTAACTTTACTTGCAGCTATATTTTTATTCACCACATGATATGTGTTTTGCTTGGAGGGTCATTTTATTTTGTTAGTTTTTTCTTGATGTTATCTATAATAATGTTTTTCATCTTTAGTTTCAATAAAAAAGTCAAGGATAGCCTTTGCCTTGCTTATTTTGCTACTATACATGTTGCTGTTTGAAAACAGAAAGTTTACCGCTGTTGCAAAAATTCCCTAGAAAAGTCAGAGAATGGTATAATGTTGAATCTTTTTGCATATTGAGCTCTGATAAATTTATTACAGTGGGAATTTTAGTTCATAATTTTTGGAGTTAGGTAAGTATTGATACTCTTGCATTCTTTACAGACTGTACTGTTTTGGCAGATTGCTGTTATGTTTGCATTGTTTGCATATGTTTGCTTGTTTAATGATTCTATTTGAGGATAGGAGTATTAAATATGCAGAGGAATTTAGTATTCCATGTTGAATAATAATCTTAGTGATTTGTTACAGTAGAAAATGATAAGGTTTTGCATTGGTTTATACTAACCTATCTCACGAGTTCTTGTTGAGTTTGTTGTGGATGAAGCTTTTGAGAAATAGAGAAACCATGATATGAGAGAAATTAAGGAGACACAAAAGTTAAAGCTTGGGGATGACCAAGGCACCCCAAGATAATATTTCAATAAGTCTCAAGCATCAAAGCTTGGGGATGCCCCGGTAGGCATCCCACCTTTCTTCTTCAACAACTATCGGTTAGTATCGGTTGAGCCTAAGTTTTTGCTTTTTCACATGAGTTGTGCTATCCTTGCATTGTAATTTTATTTTGTTTTGCTTGCTGTTTGAATATAATACCAAGATCTGAAACTCCTTAATGTTAAAGAGTCTTCACATAGTTGCACAATTATTCGACTACACATTGATCTTCACTTATATCTTTTAGAGCATGGTGGTAGTTTTATTTTTAAGAAATAGATGAACTCTCATGCTTCACTTATATTATTTTAAGAGTCTTAAATAGCATGGTAATTTGCTTAAAATCTTAATATACTTGTTATTCAAGATATGTGAAACTTTCTTTTTGAGTGCGTTGAATACTAAGAAAAGTTTGATGCTTGATAATTGTTTTGAGATATGGAGGTAGTGATATTAAAGTCATGCTAGTTGGGTGATTATGAATTTAAAGAATGCTTGTGTTGAAGTTAGCAAGTCCCATAGCATGCACATATGGTTAAAGTTGTGTAACAAATTTTAAACATGAAGTGTACCTGGCTTGTGCATCCTTATGAGTGGCGGTCGGGGACGAGCGATGGTCTTTTCCTACCAATCTATCCCCCTAGGAGCATGCACGTAGTACTTGATTTTTGATGACTTCTAAATTTTTGCAATAAGTATATGAGTTCTTTTGACTAATGTTGAGTCCATGGATTATACGCACTTTTACCTTTCCACCTTTGCTAGCCTCTTCGGTACCGTGCATTGCCCTTTCTCACCATGAGAGTTGGTGCAAAATTCGCCGGTGCATCAAAACCCCGTGATACGATACGCTCTATCACACATAAACCTCCCTATATCTTCCTAAAAACAGCCACCATACCTACCTATTATGGCATTTCCATAGCCATTCCGAGATATATTGCCATGCAACTTTCCACCGTTCCGTTCATCATCATCATGACATACTTTACTTTTGTCATATTGCCATTGCATGATCATGTAGTTGACATCGTATTTGTGGCAAAGCCACCATGCATTATTTTTCATACATCTCACTCTTGATTCATTGCACCATCCCGGTACACCGCCGGAGGCATTCATATAGAATCATATCTTGTTCTAGTTTCGAGTTGTAATCCTTATGTTGTAATCAATAGAAGTGTGATGATCATCATTATTAGAGCATTGCCCAATCAAAAAAAGAGAAAGGCCAAAAATAAAAAAATAAAGGCCCAAAAAAAGGGCAATGTTACTATCCTATTTCCATACTTGTGCTTCAAAGTAGCACCTTGTTCTTCATGTAGTGAGTCTCATATATTGTGCTTCAAAGTAGCACCATGTTTTTCACATAGTGAGTCTCATAAGTTGTCTTTTTCATACTAGTGGGAATTTTTTATTATAGAACTTGGCTTGTATATTCCTACGATGGGCTTCCTCAAATGCCCTAGGTCTTTGTGAGCAAGCAAGTTGGATGCACACCCACTAGTTTTCTTTGTTGAGCATTCATAGCTCTAGTGCATCCGTTGCATGGCAATCCCTACTCCTCATGTTGACATCAATTGATGGGCATCTCCATAGCCCGTTGATTATCCTCATCAATGTGAGACTTTCTCCTTTTTGTCTTCTCCACACAATCCCCATCATCATATTCTATTCCACCCATATTGCTATATCCATGGCTCACGCTCATGTATTGCATGAAGGTTGAAAAAGTTTGAGATTATTTAAGTATGAAACAATTATTTGGCTTGTCATCGGGGGTATAGAAGTTGGGAACATCTTTGTGTGACGAAAATGAAGCATAGCCTAACTATATGATTTTGTAGGGATGAACTTTCTTTTGCCATGCTATTTTGAGAAGACATAATTGCTTCGTTAGTATGCTTGAACTATTATTATTATTATGTCAATATGAACTTTTGTCTTGAATCTTTCGGATCTGAATATTCATATCACAAGTAACAAGAATTACATTGAAATTATGCCAACTAGCATTCCACATCAAAAATTATCCTTTTTATCATTTACCTACTTGAGGACGAGCAGGAATTAAGCTTGGGGATGCCTGATACGTCTCCAACGTATCTATAATTTTTATTGCTCCATGCTACTTTATCTACTTTTTTGGACTATATTGGGCTTTATTTTCCACTTTTATATTATTTTTGGGACTAACCTATTAATCGGAGGCCCAGCCCAGAATTGCTGTTTTTTGCCTATTTCAGTGTTTCGAGGAAAAGGAATATCAAACGGAGTCAAAACGGAACGAAATCAACTGGAGAAGTTATTTTTGGAAGCAAAGACACCCGATGGACTTGGAGTGCACGTCAGGAAAGAAGGGAGGTGCTCACGAGGGTGGGGAGCGCGCCCACCCCCCTAGGGCGCGCCCCCTGCCTCGTGGCCCCCCCTTCGTTCCACCGACGTACTTCTTTCACCCATATATACCTACGTACCCTAAAACTTCCAGAACAGAAGATAGATCGGAAGTTCCGCCGCCGCAAGCCTCTGTAGCCACCAAAAATATCTCGGGAGCCCGTTCCGGCACCCTACCGAAGGGGGAATCCATCACCGGTGGCCATCTTCATCATCCCGGCGCTCTCCATGACGAGGAGGGAGTAGTTCACCCTCGGGGCTGAGGGTATGTACCAGTAGCTATGTGTTTGATCTCTCTCTCTCTCGTGTTCCATATATGGAACGATCTTGATGTATCCCGAGCTTTGCTATTGTAGTTGGATCTTATGATGTTTCTCCCCCTTTACTCTCTTGTAATGAATTGAGTTTTCCCCTTGAAGTAATCTTATCGGATTGAGTCTTTAAAGATTTGAGAACACTTGATGTATGTCTTGCCGTGCGTATCTGTGGTGACAATGGGATATCACGTGATTCACTTGATGTATGTTTTGGTGACCAACCTGCGGGTTCCACCCATGAACCTATGTATAGGGGTTGGCACACGTTCTTGACTCTCCGGTAGAAACTTTGGGGCACTCTTTGAAGTACTTTGTGTTGGTTGGATGAATCTGAGATTATGTGATGCATATCGTATAATCATGCCCATGGATACTTGAGGTGACAATGGAGTATCTAGGTGACATTAGGGTTTTGGTTGATTTGTGTCTTAAGGTGTTATTCTAGTATGAACTCTTTAATAGATCGATCCGAAAGAATAACTTTGAGGTGGTTTCGTACCCTACCATAATCTCTACGTTTGTTCTCCGCTATTAGTGGCTTTGGAGTGACTCTTTGTTGCATGTTGAGGGATTGTTATATGATCTATCTATGTTATTATTGTTGAGAGAACTTGCACTAGTGAAAGTATGAACCCTAGGCCTTGTTTCCCATCATTGCAATACCGTTTACGCTCACTTTTATCATTAGTTACCTTGCTGTTTTTATATTTTCTGATTACAAAAACCTTTATCTACCATCCATATTGCACTTGTATCACCATCTCTTCGCCGAACTAGTGCACCTATACAATTTACCATTGTATTGGGTGTGTTGGGGACACAAGAGACTCTTTGTTATTTGGTTGCAGGGTTGTTTGAGAGAGACCATCTTCATCCTACGCCTCCTACGGATTGATAAACCTTTTGTCATCCACTTGAGGGAAATTTGCTACTGTCCTACAAACATGTGCACTTGCAGGCCCAACAACGTCTACAAGAAGAAGGTTGTGTAGTAGACATCAGCATCACGGGATGCTTTCGAGAATGGTGGCCAGAATCATCACACTGGGACACAAAACATGGCTAGATTACTAGGTGATACCCTAGACATCTAGGGTCGTAATACTAGCTCCAACATAAATGCCGAGGCAATAAAGTACCTCAACACACTAGTTAGTGTGGTTGATCTGGCCCAAAGGAACATCGGGAACAGGAGGAAGGGATTTGCAAATGCATCAGACTGTAGAAACCTGGGACTACTCGGACAGCATAACGACTATAATATGCTCAAAAAGATTTGAGACATCTTGCAAAATGGTGGCATAACCACTCGATCATCATAATATCAAGGTTTTGAGATCAACTATGAATACACAGAAGTAGTAGGAACCCAACTGAAGCTTAGAACCATCAAACCTATAGGTCTACAGATTAGTAACACGTGATCCTGATAGAAAGAAGAGAAAGCCTAGTTTATTAACCCCGTAGGAAATATAAGATGACTCGGATCAGAGGGCATGAGGTATAAGGAGTAAAAAGAGCCTTACGTTCCAACCCACAATCAATTCCCCTACATATAACTAAAGCATTTCTAGACTCAACTTCGACCAATTTGGCTTGGTAATCCTACAGGCAGTGACCTAGTCGGTTGCTGCTGCAATGAACTTGCAACGCTATGTCTGTTTGCAACCTTGACAATCACTCCATCTATATGTATTATTTTCCTGTAAAAAATACTTGGTCGTTTGGAAAAAGATGGTAATTGATTTATCACTAGTTTTAGAATGCTTGGTCGTGACAATCAACCGAAGCCACAACCAGAAGTCTCCATCGCGTAAGTACTTTACGGTCGGTCGCACCAACAGACGGTCGGTCGCACCCGCGTCTCATCGAAGGGACACGCATCGGCTTGGTCGGACATGTACGACTAGGTACATCACTGACTTCTGCGACCGCATTTGAGCAGTGTAGTACTCCCTCTATCTCCATTTACAAGTCTTGCACGTGTACCTAGGTCGTTAATTTGACCAACTTAATAAGAGGCATACATTACAAAAAATATATCATTACAAACTTCAAATATTCTATTTTTTAATGATATATTTTTTATGTTAAACAATCTATGTTCTACTAAACTCATCGGGAGTACTTGAAATTTATGTTCCACTAAACTCATCGGGAGCCGTTTCGGGCCTCGAAACCAAAACCATCAATTAATCTTTACCTTGTTCCCATCACATTCAAAAGTACTAGTGCTACAATTAAGTGCAAGCCTGCTCACACCTACCAGTACATACCAAACCTGAACATGTTCCCACTATGCAGGTTTAGTATTAGTGCTAGTACTTAGGTTATAAAAAGGGGAACTACCTAACCGAAAATTACTCTACCTTCCTCCTCATAAGTCCTTCTTCGTCCGTCCTTGCCATGGCCGGTGTGCAGAGCTCTAGGTCGAGAACTATCCGAACTACTCGTAACAAGGGAGCGGCAACCAAGGCTGCGGAAAAAAAAGATAGGGCTCGCCGCCACGCAGAGACCTCAAAAGATCTCTCACGGGCAGGCGATGGCTAGCGCCCTAGCCGCGGAGGCGAACATGCCGAGCTGGCGGCGCTGGAGTCGTTATCCCTCGAAGGCATGCCCGATCAGATCAATAAGCACCTCCATAAGCAGAAGGAGTTCATCCACGGCTTGGTGGAGCTGCTGAAGGAGAGCCTCGACGACATGCCCGCTGAGCTCAATGAGCAGGGGGAGTTGACCACCGGCTTGGTGATGCGTTTGAAGAAGAGCATTGCCTCAGAGAAGAAGGCGAACGGCGAAATCCTACAACTTCAGGAGGACAAGGCGAAGCTCTGCCACGAGCTCGACCTGCTGAAGGAGGAGAACGCCGGCTGGAAGAAGCTGCATGAGAATAGTAGTTCCTCGATGAAGATGCTGCAGGCCCTCGTCATGGAACAGAAGGAGGAGTTGGTGAAGCTCCGCATCGAGCAACCGGCTGCTGTCAAGGTACGTAATGCGGCTGTGGAACAGATGATGAAGGCTCGCGTCGAGAAATCCCGCGTCATGGACACAATGAACAAGATGGCGGAGGAGACGCGCAAGGAGATGGAGGTCGTGTAGGCGATGAAGAAGCAGTTACGACTCCCCCGCTAGCAACCCTTCATGTAAGGAGAGCAGCGCCCCAGACTTGTGTGTGCGTCTTCCTTCTTTTTTTGGGGTGATAATCTCCTTCTTCTTTTGCTCCTGTGTTTCTTCTTTTGCTTCAGGTGTTTCGCCGCACATGTCACCTTCTCTGCGAGGCATGAATAGAACAATGCTAAAATAAGATGACTAGCAAATTAGATCATTCTTTATCGCCAATAGAACAATGCCTCTTGCTAGTAATATATAATAAGAGTAGAGAGTAGAGGATATGGCACTAGGTTGCCGTGTTTTGTGCTCCTCCATCGTACTCCAGTGGAGAACTTGAGTATACCGCATGGTTCTTTGCTCCTCCTCAGGTCGTTGGCACATTTATACAAGCAGTCAAATCACAAGGCCCCGCCTTCCAGCAGTAATGAGCCGTCAAATCACAAAGGCCCTCGCCTCTCTTCAAACCGACCAAGCTAGACTGCCCCGCCCTCTAGCCTTTTAAAGAATGTATACTTTTGTACAGTAGTATCGATAGATTGTGCCATGGAGTAAAACTAACAAGATGAAATTAAAGAAAAAATGTGGTACATATAGAGAGCGCTCGACGCCAAATTATGCATATAGTACTATTAAAAAAGCTAGTACGTTCTTAAATGGGGTGCTAAATTATATTAAAGAAATTAGCTACCTATTTAATTCTTGGGTTCTTATTATTTATGCCACTAGTTGTGTATCACTACTCATTTTTGCCATTAGAAGTTACAATTACTCAAAAATGCCATCGATCCGTGAGATGCCTGCTAAAAAATGCAATTCGATATATCAAAAATGCCATCGTTAAGTTAGATGTTTGCTCAAAAAATGCCATTAGACATTGTTATTTTCACGTCAAACCCGTTTACCATGTTATATGAAAAAGTTAAGCCGATTCGCACAATGATAAGTGTGGCCCCGCTTGTCAGGACTAACCAAGCGAATAATTTTACAGGAAAACAAGAACGTTGTTGGGATCAAGTAGGCCCAACACTTTATTTTTCCGTAGTGAGATAGAGGGAGAGCTGGCATGTTGGTCCATCGGTATTTATGTCATTATAAAATGGCCAAAGAGATTTGAGTCACAATAATGGTGTCCAGCACAACACACCCCTCAAATAAAACTAATCACCCTGAAATTCTTTGACAACTAAACTGTTGGCTATATGATGTTGGCCATATATATTTTACGTATATAATGTGAAGAAACGAGTGGTAGTACTATACCAACTAAAAGATGAACTGTAAGAAATACTAGTATGTACGTACTGAAGAGTTAAAGTAACGAGAAGGAACATAACATAGTTCTGCTGGGGGCTCAGCACAAAACACCCCTCAAATAAAACACAGCACACCTGAAATTAAACTAAGCAACTAATCCGGTAGACACTGCATTAGAACCACCATGAGCAACGACACTGCCACCCTACTCGGACTCTTCGTCCATGTGCTCGACATCGTCCTTGTCCCTCTTCCTCTTGAGCGATACTTCCTTGCTTGAACCGCACACTTGGCTCTTGCTCTTCATCCAACCCTTGTAGATGTTTAAACAAAGGTATCCATCCATTGCAGCATAGTGGATGTGGTCTATATCTAGTACATTCCACTCCCATGCATGATGAAAGTTGAACGGAGGTTTCTTCAGTGTACCGTACGTAGGATGAACCATGGCTCCTGCCAGGGTCAGCATTGAAGGCTGATCATGGGAGGGCGCCAGTCATTTCTTCTGGAGGTCAATGGGTTTGCCTACAACGAGGCCTATCCGACCCAGGATTTCCTTGTCGTTCCTAAAGTCTACAGTAAAGAATTCGACTAGGCCGCTCTTGAGTAACTTCTTAAATTCCCCGCGCTCAACGTCGGCATGGCATATGTGGTAGACCAAGCATAAGCCATGCACGCAAACCTGGATCACGGCGGGCTTCTTCTTCTCTGCCTCCTTTAGATTCTTCTTGTTTCCCAGGACTGTGGTGTACTCAACATCTAGCCCAGTGACCCACTCATCATTTGAGCTTTCGAACATGTGTCTGAAGCGAGCGAGGCATCCTTTCACCGTTGCGGAAGAACGGGTGTAGACGACGTCGAACTCATCGCCGGTGATGGTTCTAACCTTGTACTCACCGCCGACCATGGAGATTTGGGACGCCATGGATTTGGGAGGAGGGTTAGGATTAGTGGAACTGCCATAATGTGAAAGGACGGGACGACTAGGAGCGAACTGCCGTAATGTTCAAGGACATCCATGGACGAGTACGAGCGAGAACTGCCAGCGGTTTTTGTAAAAATGTTGAGTGGGGCGTGCGAACGGTAGGGTAGTGGCTTTCCTAGTGGATAAATGGATTCATGCACAGTACTATGGGGGCCCAATTAGATGTCATGTCTACTTGACGCCCAATTAAATGGCTTTCGATGTCATGTCAAGCGTCGGGAAAATTACAGGTGATACGAAGCTTCCGAGAGCCCTTGGATCTGAGATCGAATGGTTGCATGGCGTGATTCTAGACCTATGGTTGAATATCCTATCCTGGAGGGTTATTCTGCAAATTTTCAGCAACTTAGCATGCGACCGTTCGATCTCAGATCCAACGGCTGCTAGCAGCCCGTATCATGGTCGCGCCTACCACGACCGTCGCCTCGCTCGCGCGGTCGCGCCCTTGGAGATTTAACACGGTGCGTTAGGCTATCTGATGTTGGCATGTCATACATAGTCATCACTTAGTCACTCATACTACAACAAGGTTAGCTATAAGGTTGGCTATAAGAATATTTTTTGTTTACTTCTCTCTATCTCTTTCTTCGTAGTATTTATTGCATTTGCCAAGGAGTGACCTCTTCCAATGAAATGGTGCTTAGATGAGGTGTTATGGGCCTTAAATGGCTTAGCAACTCAAGTCCCCAATGCATAGGTGCTTAGTTTTTTGTTGCTAGGTTTGCTTCATCTAGGTACACGCGCTTAGCACCATTTCTTCCCGTGGTCACCAAACTAGTCTATGTCTTCTTAATTAACTTGCCACATCAGACTTTATGCCTATGTGGCAGGCTTAGCACCTGCAAGATCAAGTACAATAGTGGGCTATAAGCCCGCTTTGGCATTTTTGCATATGTGGGGGAAAGAGGCAAGGAAAAAGTGGAGGAGTGGGCTCTCAAGCAAGAGCCAGCCTCTGCATGGTGGAGCATCGGGAGAGGCACCTGTATGAAGGTGGTCAGGAATCAGGAGACTCACGCCAGTCATAGCGCCACAGTTAAAATGATAATGGCAAGTCAAATCACCGAGCCCCACCTGTCCAGCAGTAACTCGCTGTCAAATCACATAGCCTACGTTTGCAGCAGCCTACTCCCTCATCTTCTTGCGTTTCTGTCGAACCGACTAGGCGGAACTGCCCCGCCCTCGACTTTTAAATAGTACAGTATACTAATTTTGTATCCATGGATTGCACCATGGAGCAAAGCCTCAAGAAAATGGCGGTACACATTTACGGAGTACAGTATACAGCACGTCCGTCGCGTTCGCATCGCACCCCAGACGGTCGGCCGATCTGGCACGCCGCTCTCCGAATGGAACGTGCGTCATATTGAGTTTGCACACACATGTGGGACCACAATTGAGAACCGACCATAGGCACACTCCCCAACCCCGCAAGTCGGGTGAGTTAATAGAAGAGAGACACGAGCGATAGTACTAGAGAAGTGTTGTACAGACGTTGGTGCCTGGACAATCCCTGCATGACATGGAAGATCAGTTCGTCCATGCATGTGACCAGACTCCAGCAGACACGCCTGGATTGGCTATCGTCTACATATCGTGCAGGCTGTGTTGTATAGGGTTGTAGTTCTGGTGAGAAATCTAAAAAAAGGTTTCTTGTCATCTCGCAAAATTAGGTGTCACGTGCTTCGGATCACTGCGAGGGTTAAACAACGACAACTGAGTTCCTCCAAGGCGCTAGTCATGGGGGCCACATGCACGAAGACTACTCGGCTGCCATCTATGTCAAGCCGGCTATGTTAATTAGGGAATCTATCGATGGACCCCTTTTCTACGAGTTTATCTTTAATTTGAGCTTTGATCCTCATCTAGTTTTTCCGTCGGGATTCATGTTGTCTCCTTTGGGTAGTGAGGTTATGGTTTCTTGTCATGTTATAATCCGGTGCTTCAGATCAAAATGAGGACAACTGCGCCTCCGGGGCACGTGCTTGAAGACAGTCATTGTAGAGGTCAAGCCGGCTCCGATAGACAAAAGAAAACTAGTAGTACTCCACTATATAGGCAGGAGCCTCCGCGCTTGCTTGCTAGTGTTGCTATCTTCACACTGTCTCATCCTCTCCAGATCTAAACACGACAGCGGTGGCCACTCTCTCTCTCTCTCTGCTCATCGCTGGTCACAGATCCAGCCATATCCTCTCCGCCGGGGAAGGTGAGAAGGTGCAACGTTCACGCGGTCGTCCTCGGCGACGGCTCTTACCCACTGCCAGCGCGTCCCGATCTGCATGCCTTGCCGTTCTCTCCCAAACACCGCTGGCTAGGGAGGGCCTCCGACCCCTTCTTCCTCGCTGTCGTAGTGTGGGCAGATCCGGCCTCCCGCCGCCCACCTAGCGACATCCCGGCGACCCTCAGGTATAACTTCCTTCGAAACCGGCCTTTCTCTACTTCACAAGCTCCTGACGTCGCTGCATTTGTATCTTTTACTATTTCCGAGGCCCCCTCATAGATAGGATCGATCGGCTGTTCGAAAGCCACCAAATTTTTTACTATTAAGCGGTAAAACTAGTTCATGCACTCGAATCTAGTACTACTTGGTTCAAACAAGGAAGAAAGGGGGTGGGGGAAGAATTGTTACCTGAATCTAGGACTTGGTCGAAAGAGGAAATAATGGGGGCGAAAAGTAATAGAGACTGGCTATCCAACTGGTCTCTAGGTCTAATAGGGAAATAAAGGGAAACGATGTACAAACTCAATATAAACCCGATCTATTAGTTGAAAAAGGAAAGAAAGTGGGGACTGGGGGACAAGTCAACAGAGTAAGTCCAAGACTAGATTTGCTAGCCTCACACAGATAAGGTGGCTATACCGAACAAAAATGGGACCAGCCGGATATCACATTACGATGTTTGTTGCCCGAGCCACTCTTATGTAATGCCACTGCTAAAATGTAGCATTCGCACTGCTAAAAGTAAGGACACGTTAAACCAATGTTGCTGGTAAAATGAAGCAATGGCACCATTAAAGTAATGTCGTATTTAACGGTTGTCATAGTTAATCCTAATGCCCACACTAATATCTAGCAATGCTGCTGCTTTAGAAATTGCTACTGTCCTTGTAGGATTGCCATTCAGATAAGGAACATGCTTCTTTTCATTTGATGTATGTTTCATCACTTGTTTGTCACCGTCCTTTCCACCTTTTTTGTGCAAACAAAGACATACATTTCACGCTTGATCTTAGTTGAACTAGACAAATGATATCCAAATTATAGTTGAACATTCCAGGAGCTTCACAACCAACCTTGTTGTTGCTCAATTTTATTGCAACTAATGAAGAAGAAGCTCTGTGGGTTTCGTTTTCTGATGGAAATGGAACCGAGGCTGGAGCTCTTTTCTTAAAAAATGAAGAAGAAGCTGCTAGCTCATGGGACATTGCTTCATTTTAGGTGAACTGCACCAAAAGGTCCCAAGAATTGAATCATCCATGTTGGTGACTGGTGTCATCCCTTCTACAATGGCGTTGACTGCAGACATGGTTCCCATCACAAGGTATGTTCCTTTTTGGTCTGACCGTTTGCCAAATATTCTGCATGTTGAGTCTGCTCTTGTGCTACTGTTTTGGCACTGCCATGATAAAGTAGTAATGTTATTATTTTGCACCTTAATCAAGTGGCACTATTAATTTGAGGCAATGTTTTGGCACCGCTAGTGGCACTGATTTTTTTAATATCGAAAGAGGGGGTTTCCTCCGATTTCATTAAAGAAATCCAACCATAGAAAACCATTATCCGACAACATCTCAGTGTAAATGGGCAGTTATGCAACTACTACTAGAACGGACTGAGTACTAGCAGGAGACAAGTTCGCCACATAAGCTAGGTAGGTAGGGGGACGCAGCACCAGCTCGACCAAGTTTGGATTACAACCCAAATGCTACCACAGAAACATCAGAGGGGAAGATAGGGACTGAAAGGGCTAGCTTCAGCATCCCAGTCTAAGCACCCCCTGCCTCCATCCTTGCGATGCACGGTACACCTCGTTTGCCACCTGCTCGACCCTAGTGCCACTAATAAAATTAAGTAATAATACAGTTAAAATAGAGCGAGTGTCCTCTCTATCATTTCATTTCCAATGTAGATAAAGAAAGTGCTTCTCTTTGTTAGTATATGTTTCATCAACTAGTCCCATTGTTAATGTTTAAGCATTTCTGCAAACTGGGGTGCTTAATTTTAGTTGATCCGCACAAAAATAGAGATTGGAATGTCTCAAGGCCCCTCCTTGTACTACCGATGTACACTGATGTTCATCACTGGTAGAAGGTGTATCGGGGAGACTTGGTTTGATTTCTAGTATGCGGCGTCGCAGGGCCCATCTCGCCCTCGCAGCATGGCATACTATGATACTATCGCAATATTTTCTTCTATTTATTAGTGTATGTTTCTTCAACTAGTGCCACTATAATGTAATCACGCCTTTTCATTATCTGTGCAAACAGGGTTATTCAGCTGCATTTTGGTGGAACTGCACAAATGTACGGATGGAACTGACATATATGCAGAGTGCGAGGTGCCAAGTAAAAATTACCGACACCAACCCTGCTCCATCTAAGCATTGGCATCCACCACCATCAGTGGGATGTGTGGCGCTCACTGTGGAAGGATCTTTCTCGGCAGCAAATCCTCTAAACAAATACTAGTAGCTTAGACTTCAAAAAAATACTAGTAGCTTATATTGGCAGTTTTCTAGGGGTGTACTCTTTTCTAAAAGAAGCACCAATCTATTTTTCTTTATTTGTACACAGTGTCACAACTTTGACCCAAAGCTCCAGAGCTATTTTAGGGTGATTGGCATAGTACTCGGAAACTGATTGTAAGCATGATTTTTATTAGCTGTCACACTGATTGTAAGCATGAGCAGACGGAAGATTAGGTTAGTGCGAAGCTTACCTTAAACCCTACGGACGCCATTGAAGGCGATCGTCGAGGAAATCATGGAGAACAGCGGGGAAGCGACGTCGCACCATCCAGCCTCCTCTTGTGGTGGGAGAACGAATACTCCTGTGGCTCCGGCTGGCTCTGCACCCTCACGAATGGCACATCATACTCGATCGATTCGTTATCCTCTGGGTGCTCGACCTTCGACCTATATGCCCACCAGCTTCGCCCGACTTTCGCGTTGGGCGAATCTGTCTGCTCCATCACCCAGAGGGGATACTCGATGAACTCGAAGGACTACGGCGTGACTGCCGCTGAGGATTACATCGCCGCCCTCATCGTCGCCATCTCGCTCTTTCGCATACATTGCCACATGGCCCTCACCGTCCTCAAAATCTCACACTCATTGTCAAACCAAGTAAGGATCTCCTTCAACCTGGCTAACTTTGCCTGGTCGCCGCCGGCGATCTGCCTGATTCGCTGCTGCATCCTCTCCATAGATGTCCTTCTGAGTGGTCCGGTGCTAGCTTTGGAAGATGGGAGGAGAGACGGTGGTCTTGCAATAGAGAAGAGGGAGAGGCGAGATGGTGGTTTTGGAAGGAGATGATGGAGAGGAGAGGGGGTGGTTTTGAAATGGAGAAGCGGGAAAGGCGAGACAGTGGTTTTGGAATGGAGATGATGGAGAGGAGAGGTTTCCCTGCCTTTCGGTCGCTGACAGGTGGGCCCCGCACTTGGTGGGACCCATGTGTCAGTGTCTCAATGGCAGGATGAGCTACGTCAGGGGATCCTCGTCCGAGGAGAGAGGAGGTGGTTTTACAATGGAGAAGAGGGAGAGGCAAGACGGTGGTTTTGGAATGGAGATGATGGAGAGGCGAGGAGGTGGTTTTGCAATGGAGAAGAGGGAGATGAGCGTGCGGCAGCGACTTAGGGTTGGACGAGAGGGCCGGCGCGCTGTGACTGGATCAAAATCAAAATCAATTTACCCTTCAATTAAGAAAGTGACCCCATATTAACTAGTCTCCCTTTTATTCTGGATCATAATTGACCATGATTTTCACAAATAAAATATATGTTATACGTTGCGAAAATAATATAATTTGAAAGTACATTAAGATAAGAACCAAACGATACAATTTTTGGTGACATGCACTCTCATTTTGCTTGTCAAATACAGTACGTGGTCAAAGTTTGACCCAAAATACGCAAAACAAAAAAATACTTCCAAGACCAGCGCCGCTCCTCTCCTCTTAAACCACCGCCGCTCCTCTCATGTTCCAATCTAAATCCAGCGCCGCTCCTCTCCTCTTCCATTTCAAAACAACCGCCCCTCCTCTCATGTTCCAATCCAAAACCAGCGTCTCTACTCTCCTGTTCTAATCGAATACCAGCGCTGCTCCTCTCCTCTTCCATTCAAAAACCACCGCTGGCGAGTGAAGGTGCTATGGAGAAGTAGATCGATGGAGGAGTACAACCGATACGTGAGGATCACAGACGATGACCCTGTGAATCTAGCTAAGATGTTGGGGATACAGTCTTGGTTTGACAACAAGGACCAACTAGCGGCGACGGCAACATCCATGGCCAAATATCTGCAACAGAGCGAAAAGGCGGCGATACTCCCGAAGGGAGTCGCGCGGGAGTACATAGAGGTGATCCTCTGGGCCATGGAGCAAATAGATTCACCGAATCTGATCATGAGGGATTGGTGGTGGGAGTATCGATCCCAGATGGAGCATCCACCAGAGATTGAAGGATCGAGCATCTACAGGGTGCCGTTTGTGAGGGTGTCGTGCTAGAGCGAGCCGGTGGAGTCTTCGTCGACGGAACCCAGCTGCAAGAGGATAAAAGCAGTTGGCCCGACAACGCTTCCCCGCCATCCTCTCCCTCACCATTCACATTGTTTCACGGGGCGGTTGTCTGCCGCCAAGGAATAGGAGGGGACTGCCCCCTCCCCCCAGCCCAATAGTCGGGCAGGTTGTGAATTGTCAGGAGGAGCTTAGGGTTGTTAGTATTTGCAGTTTGTGAATTGTGTTTTGTATTGTGTATTTTGAGAGTACTTTCAGATATGAATGTCTTTTGAATTTCAGATTTGCAGTATTGATCATATGAAGTATTTTATGAATTCTAGAGATCTATTTTTAGCACTTAAAAAATGTAGTTTCATAGGAGTATAAAAGTGCGGACAATGTGATTCTCGGAGAAGAAACGCAAGTTCGATTTGAGATAAGAAACGCAACTTTCGAGGCGAGCATTTATATTAACACGGCCTTTTCAAACAGGGTTAACATCATGTTGGAAGTTTTATTCATGGTCAAAAATGGAACTACCAGCCAGTTAACATCATGCTGATCAACATTCATGCATAGCTCATCTTCATATGATGCATAGTAAAAAAGATATGATATTTTCAAAATGCCCACACAATGTCGAGTGTGCGAAAAACAGAGAAAACGAGGGATGAAGTTTTGGCAAGTGTTGGACGTGGTGTGCGTAGATGACAATGGGGACCCACATGTCAATAATGGCAGAGGCAAAAAATTTGGAGATATTTTCCCTGCATCAGGTGGAATCGAACCCGGGCGGAACAGCTATCGGGTAGTGTCACTTGGCCACTGGGCTAGTTTAGTACTTTCGCTACAAATAAGGCACTGCCTTGGGTGGTCCGATCACCTCCTGCGCCTTTGTGCGCTCTCCGCGGCGCCGCTGTCTATCATTGTGAACATGCTGAACAAACGAGAGGAATCTGGAGAGGACTGTACGTGGAGAGGCGGACAGTCGGGACCCACCAGGTCTATGGACGTACGCAAGCAAGTGCCTCATTAAAAAAACTTCCTCCTAATGCTATACTGACATTGGGGCCCACGGGTTTGTCAACATAGTTACATTTTTTTAGGTGCTTCAACGTAGGAGATAAATTCACAAAGAAGCTGTGGAGCTGGCGGGTAGTATCATTTATTATCACTGGGGCAGCAAGTATCCGATGGGTTTTGGGCTGCCCCGCCTAGGCTTTGTTTTTTAACACGCGCAGCCCACGACATGCCGGTTTGTATTTTTTTTAGGGTCGTCATTTATCGACCGGCCTATGGACCTCCCATCCGAGGTTTTATTTTTCCTGAAACATCGGTAGCCCAATTTATGTATTTTTTTTGAAGAAAACGCAGAGGTCTGTTCTATTTTTCTATATAAGAATAGGAGCGCCTGGTCCAACTTTTGTTTCCCTTCTAACTACTCCCTCCGTTCCTAAATGTAAGTTCCGTTCCTAAATGTAAGTCTTTTTAGAGATTTCACTACAAAGTACATACGGATGTATATAGACATATTTTAGAGCATAGATTCACTCATTTTGCTCCGTATGTAGTCCATAGTGGAATCTCTAAAAAGACTTATATTTAGGAACGGAGGGAGTATATTATATGTATTTAAGTTATTTTATATGTTATTATATATTATTGTTATTGTCATCATATATTTAATGATACTTACATATGTAAGAAAACAATATTCCACATCTTATTAACTTATACAAATAATTTCTTAAAAATAAAATACTGGATTTTTTTGGCAACGAAAATCCTGGTGATTGTGTACAAAAGCTTGGTAAGATTTAAGGACCAATGTAATAATAAATCACTTATTATTTAAATATATTTACAACAAAATGCTCAACCCCTGTTTATTTTTTGACAACATTGATGCGCCCAACCCAACATTATAATTAGAATCAGCCCAGCAAAATCGTGTATTTCGAGAAAGTGCAAATGACCTGTAATTTTTTAGGAGAAAAATAAATGGGCCGCATGGATGCTACATTATTTGCTCACCCAGCCCAGCAAATGGACTGTAATTCTAAAAAAGAGATCAAATTGACTGTAAATTCTAAAAAAATGTGTTGAATACGTGCCACATTTTTGGAGGCTGAAATGTGGGCCAAGAGGTCGAAGCCAACGCAAGTCGTTGTCAACTTAGTCAACAAATGATTCTGACATCGTTAGCCCTTGGATTTACATCAAACGACCGGCATCCATCTTCAATCTCTCGTCTTCTTCGTCCAGCGCCACCGAGACCACCTGCTCCCGCCTCCTCCTGCTAGAAGCTCTGCTTAGCACGCTTCACTATGAAGCGCTACCCCACCATTGGCCAGGCCATCCCTCCACCCCTCCACCCCTCCTGTTCTTCTCCACCGACTGCCGAACCACACCGCACCAGAACCAGTTAACCCTCGTACACCTCTCCGTCTGCGACTCTACTCCCGCGTCTTCCCATCTCCGGCTCGTTGCTATCCGGGGCCTCGCCGTCGTCCACCACGTGGTCAACAAACGACATCCATCGAAAGTAGACTGTGCGTGGAGAGGCTGACAGCTAGCGCCATGGCCGCATGCAAGGAAATGCCTCCTTATTACGTGCAAAATAATGATTCCTCCACCTGACAGTTGGGACCCACCGGAAGGGCCTCTGCATTTCGCAAAAAAAACGTTCCCCCCACTGACAGGTCGGACCCACCAGCTATATCTTCGCACGCAAGGAAGTGCCTCCTTATTATGCACAAAAAATGAATACCCCTGCTAGCTGGGACCCTCCATAGTTGGAGGATGACTTATGGTCCTACTAAGTTGACGGGGACGGAGGGCTTTGTCAACTTAGTCAATATGAACGATTCTAGCTCCAGTGACCGTACAATGTCCATCGAACGGTGGTAGTGCTTCTTCAACCTTTGGTCTTGTTGCTCCAGCCGCCCAAACCAGCGCCGGTCGTGCCGCATGCTCCTGCTTCCCGTCGCCGGCTATGATGTCGTGGAGGCCTCACCGCCCCTACTACTCCCACCGTTGGCCAGGCCCTGCGGCGATGGTAGCCTCACACCGCAGCCGAACCAGTGAACCCTCGTACTCCTCTCCGCGTGGGCATCCACTGCCGCGTCTTCCCCGGCTCCGCGTCGTCCCCTTCCTAGGCCTCGCCGTCGTGCACCGTGTCGGTGTACTAAGGTAAAGTACCTTAGTACCGAACCTGGCACGGGCGATTCTGGCGTCCCGTGACAAGCCTTGCCGGCGTCGCCAAGATCCTCAGCGGCTCCTTTGGAGCCATTCAAGAACAAAGTAGTCAAGACCCGGCAAAAGGAGCTTGCGGTAAGGCCACTCGAGCGCAAAGGAAAACAAGGCCCGGCAAGAGGAGCTTGCCGGGAAGGCTGGCGGCGCTGAACCCCAAGCACGACAAGGTTCTGCGCGGCAAAGGCGCTTGCAGGGCGGGCGACCTTTCTTCATCTCCGCTCCAGCTCACCCGCCAGCGTGTCACCACGGGCTCTCCCAAGCTGGCGTGTCGACGGGCTGTGCAGCCAGCGGGGAGTAGCGACAGACGCAGCGACAAGCTACCATCGTGGCGACAGGCGCACTTAACGGTCCCTATTACCTTTGTTGGGCGATCGAGATGGGCATTGATGACTCTTGTCCCTTGCCGTCGAGTTAGGTATAGATTCTGTACCTTTGTACAAAGCGGTGTACCAACCCATGTTTTTACCATCATACCCTTGTCTACTTGCCACATGTGGTGACCCCTTGTGCTTATAAAAGGAGGCCCGAGGGCAACATAGAAAGGGTTCGGCTGGTTTCGGTCCAGCCCCAGCTTAGTTCATCACATTCATACAAAACCACACTCAGGCTAGGTCTTGTAGCTCCCATTGCTCCCTAGCAAGAACACAAGATAATCCACAAAGCAGCAGTAGGGGTATTATCTCTCCGGAGAGCTCCGAAGCTGGGTAAATCCGCTCGTGTGCATCGTCTCGATCCGCTCTTTGCGCAATCTCCGCCCCCCTCCGAACCACAAGGGATCCAGGTCCCATAGGTGCTCGTGGGGCACGATCAGTTCTCCCCCGACATCTTTGGCGCACCAGGTAGGGAGCGTCGAGGCTGTGTGAATCTGATCCGGCGGTCGCACGAGCAACTTCATCGACATCTTCGTCGACATGGCGCCGAAGAAGAAGCCTTTGGCAGCAGCTGAGCCGTCCGCGTCGAACCCACCACCACCGGAGCCGTCAGGAGGTGGGGGAAACGCTGGCGGAGGGACCGGCGTCGTCGAGAGAGCCCATGATGCCGCCAGGTCCAAGGACAAGGCAGCGCAAGCGTCGGCGTCCGAATCTGCACCGCGTCCTTCGTAGGAGGCGCGGGACCGACAGCGTCATGATACTCGCGGCACCATACGCTCATTGGATCAAGGCCAAGCTGGAGGATCTCGAGGCCCTCGAGACCGCATGCACCCCATGCGATGCCGCAGTGGGGTACGGTCTGCGGGGCGGATGCTGCTCCTCCTAACTTGGTTGGAGTCCGAGCACATCCGTTCTTTGCTACGTCGCCGTTTCCGCCAACCACACCAGCGGAAGCCTTGGCGAGCTCGTTACTACTAGATTACCCTTCGATGGCGATAAGGTCGGCGAATGGAGGGCCACAATTCAGAGTCTCGCCGGCCGCCAGCGGCGACGTCCCGCTGCAACCGAGTGCCGCGGCGCGGCGAGGCGACAAAGCGCGAGCCGATGGCGGCAGACTTGCGGGTGCACCACCGTACCTCCCCTTCCGAAGGCCAAGATCGCCGACTCGCGGATCCACCTCGGCAGCGACTCCACGGCGTCGTCGGATCCATGAGCTCGTCGCGACCAACGCCAAGTTCTTGGAGCGACAAGAAGAGGACGCTCGAACCCGTATCGGCGCCCGAAAAGCGCGCCGTCAATCGACCAGCGCGCCGGCCCATGTCGATATGCATGCGCCCGAGGAACGAGCGACTTGCGTCTGTGATGGGTTGCCCTGCGTTCACTCGTGAGCTGCGGCAAGTCCGGTGGCCCGACAAGAAAAACTTCAAACCAGATGTGCGGAGAAATGCGGCGGCGGGACACACCCATCGGAGTTCCTCAGCATCTACACCATCGTGGTGCAAGCTGCGGGAGGGCGAGGCGACAAGATCTCGCCAACTACTTCCCTTGGTGCTCAAGCCAAGCGTCGAGATCTTGGCTCATGCACTTGCCGGATGGCTCTATTTCTTCTTGGGAAGATTTGTGCCACCAGTTTGTTGGCGCCTTCACAGTGACCACAAGCCTCATGGCCAAGAGAGTGATCTCCACCTGCTTGCCCGGAAGGAGGGGAGTCTCTGCAAATTCATCCGAGATTGATCGAGTGCACTACAACATCCTGGGCGTCCACCTGCTGCGGTGATCGGTCGTTCCATCGGAATGTACGCAATCGCGGGATGAGGAGGAGATGGCGATGTGCAAAGTGAAAGACGTCAGCGAGCTCTCACGCCCTGGCCGACAAGTGTGCACGCGCTGAAGAAGGAAGAAGACTCCGGAGAGAATGTGGGGCAGAGTCGGCGGTGAGGGATCGCCCGGCAAGGAATAGCCGCGACGGAGCAGCAGGAGGAAGAAAATCAAGAAGTACTAGTTGTCGAACAGTCCGGCAAGTATGGTGCTGCCAACAAAGCCAAGGCCGGTGGCTCCGGCAAGGAGGTTGCCGTTGGCGGCGACCGCCAAGCTGTGGCGGCGCCGACAAGCTGACAGCTCAACAAGCGATCTTGTAAAATCCACCGCACCAAGGGCCACGATCTCGAGCTGCAAGAAAGTCGAGCAGCTTGTTGAGCTCTGAGAGCTGAATCGAGCGGCGAGACAAGGAGAAGGCCCAAGAAGGTGCAGGTGCAGCAAGTAAGAAGAGACCCGGTCGGGGAGGGCGCTTGCAAAGGCCAAGCAGCGGCAAGGAGACGAGCCTCCCGTGGCGCGACAAGGAAGAAGACGAAGATGAAGATGATGAGGACGATGAGGACGACGAAGCTGATGAGCATGAGTTTCAAAAGGCAACAGAGGTCCTTTGCGTCGATGGTGGTGCGTCTCTGCATACCTCGCACCGCCAACTCAAGCAATGGATGCGTGAGGTCAATGCAGCAGAACCATCCATAGAGTCACGCAAACCTCTGAAGTGGTCCAGCACGCCCATCATCTTTGACATTGAGGATCACCCTGATCGCATCACTGCGGTCGGGTGTTTGCCGATGTTGGTCTCACCAACCATCCGCAACCTCAAGGTCACAAAGATGTTGGTTGACGGCGGGGCCGGCCTGAATTTGATCTCCTCTGCAGTGCTCCAGAAACTTCAAATCCTGACAATGAGCTCGAAGAAACCGGTACTTTCAAGGAATCAACCCGGGAAGGAGCAAGCCCAAAGGGAAGATCATGTTGCGGTAACATTCGGCGCGAGCTCAACTTCAGAACTGAGAGGGTCACGTTTGACATCGCCGATTTCCCATTGCCCTACAATGGCATACTTGGCCGTCCAAAGACTCGCCAAGTTCATGGCCGCCTCTCATTATGCTTACAACCTAGTCAAGATGCCCGGCCCGATAAGCGTCATTTCTGTCCATGGCGACAAGAAAGATGCACTTATCTGCGCCGACAAGATTTACGGGATGCAGCAGCAGCGACAAATAGCAAACCGCTTGCGCTGAAGCTCCGGGGAAGAAGACCACCAGGTCCGGCAAGAGCTCTGTTGCCCACTCCAGCAAGCGCACCTCTTGGTGCTGCGCTACCATCAGGACGCACCATCGAGCTCCACGGCAAGCGCAACAAGGCGATGGCAGCTCCGCCAAAGACCAAGAAGGTGCCCGCCAAGGAGGGCGGCACTGGTGGTACCTTCACCATCGATGCCACGCTTGATCCTAAATAGGAAGCGAGCTCGTTGGTTTCTGCGGCGACGTCGATGTGTTCGCATGGCAACCATCGACATCCCGGTGTTCCCGGAAAGTAATTGAGCACCACCTAGCTATCTGTCCTCACGCGCGGCCCGTCAAGCGAGAGAGTTAGGAAGCGAGCGTTGGGCGCCAAGAGTTCATAGCGAAGAAATCAAGAAATTGGAAGCAGCGGGGCTTGTCGAGGAGTCATCCACCCCACATGGCTGGCCAATCCGGTAGTTATGCGCCAAGGCTAATGGGAAATGGAGGCTTTGTATTGACTTCACGATGTTAATAAAGCTTGTCCCAAAGACCCATTTCCTTGCCGCGTGTCGACCAGATTAGCCGATTCCACGGCTGGATGCGATCTGCTTTCGTTTCTTGATGCATATTCAGGATATCACCAGATCTTCATGGCGAGAAGAGGATGAAGAAAACGCATTCATTACACCATGTGGCACGTCTGCTTTATCTGAATGCCTTTCGGTTTGAAGAATGCTGGTTCCACCTTTGCAAGGGTAGTCCATGATGCCTTTGGACCACGGATACACGAAATGTAGAAGCCTACATGGATGATATAGTGGTCAAGAGCAAGGACAAAGCGACTACGGTTCAGGATTTGGATGAGGCGTTTGCAAACCTGCGCAAGATCAACCTCAAGCTCAACCCGAGAAGTGCGTGTTGGAGTCCCTTCGGCAAGCTTCTCGGGTTCTTTATATCTCAGCGGGAATTGAAGCCAATCCCGACAAGATCAAGGCCATCGAGCGATCGAAGCACCAAAGCGCGTCAAGGATGTCGGAAGGCTTGCGGTTGCGTGGCTGCTCTCGGCGAGTTCATCTCTAAGTCTGCTGAACGCCTGCCGTTTTCAAGATTTTGAAAAAGGCAGGTCAATAATATGGACTCGAAGCGGAGGCTGCGCTGCAGAGACTTGAAGAGTACATGTCCTCCGCTCAATACTTGTCGCACCTAAGCCGCAAGAGAAGTTGCTGCTGTATATAGCGGCAACCAGTCAAGTGGTTAGTGCTGTGTTAGTAGCGGAGAGGAAGGAAGATGATGAGCCGGCAACCGAGGCAGGCGCATCCAGCGACAAGCAAGGGGCTTCGCCGTCAAGCTCTGGTCCCGACAAGGACGGATCAGCGCAGGGTTGCGACAAGATCTGAGAAGAAGATGGTGCAGCGCCCAGTATACTTTGTCAGCTCCCTTCTGCAGGGGGCTAGATCAAGGTACTCTGGTGTCTGAAGCTGCTTCGGCCTCCTCATGGCCTCGAGAAAGCTGCGCCATTACTTCAAGCACATGAGATAACAGTTGTCACTCGCTTTCGGCTGAAGAGGATTACGCAAAATCCGGAAGCAACAGCAGAATTGTTGAGTGGTATTTGGAACTGTCAAGCTTTGGTCTCAAGTTTGAAAGCACTTCAACTATCGAGCGCGGGGCATTGGCAGAATTCATAGCAGAGTGGGCGTAGCGCAAGATGAAGAGATTCGAGAGCGAGCATCCCGTCAAGGAGGCAAATAAAGAATGGCTGATGTACTTTGGCGGTGCCTTCTCGCTGCAAAGGCGCCCGGTGCGGCGCGTGCTTGCTTATCGCACCCACCGGGAGCACCTCAAATACATAGTCCAAATGCACTTTCCCAAGGAACAAGCAACAAATAATCAGCAGTATGAAGGCTTGCTTGCGGTCTCGAGATTGCGGTGGACCTTGGGATCAAGAAGCTCATTGTCGGGGGACTCGCAACTTGTCGTCCGCCAAGTAAATAAAGATTATCGAGTCCGTTGATGGAAGCATCGTCGATGAAGTGAGGAAGCTGGAAGAGCACTTTGAAGGCCTGCAAATGGAACCACGATCCAAAACACGAGAATGATATAGCTGATGGCCTCTCCAAATGTGCCGCGCTTAAGTTACACTGTGGAACCAGGGATTTTTGTGCTCAAGCTGACTCAGCCAACGTGACACCATCAACAGGACGAGCAAGAAGAAAATTGGTTTCGGCGACTACTTTCCGCAGAGCTCTCTGAAGCCGCCGCCAAGAAGGTCCCTAAAACCAATGCAAATATCACCGAGGAGCGATCTGCTCCGACAAACCATCAGTTTGTATCGTTGAAACAAGCGCTCCCGACAAGCTTAGCTCCGGCAAGCTTGCGGGGATCGTCGGCTCCGGCGGACCCACAGGTCCTTGCCGTAGAAGCTGATGGTCCCGCGGTGATAGATGAGCCTTTAGTCCTTGTTGTCGAGCCACGAGGCTCCAACATGGGCACAGCAGATCATCCATTTCCTTGAACAGGAGAACTTCCGAGAAGCAAGAAGAAGCGGAAAAAAGTAGCCCGGCGGTCAAGTATGTACCGGTTTGTTGACAACATCACATGCGAAGAAGACTCAGCGGAGTGAAATTGAAGTGTATTTGCGGGAAGATGGACGAAGCTGTTGGCGGAGATACATGGAGGCATATGTGGTCACCACATTGGCGCAAAACACTTGCCGCAAAGCTTACGGCAAGGTTTCTTCGGCGAAGCCCTCCGGATGCTGCTGCACAAGTAACCAAGTGTGAAGCATGCGGTTCCATTCAAGACAGATACACCAGCCAGCTCAAGCTCTCCAGATGATCCCTTTATCCTGGCCATTCTCGATGCAGGGCTCGACATCCTCGGCCCCTTCCCCGAGCTGTCGGGGCTTTGAATACTTATGCGTCGCAATCGACAAGTTCACAAAGTGGCGAAGTGGAACCGGTGAGGAAGGTGACAACCAATCGGCCGTCAAGTTCTTGAGTCAATTGTTTGCCGTTTTGGGATTCCTAACGGATCATCACCGACAACGGCACACAGTTCCGAATCGCACCTTCATGCGATCGCCCAAGATCTTGGCGCCAAGATCTGCTGCGTCTGTTGCTTATCCGAAAGCAGCGGTCAAGCGAGAAAGCAAGCGCTGAAGTGCTGCGAGGACTCAAGACCAGAACTTTCGACAGGCTGCGCAAGTCGCGGAAGGTATTGGATCGAGGATCTGCGGTGGTTCTTTGGTCGATCGAGCGCGCCGTCGAGCCACTGGCGGACACCCTTTGCTCTAGTCTCGGAGCGAGGCAGTTCTCCCCGGAACTTCGTGTCGGGTCACCTCAAGTGCTCGCTTATGATGAGCTTGAGCAAGAGCAGCTGCGACAAGATGACGCGCTGCTCCTCGAGGAAGATCGTCTTGAGGCTGCTGTACGAGCTGCTCGTTTACCAGCAAGCTTTGCGTCGCTACCATAGCCGCAAAGTTAATGCGAGAAGCTTCGAGGAAGGCGACCTTGTTCTTGGCGCGTTCAATCCGCCAAGAATTCAGACAAGTTGGCCTTGAAGTGGGAAGGCCCTTATCGGGTGAAAGCGAGTCACTAGGCCCGGCGCTGTCATGAGACCGAAGATGGCTTTCCGGTAAGCAATTCCTGGAACATAGAGCATCTTCGCAAGTTTTACCCATGAGGCGCGGTTGCGGAACCGTTCGGCAACCACCCTAATACAAGTCTTGCCGCTGTTGCATGTAATCCTTTGTACAAAGCCGGGCGCGGACCCCGTGCACAAATAAAGCCTATGGTTGCGCACATTTTGTCAATACATGCTCTCATAATCATATATGCATGTATTTACTAACATTTTGTGCAGCATCCACATCCGGTAAGCGATAACGAGCCACTAGGCTCCATAACTTTATTTTCTCTTCTTTCTTCTCAAACAAGAAGAAGGTTCATCCCCCCACAAGTTAACTGGGGGGGAAGGAGAAGATAATAGTGTGGGCCGCCAAGTGTCGCTCGAGGAACTGTCACCTTGCCGGAAAATGGACAACAGAAAAGCTAAGTTGCTAAGTTTAAACGACCAGTTTTAAATTTTTGAGTTATCTTCCTCGAACGATAGTACTTTGTATGGAAAACCTGTGCGGAGGAACCGAATCGTGACTGGTCGGCGCCCTACTTTGTTTGAGTCCGCTCAACAACTTAAGTGAGCTGCGGCTAGTCATGACGAGGTTGCTTGTCGATAGCGTCCCTTGACGAAGCTGCTGAAGTTCCGCTTTTCGGCGCTCATGGCAAGGGTGCTGCAAACAAGTTTCCACTGGCGTAGGGCAGTAACATACAAGGGAAGAAATCGAGTAAAGGAAATAACAGTGCATTCGATTGCCTAAGATAGTGTATATTACAAAAATAACTTATCGCGGCACTAGCTAAATTGTTCTCAGAACTGAAATAATAGCGAAGAGAAGAAAGGTGCGCCGGCATCCAAGCCCCGGCAAGCCAGAGTTGCCGGGGGCTGCGGCAAGCTAGAGTTGCCGGGGGTTGCGGCAAGCCAGAGTTGCCGGGGGCTGCGGAAAACCAGAGTTGCCGGGGGCTGCGGCATCAGATAAGCCTTTCGTCCTTTCTCAAACATCCCTCTTTCATTAAAAACATTCTACTCGGATAGAGTCCGTGGAGAGTGAAAAACATGAAAGAGAGGATTACAAGTTCTTAAATGCAGATGAGGCCCGAAGGCTTACAAATTAAAAGATAAGATGCCCGTAATCCTTTTCTGTCCCTATCTTGGGAGGTAGGTTAAGGAGGCGGGAAGGGCAAAGGCGCCTCTGCGAGCTACAGTGCGAAGGCACCAAGGGAACATGCCGGGGCTCTCAGGGGCTTGCCAGGGGGCGGCGGCGCGGAGGCGGGCTCGAGGCGAGGCGGCGGGGCGTCGGCCACGTTGTCGAGGCACTCGCCCTCGTACTCCGACTTGACGGCCTTGTCGCCATCCTCTTCCCTTCCGCAGCCTCCCTCGCCAGCCGCCCAAGGAGGCGACCCGGGGAGTTCAAGGAGCGGCGCGGATGATGGGGTCGCCGATGCTTGCAGCAAGCGGCGCCCGACAACTAGTTGGGCCCGCTACCCACGTCGTCGCTGTCGCTCTCCTCCTCGCCACTCTCGCTCGAGGAGGAATCTTCGCTGCGGAGGAGCTATCCACGCAGCACCTCGCTCGAGTCTTGAGATCCCGAAGACCTTGACGGAGAGAGATCACCCTCCATTAACTTAAAATGGAGGTAAACCCCGCCAGCAGGTTGTGGATGCGGTGACGTCTTCCACCCACGATCAAGATACATCACATTAGGGGCTGGGAATACAACGCAGACTCGCGTTCCGCTGATCCCACAGCCCCTCATGTGCAATCTCAATGTATCGGGTGGATCCGACTCCATCGCGCACCAAGCGGAGCGAGGGAGCGGAGGCGGCAACGAGCGCCAGCGCAGCAGCGAAGAACTTCGCAAGGTCGTCCCCGTATGGACCGCCCGGGAGGAGGAACCGCCGGCCCGCGAGCGGAGGCAGCGCGCCGCCCGCCCGCCTCTTCCCGGCGCCTCGAACTCGTCCGACCTCGCCCCGGGGGGAACCGCCCGGCGAGGGTGGAGACGGCGCACCGCCTCGTCCGCCTCTCCCCCGGGCTCCTTGACCTCGTCCACGACCTCGCCCCCTCCCTCTTCCCCTTGTGGCTGGCTCTGCCACCCCAGGCGTGGGATTGGGAGGGGTGCGCTGTCTAGCTGCGACCCTCGCCGCCACCGATGGAGAACCAAGGTTCCCTTTCTCCATGGCGAATGGGAGAAAGGGGAGAAGAAGCTGAGGAGAGGAAGGAATGGGAGAGTGCGGGCTTCTGCGCTCCCCTTCCGCCCTTGTTAAAAGGAGCAAGGTGGGGGCTCGGCCGCCCCGCTCAGCGAATCAAGGCATGGGGAGAGCAGGGAATCGGAGCAGACCTGCTGCCTCTGTTCATAGCAGCCCAGTTCCCACTTCCACCGCCTGTGACCCGAGCATGAGAACCACGTGGCGGAGATGCAGAACTGAGGCGAGAGATGAGGCGACCTCACCGTCGCCCACTTCCCCACGACACCGCAATTGGCGTGCCGTTCTGAGGAACAGCGGCGGATCTGAGTGGATCTGGTTTGGACCCAGGCAGCGTGCCCGTGCCTGTTTTGGGCCTGGCCCAACAGCGCTTCGGCACCGTGTATGGCCCAGGCCCGGGGGCTCCTGTCGGTGTACTAAGGTAGGGATACCTTAGTACCCCGAACCTGAGCACGGGCGATTCTGCAGCGTCCGTGACAAGCCTTGCGGGCGTCGCCAAGATCCTCGGCGGCTCCTTTGGAGCCATTCAAGAACAAAGTAGTCAAGACCCGGCAAGAGGAGCTTGCGGGAAGGCCACTCAGGCGCAAAGGAAAACAAGGCCCGGCAAGAGGAGCTTGCCGGGAAGGCTGGCGGCGCTGAACCCCAAAGCGCGACAAGGTTCCTGCCGCGGCAAAGGCGCTTGCCGGGGTGGGCGACCTCTCTTCATCTCGCTCCAGCTCACCCGCCAGCGTGTCACCAGGGCTCTCACAAATATGCGTGTCGACGGGCTGTGCAGCCGGTGGGGAGTAGCGACGACAGCGCTAACAAGCTACCATCGTGGCGAGCGGAGGCGCACTTAACGGTCCTGTTACCTTTGTTAAGGCGACTAAGGCGGGCATTGATGACTCTTGTCCCTTGCCGTCGAGTTAGGTATAGATTACTGTACCTTTGTACAAAGCGGTGTACCAACCCATGTTTTACCATCATACCCTTGTCTACTTGCCACATGTGGTGACCCTTGTGCCTATAAAAGGAGGCCGAGGCAGCGTAGAAAGGGTTCGGCTGGTTTCGGTCCAGCCCCAGCTTAGTTCATCACATTCATACAAAACCACACTCAGGCTAGGTCTTGTAGCTCCCATTGCTCCCTAGCAAGAACACAAGATAATCCACAAAGCAGCAGTAGGGGTATTATCTCTCCGGAGAGCTCCGAAGCTGGGTAAATCCGCTCGTGTGCATCGTCTCGATCCGCTCTTTGCGCAATCTCCGCCCCCCTCCGAACCACAAGGGATCCAGGTCCCATAGGTGCTCGTGGGGCACGATCAATTCTCCCCCGACACACCGCCCTGGTGCTCTCGCCGCGGCGTGGTCTACGTGGTCAAGGAACGACTTCCATCGAAAGAGTACTGTACGTGGAGAGGCTGACAGCTGGGTCCACGGCCGCAGCAAGGAAGTGCCTCCTTATTTCGTGAAAAATAATGATTCCTCCAGCTGACAGCAGGGACCCACCAGACGGGCCACCATATTTCGCGAAAAAATGTTCCCCCTGACTGCTGGCACCCACCAGCTACATCTTCGCACGCAAGGAAGTGCGTCCATATTACGGGCAAAAAAATGATTCGCCCCCTGACTGCTGGGACCCACCAGCTACATCTTCGCACGCATGGAAGTGCCTGCAGTCGGGACCCACCTGGTCGAAGTGTATGTAGCATTGTCATTCTGGTCACGGACGTGTACGTACATACGATCGGTCTGTCTGCAGGTTGCAGCAATGAACCGTGGCCGTGTAAGGAAGGGCACGTGTCATAGTAGAGGCGCGCACGTGTCGTAGTAGAGGCGCGCACGTAGCATGTACATGTACGTACAACGGCCATGTTGCAAGAAAGTAAATACGACCACGTACGTACATACGGGCGGGGTCTCGAACGCCTACTCACGCATACGTACAGCCAGGGCTCGTGTACATGGCTGTGGCTGGGTCGGAATGGAGAAACTGCGTCATCGTCGTGTTCATGGGGAGGCAACGGAATGCGTCGTGTTCATCGGGAGGCAACGGAACGCGTGCTATTCATCGGGAGCCAACCGGCTTGGACGGAACAGCCGATGGAAACGAGGCCTGGCGTACCGCAGAACGGAGGAAACGGCCTTGTGTTTGACCGGCCATGGTGGAAATGGGATCCTGTTTATCGGGAGGTGTTTGGCGTACCGCAAAATGGAGGAAACGGACCTCCTACGGTCGAAACGGGGTCCTGTTGATCGGGAGGGCTGTGTCGTACCGCAAAACAGAGGAAACTGACTTGTGTTGGAGCGCTACGGTCGAAGCGGGGGTCCTGTTCATCGGGAGGGGTGTGGCGTACCGCAAGACGGGACTCCACGGGATACTGTTCATCTCCACTGTCGACTGCCTCCACGGGCTACTCTTCATCCACCGTCGACCTCTTCCAGCCTCCACCTGTGACTATTCATCCACGGGCTCCTGTTCATCCAGCCTCCACCACGCGCTCCTCCACCGGCTACTGTTCAACCAGACCTCTCCACGGGGGTCCTGTTCAACCACCCCACCACCGGCTACAATTCAACCAACCCTCCACCAGCTACTGTTCAACCAGCCCTCCACAGGGTCCGGTTCATCCACCGGCTCGATCGATTGGGGTACTGTTCATCCAGCGGCAACGGCCTCTACTACCACGTGTTCCTATTCATCCAACCCCCACCGGGAACTGTTCATCCAAACCCCCTCAACAACGCTCACTGTTCATCCAGGGAAGCAGGCAGCAGTGTTCGATCGGCTTTAGTTAGCAGCAGTAGCGAAGGAATCACTCGGGTTAATTAACAGCAAGGGATCGATCGATCGCTCGAGTTCGATGTAGCGTAGCCTACGATTCAATCGCTCGGGTTGATTAGAGCCCAGCGCCTCGCACACACATGCGTCGTCACGAGAAAGCGTGCATCGCTTCGGCCCGACCACCCACCGTGGCAGGAACTCCTCGATATTTTCCTCGCCCTCGCTTCTACCACGTTTTTTCCCGTCATGGACGGCCCAAAGAATGTCATGCAGCTGCGTCCTGGCCAGCCCAGGACAAAAAGCCCATTTCCTGTCGTGATTTTTTTGTCACATAAGTAGGACCCCACCTCTCCTATCATCAACCGGAGCACACTTCCAAAGAAAGATGCCGTTCCACTAGGCTATAGTCACGTGGGAGAATAAAGGCCCAGTAACCACATTGTGGCCCAAGTCCACGACTCAGAATCCATGTACTATACGGGGCACATCTTCACCTTGCCGCACAACTTGTTAACGTGAGACAGTGGTGAATCCAGGAAGACAGTGGAGGGTAGGCTCAAAGTTAACGTGAGAAAACTGAACATCCTTTCTAAAAAGAAAATATTATTTCCCAATCTATTTGTCCAAATAAGTTGCAATGTCCCAAATTACTACGCGAAATATGCAGTATTTACTGGAGGTTTAAAAAATTGAACAATAATATAATCAGTCCCCCCAAACAAATATTTAAAAAATTGAATCTGTCTAGCTAAATAGTCATTATCTCCCAATACTTTTGTCCAAATAAGCTCTAACTTTCCCAGATTACTACTAGAAATATGTAGAATTTGCTGGAGTGTTTTTGGATTATTATTTTTTTGAAAATATCAAATTTTAAACCAGGTTATGAATCTTTTTAGCTAAATAGCCATTATATCCTGATTGTTTTCTCCAAATAAGCTCAAAATCTCCTGATTCCTCCGCCAGCCAGCGCGAGGTCTGGAGACTGGAGCCGTGCGACTGTTTGTGGATGTGCTGCTCGTGCATGCCTGGATGCCGCTGGGCACTGGATGTGCCTGTTCCCTACGTACTTGTTTATGGGCTCCTAGTGGGATCAGGTTACAGCAGCAAGTGGTAAAAAATGTATTTTGGAGGGTAGGCTAGAGCCTGTTGAAGCCTCCCTATTGGACTCGCCTGTGCGCACAAGACAAGCAATCTTCGAATGTATCTTCACCCAGCTATGATGATACCGGGTTTTGTCACAATTATCATCATAGAAGTGTCATAAGTATAACAGAAAAAAAATTGTTCGGCCCAAAATGTCACGGATGTGTCTTTTTTTGTAGTGAATCTTATCTTCCCTTATTAATTCTTTCATGAGTTGCATCATTGACTAATGTTATGTTTGTCAATCTCAAATAGAAATTTTCTACTTATACTTTTCCTTATGTGGTGTCATCACCTACCATAAGATTAGTATATGAACTTTTCATTATTTCTTTCCTTTTTTATTTCCTTTCTCTTTTTCCTTTTTATTTCTTTTCTTTAATTGCAACATGAAAGTAAGGAAACCAAAAACTCAAACTAAACTTTATTATATAACTTGCACACAATTACAAGGATAGATCACTAAGCAAACTCTCAAGGAAGAAAGGATCGAACTAACTTTTATTCATCTAAAGCAAAAAGATCGTACTAAAATAAGTAAAAGCAAAACGAGTGGGATGATACTATACCGGGGTGCCTCCCCAAGCTTGGCGGAAGCCAAGAGGAGTGCCCATACCCGATACTCAATTCTCCTTTGGTGGCGAAGAAGAAGATGGTGGTGGTGACAATTGTGCTTTCGACTTTTTCATATTTTAGTTGAGGAGAGCAATTTCCTCCTTTAAATCATCGACCTCCAACTCCGGCTTCAAGATCTTGTCACATAAATCCCCTTTGCTTTTCTGCCGAAAATGAGAAGGAATAGATTGATTTCAGACCGATTAACTCTCTTAGGGAGACTTCACTTCTTGAACTCCACGTGCATATCCCCAAGTTGAGGTAGAGGAACATCCTCCTCCTCGGAGCTTGAATCATCGATCCTCATCATCCGTAGTTCGACCATAAGGAGATAGGTCCCCATAGGTCTTTAGGGCAGCAATGAGATGCGAGACATAACTCTCTCCGTCAGAGTCTTGGGACGACATATTTTCAAAACTGTGCAGAAAATAACAAGAAAAGAGAATAGAGGGTTTCTACGCGATACGGTGATCAACGGGTTCAAGATGTATATACGGATTTTTTATCTTGGAGGACAAGCATACGGAAGAAAAATGGAGTCCGAAAGGTGTCCCGGGTGGGCACATCCCACCTGGGCGCGCCAGGAAAGCCTGGCGCGCCCTGGTGTCTTGTGCCCACCAGGGTACACTTCCTGGAAGTTTCTTTATTTCCTAAATTTTTAAATATTAAAAAATTGATAAAAAAATATTTTTTCGGATTTTTCAAAGTCCGTCTACTTACCGTATCACGTTCAACCTTATTTTCACGATTCTGGAGTGTTCCGGAAGGACTCTTTTATGTGCTCTTCCGCTGTCAAAGTTTGGATAATATTGCTTTCAACATTAATGGGCGTAACTGAGATATAATGCTTTATTCGTTGCCCATTGACAACCTTCGAGTTAGTACCTTCGGAATTATTTATTTTGATGGCTCCAAACCGATAAACCTCCTAGATAACATAGGGTCCTTCCCATTTTAAGAGGAGTTTTCCTGCAAAGAATCTAAAACGAGAGTTGTACAAAAGAACATATTATCCAAATTTAAGCTCACGCTTTTGGATTCTTTTGTCATGCCATCTTTTAAATTTTTCTTTGAATAATTTTGCATTTTCATAAGCTTGGGTTCTCCATTCATCTAATGAGCTAATATCAAATAACCTCTTTTCACCGGCAAGTTTGAAATCATAATTGAGTTCTTTGATTGTCTAATATGCTTTATGTTCTAACTCAAGAGGCAAATGACAAGCTTTTCGATAAACCGTTTTATAAGGAGACATACCCATAGGATTTTTATATGTTGTTCTATAAGCCCAAAGTGCATCATCTAATTTTTTAGACCAATTCTTCCTGAACCTATTGACAGTCTTTTGCAAAATTAATTTTATTTCTCTATTGCTAAGTTCAACTTGACCACTAGACTGAGGATGATAAGGTGATACAATTCTATGGTTAACATCATACTTGGCAAGCATTTTACGGAAAGCACCATGAATAAAGTGTGAACCACCATCAGTCATTAAATATCTAGGGACTCCAAACCTTGGGAAAATAACTTCCTTAAGCATTTTAATAGAGGTGTTGTGATCAGCACTACTGGTTGGAATAGCTTCTACCCATTTAGTAACATAATCAACATCAACCAAAATATGTGTATACCCATTAGAGGAAGGAAAAGGTCCCATGTAATCAAATCCCCAAACATCAAATGGTTCAACAGCAAGTGAATAATTCATAGGCATTTCTTGACGCTTACCGATATTACCTATCCTTTGACATTCATCACAAGATAAGACGAACTTACGGGAATCCTTGAAGAGAGTAGGCCAATAAAATCCAGATTGCAATACCTTGTGAGCAGTTCTATCTCCAGCATGATGCCCTCCATAAGTTTCGAAGTGACATTTCCGTTGGATTTGTCCCAGTTCATGCTTAGGTACACAACGTCTAATAATACCATCTACTCCTTCTTTATAAAGATGTGGGTCATCCCAAAAGTAATGTCTTAAATCATAGAAGATTTTTTTTCTTTTGTTGGTATGTAAAGCTAGGTGGTAAATATTTAGCAACAATGTAATTAGCATAATCAGCATACCAAGGAGTACTATGAGAAACATTTATTGCAGCTAACTGCTCATCAGGAAAACTATCATCAATAGGTAGTGGGTCATCAGGCACATTTTCAAGCCTAGATAAATTATCAGCTACTGGGTTCTCAGCTCCTTTTCTATCAATAATATGTAAATCAAATTCTTGTAACAAGAGAACCCATCGAATAAGTCTAGGTTTAGCATCTTTCTTTTCCATAAGATATTTAATAGCAACATGGTCTGTGTGAATAGTTACTTTGGAATCAACAATATAAGGTCTAAATTTATCACAAGAAAACACAACTGCTAAGAACACTTTTTTAGTAGTAGCATAATTTCTTTGAGCACTGTCTAGAGTTTTACTAGCATAATGAATAACATTCAATTTCTTATCAACTCTTTGTCCTAGAACAGAACCAACAGCATAATCACTGGCATCACACATAATTTCAAAATGCAAGTTCCAATCAGGTGGTTGAACAATAGGTGCAGAAATTAAGGCTTTCTTGAGTGTTTCAAAGGCTTCTAGACAATCATCATCGAAAAAAAAGGAATGTCGTTTTGCAAGAGACTAGTAAGAGGCCTAGAAATTTTTGAAAAGTCTTTGATAAATCTCCTATAGAAACTAGCATGACCTAAGAAACTGCGAATACCTTTTATATCTTTAGGACATGGCATTTTCTCAATTGCATCAACCTTAGCTTTGTCCACTTCAATACCTCTTTCAGAAATTTTATGACCCAAGACAATGCCTTCATTAACCATAAAGTGGCACTTCAACCAATTCAAGACAAGATTTGTTTGTTCACATCTCTACAAAACTCGCTCAAGATTGCTTAAACAATCATCAAAAGACTTCCCATAAACATAAAAGTCATCCATGAAAACCTCAACAATCTTTTCACAGAAGTCAGAGAATATAGCAGTCATACATCTTTGAAAGGTAGCAGGTGCATTACATAAACCAAAAGGCATACGTCTATAAGCATAAGTTCCAAAGGGACAAGTAAAAAGTGGTCTTTTCTTGATCAGGTTGAGAAACAGGTATTTGTGAAAAACTAGAATATCCATCAAGGAAGAAAAATGTGTGTGCTTAGATAATCTTTCAAGCATTTGATCAATAAAAGGCAGAGGGTAGTGATCTTTTCTAGTGGCTTTGTTTAATTTTCTAAAATAAATTACCCTTCTATAGCCTGTAACAATTCTTTGTGGAATAAGTTCATTCTTATCATTAGTAACAACAGTAATACCTCCTTTCTTTGGGGCACAATGAACAGGACTTACCCATCTACTATAACCTATAGGATAGATTATACCTGCTTCCAGAAGTTCTAATATTTCTGTTCTTAGCACTTCTTTCATCTTCGTGTTTAACCGACGTTGGTGATGAACAAGGGGTTTAGCATCAGGTTCCATATTAATTTTGTGCTGACATAGAGTGGGACTAATGCCCTTTAAATCATCAAGAGTATATCCAATAGCATCTTGGTGCTTCCTTAGAACTTTCAATAATCTTTCTTCTTCATGTTCTGAAAGGTAAGCACTGATAATAACAGGATATATCTTCTTTTCATCTAGATAAGCATATTTCAAAGTGTCTGGCAATTGTTTTAATTCAAACACAGGATCACCTTTAGGTGGAGGGGGACCTCCTAGAGTTTCAATAGGCTAATTGTGTTTAAGCAAAGGACGTTGTTCAAAGAAAATTTTATCTATTTCATTTCTTTCATGCATATGTAAATCATTTTCATGGTCTAACAAATATTGTTCTAAAGGATCAATAGGTGGTACAACAATACAAGCAAGACCAATTAGTTCATCCTTACTAGGCAATTCTTTTTCATGAAGCTTTCTACTAAACTTGGAAAAAGTAAATTCATGAGACTCATCCCCAAAACTAACACCGATAGTTTGCTTCTCACCATTAATGGTGTTCAAAAAAGGTCTACCAAATATAATGGGACAAAATTCATCTTGTGGGGAACCAAGAACAAGAAAATCAGTAGGGTATTTTATTTTCCCACACAAGACTTCAACATCTCTAACAATCCCAATTGGTGATCTTGTGTCTCTATTAGCAAGTTTAATAGTAACATCTACGTCTTCTATCTCTACGGGTGCTATGTCATTCATAATTTCTTGATATAAGGTGTAATGAATAGCACTCACACTAGCACCTATGTCACATAAACCATGATAACAGTGATCTCCTATTTTAACTGAGTTTACAGGCATGCCAACAACAGGTCTATATTTATCTTTTTATCAGGTTTGGCAATTCTAGCAGCTTCTTCACATAAGTAAATAACATGTCCATCCATATCTTCTTCCAAGAGATCTTTAACCATAGCAATACTAGGTTCTACTTTAATTTGTTCGTCAGGTTTATGTGTTCTAATATAGCTTTTGTTAACCACAGTTGTAACTTTAGCATGTTCCTTTATCCTAACAGGGAAAGGTGGTTTCTCTATATAAGCAGAAGGAACAACTAGATCAACATTGTAAAGTATAGTTTCTTCTTTAACTGGTACTGGTTCTTTAATTTCTTCTTTAATAGGTGGGTGATATTTAAACCACTTCTCTTTAGGGAGATCAACATGAGTAGCAAATGATTCACAGAAGGAGGCTACTATCTCAGAGTCAAGTCCATATTTAGTGCTAAACTTTCGAAAAGCATTGGTATCCATAAAAGATTAACACAATCATACTTAAGTTTCATATCTGACTCTTTACCTTCGCCGAGTTCCCAATCTTCAGAGTTGCGTTTAATTCTTTCCAAATGATCCCACCAGAATTCAATAGTCTTCTTCATAAAAGAACCAGCACAAGAAGTATCAAGCATGGTTTGATTATTACAAGAAAGCCGAGCATAGAAGTTCTGGGTAATAATTTCTCTTGAGAGATCATGATTGGGGCATGAACATAACGTTGACTTAAGCCTCCCCCAAGCTAGAGCGATACTTTCTCCTTCACGAAGCCAAAAATTATATATATAATTCCGATCACGATGAACTAGATGCATAGGATAAAATTTTTGGTGGAACTCCAATTTCAGACGATTCCAATTCCAAGATCCAATATCATCGCATAGCCTATACCATGCCAATGCTTTTACCTTCAAAGATAAAGGGTAAACATATTTCATAACTTCATCCCTGGGTAAACCTGCAAGCTTGAACAATCCATAAATATGTTATACATATATCAAGTGCATATAAGGATGTTCGGTTCCATCTCCTGCATAAGGATTATCTAGCGGTTGTTCTATCATACCCGAAGGAATTTCATATTCAATATTTTCAGTAGGTGTAGTAGGTTGAGGGGTAGCTAATTGTGGTTCCGGACAAGGTGAAGATACCCCGAACAAACCCCTCAAAGGATTGTTCTCCATAGTAACAAGTGACAATAAATTTCAGCACACTATATAAATGTTTCCTTACCAAATTCCACTTACCAAAGGCGCTTCACTCCCCGAAAACGGTGCCAGAAAATAGCATTGATGACCCACAAGTATAGGGGATCAATTTTAGCTCTTTTCGATAAGTAAGAGTGTCGAACCCAATGAGGAGCAGAAGGAAATGACAAGTGTTTTTTCAGCAAGGTAATGTCTTCAAGTGCTGAAATTGTAAGTAGTAGAGTAGTTTGATAGCAAGATAATTTGTAATGAGCAAGTAACGATAGTAGTAAAAAATGTGAAGCAAGGTAGCCCAATACTTTTGAGGCAAAGGACGGGCCAAAACGGTCTCTTATGATAAGCAAAGCATTCTTGAGGGTACACGGAAATTTCATCTAGTCACTTTCATCATGTTGGTTCGATCGGTGTTCGCTACTTTGATAATTTGATATGTGGGTGGACCGGTGCTTAGGTGTTGTTCTTACTTGAACAAACCTCCTACTTATGATTAACCCTCCCGCAAGCATCTGAAACTATGAGAAAAGTATTAAGAATAAATTCTAACCATAGCATTAAAATTTTGGATCCAATCGGTCCCTTACGGAATAGCGCATAAACTGGGGTTTAAGCTTCTGTCACTCTCGCAACCCATCATCTAATTGCTACTCCACAATGCATTCCCTTAGGCCCAAATACGGTGAAGTGTCGTGTAGTCGACGTTCACATGACACCACTAAGGGAATCACAAAATACATACTATCAAATTATCGAACACATATCAAGTTCACATGATTACTTGCAACATGATTTCTCCCGTGACCTCAAGAACAAAAGTAACTACTCACAAATGATAAACATGCTCATGATCAGAGGAGTATTAAATAGCATATTGGATCTTAACATATAATCTTCCACCAAATAAACCATATAGTAATCAACTACAAGATGTAATCAACACTACTAGTCACCCACAAGCACCAATCTATAGTTCCGGTAACAAGATTGAACACAAGAGATGAACTAGGGTTTAAGATGAGATGGTGTTGTTGAAGATGTTGATGGAGATTGCCCTCCACAAGATGGGAGAGTTGTTGGTGATGATAATGACGATGCTTTCCCCCTCCGGGAGGTAAGTTCCCCCGGCAGAATCGCTTCGCCGGGGCAAAAGTGCTCCTACCCAAGTTCCGCCTCGAGGCGGCGGTGCTCCACCCGAAAGTCCTCTCCTTATTTATTTTTCTAGGTCAAAATGACCTATATACCAGAAGATGGGCACCGGAGGTGGGCCTGGGTGACACAACCCACCAGGGCGCACCTGGGTTCCTGGCGCGCCCAGGTGGGTTGTGCCCACTTGGTGGGCCCCCTCTGGTAGTTATTTGCTCCAATAATTCTCAAATATTCTATAAAAAATCCTCGTGAAGTTTCAGCTCATTTGGAGTTGTGCGGAATAGGTAGCCTGGCGTAGCTTTTTTAGGTCCAGATTTCCAGCTGCCGGAATTCTCCCTCTTTGTGTATACCTTGCATATTATGAGAGAAAAAGGATTAGAATTACTCCAAAAAGCATTATTATGGATAAAAACATTATAAATAACAGTAAGAAAACATGATGCAAAATGGACATATCACATGCATCTATTGTATTAAGTTCATGCAGAAACGAAGTAATGTAATAAGAACGATGACATGATGTAGACAAGATGTATTTATGTAGAAGAGACCCCATCTTGCTATCCTTAATGGCAACGATACATACATGTCGTTTCCCCTTCTGTCACTGGGATCAAGCACCGTAAGATCGAACCCATCACAAAGCACCTCTTCCCATGGCAAGAAAAATTGATCTAGTCGACCTAACTAAACCAAAGAATCGGAGAAGAAATAGGAGGCTATAAGTAATCATGCATAAAAGAGATCAAAAGACTCAAATAACTTTCATGGATAAAAATATCGATCTGATCATAAACTCAAAATTCATCGGATCCCAACAAACACACCCCAAAAAGAGTTACATGAAATAGATCTCCAAGAGACCATTGTATTGAGAACTAAAAGAGAGAGAGGAAGGCATCTAGCTACTAACTACGGACCCGTAGGTCTACAATGAACTACTCGTGCATCATCAGAGAGGCACCAATGAGGATGATGAACCCCTCTGTGATGGTGTCTAGATTGGTTTCGTGGTTTCTGGAACTTGCGGCGGCTGGAATTGTTTTTCGTCGACTCCCCTAGGGTTTTTGGGTATACAGGGTATTTATAGAGCAAAGAGGCGGTGCGGGAGGCGGCCGAGGTGGGTACAACCCACCTCGGTGTGCCTAGGCCCCCAGGGGTGCCCTGGTGGGTTGTGCTCCCCTCGGAGCCTCCCTCAGGTACTTTCTTGGCCCATCGTGTGTCTTGTGGTCCAGAAAAAGTCACCAAAAAGTTTCGCTGCGTTTGGACTCCGTTTGGTATTGATTTTCTGCGAAGTAAAAGCCAAGCAAAAAAACAGCAATTGGCATTGGGCACTATGTCAGGTTAGTCCCAAAAAATGATATAAAGTTGCTATAAAATGATTGTAAAACATCCAAGAATGATAATATAACAGCATGGAACAATCAAAGATTATAGATACGTTGAAGACGTATCAGCATCCCCAATCTTAATTCCTGCTCGTCCTCGAATAGGTAAATGATAAAAATAGAATTATTGATGTGGAATGCTGCCTAACATGTTCATCCCATATTCTTTTCTTTGTAGCATGTACATTTGGACTTTTATATGGTTCAAAGCAATAATCTAGTTTTGCCATGAAGATTTCAATACTCAAGCATATTAACAAGCAGCCATGTCTTTCAAAATATCAACACTAAAGCAAGTTATCCCTAGCCCATTATTCTCAATCATTGATCCATTCATGAAACACGCTCGCATATTAGCTACACCCAATGCTCAAGTACGATCGTAGTGCCCCTTCGTTGGTGCTTTATAAGAGAAGATGGAGACTCAAATAAAAATAAAAAATTGCATAAAGTAAATAGAAAGGCCCTTCGCAGAGGGAAGTAGGGATCTGTAGAGGTGCCAGATCTCAAAGCAAAAAAGATAGATATAAAAAAATTTCGGTGGCATGCTTTTCCTATCAACAAAAACGACCGAGTAATTCCCAACACTTTCCATGCTAGATATATCATAGACGGTTCCCAAACAGAAAATAAAGTTTATTCATTTTTCCACCATACTTTCACATTCCACGGCTAACCGAATCCACTGGTGCCGTCCATACCAACACTTTCCAAGGAATTTATTATTTGACAACAAAAAGTAAATTCATTTTTCATTTTTGGGACTGGGCATCCCTAATACCTTTGCCGTACTCTCGTGCATGACAAGTTAACAAACACTCATCTTGGGAATAACACATCTAGCATGGAAAATATTGGCCACCCCCTGCCGCTTCATGAGTGGTACAAGCACACAAAAGAGAAGTTTATTTTGAAAATTAGAGATGGCACATACAAATTTCCTTAGAACGGCAAAAGAATACTGCATATAGGTAGGTATAGTGGACTCATGTGGCAAAACTAGTTTAAGGATTTTGGATGCACAAGTAGTAATCATACTTAGTGAAAATGAAGGCTAGTAAAAGATTTAGAAGCATCCAACCAAGAAGCAAAAAATCTCATATGCAAGCATTAAGCATAACTAACACCGAATCATGCACCACAAGTAGGATATAATTTCATTGCACAACTATTTACTTTCGTGCTTGCATGGGGAATCACAAACCTTAACATCAATATTCTTACTAAACCATAATTACTCATCAACATGACTCACATATTATATCATCATAATGCAAAACTATTACAAGGAATCAAGTTTATTTTGTCCAATGATCTTCATGGAAGTTTTTATTATATCCCTCTTGAATATCTATCACTTTGGGACTAATTTCATCTGTTGCTTTTGATAGCACAAACAAATCTTAGTGAAGAACATGAGCGTAAAAAAGTTCTTCTCTCAAAATAATTTAAGTGAAGCATGAGAGAATTTCTTAAAAATTAATAAAGCACACCGTGCTCAAAAATATATAAGTGAAGCACTAGAGCAATTCCATAGCTCATAAAGATTTAAGTGAAGCATAGAGAGCAATTCTAACAAATCATGGCATAATTTTGGATCTCTCAAATAGGTGTGTCCAACAAGGATAGATGACTTAGAATAAAAAGCAAAACAAGCAAAGACTCAAATCATACAAGACGCTCCAAGCAAAACTCATGATATGTGATGAATATAAATATAGCTCCAAGTAAAATACCGATGGTTGTTAGAAGAAAGAGGGGATGCCACTCAGGGCATCCCCAAGCTTAGTTGCTTGCTTCTCTTTTATATAATAGCTTGGGATGCCATGGGAATCCCCGAGCTTAGGGTCTTCTTAGTACTTATTCCTTCATCCATCGTGATCTCACCCAAAACTTGAAAACTTCAATCACACAAAACTTGAAAACTTCAATCACACAAAACCCAACAAAACCTTCGTGAGATCCATTAGTATGACAAAGCAAATCACTACTATAAGTACTGTTAAAATACCATTCATATTTTATTTTTGCATTATATCTACTGTATTCCAACTTTACTATAGCTTATACCCTCCAATACAAACCATAGAGTAATCAAAATAAGCACACAAAGAAAATAAAATATGTCAAAAACAGAATAGTCTGTAGCAATCTGAAAACTTTGAATACTTCTATAACTCCAAAAATTCTAAAAAGTTAGGACAACGTAGGCAATTTCTATATCAATCTTGTGTAAAGAATGCAGAATTTTATCGCGCTTCTGTGATTTTTAACAATTCTATGACTGGCGCACAAATTTTCTGGTTTTCAACAAGATCAAATCAACTATCACCCACATGATCCCAAGGCTTTGCTTGGCACAAACACTAACTAAACACAAAAAACACAATAATAACAGTAGCATAATTGTGGAAACACTCAAGAACAGAAAGAAAAAGACAAAAATAAATTTTATTCATTGGGTTGCCTCCCAGCAAGCGCTATCGTTTTATGCCCTTAGCTAGGCTTAATGCATGGATCTAAGTGTTGTCAACTTTGTTTCTAGATCCATAAGATGCCCTCATGATTGATTCATAAGGTGGCTTAATTTTTGTTCTAGGGAAGTGTTCCATACCCTTCCTTAGTGGGAATTGAAATTTAATATTGCCTTCTTTCATATCAATCACGGCACCGATAGTACGTAAAAATGGTCTACCAAGAATAATTGGGCAAGACGGATTGTAATCAATATCAAGAACAATGAGATCTATGGGCACATGATTCCTATTTGCAAGAATAAGAACATCAATAATTCTTCCCATAGGCTTTTTAATAGTGGAATCCGCCAAGTGCAAATTAAGAGAACATTCTTCAATATCAGTAAGAGCAAGCATATCACATAAACATTTCGGAATTGTGGAAACACTAGCACCCAAATCACACAAGGCAAAACACTCATAATTTTTAATCTTGACTTTGATAGTAGGTTCCCATTCATTGTGTAATTTTCTAGGAATTGAAATCTCTAATTCCAACTTTTCTTCCAAAGCTTTCATCATAGCATCAACAATATGTTTAGTAAAAGCTATATTTTGTTCATAAGCATGGGGAGAATTTATCTTGGATTGCAACAAACAAATACAATCAATAAAAGAGCAATTGTCATAATTAAAGTCTTTGTAATCCAAAAGAGTGGGCACATCACTAGTTAAAGTTTTGACCTATCCAAACTCACTTTTATCAATTTTCTCAACAAGATTTGCACCCTTCAAATTATCAGGATACCTTCTAGCTAAAGTTGACTCTTCTTCAATCCCTTTTTCATCAATATTAATTTTACTAAAAAAGGAATCAATAGAAGAAACACCAATCACTTTAAGATCTTCATCACTTCTATGAAAGCAATCACCAGAAAACGCTTTTTCTAAAAATTCTCTTCTAGCTCTAAGCATAGCGGTTCTTTTCTTACTTTCATCCATAGAAACATATAAAGCTTTAATTGATTCCTCAACCTTAGGCACAAAAAGTTTCATCTTGATATTTTCTACATCATGAGAAATTCTATCAATGCTTCTAGACAAATCATCAATCTTACCCATTTTTTCTTCCATCGTAGTATTAAAATTCTTTTGAGCATTGATAAACTCTTTAATATTATTCTCAAGATCAGAGGTGTTCCTATTATTATTATAAGAAGTATTACCATAGAATTACCATAATTATTAGAGGAATTACTAGGAAAAGGCCTAGGATTAAAATTACCTCTATAAGCATTGTTATTAAAATTGTTTCGCAAAACAAAATTCACATCTATGGCATCACTGTTTTGCTCAATCAGAGTAGACAAAGGAACATCATTAAGATCAACATGAGCACTTTTATCAGCAACCAATTTCATAAGAGCATCAACCTTTTCACTCAAAGGATTTATTTCTTCAATCGAATTAACCTTTTTACTAGTAGGAGCTCTTTCGGTATGCCATTGCGTATAATTTGCCATAATATTAACAAGCAATTTAGTAGCTTCACCCAAAGTAATTTCCATAAAAGTACCAACGCGGCGGAATCTAAAAGATTTCTAGAAACAAAATTCAATCCCGCGTAGAAATTTTGTATGATCATCCAAAGATTTAAACCATGAGTAGGACAATTTCTTAGCATCAATTTCATTCTCTCCCAAGATTTTGCAACATGTTCATGCTCATGTTGCTTAAAATTCATGATTTTTGTTCTAAGGGAAATGATTTTCGTGGGCGGAAAATACTTAGTAATAAAAGCATCCTTACACTTATCCCAAGAATCAAGACTACCATGAGGCAAAGAAGAAAACCAAAATTTTGCATGATCTCGCAAAGAAAACGGGAATAATTTCAACTTCACAATATCATTGTCCACATCTTTTTTCTTATGCATATCGCATAATTCCATGAATGTTTTAAGATGGGACACGGCATCCTCATTAGGAGTACCGGAAAATTAATCTTTCATAACGAGATTCAACAAAGCGGCATTAATATCACAAGGCTCCGCACTAGTGGCGGGAGGATAATTCAGAGTGCTAATAAAATCATTGTTGTTGGTATTGGAGAAATCACACAAGTTGGTGTTCTCTTGAGTCATCATGACTACACAAGAAGATTGCACTCAAAAATAGATCTGACGAGAAAACAGCGAATGAAAAAGAGGGCGAATAAAACCGCAAATGTTTGTGAAGTGGGGGAGATGAAAACAAGAGGCAAATGGCAAATAATGTAAATTGCAAGGAGATGAGATTTGTGATTAGGAACCTGGTAGATGTTGATGATGTCTCCCCGGCAACGGCGCTAGAATTTCCTTTTAATTGCGGCTAGAGCTACGTCGGTATTTCCCCAAAGAGGAAGGGATGATGGAGCACAACGACGGTAGGTATTTCCCTCAGTGATGGGACCAAGGTTATCGAACCAGTAGGAGAACCACACAACACTACATAAACAGCATCTGCACACAAAGAACAAATACTTGCAACCCAACGTGTTAAAGGGGTTGTCAATCCCTTTCGGGTAACGACGCCAGAAATTGGCAAGTGGACGGGAGAAAGTTGTAATAGATTGATATATGCAAATAAAGTAAATAAAAATCAGCGAGGTATTTTTGGGTTTTTGGATTAATATAGATCTAAAAATAAAAGATGCGAATAAATAAAAAGGCAAATAGCAAAATAGATCTAGCAATATATGATGAGAAAATAGACCCGGCGACCGTAGATTTCACTAGTGGCTTCTCTCAATAAAATAGCATACGGTGGGTAAAGAAATTACCGTTGGGCAATTGATAGAACTTCAAATAATTATGACGATATCCATGCAATGATCATTATATAAGCATCACGTCCAAGATTAGTAGACCGACACCTTCCTGCATCTACTACTATTACTCCACACATCGACCGCTGTCCAGCATGCTTCTAGTGTATTAAGTTCATGGAGAAATGGAGTAATGCAATAAGAAAAATGACATCACTACTACAGGATGCTGCTAACGCGACACTACGATCAGAGACCCTTCGACGAAACTATGTGCGATGCAATAATCGCAAACGGTGGTGTAAAAGAACCGTCAAAAAAGGTGCAAAACGTTTGTGATGGCGGAGCCATCAAACACGGTTCAGATTTTAGTTGCGTGTGTGATCCAGGGCATACGGTTCAGTCCAATGAACTGTTTGCAATGAGGCGGAACAAAAGAAACGGGCAGCCAGATCAAGGTGTGTGTGATTGAGGGCATATGCTTCAGAAGGATTAACTGTTTGCGATTAGGCAACAGAACAGAAACCGGTCAGCTAGATCAAAGTGTCTGTGATTGATGGCATACAGTTTACATGGATGAACTGTTTGCAATTAGCCACAACAACTGAAATAGTTAGATAGATCAACGTGTGTGCGCTAGACGGGCACACACATCTATTATATATAAAGAGTATTCGACGGGTTAACCTATAAAAAGAGAAATAAGCTAGGAATTACCAAAATAATTAGAATGGCTCCGGTTTGTAAGAAGATTGTACCAAAACTTGACCCAAATTGGACTATTTTTTTACCACAACATGTTGGTGCTATGACATAACACCATGCCAAGTTTCATGATTTTGAGGCGAGTTTTGGATTTACAGTAATTTTAAAACCAGGTTTCTCAATGTTTACTATCGAGTCGGCACCGCCCTGGATAGGCTTTTTCCTCGTGGGTCCCAAATGATAAATCCAAATATGTGACTACCATGCAGCTTTTCTTATTAAGAATTACAGACCTTGGTGTGCAAGCTGAAAATAAGTTTCTGGGTGCTGGTGGGCACTAAAAACTTGTGGTTCTGTAATGAACAAAGATCTCAAGGATCCCACGAGAGTGATGTTCTTTGCCTATGTTCTGAATGCTTATAATATTTATGTCTTAATTAAAGAAATGGCAAGCCATTGGCCCGGTATGAAAGAAAATATGGGTCAAAGCCGAGTTGAAAAGGGCAACAATATCTAACTCCGGCTAATAAAAAATACAAAAGCACGAGGATTAATTGCTCATCAAGTTTAGACAAAATCCAGATTGAACAGGAGAATGACATCTAACTCAACCAAAGTTTTCGGCAGTCACAATCAAATGGATCGGTCTGATCCATAAAATCAAGATCAACGGCCAGAAATTCTACTGGTCCATGATGACAAGTTGTTGTAAATAGAAGCCGAGCACGATCAGAAGCCCTTAGGTCCACATGAAACTTCTTTTTATGTTGTTCAACACCTGCAGCCGTAAGAAATTTCTTGTTGAAAAACTTAATCCTCACGGACAATAGTACCCTCGCATTCAACATGAAGAATGTGACAAAGCTAATGTTTGCATTGTTGGATGCATATCCTTCTAGTGTTACTGTCTTCAAACGAATGTCGTGAGATCTGAGAAAATCCCGGTGCTTCTTGAACCAGCGATTGGTTATACCTTTTTTTCCATGTGTTAGTGCCTAAATAGAGATGAAGATTGAAAACAGTTAATGTCTAAAAAAGATTATGTTGAAATAGTGATAGCTGAACGATTAATTATAGTACATTATATATGGGCTTTCAATGTGCATGAAATCATCACCTTCATATACAAATTCTCCAGACATGGAAAGCATTGCAGCAAGGCAATAATGATGTTGAGACCAAAACACCACATAGTGATATATAAGGTCTTGACAGAATCCACCACCACTGATAGGATGGACAAGCGCTTCATTGAGCATAGAACATAATATTAGCACTGAAAGTGTACTCCAAGATGATACTTAACTTATGCGCACAAATGAAAAATGCAAATTATAAAAGTGTACGTGAATAATATACAATACCTCAATAGGTGTGGAGGCAAACACCATCTCAGACGATTCAAACGGATCACTAATTGCACCCAAGGTCTCCAGTTTGGGCGCAGAGACCACAGTTATTTGTGGAGGTTTATAACAACAATTGAGGAGCAACCTTGAAGTGAAGGGGCGTCTTCTATGATGAGCTCCTGTCCTTCAAAATGAATTCCAATGCTTACAAGGTGAGACAACTTTATTTTGAGAAACGGGATATGGATTCCTATTCCAAAAACAAGCACCAAACGCTGCAGTGTAGGGCAGCTAGAGTGGATGATGCTGTGACGTGAGGCCACCGACAGATCAACCAACACAAGCGCAAGTTTTTTCAGCACTGGCAATCGAAGCATTTGTACCAGATAGTCTGCAAGATGGCATCGGGTCAAGGTGGCGGTGTGGAGAGAGGAGGAAAACCATGAGATGGGCATCGGTGGTGAGGGCACAGATGCAGCTCTTGGTGGAAACATGTCGCTGTAATGGTAGAACTCAAGCTGCTGGAGTTTATCGAATTGACGGGATGTCAGGCAGTCGGCCACCATGCAGGGTATGTCTAGCAGGTAGCATGACGGGATGCAGATGCGTTGAACGGAGCCCCCGTGGGAGGAGATGATGGCTCCGGGGAGTTCAGAATCATCATCGACAGATAGCTGACGACAGTCAAGATTAAGAGGCGTGGTGCGCCACAGAGTGGGCCACCGAGATGGGGGGACTTGTGTGCGGCAGCCATCCTTGGTGGGGAGAAGGTAGATGATCTCCCCAAGGATTCCGTTCGGGAGATCGCTGATGCGGTCCGCCGGAGATTCTGTTGGTTCCTCTGGACCAGGGAGCGCTTCTGGCCGCACAGCCGGGTCAAAGATCTACATCCGGCGGCGGCGCTGGTCGGAGCCTCATCTGTGTTCATACCAATGTGAAAGAAAAAAAATGGCATAACATGTAGGACATTCGAAATCAATTCCCAAGATCAGGAAGAAAAAAGGCACAAACATATATGTAGGTGACTAACCGGTTTTCCGTCGGAGTCGCAGTTGTTGCCGGAGTTGCTTTGTTGACCTCCGGCTCCAGCTGGGGGGGGGGCACGACGGCGCCGAAGAATTCAAGGTCGTGCTGCTGCACGGGCAAGACCTCGTCGGTGGCGACAGAAACCTCTCTGGCCAGCTTGACACAATGTGCGGGTGCTTCACCAGCCCCAGCATCGCCACTCCCTCCAATGGTGCGCTTCGGCGGCATCGTCATACACTCTGGAGTACAGACGTCGGTGACCACTATGGACCGGGGGTGCGGCCGCATATTATGGCTGGCGGCTCGGGCGCGCAATTAATTAGGACCAGTGGGAGCGAGGCAGGCTACGGTCAAAAGTTGTCTCGCCTCCCGGTGAGCCTGCGCAGCGGACGTCTGCCATTCCTACCATCATTTCACACAGCTACTCGCACGCCTCCCCGTCAACACACACACCTGCACGCACGCCTCTCGGTATGCATGTGCGGCAGACTGCTCGCATGCGTTCCGTCAACTCACGCCTGCTCGCTCGACACACGGGGTGTGTGGCAGCACATATATTTTTTGGTTTATTTTCTGCCGCTTTACTGCTTCACTGAACCGTTTCCGTTGAAGAGATGCACAAATCCTGCGTTGAACATCTCGCATGCTTCCCGGTGAACCTGCGCATCGGACGAGTTTTGGATTTACTAGAATTTAAAAACAAGACATCTAAGTGTTTTGCCGGCAATCAATAGTGCCCTGGTGTTTGAAATTCATTCTCATTTCTTGCATGGGACCTAAGCATGCACATAAGGAGACAGATTTGATATTTCAACCAATTTATAGTCACTAGAGCATGCGCATGTAGTTCAAATTTGAGTTATGCACATAAATGCATTGAAAGCTCAGTTAATGCATAAAAATGTCCAAACAAACCCCGAAAAATCACAAAAATTGACACAACACTCCTATTGTTCTATGTTGAGACGAGAAAAAAATTTGAAAGCAATAAGAGGTAATGGATATCGTTTCGTCCCCAAAGGTGGGACGTTCCCTACCGAAAACCAACATGCTTGTTGTGAGAAGCTCCGGTTTGTGAGAAGCATATACCCAAACCTGCCCCAAACGAGACAAAATTTGTACAATGGCATGTTGATGCCGCTCCATGATAGCATGCCAACTTTCATGAATTTCAAACGAGTTTTGTATTTAATAGAATTTAAAAACCAGGCATCTCAATGTTTTGCCGGCAATCAACGGTGCCCTGGTGTTTGAAATTCATTCCCATTTCTTGCATGGGACCTAAGCATGCACCCAAGGACACATATATGATTTTTCAACCAGTTTATATGCATTGGAGCATGCGCATGTAGTTCAAATTTGAATTATGCACATAAATGCATTGAAAACTCAGTTAATGCATAAAAATGTCCAAACGAACCCCGAAATATCACAAAAATTCACACAACACTCCTGTTGTTCTATGTTGGCACGAGAAAAAAAATTGAAAGCAATACGAGGCAATGGATATCGTTTCTTCCCCAAAGGTGGGACGTTCCCTACTGAAAACCATCATGCTTGTTGTGAGAAGCTCCGATTTGTGAGAAGCATATACCCAAACCTGCCCAAAATGGGAAAAAATTTGTACCACAGCATATTGATGCCGCTCCATGATAGCATGCCAAGTTTCGTGAATTTCAGACGAGTTTTGGATTTACTAGAATTTAAAAACCAGGCATCTCAATGTTTTGTCGGCAATCAACAGTGTCCTGGTGTTTGAAATTCATTCCCATTTCTTGCATGGGACCTAAGAATGCACCCAAGGACACATATTTGATTTTTCAACCAATTTATATGCACTAGAGCATGCACATGTAGTTCAAATTTGAATTATGCACATAAATGCGTTGAAAACTCACTTAATGCATAAAAATGTCCAAACGAACCCTGAAAAATCAAAAAATCACACAACACTCCTGTTGTTCTATGTTGAGACAATAAAAAAAACTTGAAAGCAATAGGAGGCAATGGATATCGTTTCGTCCCCAAAGGTGGGACGTTCCCTACCGAAAACCATCATGCTTGTTGTGAGAAGCTCTGATTTGTGAGAATCATATACCCAAACCTGCCTCAAATGGGACAAAATTTGTACCATGGCATGTTGATTCCGCTCCATGATAGCATGCCAAGTTTCATGAATTTCAGACAAGTTTTTATTTAATAGAATTTAAAAACCAGGCATCTCAATGTTTTGCCGGCAATCAACGGTGCCCTGGTGTTTGAAATTCATTCCCATTTCTTGCATGGGACCTAAGCATGCACCCAAGGACAAAGATTTCATTTTTGAACCAATTTATATGCACTAGAGCATGCGCTTGTAGTTCACATTTGAATTATGCACATAAATGCATTGAAAACTCAGTTAATGCATAAAAATGTCCAAACGAACCTTGAAAATCACAAAAATTCACACAACACTCCTGTTGTTCTATGTTGACACGAGAAAAAAAACTTGAAAGCAATAAGAGGCAATGTATATCATTTCGTCCCCAGAGGTGGGACGTTCCCTACCGAAAACCATCATGCTTGTTGTGAGAAGCTCCGGTTTGTGAGAAGCATATACCCAAACCTGCCCCAAATGGGACAAAATTTGTACCACGGCATGTTGATGCCGCTCCATGATAGCATGCCAAGTTTCATAAATTTCAGACGAGTTTGTATTTAATAGAATTTAAAAACCAGGAATCTCAATGTTTTGCCGGCAATTAACGGTGCCCTGGTGTTTGAAATGCATTCCATTTCTTGCATGGGACCTAAGCATGCACCCAAGGACACATATTTGATTTTTCAACCAATTTATATGCACTAGAGCATGCACATGTAGTTCAAATTTGATTATGCACATAAATGCATTGAAAACTCACTTAATGCATAAAAATGTCCAAACAAACCCTAAAAAATTAAAAAATCACATAACACTCCTGTTGTTCTATGTTGACACGAGAAAAAAACTTGAAAGCAATAGGAGGCAACGGATATCGTTTCGTCCCCAAAGGTGGGACGTTCCCTACCGAAAACCGTCCTGCTTGTTGTGAGAAGCTCGGATTTGTGGGAAGCATATACCCAAACCTGCCTCAAATGGAACAAAATTTGTACCACGGCATGTTGATTCCGCTCCATGATAGCATGCCAAGTTTCATGAATTTCAGACGAGTTTGTATTTAATAGAATTTAAAAACTAGGCATATCAATGTTTTGTCGGCAATCAACGGTTCCCTGGTGTTTGAAATTCATTCCCATTTCTTGCATGGGACCTAAGCATGCACCCAAGGACAAAGATTTGATTTTTCAACCAATTTATATGCACTGGAGCATGCGCTTGTAGTTCACATTTGAATTATGCACATAAATGCATTGAAAACTCAGTTAATGCATAAAAATGTCCAAACGAACCCTGAAAAATCACAAAAATTCACACAACACTCCTGTTGTTCTATGTTGACACGAGAAAAAAACTTGAAAGCAATAAGAGGCAATGTATATCATTTCGTCCCCAAAGGTGGGACGTTCCCTACCGAAAACCATCATGCTTGTTGTGAGAAGCTTCGGTTTGCGAGAAGCATATTGTCGGGGAAGCTGATCGTGACCCACGAACACCTATGGGACCGGCGGACCGAGTCCCTTTTGGTTCGGTGGGGGGCGGAGATTGCACGAAGAGCAGATCGAGGCAATGCACACGAGCAGTTTACCCAGCTTCGGAGCTCTCCGGAGAGATAATACTCCTACTGCTGCTTGTCTGATTATATTGTGTTCTTGCTAGGGAGCAATGAGAGCTACAAAACCTAGCTTGAGTGTCTCTAGTCTCGAATGAGTCGAACCAGCCGAACCCTTTCTACATTGCGCATGGGCCTCCTTTTATAGGCTCAAGGGGTCACCACAGGTGGCAACGTAAACGAGGGCAAAATGGGAAAATGAGTTGCGGTTGGTACAACTACTTTGTACAGTGTATTCTACCTAACTCTGACGGCAAGGGACAAAAGCAATAAATGCCCGTCCATGTCGCCTAAACAGTGCGGAAAGGGACCGTCAGGGGCGCCACCGCTCGCCATGATGGCACCCCTGTCAGCGTCGCTTACCGCTGCTCTCCGCTGGCTGCACAGCCTCTTGACACGCACGCCTGGAATGGCCCCATGGCGACACGTTGGTGGATGAGCCGGAGCGGAGATGAAGAGAGGTTGCCTGCCGCGGCAAGCGCCTTGCCGCGGCTAAATCCTTGTCGCGCTCGGGAGCTTGTCGCTCACCGAACCTTCCCGGCAAGCTCCTCTTGCCGGGGTCTTGTCTTCTGCGTGCCTTGAGTGGCCTTCCCGGCAAGCTCCTCTTGCCGGGGCCTTGTTTTCTTTGTTAAATACTTTGTTCTTGAATGGCTCCAAAGGAACCACGGAGGACCTTGGCGGTCACTAGGCAAGCCTTGCCGCGGGGTGCTGCGACTGCCCGTGCACGAGTTCGGGATACTAGGGTACCCCTACTCTAGTACACCGACGGGAGCCCCGGGCCTGGGCCACACACGGTGCCGAGCGCTGTTGGGCCATGCCCAAAACAGTGCACGGGCACGCGTGGCCTAGATCACGCCGTTACTTGCTCTGGACCCACCACGTCCCCCACGAACAACACGCGTCGAACATGGTGTCGTGGGAGAGATCGTGGGGGCTTTCTTTAATTGGAAAAGTGGAACGTCCGCCCCCTCTCCCTCCTTATAAACAGGGGAATCAGGGGCAGGTCGCCCACCTCGCCATTTGCTGTCCCATCTTGAAAACCACCGTCGCTCCCCCCTTCTTCTCTAGCCTGAAGAGAGCAACGCTCCGCCCCCCATCGCCACCAACGCTATCAACGCCGTCGGTCTCCTCCACCACCTCCGCCATGGCTCCGAAAGCCGACAAGGGAAGGGCGTGAAGTCGGCCGGCGCGCAGCGGCTCATGGCTGCGCAAGGCGGGCCCTCTCCCCCAGCTCGGCGCAAAGGAGCTGAGGGAGGCTACTACCTCTTCTGGTCGACGGAGGCAGGCGCACCAGCGCCTGCAAGGTACTCTCGCCGCCAAGATCGAGTCAGCTTCGAGCGGGTACCCCTTCTTCGCGCTCTTCTTCTATTGCGGGCTCTGCCAGCCCTTCTATGAGTTCTTTTGCGATATCATGAACACCTACGGGTTTCGCCTCCTTGATTTCACCCCCAACGCTGTTCTGACCATGGCGGTTTCGCACACCTCTGCGAGAACTTTGTCGAGTCCACCCAAGCGTAGCCCTTTTCCGCCACTTCTTCATGCCCGTGTCGAGAGAGAGAGCCACTTGTCGGAGGGATTGCTTGGATCTCGGGATCGGCAAGAAAGAATCCTATCTGGAAGGGGAGCTCCACGGCAAGTGGGAGGAGTGGAGAGCCGATTGGTGTTGGATCGTGAGGAGAACCTGCAGCCCTTCATCGCCCAGCGCCAAACTCCCATAGTCTTGGCAACGATTGGAGCAACTTGGCGCGGAGGATGCTAGGTTGAAGATAGCTGTGACCGGATCTTGCGCCTCGGGCTTGCGGACTCACCGTGGCGCGGTTGGCGCGATTTCCTTCGCCGCGCCGCTCCCCTGCAGGAGAGGAGGAGACCTGCTTGGGAGTTCCAAAACCGGCGGATATCATGAGGTTGCGCCCGGGCCTCAACTGGAATTTCACCGTCTTGGAGTTGGACGCAATGCTTACGGAGTTGTTCAAGCACGACCCGATCACCCAGTGGTTTATGTTGCGAGGGGGGTCGTCCCATTGTGCAACAATTCTTCGCTCGACCGCATTCGCGCCATGATGCCCTTGTGCAATTCGCATGGGATCATTCCAACCTGGCAAGAGCCTGCGGACGACGTCGTGCGGCAGTTCTTCGATAGCTTGGTAGAAGTGCTGATCCGCGCCGACGAAAGCGAAGTGGCTCACCGCGACACCACCGACGCCGAGATGCAGCGCGCCACCACCAGTTGGAGGAGGCGGCAGCAGCTGCTGCTGCCGGGCGGTCGGGTTCACCGTGGAGGAGGCAGAGGCAGCCGAGGCGGCAAGCCTTGCCGATCGAGAGGAGCTTCTTGGCGAGGAGGAGCAGGCCGAGCCCGAAGTTGAGTCGAGCGAGTCCGCCGAGGGCGCCTCCTCCACACCTTCAAGTAGCTTGCCGTGAGCGGAGCCCGCAGCCCCGCCAAGAAGGCGTCTCCGCAAGGCCGGGAAGTGACGGGCGGCAGACGGGCCCAACAGCCGCAGCGCCCCGGCGACGCGCTCCACCGCGGCAAGCACTGTTGCCGCGGGAGCGCCTCACACTGCTGCAACAACTGAGGCGGGATCCTCTCAGGCCACCGCTGCCACCCCCGCCAAGCGGTCAAGAGAGCCCACTCCTCCGCCTCTTCGCACCGGAGGCGAGCCGGAATTTGATCTCTCCGCGCTCAGCTCCGACGAGGAAGAAGAAGAAGAGTAAGTCTCTATGCTGTGCTTGTATTTCTTCAATTTGGTTGCCTTGTCTTGTATCTGATTTGCTTCATTCTGAACTCTTTCCTTTTTCAGGACGCTGGTCCAGAGAGTGTCGAAGAGAGCCAAGACCCCGGTGGTTGTCATTGAAGACGATCCCCCCATGGCGACAGGAGGCGCGTCTGAGACCCCCTTGCCAGACCCGGCAACCCTTCCTCAAAGCAGCCCCTAGCACAGCCCCCAGCGTAAGTATTTGGTTTATTTCTTACGGTTAGGTGTGCATGGGTGCTCCTTCTTTGCTGATATCTGACTTGTTGATTTGTGTAGGAGCAGAGCAGCCTTATCAGGAGGGCCCGGAAGCCGCTCCCGAAATACCATCTGCTTCAACTACGCCGCCAAGGGAGAATTCCCCGGCAAGGGAACGCTCTCCGGCAAGGGATGCTTCTCCGACAAGGGGGTCTTCTCCACCAAGGGACATCACCAGTGATCCTCCGGTGGTCGAGACCATGGCTGCAGACCCCATCGCAGGTAATCTTCTTGCTTGAAAATTTCCCTTGGGTTCTTTTTCTTCTGTTTTTCTTTTCGAACATTTGCTTGATCGTTTCTTTCTTTTTCGATCGTCGATCCATCTGCGGAGATCCGATGGAGACCGAGGTCGCCGCGGCGAGGGACGCGCGGCGATCTTGGCAACGTCGCCGCCATGGAGGAAGAGACTGGCGCCGATTGGTCCGCCGGCGAAGAGGCCGCCAAGGCTGCCGCCGCAAAGGCTGATGAGGGGTCTGGCAATCGTACTGACGACCCTGAGGCCGCAGGAGCGCCAGGCGCTACACCGACCGCCGATCCCTCCGCCACTGATGCAGCGTCAGGCTCCGAAGAGCCCCAGCCCGGCGCCTATCTGAAGGCCGGCGACAGCGTCTTCATCAAGCTCCCCTGGGAGTTGAGCTCCAGGGCGCCGGTCGAAGGGGAGACCTTTGACGAAGAGCTGCTCGCCTCTGCTGGGTTGTCGCTGGTTGACGCGCAAGCAGCAGCAGCGATGGCGAAGTCGAGGAGGAGCAGCTTGAAGAAGCTGTTGTCGCTCTACCGCGCCCGACAAGCCAAGTTGGAGTCCCGGGAGGCACTTGTCGCGAGGGTGGGAGCAGACATGGAGAAGCGCGCAGAAGAGCTCCGGGGCGCCAATCAAGAAGCTCTCCGGAATGTAGCAGAAGAGCGGGAGCAACTCTCCGAAGAGCGCACAGCCTTCATCCTTGAGAAGGCTGAGGTCGAGGAGCAGCAAAGGCTTGCCGGCGAGAAGCTATCTACGCAAGAAGATGAGCTGGCGCAGCGGAAGATCAACCTTGACAGCTATGAGGAAGAGCTTGCCGCGCGCGAGCAATCACTTGGCGGAGCTCTCAAGGAAGCAAAGGACGATGCCGCAGCTGCCAAGGCCGCCAAGAAGGAGTTGGGGACAAAAGTGACGCAGCTGGGGGCCAGTCTGCAGAAGAGCGGTGAAGAGCTTGCCGCGCTGAAGCACGAGCACGAGAAGGACGCCTACACTCTTGGCGAGTTGCAGGGCCATCTCGCTGAGAGGATCAAAGAGGTCGATGCCGCCAAGGACTCCAAGGCAGATCTTGAGCTGAAGCTGACCACCCTGATGGAGACGCTGGATGGCGCCAAGGAGCGGGAGGTGGCCCTGTTGGAGACAATCAAGACCAACGAGGAGCTGGCGACAAGTGCCACGAACGCCTGAACACCTTGAGAGAGAACGTGATGCCTTTGGGCGGAGGGTCTTGTGGATCTGCCGCCGCCATTGACAAGGAGCTGATGGAGCTGGGGATGGTGGATCTTGGGTACTCTACCGACGAAGCGCCTCAACCCAGCGCCAAGCTCAGCCTGTTCCTCAAGGCGTGGTGGCGGCTCTCCAGCTGCTCCGGAAGAGATCCCGAAGCAGCTGGTCGAGGAATCGCGCCGGATCTGCGCAGAGCCCTCGGAAGGTGTTGATGAAGGTGGCCTTCCGCAATCCAGGCCTCAACCTCAACGGTGTCCTCAGATCCTTGCCGCCAGATGCCGATGTGGAGGCGCTCAAAGCCCTTGTCGCACCCATTGTGGACAAGGTGGGCAAGATCAAGCAGGTTGATGGCGACCGCGTGGACTAGGCCGCCAAATTTATCTTCCCCTTGTCGCTGCTGATCATGTTTAGGAGAACAATTTATTAGATCTGCGACAAGTTATTTTGTAATATACTCTATCTTAGGCAACGATTGCAATGTTATTTCCTTTACTCGATTCCTTCCTTTGTATGTTTGTGCCCTGCGCTTTCAGGGAACTTGTCGGCGCGGGCACCTTTGCCGCGAGCGCTGAGTGCGGAACGTCAGCAGCCTGCTAGCGGTGCCGCCTCCGACAAGCAACCTTGTCGCAACTGGTTGCAGCTCACTTAAGTTGTTGGGCGGACTCGAAACAAAGTAAGGGCGCAAACCAGCTACGAGTTGGTTCCTCCGCGCACAGGTTTTCCATACAAAGTACTACCGTTCGATGAAGATAACTTAAAAAATTTAAAAACTGATTGCTCAAACTTAGCTTTTCTGTCGTTTGTTTCCCGGCAAGGCGATACTTCCTCGAGCGACGCTTGGTGGCCCACACCATTATCTTCTCCTTCCCCCCCCCCCCGGCTAACTTGTGGGTGGATGAACCTTCCCTTTTTTTTGAGAAGAAAAAAGAGAAAATAATGTTATGGAGCCTTGTGGCTCGTTATTGCTTACCGGGTGTGGATGCTGCACAAAATGTTAGATAACACATGCAAAAAAGCATTATAAAAGCATGTATTTGACAAGTTGTGCGCAACACATGAGCTTCTTGATGCACGGGTCTGCGCTTTGGCTTTGTACAAAGGATTACATGCAACATCGGCAAGACTTGTACAAAAGGTGGTTGCGGAACAGGTTCCGCAACCGCGCCTCTATGGGTAAAACTTACGAAGATGCTCAATGTTCGAGAGTTGCTCACCGAATGCCATCTTCGGTCTCAAAGCGGACAGCGCCGGGCCTAGTGACACGCTTTCACCCGATAAGGGCCTTCCCACTTTGGCGTCAACTTGTTGGAATTCTTGGCGGATTGACCGCGCGAAGAACAAGGTCGCCTTCCTCGAAACTTCGGCACTAACTGCGGATATGGTAGCGGCGCAAAGCTTGCTGGTAACAAGCAACTCGTACAGCAGCCTGAAGACGGTCCTCCTCAAGGAGCAGCGCGTCATCTTGTCACAGCTGCTCTTGCTCAAGCTCATCATAAGCGAGTACTCGAGGTGACCCGTATACGAGTTCCGTGGGGAGAACTGCCTCTGCTCCATAGACTAGAGCGAAAGGTGTCTGGCCAGTGGCTTGATTTGGCGTCGTCCTGATCGACCAAAGAACCACCGGCAGCTCCTCAATCCAGTTTCTTCCGCACTTGTGCAGCCCGTCGAAAGTTCTGGTCTTGAGTCCTCGCAGCACTTCAGCGTTTGCCCTCTCTGCTTGACCGTTGCTTCTCGGATGAGCAACAGAAGCAATGCAGATCTTGGCGCCAAGATCTTGGACGTACTGCATGAAGGTGCGACTCGTGAATTGTGTGCCGTTGTCGGTGATGATCCTGTTAGGAATCCCAAAACGGCAAACAATTGACTGAAGAACTTGATCTGCCGACCGTCTTGTCACCTTCCTCATCGCTTCCACTTCCGGCCACTTTGTGAACTTGTCGATTCGACGTACAAGTACTCAAAGCCCTCGACAGCTTCGGGAAAGGGGCCGAGGATGTCGAGCCCCGCACCGAAAATGGCGGGATAAAGGGATCGTCTGGAGAGCTTGAGCTGGCTGGTGTATCTGCTTGGAATGGGCCTTGCGCTTCACATTTGGTTACTTGTGCAGTTGCATCTGGAGGGCTGTCGGCGGAAGAAACCTTGCGGAAAGCTTTGCGGCAAGTGCTCTTCTTCGCCAATGTGGTGACCACATATGCCTCCATGTATCTCTGCCAACAGCTTCTGTCCATCTTCCCGGTGAATACACTTCAATTTCACACCGTTGAGTCTTCTTCTGTACAGCTTGTTGTCGACAAACTGATACATACTTGACTGCCGGGCTACTCTCTCCGCTTCTTCTTGCTCTTCGGGAAGTTCTCCTGTCTAAAGGAAATGGACAATCTGCTGTGCCCATGCTGGAGCTTGTGGCTCGACAACAAGGACTAAAGGCACATCTGCTGCTGTGGGAACATCCGCTTCGACGGCAAGAACCTGCGGCTCGGCTGGAGCTTGATGTTCCCCGGCAAGCTTGCCGGAGCAAAACTTGTCGGGAGCGTCTGCTTCAACGAAACAAACCCTGGGGCTTGTCGGAGCAGACTGCTCCTCAGCACTCTTGGTGTTGATCTTGGGGACCTTCGCGGGCGGTTTGGGTAGCTCTGCGGAAAATAGTCACCGAAATCAACTTCCTCTTCTTGTTCTGTCCAATTGATGGCGTTACTGATCGGTTGAGTCAGCTTGAGCACAAAATCCCTGGTTCCACAGGTAACTTGAGTCTGGCGCACTTTGACAGGCCATCAGCAATATCATTCTGAGCTCTTGGAACATGTTCCAGTTGTAGGCCGTCAAAGTGCTCTTCTAGCTTTCTCACTTCATCAACGTAGGCTTCCATCAACGGACTCTGATAATCTTTGTTTACTTGGCGGACGACAAGCTGCGAGTCACCCCTGACAAAGAGCTTCTTGATCCCAAGGTCTACTGCAATTCTGAGACCGGCGAGCAAACCTTCATACTCTGCTGTATTGTTTGTTGCTTGCTCCTTGGGAAAGTGCATTTGAACTATGTACTTGAGGTGTTCTCCGGTGGGTGCGATAAGCAGCACGCCGGCACCGGCGCCTTGCAGCGAGAAGGCACCGTCAAAGTACATCAGCCACTCTTTACTTGCCTCCTTGACGGGGATGCTCGTCTCCGGAATTTCTTCGTCTTGTGTTGGCGTCCATTCTGCTATAAACTCTGCCAATGCTCTGCTTTGGATAGTTGAAGTGCTTTCAAACTTGAGGCCAAAGCTTGACAGTTCCAGTGCCCACTCGACAATCCTGCCTGTTGCCTCTCGATTTTGCAGTATCCTCTTCAGCGGAAAGCGAGTGACAACTGTTATCTCATGTGCTTGAAGTAATGGCGCAGCTTTCTCGAGGCCATGAGGATGCCAACAACTTCGCACACCGTAGTACCTTGACCTAGCCCCTGCGGAAGGGAACCGACAAAGTACACGGGCGCTGCACCATCCTTTTCGCATCTTCTCGCAATCCTGCGCAGATCCGTCCTTGTCGGGACCAGAGTTTGTTGGTGTAGCCCCCTGCCTGTCGCTGGATGCATCTGCCTTGGTTGCCGGCTCATCATCTGCCTCCCTTTCCGCTACTAACGCAGCACTAACCACTTGATTTGTTGCCGCTATATATAGCAGCAACTTCTCCTGTGGCCTAGGTGCGACAAGTATTGGAGTAGAGGACAGGTACCTCTTTAAGTCCTGCAGCGCAGCCTCCGCTTCGAGTCCATTTCATCGGACCTGCCTTTTTCAAAATCTTGAAAAATGGCAGAGCGCTCCAACGAACCTAGAGATAAACCTGCTGAGAGCAGCCACGCAACCGGAAAGTTTTCGTACATCCTTGGCGCTTTGGTGCTTCAATCTGCTCAATGGCCTTGATCTTGTCGGGATTGGCTTCAATTCCCGGCGAGACACGAAGAACCGAGAAGCTTGCGGAAGGGACTCCAAACACGCACTTCTCGGGTTGAGCTTGAGGTTGATCTTGCGCAGATTTGCAAAGGTTTCATCTAAATCTTGAACCAGAGTTGCCTTGTCCTTGCTTTTGACCACTATGTCGTCCATGTAGGCTTCTACATTTCTGTGCATTTGGGGCTCAAAAGCGTCATGGACCATTCTTGCGAATGTTGAACCAGCATTCTTTAGCCCAAAGGGCATCCGTACAAAACAGTAAATGCCACATGGGGTGATGAATGCGGTTTTCTCTTCATCCTCTTCTGCCATGAAGATCTGATGATATCCTGAGTATGCATCAAGAAATGAAAGCAGATCACATCCAGCCGTGGAGTCAACAATCTGGTCGATGCATGGCAAGGGAAATGGGTCTTTGGGACAAGCTTTATTAACATCTGTGAAGTCAATACAAAGTCTCCATTTCCCATTTGCCTTGCGAACAACTACAGGATTGGCTAACCACGTAGGATGGAGCACTCCTCTAACAAGGCCTGCTGCTTCCAGTTTCTTGATCTCTTCTGCAATAAATTCTTGGCGCTCCACCGCCTGCTTCCTGACTTTCTGCTTGACGGGCCGCGCATGAGGACAGACAGCTAGGTGGTGCTCAATTACTTTCACAGGAACACGGGGATGTCGACGGTTGCCATGCAAACACGTCGACATTCGCCCGCAGAAAGCAACGAGCGCCTTCCTATTTAGGGTCGAGAGTGGCACTGATGGTGAAGGTACCACCAGTGCCGTCCTCCTTGGCGGGCACCTTCTTGGTCTTCGGTGGAGCTGCCATCGTCTTCTTGCACTTGCCGGTGGAGCTCGATGGTGCGTCCTCGACGGTAGCGCAGCACTCCGAAGAGGTGCGCTTGCCGGAGTGGGCATCAGAGCTCTTGCCGGACTTGGTCTTCTTCTTCCCTCCGGGAGCTTCAGCGGCAAGTGATTTGCTATCTGTCGCAGCTGCTGCCTCCCGGTAAATCTTGTCGGCGCAGATAAGAGCATCTTTCTTGTCGCCATGAACAGAAATGACACTTATCGGGCCTGGCATCTTGAGCAAGTTGTATGCATAATGAGAGGCTGCCATGAACTTGGCGAGTGCTGGACGGCCAAGTATCCCATTATAAGGCAATGGAAAATCAGCAATATCGAAGATGATAGGCGTGCTGGACCATTTCAGAGGCTTGCGTGACTCTACGGATGGTTCTGCTGCATTAACCTCCCGCATCCATTGCTTGAGTTGGCGGTGTGAGGTATGCAGAGAAGCACTGCCGTCAACGCAGAGGACCTTTGTTGCTTTCTGAAACTCCTGCTCATCAGTTTCGTCATCTTCCATATCTTCATCGTCGTCGTCGTCTTCATCCTTGTCGCGGCCGCGTGGAGGTCTGTCTCCTTGCCGCTGTTTGGCCTTGCCGCGGCGTCCTCCCCGGCCGGGTCGCTTCTTGCTAACTCCTCCAGCACCTTCTTGGGCCTTCTCCTTGTCGCGCCGCTCGTACTCAGCCTTCTGCTGCTCAACAAGCTGCTCGACCTTCTTGCAGCTCTGGAGGTCATGGCCCTTGGTGCAGTGAATCTTGCAGTACTGTTTGTTGGAGCTGTCCTGCTTGTCGGCGGCCGCCACAGGCTGGCGGTCGGCGTCAGCGGCAACCTCCTTGCCGGAGCCAATAACTTTGGCTTTCTTGGCTGCACCACCATTGCCGGACTGCTCGACAACTAGTACATCTTTGCTCTTCTTCCTTCGGTTGTTCCGCCGCCGACTCTTCTTTGCCGGGGCGGTCTCCTCACTATCAGATCCTGCTTCTGCATTCTCTCCTGGGAGTCTCCTCCCTTCCTCAGCACGTGCACACTTGTCGGCCAGGGCATACAGCTCACTGACGTCCTTGACTTTGCACATCGCCATCTCTTCCCTCATCCTGCGGTTCCGCACATTTTGATGAAACATGCTGATCACCGCGGCAGGATGGACATCTGGGATGTTGTAGTGCACACGGCTGAATCTCTGGATGAACTTGCGCAGGGACTCTCCTTCCTTCTGGGCGAGCAGATGAAGGTCTCTTTCTTGGCCATGAGGCTTGTGGCCGCCTGTGAAGGCGCCGACAAACTGATGGCATAAATCTGCCCAAGAGGATATGGAGCTGTCCGGCAAGTGCATGAGCCAAGATCTGACATTGGGCTTGAGCACCAGCGGGAAGTAGTTTGCGAGGATCTTGTCGTCTCGTCCCCCCGCAGCTTGCACCGCGATGGTGTAGATACTGAGGAACTCCGATGGATGCGTCCTGCCATCATACTTCTCTGGCACGTCTGGCTTGAAAATTTTCTTGTTGGGCCACTGGACTTGCCGCAGCTCACGAGTGAACGCAGGGCAACCTAACGCGTACGGCAAGTCACCTGGTTCCCCTGGCGCATGCACGTCAACAGAGGGTCTAGCACGCTGGTCGGATTGACGCCGCGCTTCTCTTCGGTGCTCAATGCGAGTTCGAGCGTCTTCTTGTTGCCGTTCTTGAAGAACTTGGCGCTGATCACGACGAGCTCGTGGATCCGATGAAGCAGTGGAGTCGCTGTCAAGGTGGATCCGACGAGTCGGCGATCTTGGCCTTCGGGATGGAGAGTGCATGGTAGTTGCACCCCCACAGGTCTCGTCGCCACCGGCTCGTGCCTTGTCGTCTCGCCGCGGCAGTGATGTGCTTGGTTGCCGCGGAACGTCGCCGTTGGCAAAGCCGATGAGACTACGGATGGTGGCCCTCCATTCGTCGACCTTGTCGGCCGTTGGAGGGTAATCCAGGAGCAGTTGAGCTCGCGCCAAAGCTTCCGCTTGAGTGGTGGGCGGCAATGGCGAACGGTGCGAGGAACGGGATATGCTCGGACTTCTAAATATGTTAGAAGGAGCAGTATCCCGTCCAGGTGACCGTGCCCCGCTCGCACCAGCCTGTTGGCGCGCGAGCTGCTCTTGAGCGTCCCCGGATCTACCAGCTCGATCTTGGCCCAACGAACGCATGGCGCTGCGAGCACCATGACGCTGTCGGTCCCGCGCCTCCTGAGATGGACGCGGTGCGTATCCGGACGCCAAGGTCTGCGCAGCCTTGTCCTTGGACTTGGCAGCGTCATGAGCTCCCTCGTCGACGCCCGTTCTTCCGCCGGCGTCTTCCCCACCACTCGTCGGCTCCGGTGGTGGTGGGTTTGACGCGGACGGCTCTGCTGCCACCGAAGCCTTCTTCTTCGGTGGCATGTCGATGTAGATGATGAAGATGTTGCTCGTGTGAACGCCGGATCAGGTTCACACTGCCTCGACACCGCCTACCTGGCGCGCCAAAGATGTCGGGGAAGCTGATCGTGACCCACGAACACCTATGGGACCGGCGGACCGAGTCCCTTTTGGTTCGGTGGGGGGCGGAGATTGCACGAAGAGCGGTCGGCGATGCACACGAGCAGTTTACCCAGCTTCGGAGCTCTCCGGAGAGATAATACTCCTACTGCTGCTTGTCTGATTATATTAGGTTCTTGCTAGGGAGCAATGAGAGCTACAAAACCTAGCTTGAGTGTCTCTAGTCTTGAATGAGTCGAACCAGCCGAACCCTTTCTCGTTGCATGGGCCTCCTTTTATAGTCTCAAGGGGTCACCACAGTGTAACGTAAACGAGGGCAAAATGGGAAAATGAGTTGAGGTTGGTACAGCTACTTTGTATGCGGTGTATTCTACCTAACTCGACGGCAAGGGACAAAAGCAATAAATGCCCGTCCATGTCGCCTAAGCAAAGTCGCGGAAAGGGATCGTCGAGGCGCCACCGCCGCCACGATGGCACCCCTGTCGCTGCCGCTATCGCTGCTCTCCGCTGGCTGCACAGCCTCTTGACACGCACGCCGAATGGCCCCATGGCGACACGTTGGTGGATGAGCTGGAGCGGAGATGAAGAGAGTTGCTGCCAGCGGCAAGCGCCTTGCAGCGGCTAAATCCTTGTCGCGCTCGGGAGCTTGTCGCTCACCGAACCTTCCCGGCAAGCTCCTCTTGCCGGGGCCTTGTTTTCTTGGTTAAATACTTTGTTCTTGAATGGCTCCGAAGGAACCACGGAGGACCTTGGCGGTCACTAGGCAAGCCTTGCCGCGGGGTGCTGCGACCGCCCGTGCACGAGTTCGGGATACTAGGGTACCCCTACTCTAGTACACCGACACATATACCCAAACCTGCCCAAAATGGGACAAAATTTGTACCACGGCATGTTGATGCCGCTCCATGATAGCATGCTAAGTTTCATGAATTTTAGACGAGTTTTAGATTTAATAGAATTTAAAAACCAGGCATCTCAATGTTTTGCCGGCAATCAACGGTGCCCTGGTTTTTGACATTCATTCCCATTTCTTGCATGGGACCTAAGCATGCACCCAAGGACAAAGATTTGATTTTTCAACAAATTTATATGCACTGGAGCATGTGCATGTAGTTCAAATTTGAATTATGCACATAAATGCATTGAAAACTCACTTAATGCGTAAAAATGTCCAAACGAACCCTGATTAATTCCAATTATTTTATGATCGATGCAGATAAAAGGTCTAGCAATTCAAACACCGTCCATGGCCGCTGTGACCCCATTATGTAATTCAAATCAAGACGAAAAATCAAGTAGATCCCACACAGTTTATTATAACCAACCGTGTGAGATGCAGCACAAAATATCTTCGGACCGTGTCTGAATAAGGGACCGTGTCTGATGACAATTTGCGCACCAGTTTTTTGTCTGAAGCGATTCCAAATTTTCGGCTTCCGCGGAAATATCTACCTCCCCGCACCCTCCCCCTTACCAAAAGCCACATTTCCCCCCTTTCCGCCTTCCTTTCCAAGTTGAAACCTTCACTCCTTGCTTGCACCGCCGCCGCCTCCTCGCCGGCGACCCTCCTTCACGCTGCCCGGCCTCGCCTATCCAGGCAGGTAATCCACACCCGACCCCCATCCTCCTCCTCCTTCCACATCCCACATGCCCCAATCGCCAGCGCGAGCGCGACACCTTCCACCCAAATCACCGACCCCTCCACCAAATAAGAGCCGGCCTAAGCCATGGTGCACGCAGTATAGCCAGGACCTCAAGGAGCATTTGGCAGCGGAGAAGCAAATCACGACTGCACGCGCGGATGAGGTCGCGATGGCTGCCATTCGTGCCGACCTACAGATCTCGGAGGAGCACCTCGCCATCAATGCCACCGTTGACGCCTCGTCACCGATGCCGCGGCACGGTTGGCTGCTTTAAATGACAGTTCATGGCGTTTTCTCGAAGCCACCGTCGGTGCCTTCGACGAAGACTATTAGGTGTTTTCTCAGTGTGCACGTGCTTACCTCATCTCGAGATCCAGCAGGTTGGTGCTCGGAGCGGCTCAAGCGACTCACCACTACAACGAGGGCACCCATGATGCGGAGGCCTGCTACCTCTTGAGCACTGTGTTGGATTTCCTTGAAGAGGAAAGGATGATGCAGCAAAGTAGCGTAAGTATTTCCCTCAGTTTTTGAGAACCAAGTATCAATCTAGTAGGAGGCTACGCGCGAGTCCCTCGTACCTACACAAAGCAAATAACTCCTCGCAACCAACGCGAATAGGGGTTGGCAATCCCTTCACGGTCACTTACGAGAGTGAGATCTGATAGACATGATAGATAATATTTTTGGTATTTTGTGATAAAGATGCAAAGTAAAATAAAAAGCAAAGTAAAAACGCAAAGGCAATAATAAAGTGATAGAGATTAATATGATGAAGATAGACCCGGGGGGGCATAGGTTTCACTAGAGGCTTCTCTCAAGAGCATAAGTATTTTACGGTGGGTGAACGAATTACTGTTGAGCAATTGACAGAGTTGAGCATAGTTATGAGAATATCTAGGTATGATCATGTATATAGGCATCATGTCCGAGAAAAGTAGACCGACTCCTGCCTGCATCTACTACTATTACTCCACTCATCGACCGCTATCCAACATGCATCTAGAGTATTAAGTTAATGAAAATAGAGTAACGCTTTAAGCAAGATGACATTATGTAGAGGGTTAAATTCATGCAATATGATAAAAACCCCATCTTGTTATCCTCGATGGAAACAATACAATACGTGCCTTGCTGCCCCTACTGTCACTGGGAAAGGACACCGCAAGATTGAACCCCAAAGCTAAGCACTTCTTCCATTGCAAGAAAAACCAATCTAGTAGGCCAAACCAAACTGATAATTCGAAGAGACTTGCAAAGATAACTAATCATACATAAAAGAATTCAGAGAAGATTCGAATATTGTTCATAGATAATCTTGATCATAAACCCACAATTCATCGGTCTCAACAAACACACCGCAAAAAGAAGATTACATCGAATAGATCACCAGGAGAGAGGGGGAGAACATTGTATTGAGATCCAAAAAGAGAGAAGAAGCCATCTAGCTACTAACTATGGACCCGAGGTCTAAGGTAAACTACTCACACTTCATCGGAGGGGCTATGGTGATGATGTAGAAGCCCTCCGTGGTGGATGCCCTCTCCGGCGGAGCTCCGGAACAGGCCCCAAGATGGGATCTTGTGGGTACAGAAGTTTGCGGCGGTGGAATTAGGTTTTTGGCTCCGTATCTGATCATTTGGGGGTACGTAGGTATATATAGGAGGAAGAAGTACGTCGGTGGAGCAAGGTGGGGCCCACGAGGGTGGAGGGCGCATACAGGGGTAGGCGCGCCCCTACCTCGTGCCCACCTCCTTTCTTTCTTGACGAGGGTCCAAGTCTCTGGATCATATTCAAGAGAAAATCACGTTCCGAAGGTTTCATTCCATTTGGACTCCGTTTGATATTCCGTTTCTTGAAACTCAAATAGGCAAAAAACAGCAATTACAGGTTGGGCCTCCGGTTAATAGGTTAGTCCCAAAAATAATATAAAAGTGGAAAATAAATCCCAATATTTTCCAAAACAGTAGATAATATAGCATGGAGCAATCAAAAATTATAGATACGTTGGAGACATATCAGGCATCCCCAAGCTTAATTCCTGCTGGTCCTCGAGTAGGTAAATGATAAAAACAGAATTTTTGATGCGGAATGCTACTTGGCATAATTTCAATGTAATTCTTCTTAATTGTGGTATGAACATTCAGATCCGAAAGATTCAAGACAAAAGTTCAATATTGACATCTAAATAATAATACTTCAAGCATACTAACGAAGAAATTATGTCTTCTCAAAATAAAATGGCAAAAGAAAGTTATCCCAACAAAATCATATAGTCTGGCTATGCTTTATCTTCACCACACAAGGTATTTAAATCATGCACAACCCCAATGACAAGCCAGGCAATTGTTTCATACCTTCGAGATTTTCAAAACTTTTTCAATCTTCACGCAATACATGAGTGTGAGCCATGGATATAACACTATATGTGGAATAGAATGGTAGTTGTGGAGAAGACAAAAGGGGAGAAGATAGTCTCACATCAACTAGGCGTATCAACAGGCTTTGGAGATGCCCATCAATAGATATCAATGTGAGTGAGTAGGGATTGCCATGCAACGGATGCACTAGAGCTATAAGTGTATGAAAGCTCAAAAAGAAAACTAAGTGGGTGTGCATCCAACTCGCTTGCTCACGAAGACCTAGGGCAATTTGAGGAATCCCATCATTGGAATATACAAGCCAAGTTCTATAATGAAAAATTCTCACTAGTATATGAAAACGATATCATAGGAGACTCTCTATCATGAAGATCATGGTGCTACTTTGAAGCACAAGTGTGGTAAAAGGATAGTAACATTGTCCCTTCTATCTTTTTCTCTTTTTTTTGTTTGGGCCTTTTCTCTTTTTTTATGGCCTCTTTTTTTTGGTCCGGAGCCTCATCCCGACTTGTGGGGGAATCATAGTCTCCATCATCCTTTCCTCACTTGGGACAATGCTCTAAAAATGATGATCATCACACTTTTATTTTTCTTACAACTCAACAATTACAACTCGATACTTAGAACAAAATATGACTCTATATGAATGCCTCCGGCGGTGTACCGGGATATGCAATGAATCAAGAGTGACATGTATGAAAGAAATATGAACGGTGGCTTTGCCACAAGTACAATGTCAACTACATGATCATGCTAGCAATATGACAATGATGGAGCGTGTCATAATAAACGGAACAGTGGAAAGTTGCATGGCAATATATCTCGGAATGGCTATGGAGATGCCATGATTGGTAGGTATGGTGACTGTTTTGAGGAAGGTATATGGTGGGTGTATGATACCGGCGAAAAGTGTGCGGTATTAGAGAGGCTAGCAATGGTGGGAGGAGGAAAAGTGCGTATAATCCATGGACTCAACATTAGTCATGAAGAACTCATATACTTATTGCAAAAATCTACAAGTTATCAAAACAAAGTATTACGCGCATGCTCCTAGGGGGATAGATTGGTAGGAAAAGACCATCGCTCGTCCCCGACCGCCACTCATAAGGAAGACAATCAATAAATAAATCATGCTCCGACTTCATCGCATAATGGTTCACCATACGTGCATGCTACGGGAATCACAAACTTTAACACAAGTATTTCTCAAATTCATAACTACTCAACTAGCATGACTCTAATATCACCATCTTCATATCTCAAAACAATTATCAAGCATCAAACTATTCTTAGTATTCAACACACTCAAAAGAAAGTTTTACAAATCTTGAATACCAAGCATATTAGGATTATTTAAGCAAATTACCATGCTATTTAAGACTCTCAAAATAATCTAAGTGAAGCATGAGAGATCAATAGTTTCTATAAAACAAATCCACCACCGTGCTCTAAAAGATATAAGTGAAGCACTAGAGCAAAACTATATAGCTCAAAAGATATAAGTGAAGCACATAGAGTATTCTAACAATTTCCAAATCATGTATGGCTCTCTCAAAAGGTGTGTACAACAAGGATGATTGTGGCAAACTAAAAAGCAAAGACTCAAATCTTACAAGACACTCCAAGTGTCGGGGAAACTGATCCACGAACACCTATAGGACCGGCGGACCGAGCCCCTTTCGGTTCGGCGGGGGACGGAGATTGCACGAAGAGCGGATCGAGGCGAAGCACACGAGGAGTTTACCCAGCTTCGGAGCTCTCCGGAGAGATAACACTCCTACTGCTGCATGTCTGAGTGTATTGAGTTCTTGCTCGGGAGCGCTGAGTGCTACAGTACACACTAGCTGCTAACGAGACCGAGCGTGAGTGTTTTTCTGCCTTCCAAACCCCCTCTACGTTGCGCATGGGCCTCCTTTTATATGCTAAAGGGGTCTCCGACAGGTGGCAACGTAGACAAGGGTAAAAATGGAAAAGGAATTGCGGTTGGTACAACTACCTGTATAGTGTATCATACCTAACCCTGACGGCAGGGGACAAAGGCATTAAATGCCCGTCTACGTCGCCCAAACAGTGCAAAAAGGGACCGTCAGGGATGCCACCGCTTGCCACGATGGCAATCTTGTCAGCGTCGCTTGCCACCGCGCACCGCTGGCCGCACAGCCTCTTGCCACGCGCGCCTGGAAAGGTCCTAGGGCGACACGTTGGTGGATGTGCTGGAGCGCGGGTACAGAGTGGTAGTTTGCCGTGGCAAGCGCCTTGCCGCGGTCGTTGTCTTGTCGCGTCCGGAAGCTTGTCGCCACGGGCCTCGCCGGACGCGCGTGGCGCGTCAGCGCAAGTTCCTAGAGATGCCTTGGTTGGCCTTCCCGCAAGCTCCTCTTGCCGGGCCTTGTCTCCTTGGCTTGAATACTTTGTTCTTAAATGGCTCCAAAGGAAACACGGAGGACCTTGGCGGTCACCCGCAAGCCTTGCCGCTGGTGTTGCAACTGCCCGTGCACAAGTTCGGGATACTAGGGTACCCTACTCTAGTACACCGACAGAGCCCCGGCCTGGGCCACACACGGTGCCGAAGCGCTGTTCGCCAGGCCCAAAAGGGCATGTGCACGCCGCTGCCCGGGTTACGCCAGATCTCACTCAGATCCACCGCGCCTCCTTGAACAGCACGCGTCGAATGCGGCGTCGTGGGAGAGATCGTGGGTGGTTTCTTTATTCGAAAGACGGAACGCCCGCCTCCCTCTTTATAAGCAGGGGAAACAGGGCAGTTCGCCCATCTCGCCGGTTGCTATTCCAATCTCAAAACCTCCGCCGCTCCCCTTCTTCCCAAAGCTGAAAAGAGAGCAGCGCCCGCTTCATCGCCACCGCACCACCAACACCGCCGATCTCTCCACCACCTCCGCCATGGCTCCGAAAGCCGGGAAGGTTGTGAAGTCGGCCGAGGCGCAGCGGCTCGCGGCGCTGCAAAAGGAGCGGGCAACCTTCCCCCCTCAGCTCGCCGCGAAGGATCTGAGGGAGTATTACTACCTCTTCTGGTCGACGGAGACGCGAGCGCATCCGCGCACGAAGGTACTCCCAGCTTCCGCTTCGGAACTGGCTCCGAATGGATATCCCTTCTTCGCGTTGTTCTTCTACTGCGGGCTCTGCCCGCCTTTCTCTGAGTTTTTCTGTGACATTATGAACACCTACGGGTTCCGCCTCCTTGACTTCACCCCCAACACCGTTCTGACCATGGCAGTTTTCGCACATCTCTGTGAAAACTTTGTCGGAGTCTATCCAAATGTAGCTCTTTTTCGCCACTTCTTTATGCCCCGAGTTGAGAGAGGGGAGCCTTTATCCGGCGGAATCGCCTGGATCTCGAGAACTGGCAAGAAGGAAGCTTATCTGGAGGGAGAGCTCCGCAGCAAGTGGGATGAGTGGAGAGCAGACTAGTGCTGGATTGTCGAGGAGAACCCGCAGCCATTTACCGCCCAGCGCCAAGTCCCAGTAGCGCGCGGCAACGATTGGAGCAACGTGGACCTGGAAGACGATAGGCTGAAGATTGCCGTCACCCGGATCCTGCGCCTCAGGCTTGCCGGGCTCACCGTTGGCGCCGTTGGCGCAGATTTTCTTTGCCGCCAGACGCTTCTGCGCAGAGAGGAGGAGACCCGCCGGGAGTTCCGAACGCGGCGGATATCATGAGGCTGCGCCGGGCCTCAACTTCAACTTCACTGTCCTGGAACTGGACGCGATGCTCCTGGAGCTGTTCAAGCACGATCCTCAACATCCCAAAGTGTTCAGGTTGCCAAGGGGTGTCGTTCCGCTGTGCAACAACTCCTCACTCGACCGCATCCGTGCAATGATGCCGCTGTGCGATTTGCATGGAATTGTCCCAACTTGGCAAGAGCCTGCAGACAACATCGTGCGGGAGTTCTTTGACGGCTTGGTAGAAATGCCGGTCCGCTCCGATGAACAGAAGAGCCTTACTCGCGACACCACTGATGCGGAGATGCAGCGCATCGCCACTAGGCTGGAAGAGGCGGCGGCAGCCGCTGCCGCCGGCGAGTTTGGATTCACCGTGGAGGAGGCAGAGGCAGCAGAGGCGGCAAGCCTTGCCGAGCGAGAGGAGCTTGCCGGCGAGGGAGAACTTGTCGGGCCTGAAGCTGAGTCGAGCGAGCCTGCCGAGGGCGCGAGCGACTCGTTGAAGATCGACTCCTCCTCCTTCTCACCTTCAGATAGCTCGCCGCAAGCGGAGCCCCCAGCTCCACCAAGAAGGCGTCTCCGCAAGGCCGGGGACGTAGCGGGGCGGCAGACGGGTCAACAGCCGCCGCGCGCAGACGACGCGCTTCCACCGTGGCAAGCACTGCTGCTGGAGCACCTCACGCCGCTGCAGCAATCGGAGCGGGCCCTCCCGACCACCGCTTGCTCCCCGCCAAGCGGCTAAGGAACCTCTACCTCCGCCTTTGTCGCGCCAAGGTGGGCCGGACTTCGACCTCTCCGCGCTCAGCTCCGACGAGGAAGAGGAAGAGTAAGATTCTTTGTTGTACTTGTAGTTCTTCAATTCTTGCTGTTTTGTCTTGTATCTGATTTGCTTTGCTCCGAACCCATTCCTTTTCAGGACTCTGGCCCAGAGAGCGGCGAAGAGAGCCAAGGTCCCGGTGATTGTCATCGAGGACGAACCCACCGCGACAGCAGGGGGTGTGTCCGAGACCACCTTGTCGGACCCGGCAACTATTCTCCAAAGCAGCCCCCAGCGCAGCCCCCAGCGTAAGTGTATGGTTTACTTCCTGCTGTTAGGCGCGCATGGGTGCTCTTTCTTCGACATCGACTATTGGTTTGCGTGAGGAGCAGAGCAGTCTCACCAGAGTGCCCGGAAGCCGCCCCGACATGCCATCTGCTTGACTACACCGCCAAGGAGGATTCCCCGACAAGGAGAATTCTCCCAAGGGACAAATCTCCGCAAGGGCCAAGACCGACCCCGAGTGGCGGAGACCACGATCAGAGATCCCAGACAGGTAATCCTCTTGCTTGAAAACTTCCCTTGGGTTCTTCTTCTTCTGATTTTCTTTTTGAATATTTGCTTGACTTTTCTTCCTTTTCCGGTCATCAGATCCATCTGCCACAGAGCCGATGGAGACCGAGGTCGCCGGCGAGGAGGACGCGCGCAGCAATACCGACGACGCCGCTGTCACCGAAGAAGAAGCCGGCGCTGACGATCCCGCCGGTGGAGAGGCCGCCAAAGCTGCCGCCGCAGAAGCTGGCGAGGGGTCCGGCGATCGCACTGACGGCCCCGAGGCCACAGGAGCGTCAGGCTCTACGCCGACCGCCGATCCCTCCGCCGCTGCTGCAGCGTCAGGCTCCGAAGAGCCCCAGCCCGGCGCCTATTTGAAGGCCGGCGATGGCGTATTCATCAAGCTCCCCTGGGCGTCGAGCTCCAGGGCGCCGATCAAAGGAGAAATCTTTGATGAAGAGTTGCTCGCCTCCACTGGGCTGACGCTGGTCGACGCGCCGGACAGCAGCAGCGGCGAGCCTGAGGAGGAGCAGCTGCTGCGGAAGCTGTTGTCGCTCTACCGTGCCCGACAGGCTAAGCTGGTATCCCGAGAAGCACTTGTCGCGAAGGCGGGAGTGGACATCGAGAAGCGCTGGAGGAGCTCCGGGCCTCAACCAGAAGCTCTCCGTCCCTGGCAGAGGAGCGGAGCAACTCGCCGAGGAGCGTAAAGCCTTCCTCCTCGAGAAGGCTGAAGTTGAAGAGCAACAGCGGCTTGCTGCCGAGAAGCTGTCTGCGCAGGAAGGCGAGTTGGCGCAGCGGAAGGTTAACCTTGACAGCCACGAGGAGGAGCTTGCCGCGCGCGAGCAAACATTCGGCGGGGCTCTCAAGGAAGCAGAGGATGCTGCCGCAGCTGCCGAGGCCGCCAAGAAGGAGCTGGAGACGAAGGTGGCGCAGCTAGAGGCCGATCTCAAGGTGAGCGGCGAAGAGCTTGCTGTGCTCAAGCGTGAGCGCGAGAAGGACGCCTACACCCTTGGCGAGTTGCAGGGTTGTCTCGCCGAAAGGAGCAAGGAGCTTAGCGCCGCCAAGGACTCCAATGCAGATCTTGAGTTGAAGCTGACTACTTTGACCAATACACTGGACGGCGCCAGGGAGCAGGAGGTTGCCTTGAAGGAGAAGATCAAGGCCGACGAGGCGCTGCTGGCGAGTGCTGCTGCCGCCCAGAACACTTTTAGGGAGAATGTGGAGCACTGAACCGAGGGTCTCGTGGATGTTGCCGCAGCCATCGACAGGGAGCTGGCGCAGCTGGGGATGGAGGATCTCGGGTATTCCTCCGATGAGCACCTCCAACCCAGCGCCAAGCTCAGCTTGTTCTTCAAAGGTGTGGCGACGGCCCTCCAGCGACTCCGGGAGAAGATCCCAAAGCAGCTGGCCGACGAGTCGCGCCAGATCTGCGCGGGAGCTCTTCAAAAGGTGTTGGTGAAGGTGGCCTTCCGCAACCCCGGCCTCAACCTCACCAACGTTCTCAGGACCATGCCGCCGGATGCTAATCTGGAAGCGCTCAAGACCCTTGTCGCACCCATTGTGGACAAGGTGAGCGGGATCAAGAGGGTTGAGGGCGATCGCGTAGATTAGGCCGCCCGTTTTCTCTTTTCCTTGTCGCTGCCGGTCATGTTATGAGAACAATCTGTTAAAGCTGCCACAAGCTATCTTGTAATATGACTCTATTTCGGGTAGCGATTGCTATGTTATTTCCTTTACTTGATTCCTTCCTTTGTATGTTTTCGCCCTACGCTTTTAGGGAACTTGTCGGTGCAGGCACCTTCCGCGAGCGCTGAGTGCGGGACGTCAGCAGCCTGCTGGCGGTGTCGCTACCGACAAGAAACCTTGTCGCAACTAGTCGCAGCTCACTTAAGTTGTTCAGCGGACTCGAAACAAAGTAAGGGCGCAACTAGCTACGAGTTGGTTCCTCCGCGCACAGGTTTTCCATACAAAGCACGGTCGTTCGAGGAAGATAACTTAAAAATTTTAAAACTGATTGCTCAAACTTTAGCAACTTAGCTTTTCTGTCGCTTGCTTCCGGTAAGGCTTAAACTTCCTCGAATGACGCTTGGTCCACACCATTATCTTCTCCTTTCCCCCCGGCAAAATTGTGGGCGAGGGAACCTTCCTTTCTTTGAGAAAGAGAAAGAAGAGAAAATAAAGATATGGAGCCTTATGGCTCGTTATTGCTTACCGGGGGTAGGAGCTGCACAAAGTGTCAGATAACGCATGCAAAAATAAAGTAGAAAGCATGAAATTGACAAGATGTGCGAAGCACATGAGCTTTACTTATGCACGGGGTCTGCGCCCGGCTTCGTACAAAGGATTACATGCAACATCGGCAAGACTTGTACAAAAGGTGGTTGCCGAACAGGTTCCGCAACCGCGCTCTACGGGTAAAACTTACGAAGATGCTCAATGTTCCAGGAGTTGCTCACCGGAATGCCATCTTCGGTCTCAAAGCGGACAGCGCCAGGCCTAGTGACTCGCTTCACCCGGTAAGGGCCTTCCCACTTCAAGGCCAACTTGTTGGAATTCTTGGCGGACTGAACGCTACCAAGAACAAGGTCGCTTTACTCGAGACTTCCGCATTAACTTTGCGGCTATGGTAGCGGCGCAAAGCTTGCTGGTATCGAGTAGCTCGTCTGTGCTCAAGACGGTCCTCCTCAAGGAGCAGCGCGTCATCTTGTCGCAAGTGCTCTTGCTCAAGCTCATCATAAGCGAGCACTCGAGGTGACCCGTATACGAAGTTCCGTGGGGAGAACTGCCTCTGCTCCATAGACTAGAGCGAAGGTGTCCGCCGATGGCTCGATTTGGCGTCGCCTGATCGACCAAAGAACCACCGGCAGCTCCTCAATCCAGTTCTTTCCGCGCTTGCGCAGCCTCGTCGAAAGTCCTGGTCTTGAGCCCGCGAGCACTTCAAGATTCGCCCTCTCCGCTTGACCGCTACTTCTCGGATGAGCAATGAAGCGGCGAACCTTGGCGCCAAGATCTTGGACGATCGCATGAAGGTGCGGCTCGTGAATTGCGTGCCGTTGTCGGTGATGATCCCGTTAGGGATCCCGGCGACAAACAATCGACCAAGAACTTGATCGCCGATCGTTGTCACCTTCCTCATCGCTTCCACTTCCGCCACTTTGTGAACTTGTCGATTGCAACGCATAAGTACTCAAAGCCCCGACAGCTCGGGAAAGGGGCCGAGGATGTCGAGCCCTAGACCGAAAATGCCGTGGATAAAGGGATCGTCCGGAGAGCTTGAGCTGGCTGGTGTATCTGCTTAGAATGGAACTAGCACGCTTCACACTTGGTTACTTGTGCAGTTGCATCCCGGAGGGCTGTCGGCCAAAGAAACCTTGCCGAACGCTTTGCGGCAAGTGCTTTTGCGCCAATGTGGTGACCACATATGCCTCCATGTATCTCTCGCCAACAGCTTTTGTCCGTCTTCCCGGTGAATACACTTCAATTTCACACCGTTGAGTCTTCTTCTGTACAGTGTGTTGTCGACAAACTGGTACATACTTGACTGCCGGGCTACTCTTTCCGCTTCTTCTTGCTCTTCGGGAAGTTCTCATGTCTGAAGGAAACGGACAATCTGCTGTGCCCATGCTGGAGCTTGCGGCTCGACAACAAGGACTAAAGGCACATCTGCTGCTGCGGGAACATCCGCTTCTACGGCGAGAACCTGCAGCTCAGCCGGAGCTTGACGTTCCCCGACAAGCTTGCCGGAGCAAAACTTGTCGGGCGCTCGCTTCAACGGAACAAACCCTAGGGCTTGCCGGAGCAGACTGCTCCTCAGCACCCTTGGTGTTGATCTTGAGGACCTTCTTGGCGGCGGCTTCGGGGAGCTCTGCCGGAAAATAGTCACCATAAATCAACTTCCTCTTCTTGTTCTGTCCAGTTGATGGCGTTACAGACGGTTGAGTCAGTTTGAGCACAAAGATCCCTGGTTCCACAGGTAACTTAAGTGCGGCGCACTTCGACAGGACATCAGCAATGTCGTTCTGAGCTCTTGGAACATGTTCCATCTGTAGGCCGTCAAAGTGCTCTTCTAGATTTCTCACTTCATCAACGTAAGCTTCCATCAATGGACTCTGATAATTCTTGTTCACTTGGCGGACGACAAGCTGTGAGTCACCCCGACAATGAGCTTCTTGATCCCAAGGTCTGCTGTGATCTTGAGACCGCAAGCAAACCTTCATACTCTGCGGTATTGTTCGTTGCTTGCTCCTTGGGAAAGTGCATCTAGACTACGTAATTGAGGTGCTCTCCGGTGGGTGCAACAAGTAGCACGCCCTTTTGGCGCCTTTGCAGCGAGAAGGCACCATCAAAGTACATCAGCCACTCTTTGCTTGCTTCCTTGACGGGATGCTCGCTTCGAATTTCTTCATCTTGTGTTGGCGCCCATTCTGCTATGAACTCCGCCAATGCTCGCTTTGGATAGTTGAAGTGCTCTCAAACTTGAGGCCAAAGCTTGACAGTTCCAGGCCCACTCGACAATCCTGCCTATTGCTTCGGATTTTGCAAGATCCTCTTCAGCGGAAAACGAGTGACGATCGTGATCTCATGTGCTTGGAAGTAATGGCACAGCTTTCGAGGCCATGAGAAGGCCAAAAGCAATTTCTGCACACTAGAGTACCTTGACCTAGCCCCTGCAGAAGGGAACCGACAAAGTAAACTGGGCGCTGCACCATTCTTTTCTGCATCTTCTCACGCTACCGCGCAGATCCATCTTTGTCGGGACCAGAGCTTGCCGTGAAGTCCCCTCGCTTGTCGCTGGATGCATCTGCCGTGGTTGCTGGCTCATCATCCACCTCCTCTCCGCTATTAACGCAGCACTAACCACTTGATTGGTTGCCGCTATATATAGCAGCAACTTCTCTTGTGGCTTAGGTGCGACAAGTGTTGGAGTGGAGGACAGTATCTCTTTAAGTCCTGCAGTGCAGCCTCCGCTTCGAGTCCATTTCATTGACCTGCCTTTTCAATATTTTAAAAATGGCAGGCGCGCTCAGCAGACCTAGAGATAAACCTGCTGAGAGCAGCTACGCAACCGGCAAGCCTTCGTACATCCTTGACGCGCTTTGGCGCTTCAATCTGCACAATGGCCTTGATCTTGTCGGGATTGGCTTCAATTCCCCGCTGAGACACGAAGAATCCGAGAAGCTTGCCGGAGGGACTCCAAATACACACTTCTCGGGGTTGAGCTTGAGGTTGATCTTGCGCAGATTTGCAAAGGTTTCGTCCAAATCTTGAATCAGAGTCGCCTTGTCCTTGCTCTTGACCACTATGTCATCCATGTAGGCTTCCACATTTCGTGTATTTGCGGCTCAAAAGCGCCATGGACTACCCTTGCAAATGTTGAACCAGCATTCTTTAAACCGAAAGGCATTCGTGCGAAACAGTATGTGCCACATGGGGTGATGAATGTGGTCTTCTCCTCATCCTCTTCGCCATGAAGATCTGATGGTATCTCGAGTATGCATCAAGAAATGAAAGCAAGTCACATCCGCCATGGAGTCAACAATCTGGTCGATGCGCCGCAAGGAAATGGGTCTTTGGGACAAGCTTTATTGACATCGGTAAAGTCGATACAAAGCCTCCATTTCCGCTTGCCTTGCGCTGCGACTACAGGGTTGGCCAACCACGAGGATGGAGCACCTCTCGACAAGGCCTGCTGCTTCCAATTTCTTGATTTCTTCGCGATGAATTCTTGGCGCCCACCGCTCGCTTCCGACTTTACGCTTGACGGGCCGCGATGAGGGCAGACGGCAAGATGGTGCTCGATTACTTTCCAGGAACACCGGGGATGTCGACGGTTGCCACGCAAATACGCCGACGTTACGCCCGCAGAAAGCAACGAGCGCGCTTTCCTATTTAGGGTCGAGAGTGGCACTGATGGTGAAGGTACCACCAGTGCCATCCTCCTTGGCGGACACCTTCTTGGTCTCTGATGGAGCTGCCATTATCTTCTTATACTTGCCGGTGGAGCTCGATGGTGCGTCCTCGACGGTAGCGCAGCACTCTGAAGAGGTGCGCTTGCCGGAGTGGGCATCAAAACTCTTGCCGGACTTGGTCTTCTTCTTCGCCCCGGGAGCTTCAACGACAAGTGACTTGTGATATGCTGCGGCTGCTGCTTCCCGGTAGATCTTGTCGGCGCAGATAAGAGCATCCTTCTTGTCGCCAGGGACAGAGATGACACTTATCGGGCCTGGCATCTTCAGCATGTTGTATGCATAGTGAGAGGTTGCCATGAATTTGGCGAGTGCTGGACGGCCGAGTATCCCATTGTAAGGCAATGGAAAGTCAGCAACGTCAAAAGTGACCCTCTCAGTCCTGAAGTTCAACTCGCTGCCAAATGTCACCGCAACGTGATCTTTCCTTCGCTTGCTCCTTCCGGATTGATTCCTTGAATGTGCCGTCTCTTCGAGCTCGCCATCGTGGATCTGGAGTTTCTGGATTACCGCGGAGGAGATCAGGTTCAAGCCGGCCCCGCCGTCAACTAGCATCTTAGTGACCTTGAGGTAGCGAATAGTTGGTGAAACCAACATCGGCAAGCACCCAACCGCAGTTATGCGATCAGGGTGGTCCTCAATATCAAAGATGATAGGCGTGCTAGACCATTTCAGAGGCTTGCGTGACTCGACGGGTGGTTCTGCCGCATTGACTTCCCGCACCCACTGCTTGAGTTGGCAGTGTGAAATATGCAGAGAAGCACCGCCGTCAACGCATAGGACCTCTGTGGCTTTCTGGAACTCCTGCTCATCGGTCTCGTCATCATCCATATCTTCATCTCGTCGTCATCTTCATCCTTGTCGCGGCCGCGGGGAGGTATGTCTCCTTGCCGCTGCTTGGCCTTGCCGCGGCGTCCTCCTCGGCCGGGCGCTTTTGCCGCTCCTCCAGCACCTTCCTGGGCCTTCTCCTTGTCGCGTCGCTCGTATTCAGCCTTTTGCCGCTCGACAAGCTGCTCGACCTTCTTGCAGCTATGGAGGTCATGGCCCTTGGTGCGGTGGATCTTGCAGTACTGCTTGTTGGTGCCGTCCTGCTTGTCGGCGACCGCCACATCCTCGGTAGTTGGTGCTGCGGCAATCTCCTCGCCGGAGCTACCAGCTTTGGCTTTCTTGGCGCCACCTCCGTTGCCGGACTGCTCAACGATTAGCACATCTTTGCCTTTCTTCTTCCTGTTGTTCCGCCGCCGGTTTTTCTTTGCCGGGCAGCCTCCTCACTATCGATCCTCCCGCTTCAGATTTTCTCCGGGAGTTTCTCCTTCTTCAAAGACGCACACTTGTCGGCCAGGGCATATAGCTCACTGACGTCTCTGATCTTGCACATCGCCATCTCCTCCCGCATCCTGCGGTTTCGCACATTCTGATGGAACGCGCTGATTACCGCGGCAGGGTGGACATCTGGGATGTTGTGCTGTACGCGGCTGAATCTCTGAATGTACTTGCGCAGGGGCTCTCCTTCCTTCTGGGCGAGCAGATGAAGGTCGCTCTCTTGGCCATGAGGCTTGTGGCCTCCTGTAAAGACGCCGACAAACAGATGGCATAGGTCTGCCCAGGAGGATATGGAGTTGTCCGGCAAGTGCATGAGCCAGGATCTGACATTGGGCTTGAGCACCAGCGGGAAGTAGTTTGCCAGGATCTTGTCGTCCCGCCCCCCGGCAGCTTGCACCATGATGGTGTAGATGCTGAGGAACTCCGACGGATGCGACTTGCCGTCGTACTTCTCTGGTACGTCTGGCTTGAAATTCTTCGTGCTGGGCCACTGGACTTGCCGCGGCTCACGAGTGAACGCAGGGCAACATACCGCGCACGCAAGTCGCTGGTTCCCCGGTGCATGCATGTCGACAGAGGGCCCAGCGCGCTGGTCCGATTGACGCCGCGCTTCTCTTCGGCGCTCGATGCGAGTTCGAGCGTCTTCTTGCTGTCGTTCGTGAAGAACTTGGCGCTGATCGCGACAAGCTCGTGGATCTGATGATGCGGTGGAGTCGCTGTCGAGGTGGATCCGGCGAGTCGGCGATCTTGGCCTTCGGGGTGGAGAGTGCATGGTGGTTGCACCTCCACCGGTTTCGTCGGCATCGCTCGTGCTCGGCAGTCCTGCCGCGGCAGCGATGTATTCGGCTGTCATGGAGTGTCGCCGCTAAGCGGCCCGATGAGACTCAATGGTGGCCTCCATTCATCGATCTTGTCTGCCGCTGGAGGGTAATCCAGAGCAGTTGAGCTCGCGCCAAAGCTTCGCTGGAGTGGCGGGCGGCGTGGCGAACGGCGCGAGGAGTGGATATGCTCGAACTTCTAACTATGTTAGAAGGAGCAGATCCCGCCCAGCGCGTCTCGCTCGCCGCGCAAAGATGTTGGGCGTGCATGCTGGTCTTGAGCACCCGAAATCCACCAGCTCGATCTTGGTCCAACGAACGTATGGCATTGTGAATACCATGACGCTGTCGATCCCCGCCTCCCGAGATGGGCGCGGTGCATGTACGGACGCCGAGGTCTCGCGCAGCCTTGTCCTTGACCTGGCAGCACCGTGGGCTCCCTCGTCGATGCCCGTTCTTCGCGGCGTTTACCCCACCACCCGCTTGTTCGGTGGTGGTGGGTTCGACGTGGGCGGAACAGCTGCCGCCAAGCCTTCTTCTTCGGTGGCATGTCGATGAAGAACATGAAGATCTAGCTCGTGCGAACGTCGGATCAGTTTCACACAACCTCGACGCCCCCTACCTGGCGCGCCAAAGATGTCGGGGAAACTGATCCACGAACACCTATGGGACCGGCGGACCGAGCCCTTCGTTCGGGCGGGGGCGGAGATCGCACGAAGAGCGGATCGAGGCGAAGCACACGAGCAGTTTACCCAGCTTCGGAGCTCTCCGGAGAGATAACACTCCTACTGCTGCATGTCTGAGTGTATTGAGTTCTTGGTGGGGAGTACACACTAGCTGCTAGCGAGACCGAGCGTGAGTGTTTTTCTGCCTTCCAAACCCCCTCTACGTTGCGCATGGGCCTCCTTTTATATGCTAAAGGGGTCTCCGACAGGTGGCAACGTAGACAGGGGTCAAAATGGAAAAGGAATTGCGTTGGTACAACTACCGCACAAAGTATCATACCTAACCCTGACGGCAGGGGACAAAGGCATTAAATGCCCGTCTACGTCGCCCAAACAGTGCAAAAAGGGACCGTCAGGGACGCCACCGCTTGCCACGATGGCAATCTTGTCATTGCTTGCCACATCGCACACCGCTGGTCGCAGACAGCCTCTTGCCACGCCTACCGAAAGGTCCTGTATGCACACGTTGGTGGATGTGCTGGAGCGCGGGTACAGAGTGGTAGTTTGCCGCGACAAGCGCCTTGCCGCGGTCGTTGTCTTGTCGCGTCCGGAAGCTTGTCGCTCACCGGGCCTCGCCGGGACGCGTGGCGCGTCGCGGCAAGTTCCTTGAGATGCCTTGTTATCTTCCCGCAAGCTCCTCTTGCCGGGGCCTTGTCTCCTTGGCTTGAATACTTTGTTCTTGAATGGCTCCAAAGGAAACACGGAGGACCTTGGCGGTCAGCCTGCAAGCCTTGTCGCGAGGTGCTGCAACTACCCGTGCACAATTTCGGGATACTAGGGTACCCCTACTCTAGTACACCGACACCAAGCAAAACACATATCATGTGGTGAATAAAAATATAGCTCCAAGTAAAGTTACCGATGGAAGTAGACGAAAGAGGGGATGCCTTCCGGGGCATCCCCAAGCTTTGACTTTTTGGTGTCCTTAGATTATCTTGGGGGTTCCATGGGCATCCCCAAGCTTATGCTCTTGCCACTCCTTGTTCCATAATCCATCAAAAGATTTCACCCGAAACTTGAAAACTTCACAACACAAAACTCAACAGAAATCTCGTGAGCTCCGTTAGCGAAAGAAAACAAAAGACCACTTCAAGGTACTGTAATAAACTCATTCTTTATTTAAATTTGTGTTAAACCTACTGTATTCCAACTTCTCTATGGTTTATAAACTATTTTACTAGCCATAGATTCATCGAAATAAGCAAACAACACACGAAAAACAGAATCTGTCAAAAAACAGAACACTCTGTATTAATCTTTAACTAACGCAAACTTATGGAACTCCAAAAATTCAGCCAAAATAGGAAGACCTGGGAAATTTGTTTATTGAACAGCATCAATTGGAATCAGTATTTTATCATGTTCTGGTGATTTTTAAAAATTGTTTTCGTGAACCGAAAGTTTCTGGAAATTACAGCAAGATCAAATAACTATCATCCAAGAAGATCCTATAGGTTTAACTTGGCACGAACACTAATTAAAACATAAAACCACATCTAAAAATAAGGTAGATGGATTATTTATTCCTAAAAAGAAGCAAAAGCAAAAAAAAACTGAAAAATAAAATTGGGTTGCCTCCCAACAAGCGCTATCGTTTTACGCCCCTAGCTAGGCATAATAGCAAGGATAGATCTAGGTATTGCCATCTTTGGTTGGCAATTATTCAATGAGCCATCTACCTTCCTTAGAAATTTCTTTCTTTCTAGTAATTATCAAAAAATTTGGCACAAGATCAAAAACATTCGTAGCAAATGGTTCCTTATGATAGCAAAAAGATTGGGATGAATACTTAGAGATTTAAGATCCGCAGTTTCCTTACTAGAGGATTCACCCTTATTTTTAGGAACATACATAAGATTGAAAATTTTAGTAGGAGGACTTGGAGTATTCTTTACGGAAGAAAAAGCGGTTCCCAAGTTGGTAATGATACCCTCAAGTTTATCGATTCTAGTGGAATCTTGATTTATTCTCTCATTAACTATGGGTTCCTTCTCCTCAATATTTTTCAAAGTTACTCCTACCTTAGATCCATATTGGGTAATTTGATTGTGGATCTTTTTATCTAGGTTTTCAATTAACTCAACGGTAGCAACTTTATTTTCAATAATTTCAAGTCTTTGCATTACATGCTCCAAAGTTAATAGTTCCATTAACCAAGAGAGGTGGTGAGCCAAATAAATCTATCATAGCATTATAAGAGTCAAAAGTTGTGGCTACCCAAGAAATTCCCTCCGGTAATGTTATCAAGGATATATCTATACCAAGGATTAACACCTACATAAAAATTGTGGAGAAGAACTGAAGTAGATTGCTTCCTGGTAGATCTATTTTGAGCATTGCAAATTCTATACCAAGCGTCTTTTAGATTTTCTCCCTCCCTTTGCTTAAAATTTAGAACTTCATTCTCGGGAGACAACGGAGAAGATATAAGACTATCCATAACGACAAGCAAGCAATCCAACACACGAGCAAACAAAAAGCAAGCGAGAAAAAGGCAAACGGAAAAGAGAGGGCGAATAAAACGGCAAGGGTGAAGTGGGGGAGAGGAAAACGAGAGGCAAATGGCAAATAATGTAATGCGGGAGATAAGGGATTGTGATGGGTACTTGGTATGTTGACTTTTGCGTAGACTCCCGGCAACGGCGCCAGAAATTCTTCATGCTACCTCTTGAGCACAACGTTGGATTTACTTGAAGAGGAAAGGATAATGCAGCAAAGTAGTGTAAGTATTTCCCTCGGTTTTTGAGAACCAAGGTATCAATCCAGTAGGAGGCTACGCGCGAGTCCCTCGTACCTACACAAAGCAAATAACTCCTCGCAACCAACACGAATAAGGATTGTCAATCCCTTCACGGTCACTTACGAGAGTGAGATATGATAGATATGATAGATAATATTTTTGGTATTTTTGTGATAAAGATGCAAAGTAAAAAAGCAAAGGCAATAATAAAGTGATAGAGATTAATATGATGAAGATAGACCCGGGGGCCATAGGTTTCACTAGTGGCTTCTCTCAAGACCATAAATATTTTACGGTGGGTGAACGAATTACTGTTGAGCAATTGACAGAATTGAGCATACTTATGAGAATATCTAGGTATGATCATGTATATAGGCATCACGTCCGAGACAAATAGACCGACTCCTGCCTGCATCTACTACTATTACTCCACTCATCGAGCGCTATCCAGCATGCATCTAGAGTATTAAGTTAATGAAAACAGAGTAACGCTTTAAGCAAGATGACATGATGTAGAGGGATAAATTCATGTAATATGATAAAAACCCCGTCTTGTTATCCTCGATGGCAATAATACAATACATGGCTTGCTGCCCCTACTGTCACTGGGAAAGGACACCGCAAGATTGAACCCAAAGCTAAGCACTTCTCCCATTGCAAGAAAAACCAATCTAGTAGGCCAAACCAAACTGATAATTCGAAGAGACTTGCAAAGATAACCAATCATACATAAAAAGAACTCAGAGAAGATTCAAATATTGTTCATAGATAATCTTGATCATGAACCCACAATTCATCGGTCTCAACAAACACACCGCAAAAAGAAGATTACATTGAATAGATCTCCACGAGAGAGGGGGAGAACATTGTATTGAGATCCAAAAAGAGAGAAGAAGCCATCTAGCTACTAACTATGGACCCGAAGGTCTAAGGTAAACTACTCACACTTCATCGGAGGGGCTATGGTGATGATGTAGAAGCCCTCCGTGGTGGATGCCCTCTCCGGCAGAGCTCCGGAACAGGCCCCAAGATGGGATCTCGTGGGTACAGAAGGTTGCGGCGGTGGAATTAGGTTTTTGGCTCCATATCTGATCGTTTAGGGGTACGTAGGTATATATAGGAGGAAGAAGTACGTCGGTGGAGCAAGGTGGGGCCTACGAGGGTGGAGGGCACGCCCTGGGGGGTAGGCGCGCCCCCTACCTCGTGCCCAACTCCTTTCTTTCTTGACGTAGGGTCCAAGTCTCCTGGATCATATTCGGTGGGAAAATCACGTTCCCGAAGGTTTCATTCCGTTTGGACTCCGTTTGATATTCCGTTTCTTCGAAACTCTGAAATAGGCAAAAAACAACAATTCTGGGTTGGGCCTCCGGTTAGTAGGTTAGTCCCAAAAATAATATAAAAGTGGAAAATAAAGCCAAATATTGTCCAAAACAGTAGATAATATATCATGGAGCAATAAAAAATTATAGATACGTTGGAGACGTATCAAGGCCTCGCCCTGTTCCATGTCCAAGGAGCCAATCGTCATCGATATCTCCGACAATGAGGAGTAGCTTGTCTTATTAGCTCACTGTTAGAACCCATGTTCAGTTTGCTAGCTACTGCCTTTCCTTAACAAATTCTAGTGAATTGTGCTATCAACTTTCTAAAGGAAATATGCCCTAGAGGCAATAATAAAGTTATTATTTATTTCCTTATATCATGATAAATGTTTATTATTCATGCTAGAATTGTATTAAATGGAAACATAATAATTGTGTGAATACATAGACAAACAGAGTGTCACTAGTATGCCTCTACTTGACTAGCTTGTTGATCAAAGATGGTTATGTTTCCTAGCCATAGACATGAGTTGTCATTTGATTAACGGGATCACATCATTAGGAGAATGATGTGATTGACTTCACCCATTCCATTAGCTTAGCACTTGATCGTTCAGTATTCTGCTATTGCTTTCTTCATGACTTATACATGTTCCTATGACTATGAGATAATGCAACTCCCGTTTACCGGAGGAACACTTTGTGTGCTACCAAACGTCACAACGTAACTAGGTGATTATAAAGGTGCTCTACAGGTGTCTCCAAAGGTACTTGTTGGGTTGGCGTATTTCGAGATTAGGATTTGTCACTCCGATTGTCGGAGAGGTATCTCTGGGCCCAGTCGGTAATGCACAACACTATAAACCTTGCAAGCATTGCAACTAATGATTTAGTTGCAGGATGATGTATTACGGAACGAGTAAAGAGACTTGTCGGTAATGAGATTGAACTAGGTATTGAGATACCGACGACCGAATCTCGGGCAAGTAACATACCGATGACAAAGGGAACAAACGTGTCACGCCCAAGATGTGACCCTATCCTAAAGGAACTCGAAGGCCCCACCAAGGATAGAAGCGCATCTCGGAGACGCTTTTGCAAGGTGGATATCATTACATCAACATTACATCATAGTGGGGATCCAACCAAGACATACAATGTCACATGAATACAACAATAGATCATACATCAGATCAACATCCGACTACGGATGAAACATAAACAGAAACTCAAACGACATCCACACTGCTAGCCAAGGCTGCCGACCAGGAACCTAACCCAAGATCGACGAAGAAGAAGAAGAACTCCAAAACAAGTGAACACCGCTCTCACGTCATGATCATCGCAAACATGTACCTGCAACTGGTGTTGTAGTAATAATCTGTGAGCCACGAGGACTCAGCAATCCCATTACCATGGGTATCAAGACTAGCAAAGCTAAATAGGTGAGGAAGGGGTAAAGTGGTGAGGTTGCAGCAGTGACTAAGCATGTATGGTGGCTAACTTACGCAAATAAGAGCGAGAAGAGAAGCAAAGCAAGCGGTCGTCAACTAGTAATGATCAAGAAGTGATCCTGAACTCCTACTTACGTCAAACATAACCCAAAAACCGTGTTCTCCTTTCGAACAACCCCGAAAAGAGACACTCATGGTTACGCACACAGTTGGTGTATTTTAGAAGAGTTTACTTCAAGTTTACTACAACCGGACATTAACAAATTCCCATCTTCCACATAACCGCGGGCACGGTTCTCGAAAGTTTATACCCTGCAGGGCTGTCCCAACTTAGCCCATGATAAGCTCTCGCAATCAACGAAGGATATTCTTCTCCGGAAGACCCGATCGACTCGAATCCCGATTACAAGACATTTAGACAATGGTAAAACAAGACCAGCAAGACCGCCTGATGTGCCGACAATCCCGATAGGAGCTACACATATCTCGCTCGTGGCAACACCGATGAGACAGACTACGAGTAAAACCAGCCCCGAGATTCCCTGTGGTGGCTCTCAAGAAGCGCTCGGTTCGGACCAGCACTTAGAGAAGCACGGCCCGGGGCTAATAAAGATGACCCTCAAAGTTGGCCGACCCGAGGAAGGGGTGATAGGTTGTTAGGCAAATGTAAAACCAAGGTTGGGCCTTGCTGGAGGAGTTTTATTCAAAGCGAACTGTCAAGGGGGTCCCATAAATCACCCAACCGCGTTAGTCTTGCAAAGCCGGGAACATAATACCGATATGACGGAAACTAGGGCGACAAGAGTGGAACAAAACACCAGGCACAAAGTTGAGCCTTCCACCCTTTACCAAGTATATAGATGCATTAATAATATAAGAGATATTGTGATATCCCAACATAAACGTAATCCAAAATGGAGCAAACTTCATCTTCACCTGCAACTAGCAACGCTATAAGAGGGGCTGAGCAAAGCGGTAAATAGCCAAACAACGGTTTGCTAGGAAGGGTGACAAAGGTTAAAGGTTCATGGCAATTTGGGCGGCTTGATAAGCAAGTGGTAGGTAACGCGGCATAGCGATAGAACAAAGCAACTAACATAGCAATGATAGTAATGAGATCCAAGGTGACGGTCATCTTGACTGAAATCCCGCAAGGAAGAAGAACGAGTCCATGAAGAAGATGAAGCCACGAAGACGAACCAAGCGTAGACGAACGAATCCTCACGATCGCAACGAAACGGGAACTATCGAGAAGAAGCACACATCACGGTAAACACACCACACATGAACAAGGCATGATGCTCAACCAAGTATGATGCATGACAAGGCTACAAGAGGCTACGCCTGGCAAGAGATGGTGCATACAAGAACAACACAACAAAGCAAGTTTAAATGAGGCCGGAAGCAACATATAACAATTCCGGTAAGTCCCCATATAAAAATTTCGAAATTGGACCAGATCTGAATAAACCTTATGTTCAAGTTGTTAAACATCAAGTTAAGATGCACCAAGATGATCTACATGAAATTCTAGTCAAGTTACATGTAAAGTTCATTTTATTCGGAGCTACAGCCTAGAAGATATGAGCAAAACAAGTAAAACATGGCATTGATGCAAAATGCATTCAAACATCAAGCAACCACACTCAAAACATGGATGCAACAAGGTAACATGAAGCTACATGCAAAACTAAGCAAGCTCCATATAGAGCACACTCAAAACGGAGCAACGGTTCAACACACACATCATACAAGGATAAAGGGCATGCTGTCCAAAACAGCAACTAGGCATCTTACAAGCATTAAAACAACATGCTACATGATCTCAACATGGAAACAAAAGGCATGGACATGATGTACAGGTAAAGCATTACAAAACCTGAACACTGAACTATCTCCAGAAACTACTATAACATGCTCAAAAGGACATGGCAATATTGCAAATAATATCAGCTTCACCGACTTCGCAGAAATCACAGAACATGGCAGAAATAACATCAGATTGCAATGTTTAGAGCTATGAATCAACATGCTACAGGAACTGATCATGTCAAACAAAGGCATCACATGAATCTACTAAATGCATAGAACAAAAGTCCCTTACTGACCATGAGTCAAAAAGGCACATAAGATATATTGGCACACATGTAAACATAGCAAGTTACGTAAACAGATTCAGACCTAGTGAAAAACAGAGCATGGCATAAACATAATTATGAAGGCACCTTTTGCGAGCTCGATTCACTCATCATAAGGCATTTCATGACAACATAAGCATAGCATCAGCAATAAGACACGTTCATGAAGCTAATCATGGCAAGAACAAGTTCATAGCATACATGGATCACTAGCAACAACCGTGGCAAAATTGAATAACATGTAAACAATCTGCCAGGAACATTTTATAGCAAAAGTAGATCAAGATTAGGAAAGCAAGTTCTGTTAATACAGCAGACAACATTATATAGCACTCTTACAACGAGGATTAGGGCATCAAGATGAACTCAAACAAACATGGCCCAATGGAACAAAATGAAGAGCACAACGATATGAACATTTCGATATATCATGCGCATGAAACGGAGCTATGGATGATGAGATATGATGTGATGAACATGGAAATAAAATGCAAAAATAAAAGACTTAGGAAAAATTCGGGGTCAACCGTAGGGTTTGCTGGATCTGGATCTGGCACGCGGTTCGAGGATCGCCGGAGTTGCGTCAGGGAAGAAGAAGGAGGCGGCCGGAGGAGCTCGCGGGGGCCGGGATCCGGCCGGACCTCTCCGGATCCGACGCCGGGGAACGTGGCGCCGGCGCGGCGCCGGGCGGAGGAGGTCGACAGCTGCTCTCTGTGGCCGGGCGGCGAGGCGGCGCACCGCCGCTCATCGGGTGGCGAGGGAAAGCGCGGCGCGGCGCCGCAAAGCGGCGGTTCGGCGCTGCTACAAGGCAGCGCCAGCGACGCGGCGGCAGTGGGATGGCGGCGATGGCGCTGCAATAGCGGCGGGCGACGCCGGGCAGAGTGCCGCGGCGCGAACGGCAGCGAGGGAGGCGAGGCGACGCCGGCGACGGGCGCGGAGCTCGGGCGCTGTCGAATGGGCCGACGGCGGCGGGCGGGGCTCACGCGCGAAAGCGGCGGATGCGGATGCGGGCAGCTGGCCTAACTCTGGCCCAGGGCCGGGCGGAGAGGGAGGCGGCGGAGCACCACGTGGCACTCGCCGATTGGCCGGACGGCGGCTGCGGGTTCCGTCCGGCGCGGACGGACACGTCCGGCGCGAAGAGGGGAGATGGGCTAGGGTTTGGACCCGAATTTTGGAGGGGATGCACATATTTATAGGTAGAGGGAGCTAGGAGACTCCAAATGAAGTGTGGTTTTACCCACAAGATTGTGATCGAACGACCGAGAGCATGGAGGGGGGGGTTGGATGGGTTATTGGGCTGTTTTGGAGGGGTGTTGGGCTGCAACACACATGAGGCTTTTGCGGCTACCCGGTTAACCGTTGGAGTATCAAACGGCCTCCAAATGGCACGAAACTTTACAAGCGGTCTACCGGTGGTGTACCAAGGCCGGTTGGCAAAACTCGTTCCATTCTGAGAATGTTTAACACCCGCTCACGAAAAGAGGCAAAAGGGGACGCCGGGGGACATAGGAGTGTCGGATTGCAAAACGGACAACGGGGAAAATGCTCGGATGCATGAGACGAACACGTATGCAAAATGAGATGCACATGATGACATGGCAAAATGCTACACGCAAGCAAATGACATGGCAACGACGGCGAAAAATTGGAAGACACCTGGCGCATCGAATCCGGGGCGTTACAACACTCCGACACTAACAAGAGATCTCGTCCCGAGATCTTAGGACCGAGACGGGAGAGAAAAGAATGAGGCGAAACAAGAACGCAAGGGAAGAACAAAAGAGTCGAGAACACTAAAGAAGAAGAGCGGAACGACGACTAAGGCGAGAATCAAAAACTCAAGGAACAAGATAAGAATGGAATAAGACTGAAAGAATTTAGGCAGTAGTCCGGCTGAACAAGGAAAGAATAGAACACGAACTAGAGAAGATGGAATGATACTTGACTTGAGGAACAACACAAAACCTCCGGAATACTTGAAAGAGTTGAAAGAAAAGAACGGAGAAGAAGACGACATCTTCTACCACGAATGAAATAGAAAGCAACCTTAGAAGAAAGGATTGAACAGAGTTTTTGAGAAACTCAACAACGAAAAGAATAAGCTTGTCGTAGACTTATGGCTAACATCTCAAAATTATGAGGTTATCTCCGACCACAAGCAAAAAAGATTAAATAGCTTAGAAGAAAGAAGAAATGCAAAACTCCATTTCAAAAGAATACGGAGAATTAATTGCGCTTCGAGATGCAAGAAGAAAAGATACTTGAGCTTCGCCTGCAAGAATCTTGATGAACACTTGGAAAATGAATTAAATGTTGACGAACCACCGTAAGAACTCCGGTAACAAAAGGATGGCGAGATAAAATTGAAGGATGAAAGGGATAAGATTAAAGCCTTGTGATGATTAAGATGGAGCTTCGTGACTAAACAAGCGAGAAGCTTGGAACTCCGGAAAACAAAAGACGAACAACTTAGAACCAAGAAATTATTCAACATGAACAATCTCCGAAGGAAGGAATTAATCAACTTGATGAAAGAAGAACAAGAATTACATTATGCTTATCCTCCATCAATTAAATTGATGCGAAAGCAATGGATTTGCATACCACTTATTCCCATTGGGGAAAGTTTAAGGGGAGATAAAGCGCCAGATTTGGGAAGGTCTTCATGAGCCACCGGTAGGACTGGAAGGAACGAGTGAATTGATATGATGAGAACGGAAAAGGAATCTTCAACTAACCACCGTGAGAATTCAAACTTGAATGACGAAAAGGAATGAATAACCGAGAAGAATTAGAAAAACACGAAGATACTTCAGAGAATTTGATACCACGAAATGAAGAGGTGTCGAACCGATTAAAGCGTGAAGCACCGAAATAATATGGAGATGAATGAAGAGGCACAGATATAGAATAATTGGAGAACGAAATTAAAAACTTAGAACGAAGAAATATTCCGGAAAGATGATCTCCGGATGATCTAGAGAGAAAGCAACTCCTGAAATGCTCCGGATGGATGAAAAGAATTTGCACGACTGGAAACAATTTGAGAGGATAACACCAAGCTAGCACCACGAATCTCCGGGAGAACGGACGAGATTTAGAAGAAACTCTTCTTTGGTCTTCAAAAGATGAGAATGATGACGAGAAACAACACCAAAATATTTGAGATACCCCAGGAGAATGAAAAGAGGGAAAGTTGAACCAAACATGAAATAATTAGCAAGCGATCTTAGCAAAGGCATCTGACTGATGGAATCCATACTTACATCATAATTCGAAAAGAATTTTAGAATGGCTCCGGGAAAATTTAGAAGAGTCAGGTAAGATCCTGGGAAAAGACCCATGGGTTAGGGCCCACTAAAAGAAAACACCGTTGGAAAGGATTGTTGACGAGAGGGATGATGCACCAGAACGATTGAAATATTTGAATGAGGTGACAACCTCAAAATAATTAAATGCAAACACGAATCTTCTGAGATGTCTTCAGCACTCCGGAAGGATTAAATGGCGAGAGGCAAACGGTCAGAGGGAAATATTTGAGCTGAGGGAAAGAATACGATCGACAACGAAAAACTTGAATTTGGATCCACCGGAAAAGGAAATGAGAGGAACAATGATTAACTAGGAGAGAATTCACCGGTTGAGACAATTGAGGAAAAACTGAAGATACTCCGCATGAATGAAATTGATTGCTCGGATAAAGGCTCAGACTCCGGAATAAAAAGGGTGGGAGGGCGGGAAAAACAAAGGCAACTTGAACGGGGAACCGACGAATAACTTGAAGAGAAAGCACTGGTTGAAATAATTGAGGAGAGAATGCAAAGGCTTCGCACGAGTAGGATGGATATTCAATTACGGACTCCGGTTCCGAGAAGAAGAAGGGTGGGTGGGTGGGAAAAAACAAGGACAACTTTGGATGGGGAAAACAACGTCGATTGAAAAGAACTGAGGATTGATCTCCCAAAGACAAAGAGGGTCGAATCAACTTGACGAGAAATGCGCCGGACAAAAGAGGATGGACAACTCACGAAAAACTAACCACGTGATCCTAAAGAAAAATTTGAAAGGGAAGAGAAGTAAGTCGAAAAACCTATGTCAAGATCTCTCACCAGAGCGACGAAGGGGCTGAGGAGTAAAAGTAATTCCTACTCTCCGATATAACTAGACTCCGAAAAAGTTTTCTTCTAGACTCAACAACGGCCAAGCTACACGATCAATCAAGGGGCTCCTAAGGTCGGTCGAGGCTCTGATAACAACTTGTCACGCCCAAGATGCGACCCTATCCTAAAGGAACTCGAAGGTCCCACCAAGGATAGAAGCGCATCTCGAAGACGCTTTTGCAAGGTGGATATCATTACATCAACACTACATCATAGTGGGGATACAACCAAGACATACAATGTCACATGAATACAACAATACATCATACATCAGATCAACATCTAACTACGGATGAAACATAAACAGAAACTCAAACGACATCCACCCTGCTAGCCCAGGCTGCCGACTAGGAACCTAACCCAAGATCGACGAAGAAGAATAAGAACTCCAAAACAGGTGAACACCGCTCTCACGTCATGATCATCGCAAACCTGTACCGCAATCGGTGTTGTAGTAATCAGTGAGCCACGAGGACTCAAAGAATCCCATTACCATGGGTATCAAGACTAGCAAAGCTAAATAGGTGAGGAAGGGGTAAAGTGGTGAGGTTGCAGCAGCGACTAAGCATGTATGGTGGCTAACTTACGCAAATAAGAGCGAGAAGAGAAGCAAAGCAAGCGGTCGTCAACTAGTAATGATCAAGAAGTGCTCCTGAACTCCTACTTACGTCAAACATAACCCAAAAACCGTGTTCTCCTCTCAAACAACCCCGAAAAGAGACACTCACTACATTATACGGTTGGTGTATTTTAGAAGAGTTTACTTCAAGTTTACTACAACCGACATTAAGAAATTCCCATCTGCCACATAACCGCTGGCACGGCTCTCGAAAGTTTATACCTGCAGGGTGTTGCAACTTAGCCCATGATAAGCTCGCGATCAACGGGATATTCCTTCTCCTAAGGACCCGATCGACTGAATCCCGATTACAAGACATTTCGACAATGGTAAAACAAGACCAGAAGATCACCGATGTGCCGACAATCCCGATAGGAGCTGCACATATCTCGCTCTCGTGGAAACACCGGATGAGACAAAGCTATGAGTAAAACCAGGCCTCGAAGTTTCTGCGGTGGTTCCCAAGAAGGCGCTGGTTCGACCAAAGACTTAGAGAAGCACCGCCCGGGGCTAAATAATGATGACCCTCAGGTTGGCCGACCCGTGGGAAGGGGTGATAGGTTGTTAGGCAAATGTAAAACCAAGGTTGGGCCTTGCTGGAGGAGTTTTATTCAAAGAGAACTGTCAAGGGGGTCCCATAAATCACCCAACCGCGTTAGGGACGCAAAATCTGGGAACTTAATACCGATATGACGAAAACTAGGGCGGCAAGAGTGGAGCAAAACACCAGGCATAAGGCCGAGCCTTCCACCCTTTACCAAGTATATAGATGCATTAATAATATAAGAGATATTGTGATATCCCAACATAAACATAATCCAACATGGAGCAATCTTCATCTTCACCTGTAACTAGCAACGCTATAAAAGGGGCTGAGCAAAGCGGTAACATAGCCAAACAACGGTTTGCTAGGAAGGGTGACAAAGGTTAAAGGTTCATGGCAATTTGGAAGTCTTGATAAGCAAGTGGTAGGTAACGCGGCATAGCGATAGAACGAAGCAACTAACATAGCAATGATAGTAATGAGATCCAAGGTGACGGTCATCTTGCCTGAAATCCCGCAAGGAAGAAGAACGAGTCCATGAAGAAGATGAAGCCACGAAGAAGAACCAAGCGTAGACGAACGAATCCTCACGATCGCAACGAAACGGGAACTATCGAGAAGAAGCACACAACACGGTAAACACACCACACATGAACAAGGCATGATGCTCAACCAAGTATGATGCATGACAAGGCTACAAGAGGCTACGCCTGGCAAGAGATGGTGCATACAAGAACAACACAACAAAGCAAGTTTAAATGAGGCCGGAAGCAACATATAACAATTCCGGTAAGTCCCCGTATACAAATTTCGAAATTGGACCAGATCTGAATAAACCTTATGTTCAAGTTGTTAAACATCAAGTTAAGATACACCAAGATGATCTACACGAAATTCTAGTCAAGTTACACATGAAGTTAATTTAATTCGGAGCTACGGCCTAGAAGATATGAGCAAAACAAGTAAAACATGGCATTGATGCAAAATGCATTCAAACATCAAGCAACCACACTCAAAACATGGATGCAACAAGGTAACATGAAGCTACATGCAAAACTAAGCAAGTTTCATATAGAGCACACTCATAACGGAGCAGCGGTTCAACACATACACACCATACAAGGATAAACGGATGCTGTCCAAAACAGCAACTAGGCATCTTACAAGCATGAAAACGACATGCTACAGGATCTCAGCATGAAAACAAAAGGCATGGACATGATTTACAGGTAAATCATTACAAAACATGAACACTAAACTATCTCCAGAAACTACTAGAACATGCTCAAAAGGACATGGCAAGATTGCAAATAATATCAGCTTCACAGGACATGGCAGAAATAACATCAGATTGCAATGTTTAGAGCTATGAACCAACATGCTACAGGAATTGATCATGACAAATAAAGGCATGGAATGAATTTACTAAGTGGATAGAACAAAAGTCCCTTACTGACCATGAGCCAAAAAGGCACAGAAGATATGATGGCACACATGTAAACATAGCAAGTTACGTAAACAGTTTCAGACAGTGAAAAACAGAGCATGGCATAAACATAATTATGAAGGCACATTTGCGAGCTCTATTCACTCATCACAAGGCATTGCATGACAAGATAAGCATAGCATCAGCAAGAAGACATGTTCATGAAGCTAATCATGGCAAGAACAAGTTCATAGCTTACATGGATCACTAGCAACAACCGTGACAAAATTGAATAACATGTAAACAATCTACCAGGAACATTTTATAGCAAAAGTAGAGCAAGCTTAAGACATGCTAGAGCACTTCATAAATGCAAACAGGGAAACGGATGGATAGAGCATAACCATATGTCAAAATCATCCTTAGTGAACATACTCAAAAGAGGCATGGATCTCACTGTAGCAACATGAATACATGGCATGAAAATAACAGCAGAGAAATGACTTCGTGAAATTCCAAGTCCCTGAAATCAGCAATATCACGGAGGCTATTTGGCAAGCTTGTAACAACAAACACATGGCATATCATGAAGAGTGGATTGCACCAAAGCAAAGATGGCATGTTGTATCTCATAACACATGTAGGCTTCATGCTCAAAACAAAAGCAAGATGTAAAAATGACAAAAGAGCAAGTCCTGTCAAACTACAACAGACAACATTATATAGCACTCTTACAATGAGGATTAGGGCATCAAGATGAACTCAAAAAGTCATGGCACAATAGAACAAAATGAAGAGCACAACGATATGAACATTTCGATATATCATGCGAATGAAACGGGGCTACGGATGATGAGATATGATGCGATGAACATGGCAATAAAATGCAAAATAAAAGACTTAGGGAAAATTTGGGGTCAACCGTAGGGTTTGCTGGATCTGGATCTGGCGAGCGGTCCGAGGATCGCCGGAGTTGCGTCAGGGAAGAAGAAGGAGGCGGCCGGAGGAGCTCGCGGGGGCCGGGATCCGGCCGGACCTCTCCGGATCCGGCGCTGGGGAAGGTGGCGCGGGCGCGCGCCGGGCGGAGGAGGTCGGCAGCAGCCTCGGGCCGGGCGGCGAGGCGGCGACCGCCGTGTGTCGGGCAGCAAGGGAAGGCGCGGGCGGCGCCGCAGGCGGCGGCTCGGGCGCTGCTGGGGCACGCCATGCGAGGCGACGGCGGCGGCGGGATGGTGGCGATGGCGCGCGCAATGGCGGCGGGCGACGGCCGGGCGGAGCGCCGCGAGGCGTAACAGCGGCGAGGGAGGCGAGGCGACGCCGCGACGGGCGCGGAGCTCGGGCGCTGCTTAACGGGCCGACGACGGCGGGCGGGCTCGCTGCGGCGAAGCGGCGGCGGCGGATGCGGGCCGCTGGTTCAACTAGTCTCGCTGGCCGGGCGGTGAGGGGAGGCGGCGGAGCGCTACGTGGCACTTGCCGATTGGCCGGACGGCGGCGGCGGGTTTCGTCCGGCGCGGAGAGGGGAGAGGGGCTAGGGTTTGGACCCGAATTTTAGAGGGGATGCACATATTTATAGGTAGAGGGAGATATGAGACTACAAATGGAGTGCGATTTTCTCTCACACGATCGTGATCGAACAACCGACAGCATGGAGGGGGGTTTGGATGGGTTATTGGGCTGTTTTGGAGGGGTGTTGGGCTGCAACACACATGAGGCTTTTGCGGCTACCCGTTAACTGCTGAGTATTAACGGTTTCCAAATGGCACGAAACTTGACAAGCGGTCTACCGGTGGTGTACCAAGGCCGCTTGGCAAAACTCGTTCCATTCCGAGAATGTTTAACACCCGCTCACGAAAAGAGGCAAAAGGGGACGTCGGGGGACATAGGAGTGTCGGATTGCAAAACGGACAACGGGGAAAATGCTCGGATGCATGAGACGAACACGTATGGAAAATGAGATGCACATGATGACATGGTGTCGGTGTACTAGAGTAGGGGTACCCTAGTATCCCGAACTCGTGCACGGGCAGTTGCAGCATCCCGCGGCAAGGCTTGCCTAGTGATCGCCAAGGTCCTCCATGGTTCCTTTGGAGCCATTCAAGAACAAAGTATTTAAGCCAAGGAGACAAGGCCCCGGCAAGAGGAGCTTGCCGGGAAGGCCACTCAAGGCACGTAGAAGACAAGACCCCGGCAAGAGGAGCTTGCCGGGAAGGCCCGGTGAGTGATAAGCTTCCGGACGCGACAAGGATTCAGCCGCGACAAGGCGCTTGCCGCGGCAGGCAACCACTCTTCATCTCCGCTCCAGCTCATCCACCAATGTGTCGCCATGGGACCATTCCAGGCACGCGTGTCAAGAGGCTGTGAGGCCAGCGGAGAGCAGCGGTAAGCGGCGCTGACAAGAGTGCCATCGTGGCAAGCGGTGGCGCCCCGACGGTCCTCATTACACTCGCTTAGGCGATATGGACGGCATTTAATGCTTTTGTCCCTTGCCGTCGAGTTAGGTAGAATACACTGTACAAAGTAGCTGTACCAACCGCAACTCTTTTTCCCGCTTTTTGCCCTTTGTCTACGCTACACCTGTTGGTGACCCCTTGAGCATATAAAAGGAGGCCCATGCGCAACGAGAAGGGGTTCACTCATTCAAACCAGAGACACTCATGCTAGGTCTTGTAGCTCCTATAGCTCTCTAGCAAGAACACAATACAATCGCACAAGCAGCAGAGGAGTATTATCTCTCCGGAGAGCTCCGCTGGGTAACTGCCTGTGTGCTTCGCCGATCTGCTCTTCGTGGCGACCTCCGCCCCCACCGAACCGAAGGGGCTCGGTCCGCCGTCCCATAGGTGTTCGTGGGTTACGATCAGCTTCCCGACATCTTTGGCGCGCGTAGGGCGCCGAGGCTGTGTGAACTTTATCCGCGCTCACACGAGCAACATCTTCATCATCTTCATCAACATGCCACCGAAGAAGAAGGCTTCGCGGCAGCGAGCCGCCCACGCCGATCCCGCCACCACCGGAGGAAACGGGTGGCGGGTAGACACCGGAGGAAGAACGGGCGCCGACGAGGGAGCTCATGACGCTGCCAAGTCCAAGGACAAGGCCGCGCAGACCTCGACGTCTCAGACACGCACCGCGCCCATCTCAGAGGCGCGGACCGACAGCGCCATGGTATTCATAGTACCATACGCCGTTGATCAAGATCGAGCTGGTGGATCCCGAGGCCCTCAAAACCAGCGTGCATGCCAAAGATGTCGGCACGAAGCGGGTATGGTCGCCGGACGGATGCTGCTCCTTCTAACATAGTTAGAAGTCCGGCATATCCCGCCCTCGCATCGCTCACCACCGCCACCCACCACTCCAGCCGAAGCCTTGGCGAGAGCTCAATCGCTTAGACTACCCTCCAACAGCCGATGTGGTCGACGTAATGGAGGGCCACCATCCGAGTCTCATCGGCTTTGCTAACGGCGATATTCGCGCAACTAACTACATCCTTGCCGCGGCGAGACGACAAGGCACGAGCCAGTGGCGACGAAACCTGTGGGGGTGCAACCACCATGCACTCTCCACCCCGAAGGCCAAGATCACCAACTCGTCGGATCCACCTCGATAGCGACTCCACCGCTGCCATCGGATCCACGAGCTCGCCGTGATCAGCGCCAAGTTCTTCAAGAAAGGCAGAAGAAGACGCCGAACTCGCATCGAGCGCCAAGAGAAGCGCGACGTCAATCCGACCAGCGCTGGGCCCTCTGTCGATATGCATGCGCCTGGGGAACCAGCGACTTGCAGACGCGTAGGTTGCCCCGCTCACTCGTGAGCTGCGGCAAGTCCAAAGGGCCCAAGAAGAAGAATTTCGCCGACGTGCGAGAAGTACGATGGCAGGATGCATCCGCCGGAGTTCCTCAAAGATCTACACCATCGCGTGCAAGCTGCAGGGGACGAGACGACAAGATCCTCGCCAACTACTTCGCGCCGGTACTCAAGCCCAATGTCGATCTTGGCTCATGCACTTGCCGGACAGCTCCATATCCTCTTGGCAGATCTATGCCATCAGTTTGTCGGCGCTTTCACAGCGCCACAAGCCTCATGGCTGTGAAAGCGACCTTCATCTCGCCGCCTAGAAGGAAGGAGAGTCCCGCGCAAGTTCATTCAGAGATTCAGCCTTGTGCACTACAACATCCCCGATGTCCACCCTGCCGCAGGATCGCGCTGCTTCATCGTAACGCGGAACCGCAGGATGAGAGAGGAGATGGCGATGTGCAAAGTCAAGGATGTCAGTGAGCTGTATGCCCTGGCCGACAAGTGTGCACGTGCTGAAGAAGGGAGGAGACTCCCAGGAGAAAATACAGAAGCAGGATCTGATAGTGAGGAGACCGCCCTGGCGAAAAAGAGCCGGCGACGGAACAACAGAAGGAAGAAGAGCAAAGAGGTACTAGTTGTCGAGCAGTCCGGCAACGGTGGTGCCGCCAAGAAAGCCAAAGTTGGTGGTCTCGACAAGGAGGTTGTCACTGCACCGACCGCCAGCTGTGGCGGCCGCCGACAAGGTGACAGCTCCAACAAACAAGATCGCAAGATCCACCGCACCAAGGGCAATGACCTCCAGAGCTGCAAGAAGGTCGAGCAGCTTGTTGAACAGCAGAAGGCTGAGTACGAGCGGCGCGATAAGGAGAAGGCCCTGGAAGGTGCTGGGGGAGTTGGCAAGAAGCGACCCGGCCGGGAGGACGCCGCGGCAAGGCCAAGCAGCGGCAAGGAGACAGACCTCCCCGCGGCCGCGACAAGGATGAAGACGACGACGACGATGATGATATAGAAGACGACGAGACCGATGAGCAGGAGTTTCGTAAAGCCACGAGGTCCTCTGCGTTGACGGCGGTGCTTCTCGCATACTTCACACCGCCAACTCAAGCAAAGGATGCGGAAGTTAATGCAGCAGTAACCATCTCGTAGAATCACGCAAGCCTCAAATGGTCCAGACGCCTATCATCTTTGATATTGAGGACCACCCGATCGCATAATCGCGGTCGGGTGCTTGCCGATGTTGGTCTCGCCAACTATCCGCAACCTCAAGGTCACCAAGATGCTAGTTGACGGCGGGCCGGCTTAAACCTGATCTCCTCCGCGGTGCTCCGTAAGCTTCAAATCCTCGACAAAGAAGCTCAAGAGACCGCACATTCCAAGGAATCAATCCGGGAAGGAGCAAGCCGAAGGGAAAGATCACGTTGCCGGTAACGTTTGGCAGCGAGCTAAACTTCCGGACTGAGAGGGTCACATTCGACGTTGCTGATTTTTCATTGCCTTACAATGGGATACTTGGCCGTCCAGCACTCGCCAAGTTCATGGCAGCCTCTCACTACGCATACAACTTGCTCAAGATGCCAGGCCCGATAAGTGTCATTTCTATCCATGGCGACAAGAAGGATGCTCTTATCTGCGCCGACAAGATTTACCGGGAGGCAGCAGCTGCAACAGATAGCAAGTCACTTGCCGCTGAAGCTCCCGGGGGGAAGAAGAAGACCAAGTCCGCAAGAGCTCGATGCCCACTCCGCAAGCGCACTCTTTGAGTGCTGCGCCACCGCCAAGGACGCACCATCGAGCTCCACCGCAAGTGTAAGAAGACGATGGCAGCTCCACCAAGACCAAGAAGGTGCCCGCCAAGGAGGACGGCACGTGGTACCTTCACCATCGCTGCCACTCGACCCTAAATAGGAAGGCGCTGCTGCTTTCCTCATGGGCGAACGCCGACGTGTTTGCATGGCAACCGCCCCGACATCCCCGTGTTCCTGTGAAAGTAATTGAGCATCACCTAGCAGTCTGTCCTCATGCGCGCCCGCCAAGCGTAAAGTCGAAGGTGCAAAGGAGCGCCAAGAATTCATTGCGTAAGAGATCAAGAAATTGGAAGCAGCAGGCCTTGTCGAGGAGTGCTCCATCCTAAGTGGTTGGCTAATCTCAGAAGTTGTATCGAAGGCAAATGGGAAATGGAGACTTTGTATTGACTTCACGATGTTAATAAAGCTTGTCCCAAAGACCCATTTCCCTTGCCACGATCGACCAGATTGTTGACTCCACGGCTGGATGTGATTTGCTTTCATTTCTTGATGCATACTCAGATATCATCAGATCTTCATGGCGTAAGAGGATGAGGAGAAACCGCATTCATCACCCCATGTGGCACATACTGCTTTTGTACGGATGCCTTTTGACTAAAGAATGCTGGTTCAACGCTGGCAAGAGTAGTCCATGACGCTTTTGAGCCGCAAATGCACGTAAATGTAGAAGCTACATGGATGACATAGTGGTCAAAAGCAAGGACAAAGCAACTCGTTCAAGATTTAGATGAGACCTTGCAAATCTGCGCAAGATCAACCTCAAGCTCAACCCCAAGAAGTGCGTGTTCGAGTCCCTTCCGCAAGCTTCTCGGTTCTTCGTGGTCTCAGCGGGAATTGAAGCCAATCCCGACAAGATCAAGGCCATTGAGCAGATTGAAGCACCAAAGCGCCAAGGATGTACGAAGACTTGCCGGTTGCGTGGCTGCTCTCAGCAGGTTTATCTCTAGGTTCTGCTGAACGCCCTCGCCATTTTTCAAGATTTTGAAAAGGCAGGTCCAATGAAATGGACTCGGCGGAGGCTGCGCTGCAGGACTTAAAGAGGTACCTGCCCTCCACTCCAATACTTGTCGCACCTAGGCTACAAGAGAAGTTGCTGCTATATATAGCGGCAACCAATCAAGTGGTTAGTGTTGCGTTAGTAGCGGAAAGGGAGGCGATGATGAGCCGCAACCAAGGCAGATGCATCCAAATGACAAGCTGGGGGCTTCACCGGTGAGCTCTGGTCCCGACAGGATGGATCTCATGCAGACGCGAGAAGATGCGAAAAGGATGGTGCAGCGCCCAAAGGTACTTTGTCGGCCTTTCACAGGGGGCTAGGTCAAGGTACTGTGTGCAGAAATTGCTTTTCGCCTCCTCATGGCCTCGAGAAAGCTGCGCCATTACTTCCAAGCACATGAAATCACAATCGCCACTCGCTTCTCAAGAGGATATTGCAAAATCCGTAAGCAACAGCAGGATTGTAGAGTGGGCACTGAATTGTCAAGCTTTGGCCTCAAGTTTGAAAGCACTTCAACTATCCAAAGCAGGCATCGCAGAATTCATAGCGAATGGACGCCAACGCAGGATGAAGAAATTCCAGAGATGAGCATCCCCGTCAAGGAAGCAAGCAAAGAGTGGCTAATGTACTTTGATGGTGCTTTCTCGCTGCAAGGCACCGGTGCGGGCGTACTGCTTGTCGCGCCCACCGGAGAGCACCTCAAGTACATAGTCCAAATGCACTTTCCCAAGGAGCAAGCAACAAACAATACCGCAGAGTATGAAGGTTTGCTTGCCGGTCTCGAATTGCAGTAGACCTTGGGATCAAGAAGCTCATTGTCGTGGGTGACTCGCAGCTTGTCGTCCGCCAAGTAAACAAAGATTATCGAGTCCATTGATGGAAGCCTCACGTTGATGAAGTGAGAAAGCTAGAAGAGCACTTTGACGGCCTGCAGATGGAACATGTTCCAAGAGCTCGTAATGATATTGCCGATGGCTCGTCAAGTGCGCCAGACTCAAGTTACCTGTGGAACCAGGGATTTTGTGCTCAAGCTGACTCAACCGATCGTAACGCCATCAACCGGACAGAACAAGAAGAGGAAGTTGATTTCGGTGACTACTTCCCGCCGAAGCCCCCGGCTACCGCCGCCAAGGTCCCTGTGATCAACACCAAGAGTGCCGAGGAGCAGTCTGCTCCGACAAGCCCTAGGGTTTGTTTCACAGCGCACGCCCCGACAAGTTTTGCTTCGCAAGCTTGCCGGGAACATCAAGCTCCGCCGAGCCGCAGATTCTTGCTATGGAAGCGGATGTTCCCAGAGCATATGTGCCTTTAGTCCTTGTTGTCGAGCCACAAGCTCCAAAGATGGGCACAAAGAGATTGTCCATTTCCTTCAGACAGAGAACTTCCCAAGAGCAAGAAGAAGCAGAGAGAGTAGCCCGCAGTCAAGTATGTACCAGTTTGTCGACAAAGATGCTATATGTAAGAAGACTCAACGGTGTGAAATTGAAGTATATTCACCGGAAGATGGATGAAGTTGTTGGCAGAAATACATGGAGGCATATGTGGTCACCACATTGGTGAAGAGCACTTGCCGCAAAGCTTTCCTAAGGTTTCTTCCGCCGACAGCCTCCGTGATGCAATCGCACAAGTAACCAAGTGTGAAGCGTGCCATTTCCATTCCAAGCAGATACACCAGCCAGCTCAAGCTCTCCAGACGATCCCTTTATCCCGCCATTTTCGGTCTGGGGTTCGACATCTCGCCCCTTTCCCGAAAGTTGTCGGGGCTTTGAGTACTTGTACGCCGTAATCGACAAGTTCACAAAGTGGCCGGAAGTGGAAGCAGGAGGAAGGTGACAGACAACAGCAGTCAAGTTCTTCAGTCGATTGTTTGCCGCTTTGGAATTCCTAATAGGATCATCACCGACAATGGCACAAAATTCACGAGTCGCACCTTCATGCAAGACGCCCAAGATCTTGGCGCCAAGGTCTGCTTTGCTTCGCTGCTCATCCGAGAAGCAACGGTCAAGCGAGAGGGCAATGCTGGCGCTGCGCGGCTCAAGACCGTAACTTTCGACAGTGCTGCACAAGTGCGGAAGAAACGGATTGAGGAGCTGCCGGTGGTTCTTGGTCGATCAGACGACGCCAAATCGAGCCATCGCCGACACCTTTCGCTTCTAGTCTATGGAGCGGAGGCAGTTCTCCCACGGAACTCAGATACGGGTCACCTCGAGTACTCGCTATGATGAGTTTGAGCAAAAGCAGCTGCGATAAGATGACGCGCTGCTCCTTGAGGAGGACCGCCTTCAGTCAGCCAGACGAGCTGCTCGTTATCAGCAAGCTTTGCGCCGCTACCATAGCCGCAGTTAGTGCCGAAGCCTCGAGGAAGGCGACTTTGTTCTTCGCCGCCAGTCCGCCAAGAATTCCAACAAGTTGACGCCAAGTGGGAAGGCCCTTATCGGGTGAAACGAAGTCACTAGGCCCGGCGCTGTCCGCTTTGAGACCAAGATGGCATTCCAAAGGAGCAACTCGAACATTGAGCATCTTCGTAAGTTTTACTCAGATGCGCGTTGCGAACCTGTTCCGCAACCACCTTTTGTACAAGTCTTGCCGATGTTGCATGTAATCCTTTGTACAAAGCCAGCGCAGATCCTGCATAAGTAAAGCTCACGCTGCTGCACAACTTGTCAATTTCATGCTTTCATAATTTTATTGCATGTTTTCTCCGACGCTTTGTGCAGCATCCACACCGTAAGCAATAACGAGCCACAAGGCTCCATAACTGTATTTTCTTCTTTCTTTTCTCAAAGAAAGGAAGGTTCCTCGCACACAAGTTAACCAGGAGGGAAGGAGAAAATAATGCCATGGACCAAGCGCTGTTCGAGGAAGTTTCACCTTATCGGGAAGCAAACGATGTAAAAGCTAAGTTGCCAAAATTTTGAGCAATCAGTTTTAAATCTTAAGTTATCTTCCTCGAACGATAGTACTTTGTATGGAAAACCTGTGCACGGAGGAACTAACTCAGAAGCTAGTCGCGCCTTTACTTTGTTTCGAGTCCGCCAACAACGTAAGTGAGCTGCAACTAGTTGCGATAAGGTTGTTTGTCGAAGCGGCACCGCCAAAGAAGTTGCCGACGTTCGCACTCAAATAGCCATGCAAAGGTGCTCATACCCGACAAGTTCCCTAAAAGCGAGGGCACAAACATACAAAGGAAGGAATCAAGTAAAGGAAATAACATTGCAATCACTGCCTAAGATAGAGTTATATTACAAAATAGCTTGTCGCGGATCTAATAAATTGTTCTCCTAAACATGATCAAGCAGCGACAAGGAAAGATAAAATTGGCGGCCTAATCTACGCGGTCGCCATCAACCCGCTTGATCTTGCCCACCTTGTCCACTATGGTGCGATAAGGCTTTGAGCGCCCACGCCGGCATCTCGGCGGCAGGATCCGAGGACGCCGCTGAGGTTGAGGCCTGGATTGCGGAAGGCCACCTTCATCAACACCTTCCGAGAGCTCCCGCACGATCCGGGCGCGATTCTCGCCAGCTGCCGGGATCTCTTCCCGAGTCGCTGGAGAGCCGCCACCACGCCTTGAGGAACAAGCTGAGCTTGGCGCTGGGTTGGAGGCGCCGCCGGAGGAGTACCCGAGATCCACCATCCCCAGCCCGCCGCCTCCTTGTCGATGGCGGCGGCGATATTCACAAGACCTTCACCCAGAGCTCCACATTCTCCCCAAGGTGCTCATGGCAGAGCACTCGCCAACAGCTCCTCGTTGGCCTTGATCTTCTCCAACAGGCCACCTCCCGCCCTTGGCGCCTGGCCCAGCCCCTGCATCGTGGTGGTCAGCTTCAGCTCAAGATCTGCTTTGGAGTCCTTGGCAGCGCTGAGCTCCTTGCTCCTCTCAGCGAGACGGCCCCGCAGCTCGCCAAGAGTGTAGGCGCCCTTCTCGGCGCTGTGCTTGAGTGCAGCAAGCTCTCGCCGCTTTTCCGAGACTGGCCTCCACCTGCGCCACCTTTGTCTCCAACTTTTCTTGGCGGCTCTCGGCAGCTGCGGGCGGCATCCTTGCTTCCTTAAGAGCCCCGCCATGACTCTCACGACAAGCTCCTCCTCGTGGCTGTCGAGGTTGATCTTCCGCGCGCCACTCGCCTTCCGCGCTGATAGCTTCGGCAGCAAGCCTCGCTGTTTTTCAACCTCTGCTTCTCGAGGATGAAGGCTTTGCGCGCTCAACACTTGCTCCCGCCTCCGCCAAGGACCGAGATCTTCCCGATTGATTCCTGAGCTCCTCCGCTGCTTTCTATGTCTGCTCCCGCCGCGACAAGCGCTTCCCGGGATTCCAGCTTGGCTTGCCGGGCGCGTAGAGCGACAACAGCTTTTTCAAGAACAAGCTACCTCGACTCGCCATTGCTGCTGCTTGGCGCGCCCACCAGCGCCAGCCAGCGGAGGCGAGCAGCTCTCCGTCGAAGGTCTCTCCTTTGACCGGCGCCCTGGAACTTGAGGCCCAGGGGAGCTTGATGAAGATACCATCGCCGGCCTTCAGATAGGCGCCGGGCTGGGGCTCTTCGGAGCTTGACGCTGCACCAATGGCGGCGGGATCGGCGGTCGGCGAAGCGCCGGCGCCTCGCGCCTCGTGGTCATCAAGACGATCGCTGCACCCTCGCCAGCCTTTGCGCGCGGCAGTCTTGGCGGCCTCTTCGCCGGCGGACCCATCGGCGCCAGCCTCTTCCTCCATGGTGGCGACGTTGCTGTTGCCGCTGGTCCTCCTCGCCGGCGACCTCGCTCCATCGGCTCATGCGATGGATCTCGACGATCGAAAAAGAAAGAATAGTCAAGCAAATGTTCAAAAGAAAATCAAAAGAAGAAGAACCCAAGGGAAATTTTTCGTCAAAGGGATTACTCGCGATGGGATCTCGCGTCATGGTCTCAACCACCGGAGGATCGCCGCGCTGTTCTTGTCGGAGAGGCTTCCTTGTCGGAGAAGCCTCCTTGCCGTGAACGCCCTTGCCGGGAATCCTCCCTTGGCGGTGTGGTCGGCAGATGGCATTTCGGGAGCAGTTTCAAAGGCGCCCCGGTGAGGCTGCTCTGCTCCTACACAAACCAACAAATGATATCAACAAAGAAGGAGCACCCATGCACACCTAACAAAGAAGAAGTAAACCGATACTTACGCTGGGCCAGCTGGGGCTGCTTTGAGAAAGGGTTGCCGGTCCGCAAGGGGGTCTCAGACGCCTCCTGTTGCCACGGGGGATCGCCTTCGATGACAACCACCGGGTCTTGGCTCTCTCGACGCCTATGGGCCAAATTCCCCGAAAAGGAAAGAGTTCAGAATGAAGCAAATCAGATACAAGGCGAAGCAACAAAATTGAAGAAATACAAGCACAACATAGAAGCTTACTCTTCTTCTTCTTCTCGTTGGAGCTGAGCGCGAGAGATCACCTGCCCGCCCGGCGTAAGAGGCGAAGGAGTAGGTTCTCTTGACCGCTTAAGGGGTGGCAGCGTGGCCCGAGAGGATCCCGCTCGCTTGTTGCAGCAGTGGGGTGCTCCTGCTGGCAACAAGCTTGCTTGCCGCGTGGAGCTGGGCTGCTGGGCGCTGGCGGCTGGGGCCCGCTCGCCGCCCGGTCTCGCTCTCCAGCCTTATGCGGAGACGCTTCTTGGTGGAGCTGGGCTCCGCTATGCAAGCTGCTAGATGGAGGGAGGAGGCGCCGCGGTTCGCTTGACTCGCCTCGGTTCAGCAAGCTCCTCGCGCCGGCAAACTCCTTCGCCGCAAGGCTTGCCGCCTCTGCTGCCTCTCGCCTCCACGGTGAACCCGACGCGCCAATGGCAGCAGTGCTGCCGCCTCCACCGGGTGGCGGCGCGCTATGCCTCGCCGCCGGTGGTGTCGCTGGTGAGCTCTTCGCTTGTCGGGCGGATCGGCACTTCTTCCAAACTGTCAAGAACTGCCGCACGACGCCGTTCAAGGCTCTTGCCAGGTTGGAACGATCCCATGCGAATCGCACAATGGCATCATTGCACGGATGCGGTCGAGCGAGAGTTGTTGCACAATGGGTCGACTCCTCGGCAACCTAAACCACTCGGGTGATCGGGTCGTGCTTGAACAGCTCTAGCAGCATCGCATCCAACTCCAAGACAAAGAAATTGAAGTTGAGGCCCGGCGCAGCCTCATGATGTCCGCCAGATTTTGGAACTCCCAAGCAGGTCTCCCCGCTTCCCGCAAGGGCGTGGCGCGCGGCGAAGAAATCAAGGCCAACAGCGCCACGGTGAGTCCGCAAGCCCGAGGCGCAAGATCCGGTCACAGCAATCTTCAACCTAGCATCTTCAGGCGCCAAGTTGCTCCAATCGTTGCCGCACACTATTGGAGTTTGGCGCTGGGCAGTGAAGGGCTGCGGGTTCTCCTCAACGATCCAACACAAATCGGCTCTCCACTCTTCCCACTTGCTGCGGAGCTCTCCTTCCAGATATGCTTCTTTCTTGCCGATCCTGGAGATCCAAGCAATCCTCCGCAAGTGGCTCTCCTCTCTCAACGCTGGGCATGAAGAAGTGGCGGAAGAGGGCTACGCTTGGGTGGATTTCGACAAAGTTTTCGCAAAGGTGTGCGAAAACTGCTATGGTCGACAGCATTGGGGTGAAATCAAGGAGGCGAAGCCCGTGAGGTATTCATAATATCGCAGAAGAATTAGAGAAGGCGGCAGAGCCCGCAATAGAAGAAAAGTGCTAAGAAGGGGTACCAGTTGGGGCTAGTTCACAAGCAGCGGCTGGGAGTACCTTCTTCAGGCGCTGGATGCGCCTGCCTCCGCCGACTGTAACAAGTAGTAGTTCTCCTCAGCCTCCAAGGCCGAGCTGGGGGAGAAGGTCTCTCCTTTCGCAGCGCCATGAGCCGCTGCGCCGGCCGATTTCACGCCTTTCCCTTATCGGCTTTGAGCCATGGCGGAGGTGGTGGAGGAGACCGACGGCGTGATGGCGCTGGTGGCGGGGGCGGAGCGCTGCTCTTCGGACCAGAGAAGAAGGGGGAGCAGTGGTGGTTTTAGATTGGACAGCAAATGGCAAGGTGGGCGACCTGCCCCTGCTTCCCCTTATAAGGAGGGAGAGGGGCGGACGCCCGCTTTTCCAATAAAGAAACCCCCACGATCTCTCCCACGACGCCACGCTCGACGCGGGCTGTCTGTGGGGGACGGGTGGGTCCGGAGCAAGTTACGGCGTGATCTAGGCCGCGCGTCTGCAGACTGCTTTTGGGCCTGGCCCAACAGCGCCGCACCGTAGGCGCCCAGTTCGGGGGCTCTGCCGGTGTACTAGAGTAGGGTACCCTAGTATCCCGAACTCGCACGGGCAGTTGCAGCATCCCGCGGCAAGGCTTGCCTAGTGATCGCCATGGTCCTCTATGGTTCCTTTGGAGCCATTCAAGAACAAAGTATTTAAGCTAAGGAGACAAGGCCCCGGCAAGAGGAGCTTGCCGGGAAGGCCACTCAAGGCACGTAGAAGACAAGACCCCGGCAAGAGGAGCTTGCCGGGAAGGCCCGGTGAGCGATAAGCTTCCGGACGCGACAAGGATTCAGCCGCGACAAGGCGCTTGCCGCGGCAGGCAACCACTCTTCATCTCCGCTCCAGCTCATCCACCAACGTGTCGCCATGGGACCATTCCAGGCACGCGTGTCAAGAGGCTGTGAGGCCAGCGGAGAGCAGCGGTAAGCAGCGCTGACAAGAGTGCCATCGTGGCAAGCGGTGGCGCTACTGACGGTCCCTGTTACACTGTTTAGGCGACATGGACGGGCATTTAATGCTTTTGTCCCTTGCCGTCAGAGTTAGGTAGAATACACTGTACAAAGTAGCTGTACCAACCGCAACTCTTTTTCCCGTTTTTGCCCTTGTCTACGTTGCCACCTGTTGGTGACCCCTTGAGCATATAAAAGGAGGCCCATGCGAACGAGAAGGGGTTCACTCATTCAAACCAGAGATAGTCATGCTAGGTCTTGTAGCTCCCATAGCTCTCTAGCAAGAACACAATACAATCGACAAGCAGAGTAGGAGTATTATCTCTCCGGAGAGCTCCGGCTGGGTAAACTGCTCGTGCTTCGCCTTGATCTGCTCTTTCTGCGACCTCCGCCCCCCACCGAACCAAAAGGGGCTCGGTCCGCGGTCCCATAGGTGTTCGTGGGTTACGATCAACTTCCCCGACACATGGCAAAATGCAACACGCAAGCAAATGACATGGCAACGACGGCGAAAAACTGGAAGACACCTGGCGCATCGAGTCCGGGGCGTTACAAAACATATGTTGTTATGCGGTTTGACCGATAAAGATCTTCGTAGAATATGTAGGAGCCAATATGAGCATCCAGGTTCCGCTATTGGTTATTGACCGGAGACGTGTCTCGGTCATGTCTACATAGTTCTCGAACCCGTAGGGTCCGCACACTTAAAGTTTGATGATGATCGACATTATGAGGTTTGTGTTTGGATGTACCGAAGGTATTTCGGAGTCCCGGATATGATCACGGACATTACGAGGAGTCTCGAAATGGTTGAGACATAAAGATTGATATACCGAAGCCTATATTTGATATCGGAAGTGTTCCGGTGAAATCGGGATTTTACCGAGGCTGTGGGGTTACTGAACCCCCCGGGAAGTAATGGGCCTATTGGGCCTTAGTGGAGAAGAGAGGGCAGCCAGGAGGTGGCGCTGCCCCTTGCCCCAAATCCAATTGGACAAGGGAAGGGGGCGGCGGCCCCCTCTCCTTCCTTCTCTCCACCTCCTCCTTTCCCCTTCTCCTACTCCTACTAGGAAAGGAGGAGTCCTACTCCCGGTGGGAGTAGGACTCCCCCCTTGGCGTGCCCTCCCTGGCCGGCCGCCTCTCCCCCCTTGCTCCTTTATATACAGGGGCAGAGGGGCACCTCTAAACACACAAGTTGATCTGTTGATCTATTCCAGCCTTGTGTGGTGCCCCCCTCCACCATATTCCACCTCGGTCATATCATAGCAGTGCTTAGGCGAAGCCCTGCATCATTAGCAACATCATCACCGTAACCATGCTGTCGTGCTAATGGAACTCTCCTGTGAAGCTCTGCTGGATCGAAGTTCGCGGGACGTCATCGAGCTGAACATGTGCTGAACTCGGAGGTGCCGTATGTTTGGTACTTGGATCGGTCAGATCATGTAGATGTACGACTACATCAACCGCGTTGTGCTAACGCTTCCGCTTTCGGTCTACAAGGGTACATGGACAACACTCTCCCTCTCGTTGCTACGCATCACCATGATCCTGTGTGTGCGTAGGAAATTTTTTTGAAATTACTACGTTCCCCAATAGTGGCATTCGAGCCTGGTTTTATGCGTAGATGTTATATGCACGAGTAGAACACAAGTGAGTTGTGGGCGATACAAGTCATACTGCTTACCAGCATGTCATACTTTGGTTCGGCGATATTGTTGGATGAAGCGGCCCAGACCGACATTACGCGTATGCTTACGCGGGACTGGTTCTACCGACGTACTTTGCACATAGGTGGCTGACCGGTGTCAGTTTATCCAACTTTAGTTGAACCGAGTGTGGCTACGCCCGGTCCTTGAGAAGGTTAAAACAACACTAACTTGACGAACTATAGTTGTGGTTTTGATACGTAGGTAAGAACGGTTCTTGCTTAGCCCGTAGCAGCCACGTAAAAGTTGCAACAACAAAGTAGAGGACGTCTAACTTGTTTTTGTAGGGCATGTTGTGATGTGATATGGTCAAGGCATGATGCTAAATTTTATTATATGAGATGATCATGTTTTGTAACCGAGTTTTCGGCAACTGGCAGGAGCCATATGGTTGTCACTTTACTGTATGCAATGCAATCGCCCTGTAATGCTTTACTTTATCACTAAGCGCCAGCGATAGTCGTAGAAGCATAAGTTGGCGAGACAACAACGATGCTACGATGGAGATCAAGGTGTCGCCGGTGACGATGGTGATCATGACGGTGCTTCAGAGATGGAGATCACAAGCACAACAAGATAATGGCCATATCATATCACTTATATTGATTGCATGTGATGTTTATCTTTTATGCATCTTATCTTGCTTTGATTGACGGCAGCATTATAAGATGATCCCTCACTAAATTTCAAGATAAAAGTGTTCTCCCTGAGTATGCACCGTTGCGAAAGTTCTTCGTGCTGAGACACCATGTAACACCCCAAAATTTTGACCTTGATTTATTAATTAAAATTTTGCTAGGAAATTAAATTTTTATTTTCTGGTTTTATCTTTTAATTTCATATCACTCTGTCCCTCTGAATTTTTTTTTGAGTTTTTCCTTCTAGGTGGAAACCTTTCAAAAATATGGTTGGACTTGTATGTCTCCCCAAGACCATTTCTTTTTATCAGTGGAATTATTTCTACAATTATTATTCCTGAGCTTTATTTCTTTAAAAAATGATTTTTCATAAGTTTTAGAGTCCCATTTGCACTACAACCTATTTAAATATTTCTTTAAAAATTCCACCAAAATTGGGGATGTTAGTAGTAGTGTATAAGTCAACTATATGCAAAAACCCATTAGTGTTCTTTGAAAATTTGAGCAAATCATCCTCTTTTCTCTCTCGTCCAGCTTTGGTATTTTCTATGCAACCATATTTTATCTTGCCCTATTACCCATGATTATTCTCCTGCTTATAAAACACTCTACCAAACCCTTAAGTCCAGGAGATTGGACCCTTTGGAATACTTTTGGTCCATACAATAGTAGCCTTCATTTTCTGTCCAGATTTGGTTTTCTCAAAATTTTGCACTAACGAAGTTTCGGTCTTGCCAAACTAACCTTGCTACCATCCCATTCACCTAAAGAGACTCGATCTGTAGATTTTGGCCACGGAAGAGATGCCCAGATGCCCATGGCATTCGTCGAGCACCTTGTGTGCATGGCCGCCGATAGTTTTAGTCTACATTGTGGACTTGATCCCCGACCCAGCAGCCATGTCCACAAATCTCCTAGCCACCACTAACCTAGACCTGTTAACTACCAGCCTCATTCAACCCCTCTAGCACGCGTTGGCATTTCGTCGAGCACCTGGCGTGCGTGCTCTGGGCGCGCCCGGAGCGCATGTTTTGCACGCCACAAGAACCGAGCCGCGCCTTGCCCCTCGCCCTTGTTTCACCCCTGTGGCCACGCCTGTCCTCACCCGCCACCGGAACTCTCCAAGCCACCCCTGGCGCCCTACAAGGTCCCGTCGAGCTCCCTTGGTGGCACACGGCGTCCGCAGCAGCTCCTGCCATGGACGGTGCCGCCCGAAAACCTCAGGCCCACTCGCCCTGAACAGCCCGAGCTTATCCATGAGCCCGTCCGCTAAGCGCTCATCGCCGCCCCGCCGCCCTGCCAACAACGAGCGGCGGTTCACGGCGTTTTATCCGCAGCCAAGGAACCGACTCGACCGCCTATAAAAGGAGCCCCGAGCTCGCCCGCACCCTCGGCGACCTCGGGCCATCTCCCTAGTGCTCCCATAGCCAACAATCGACGGAGGGAGGCCGTCTGCCTCGTCTCCGGCCAGTTCGGCCGCCGCCACGCTCCGGTGCCGAACGTCGCGAGCAGGGCCTCCCCAGCTCATCCAGCGCCACCGTTCGACTCCCCTCAACCGTGCGGAGCCGCCCCATCTCTCTAGCCCAATCGGGAGCCACCATAGCTCGAGATCCCGATCCACCCGAAACCACCGTCCGTCGCGGAGCTCGCCGCCGGTGACCCCCTCCACCCCCGCCAACCTATCGACCACTGGGAGGACCGCCCTGGACCAGCGGATCCATCCCCGCCCTCAGAATACCGCAGGAAGCCGCTGTTCGTTGGCGGCAATCGCCAGAGCCCGGCCACCGCTCGGCCAGAGAAGGACGGAGGACGCGGGCGACTGGTCAAACCTGACCAATGGACCCGGCGGCCCCACCTGCCAGTGACCCCAGCTCTGCCGATGTGTTTTAAGTGGAAACGTAAAACACAGGAGTACGTCTTCTCTGTCTCGAAAACATATTCTTATTCGAACTGTTTTTCTTTTTTCTGTTTTATTTAAAAACAGATTTTGACTAAACTTTGAATGGCTATAATTTTTAAAATACAAGTCCAATTGGTTTGATTCTTTTTCTGTTGTTTCTCAAATTTTGTCTAGTTTATTTTCATATTTATTTGAAAATTTTCCAAACAACTTTTTTATACTGTTTTGGAACTATGTGTTAATTCCAATTTTCGTAAAATAGGATTTTGAAGAAGAAGGCAACTTTCAAAAAGTGCACCCCTACTTGCATACTCTTGAAGGCAAGCATTCTGAATCCCAGCATAGTATTTGTTTGGTGTCGTTCGATGCTAATGCGACACCGCCTTGACTTGAAGTGTTCGGTATTTTATGTGATGATATGACCATGTTGATAAGTGCATAATGATGATTCCTTGCTATTGGACTTTGATATGCTTCTGATAGTAATCACCCTCATATGCCTTTCATGCCTATCGGGAGGAATCCGGGGAAAGTCTCTGTCTTGGGTAGACACGAACTTGTCTCTAATAATTCGTTGAGACGATTATGTCCGGTAAGGCATGGTGCGGTATGATGAGTGGTAATTCTGTTTGCTGGTGTGAAAAATATTTGTTATACCAATCCTGCAGGGAATGCCTTAACCTGCTGAGTCGACCGTAGATCGAGTCTTGTTCCAGTAACCCCCATACTTATTTCGTACTACCACTTGTCCCTGCCATAGGTAGGGTACAGTTCAGTAAGTTGTCAACCCCTTCCTAGCACACACGGTATAGAGAGGCCATGGTGGAAGATACCGGCTGCATCCGATAGACATGCCACCTGGTCCGGGGGCATGGGTGTTTCCGGTTGGAGCCGAGGGGGTAGCTCCCCTAGTTTGCACGCGTTATAAATTCTGTGATCCCATGCTAGTCGAGGTTGTAGCCTCCCCACTTAGAGTTTTGATTAACGGGTGTCGTGGGTGATTCCAGACACCGGTAAGTTAGGCTGGTGTGTGCGATCAGGTGTGTTTTCAATTAAAAGACCCTAGACGGAATTAGTCCCGATGGACTAAAGGAATCTGTTACTCGTGGGTAAAGAGTACACCCTCTGCAGAGATTATATCTATTCGAATAGCTTTGTCCATGGTTAAGGACTACAGTCTGGGATGGGTCAAGTGTCGGTCTTAGTGTCGGTCTTCGAAGGAAAAATTGCTAAACCAGAACATGGATCATGACTTGTGACTCATGATGATTATGATTATTATTATGGACTAACCATTTACATTATTTGAATTATTGAGTATCCCTGGGATGGTTCTACCTCCTGGATATTCACTGTGATTATTCTCTTATAAGCCCTTTATGTGGTGTCGCTTAGACGCCCGACTGTGGCATGCTTGTTATTTAAATTATTTATAAGCCCTTTATGTGGTGTCGCACAAACGCCCGACTGTGGCATGCTTGTTATTTAAATTATTTATAAGCCCTTTATGTGGTGTCGCTCAGACGCCCGACTGTGGCATTTTTGTTATTTAAATTATTTATAAGCCCTTTATGTGGTGTCGCACAAACGCCCGACTGTGGCATGCTTGTTATTTCTTTTATTTATAAGCCCTTTATGTGGTGTCGCTCAGACGCCCGACTGAGGCATACTTTATATTATTATCCTTTCAAGGCGTCGCTTCAGACACCCGATCGGTGCATTCTATTTCTACTCCCTTATTGCATATTCATGTTGTATATGAATAACCTGCTTGCGTGCATCATGGATTTTTATTTCGTGACTGACGTTGTGATCATGAAATATTTCAGAGCATGATTATCATTCATTATGTTATACCTGTGTTCATAATGTTTGCGAGTACATTCAAAGTACTCACTGGCTTGTCCCTGGCTATTGTCTTGGCCAGATTTCTTGCATGGAGAGGAGCGTTGCGATGACAGCCCCGGAACCTACGCAATGATGATAGCAGCCTCGCGAAGATAGGAGTTATCCAGGTCAGTTGTTCCTGTGGGAAATGGAGTCCCATAGTCACTGATGAACCACAAACCGCTTCCGCCATGATCCACTAGAAACCTTGTGTTGTACTCATAGGCCAAAATGGTCTTGTACTACAAATTATGTATTTTGCTTGGAATTTCTGTATCAAGTTGGTGCCTCATCAGCTAACAGTAATCCTGGGGCTGGTGAGCACAAGGACCATTTTCTGGGAAATATATCCTAGAAAACCGGTCGCGACAACCTTGGTATCAGAGCCAGGCTAACCATTGGCTAATCCTATCTTGGCCAGGTCAATAAACCTAGATTAACCAATCCACCAGACCTTAACCTAGCCCCAGCCAAGCTTCTCGTGTAAGATAGCCACACAGTGACCCCGACACATTTTGGCAGTCGGTGCCCAACCTATCAGCCTAGCATGTCGATCACGCCAAATGACCGACACCTAAATAGTCTCTTTCATGGCGTGCGAAGGAAGACTCTGTCCCTTTTTCTATAAAAGGCACGCTAGCCTCAACCCAACCACAAGACAGCCTCTTCCCCAAACCAAGCTATAATGCCTGCCCCCATTGTGCACAATGAGACCACAGCAACCAACCTTAGAGGTTTTGTGACCGTGCTAGCAAACCTCACCCGCCATGCCTTTGCATTAGAAGAGCCCCCCGAATATGTTGTGTATGAAGGGCCCATGAGCGGTGAGAGCCATCAATTCAGGCCATTGTGCATGTCTATGGTAGGGTCTATTGCCGAACGCCTCTACTGAGTTCACCGAAGGACAACTTCCTTTGAGCCACAAGCCATCCAACTAGCTGCTCGAGAGGCTATAGTTCAACTCCGGCACTTGTCGCCCGAGTTAACGTCGCTCGTTCTACTACGCCCCCAGCCGTGGCGGGTATGGTAGGCCACCCTGTGTTGCCAACGGAGATCACGAGACGGATCTGCATTGTTGCATCAGTGCGCTATGTGAGTGCACTAGAGGAACTGTTCGATCAAATCACCCTTGATCTGATCGTAGCTCGTGGAGAATTGGTTCGCCGAGCCCCGGCAAGAGGAGAAGATGAGCCCTACGCCGACAACCCAGTCGTGCTGTTCGGACAACCGATTGAGTCCTTGAGGTCAGCCCCAGCCATTGACCAAATACTTTGGTGTCCCCAGAAGTGCTTCGTCGCCTTTTGGGAACACGCTCCAACGGGATTGTGGCCAACAACCCCCGCGATGGTCATCATCGCTACCCCGGCCCTGTAGCCCCTCAACTCCATCCAGCTAACCCTGACGGTGAAACCCGTGGAGAAGCCTCGACGTCCACAAGGCACGCCCGCTTAGATATTAACGAGGTAGACTAAGTCACTCCAGTAGTACCGAGCCTTAGTATTTCTATGCCTCGTAATAGTGTGAACTTGTATCACCATAGATAAATGCAACCTGCTTGTGTGCCTCTGTTTTGAATAGTAGCCATGCATAAGTATGTTGGCGTGCGGTTGCATTTTTAATTCCGGGCACAGCTACCAAAAACCACCACGACGACACCCACAGTAATACATCACTTTTGTGAGATATGTGTATCTGTGGCATTAACCCCGACCCCATAGAGCAGATTCGACAAACTAGTTGCCCCACACCGTAATCAATAACCCAGCCCCAATGCTATATAAAAGGCCACCTCGTGACCTTACCAAGTATCCCTCACCTTGTGCACAACTCTCACAGCCATTTCTTTGGCATGCCAAGCCCTAGTATTTATCTGAGAACTCCATATGCAACCCCAGGTAGTTTTGTTAAAATATTGTGGGACTTTACCTGTAGTACCATGAGTTCTACCCATCCACCCCAGTACGAGTTGCTCAAATCGAGGATCACCCCATCCACCTCAAAATATTGGGCAGTGGTGCACATCCTCCATAAACACAAACCAAGACCCAACGGAAGTCTCCTTCGTGGGAAATCTATGCCGACTCAAGAAATGGCCATAGAAGCTTCTGCGTCTGGCGCTTGCTCGCTTTTGATTCATGGTACCCTATGCCAGTGACGAGGGTATTATTACTTTCGAGTCGTGCAGCGCCGGAGAAGTAGCATCTTTTCGGTGGGCCTAATTGAGAGAGACCAGTCTTCGCCAACCTTGCCCAGTATGTTATCTCTTAAGAGCGTTTGACCCAGCGGGTAATGGGTTATCTCCAGAGCCTCGCTGATTTAAATCCTCAGACTGCCATCAGCAGACCACTGAGGCCCGACCAAGAGAAACGCGTTCTTCGACTAGTCAACCCGCTTTCCCCGATAGAAGAGGAGTGTGCCCCAGTACCAGAGACGTTTCCTCAGCACCCTGTCTATTTACCGTTTTCATTGTAGACGTCACTGCTATGTTTATTGTCCCAGCATTTATTTATGTGTTGCAACTTATGCGTGGTATCCTAAATTTGTGCGATGAATTAAATATTTGGTTTCAATTAATGTGAGTAGTTTTTACTGCTGTTAATTTCGATTAACTAATTTCACTCTCGGTAAATTCTGAAGTGAGATTTTTCCCTGAGTTGTTGCAGCGTATATCTCTTCACGACATAGATTTTTATTCGCGCTGCACCATGACAGCAGACGCACAACCACAACCACTCAACCACGTGCACTAATTGCAAATCCACGTGCACATGTTGCACCTAACTGATCACCCCCCTAGCACACCACGGTCGCTGAAGGAGAGATTTGTGGGTAATTATTCGGGTGCAAGTTGCCTCCAACACACTGACAACAGTTAGCACCCGACACCGCGCTTAATCCTCATGATCACCGCCACCGCAGAGAGCTAACACTCGAGCGGCAGCATCATGACGATCATCGAGGATCATCAGGCACAAGAGCATGGAGAACCCCAGCAATGCCACCAACCCTCCGCACATCAGGATCATGTACCAGCCCGGCATCACCTCCGCCATTAGAGCCTCGTCTCGAGCTCCTGAAAACAGAAATGGAGGAGAAGGAAGGAGAAGGAGAAGCGAGGTCAGGTGTGAGAAAGAAGAAAGGAGCACCTCGGTTATTTTATAGCTGGAGATTGGTGTACGGAGGGCAAAGTCCACCAGCACCGCTCGTCGCTCGATCGCCGGTGATCGGAGGCGAATCCGCGAGCAGTACCGACAGTGCACTGGCCCGCGAAGTGAGTGCACGCTGCACCGGCATCTAGCGCGCCGCGCACTACCGCAGTACGGCCTAGATGCTCTACGCGCTAGATGTCGCTGGTAGAGAAAGCGCGGGAAAGCGTGCGAGAGAGAGGAAGAAGAGAGAGCCAGTGGTAGAAGAGGAGACTGACGGTGGGCCTCAGGTCCACCTATCAGCCAAAGGGAGCACTGTGCTCTCGGGTACGACCAGCGTATTTTAGAAATTTAGAAATTTATTCTAAATTTACTGTAACCAAAAGTAGGAATTTCTCATTTTCCCCCAACCATAGATTTTCCACGCAGCGCCAGTATTCCACGCTGTAGTTTTACACTACTTAATTGCCCATTCACTGTAGCCACATTTTTTTGCATGGGTAGGATGGTTATTTTTGTGATATTACTTTGAGATAGTAGGAGTAATTCTTTTCAAAGTAGCCCTTAGCAAATCTCGAGGACGAGATTTTTCTTAAGGGAGGGTAGTGTTGTAACACCCCAAAATTTTGACCTTGATTTATTAATTAAAATTTTGCCAGGAAATTAAATTTTTATTTTCTGGTTTTATCTTTTAATTTCAGATCACTTTGTCCCTCTGAATTTTTTTTGAGTTTTTCCTTCTAGGTGGAAACCTTTCAAAAATATGGTTGGACTTGTCTATCTCCCAAGACCATTTCTTTTTATCAGTGGAATTATTTCTACAATTATTTTTCCTGAGCTTTATTTCTTTAAAAATGATTTTTCATAAGTTTTAGAGTCCCATTTGCACTACAACCTATTTAAATATTTCTTTAAAAATTCCACCAAAATTGGGGGATGTTAGTAGTAGTGTATAATTCAACTATATGCAAAAAACCATTAGTGTTCTTTGAAAAATTTGAGCAAATCATCCTCTTTTGCTCTCTGGGCTAGTTTGGTATTTTCTACTGCAACCATATTTTATCTTGCCTATTACCCATCAGTTTTCTCCTTCTTATAAAACACTCTACCAAACCCTTAAGTCCAGGAGATTGGACCCTTTGGAATACTTTTGGTCCATACAATAGTAGCCTTAATTTTCTGTCCAGATCTGGTTTTCTCAAAAATTTGCACTAACAAGTTTCTGGTCTTGCCAAACTAACCTTGCTACCATCCCATTCACCTAAAGAGACTCGATCCGAGATTTTGGCCACGGAAGAGATGCCCAGATGCCCATGGCATTCAGTCAAGCACCTTGTGTGCATGGCCAGTTTTGGCATAGTTTTAGTCTACATTGTGGACTTGATCCCCTGACCCAGCATCCATGTCCACTAATCTCCCAGCCACCACTAACCTAGACCTGTTAACTACCAGCCTCATTCAAGCCCTCTAGCACGCGTTGGCATTTTGTCGAGCACCTGGCGTGCGTGCTCTGGGCACCCCCAGAGCGCACGTTTTGCACGCGCGCTCAACCGAGCCGCCGCGTCTTGCCCGTGGCCCTTGCTCACCCCCAGGGCCACGCCCTGTCCTCACCCGCTCGCCAGAACCCTCCAAGCCACCCCTGGCGCCCTACAGCACCGCCGTCAGAGCTCCCTTGGCGGCACGCCGGCGTCCGCAGCAGACTCCTGCCATGGACGGTGCCGCCCGAGCCACTCCAGCGCGCCAGCTCGCCCCTGAACAGCCCGAGCTTATACGCGAGCCCGTCCGCTAGCGCCCGTCGCCGCCACGTTGCCCTGCCAGCAACAGAACGATGGTTTGCCGGCGTTCTTATCCGTAGCCACGGGAACCGACCTCGACCGCCTATAAAAGGAGCGCCCGAGCTCCTCCGGACCCTCAGGCGACCTCAGGCCATCTCCCTAGTGCTCCCATAGCCAACAATCGACGGAGGGAGGCCGTCTGCCTCGTCTCCGGCCAGTTCGGCCGCCGCCACGCTCCGGTGCCGAACGTCTGAGCAGGGCCTCCCCAGCTCATCCAGCGCCACCGTCTGACTCCCCTCAACCGTGCGGAGCAGCCCCACCTCTCTAGCCCGATCGGGAGCCACCATATCTCGAGACCTCGATCCACCCGAAACCACCGTCCGCCGCGGAGCTCGCCGCCGGCGACCCCCTCCACCCCCGGCAGCCTATCGACCACCGGGAGGACCACCCTGGACCAGCGGATCCATCCCCGCCCTCAGAATCCAGAGGGGAGCCGCCGTTCGTCGGCGGCAATCACCGGAGCCCCGCCACCGCTCGGCAAGAGAAGGGAGGGCGCGGGCGACTGGTCAAACCTGACCAGTGGACCCGACGGCCCCACCTGCCAGTGACCCCAGCTCTGCCGACGTGTTTTAAGTGGAAACGTAAAACACGGGAGTACGTCTTCCCTTTCTCGAAAGCGTATTCTTATTCGAACCGTTTTTCTTTTTTCTGTTTTATTCAAAAACAGATTTTGACTAAACTTTGACTGGCTATAATTTTTAATATACAAGTCCAATTGATTTGATTCTTTTTCTATTGTTTCTCAAATTTTGTCTAGTTTATTTTCATATTTATTTGAAAATTTTCCAAACAACTTTTTTATACTGTTTTGGAACTATGTGTTAATGCCAATTTTCGTAAAATAGGATTTTGAAGAAGAAGGCAACTTTCAAAAAGTGCACCCCTACTTGCATACTCTTGAAGGCAAGCATTCTGAACCCCAGCATGGTATTTGTTTGGTGTCGTTCGATGCTAATGCGACACCGCCTTGACTTGAAGTGTTCGGTATTTTATGTGATGATATGACCATGTTGATAAGTGCATAATGATGATTCCTTGCTATTGGACTTTGATATGCTTCTGATAGTAATCACCCTCGTATGCCTTTCATGCCTATCGGGAGGAATCCAGGGAAAGTCTCTATCTTGGGTAGACACGAACATGTCTCTAATAATTCGTTGAGACGATTATGCCCGGTAAGGCATGGTGAGGTATGATGAGTGGTGATTCTGTTTGCTGATGTGAAATATATTTGTTATACTAATCCTGCAGGGAATGCCTTAACCTCCTGAGTTGACCGTAGATCGAGTCTTGTTCCAGTAACCCCCATACTTGTTTCGTACTACCACTTGTCCCTGCCATAGGTAGGGTACGGTTCAGTAAGTTGTCAACCCCTTCCTAGCACACACCGTACAGAGAGGCCATGGTGGAAGATACCGGCTGCATCCGGTAGACATGCCACCTGGTCCGGGGGCATGGGTGTTTCCGGTTGGAGCCGAGGGGGTAGCTCCCGTAGTTTGCGTGCGTTATAAATTCTGTGATCCCATGCTAGTCGAGGTTGTAGCCTCCCCACTTAGAGTTTCGCTTAACGGGTGTCGTGGGTGATTCCAGACACCGGTAAGTTAGGCTGGTGTGTGCGGTCAGGTGTGGTTTTAATTAAAATACCATAGACGCAATTAGTCCCGATGGACTAAAGGAATCCGTTACTCGTGGGGTAAAGAGTACACCCTCTGCAGAGATTATATCTATTCGAATAGCCGTGTCCATGACTAAGGACTACAGTCTGGGATGGGTCAAGTGTCGGTCTTAGTGTCGGTCTTCGGAGGAAAAATTGCTAAACCAGAACATGGATCATGACTTGTGACTCATGATGATTATGATTATTATTATGGACTAACCATTCACATTATTTGAATTATTGAGTATCCCTAGGACGGTTCTACCTCCTGGATATTCACTGTGATTATTCTCTTATAAGCCCTTTATGTGGTGTCGCTCGACGCCTTGATATAACATGCTTGTTATTTAAATTATTTATAAGCCCTTTATGTGGTGTCGCAAAGACGCCCGACTGTGGCATGCTTGTTATATAAATTATTTATAAGCCCTTTATGTGGTGTCGCTCGGGCGCTTCGATCGTAACATGCTTGTTATTTAAATTATTTATAAGCCCTTTATGTGGTGTCGCACAGACGCCCGACTGTGGCATGCTTGTTATTTCTTTTATTTATAAGCCCTTTATGTGGTGTCGCTCAGACGCCCAACTGAGGCATACTTTATATTATTATCCTTTCGAGGCGTCGCTTCAGACACCTGATCGGTGCATTCTATTTCTACTCCCTTATTGCATATTCATGTTGTATATGAATAACCTGCTTGCGTGCATCATGGATTTTATTTCGTGGTGGCGTTGTGATCATGAAATATTTCAGAGCATGATTATCATTCATTATGTTATACCTGTGTTCATAATGTTTGCGAGTACATTCAAAGTACTCACTGGCTTGTCCCTGGCTATTGTCTTGGCCAGATTTCTCGCATGGAGAGGAGCGTTGCGATGACAGCCCCGGAACCTACGCAATGATGATAGCAGCCTCGCAAAGATAGGAGTTATCAAGGTCAGCTGTTCCTGTGCGAAATGGAGTCCCATAGTCACTGATGAACCACAAACCGCTTCCGCCATCAGCCACTAGAAACCTTGTGTTGTACTCATAGGCCAAAATGGTCTTGTACTACATATTATGAATTTTGCTTGGAATTTCTGTATCAAGTTGGTGCCTCATCGGCTAACAGTAATCCTGGGGCTGGTGAGCACAAGGACCATTTTCTGGGAAATATATCCTGGAAAACCGGTCGCGACACACCACGTGATTATCGGGTGTGATAGACTCGACGTTCAAATACAACGGGTGCAAAACAGTTGCACACGCGGAATACTCAGGTTAAACTTGACGAGCCTAGCATATGCAGATATGGCTTCGGAACACTGAGACCGAAAGGTCGAGCGTGAATCATATAGTAGATATGATCAACATAGTGATGTTCACCATTGAAAACTACTCCATCTCACGTGATGATCGGACATGGTTTAGTTGATTTGGAGAAGGCTGTATTTACAAGAAAGTGAGTGGGAGCTCTGTAGCATTTCTGATATTATATGTGGATGACATATTGCTGATTGGAAATGATATAGAATTTCTGGATAGCATAAAAGGATACTTGAATAAGAGTTTTTAATTAAAAGACCTTGGTGAAGCTGCTTACATATTAGGGATCAAGATCTATAGAGATAGATCAAGACGCTTGATAGGACTTCCACAAAGCACATACCTTGACACAGTTTTGAAGAAGTTCAAAATGGATCAAGCAAAGAAAGGGTTCTTGCCTGTGTTACAAGGTGTGAAGTTGAGTCAGACTCAATACCCGACCACTGTAGAAGATAGAGAGAAAATGAAAGATGTTCCCTATGCTTCAGCCATAGGCTCTATCATGTATGCAATGTTGTGTACCAGACCTGATGTGTGCCTTGCTATAAGTTTAGCAGGGAGGTATCAAAGTAATCCAGGAGTGTATCACTGGACAGTGGTCAAGAACATCCTGAAATACCTCAAAAGGACTAAGGATATGTTTCTCGTTTATGGAGGTGACAAAGAGCTAGTCATAAAAGGTTACGTCGATGCAAGCTTTGACACTGATCTGGACGATTCTAAATCGCAAACCGGATACGTGTTTACATTGAACGGTGGAGCTGTCAGTTGGTGCAGTTCTAAACAAAGCGTTGTGGCAGGATCTACGTGTGAAGCGGAGTACATAGCTGCTTCGGAAGCAGCAAATGAAGGAGTCTGGATGAAGGAGTTCATATCCGATCTAGGTATCATACCTAGTGCATCGGCTCCAATGAAATCTTTTGTGACAATACTGGTGCAATTGCCTTAGCAAAGGAATCCAGATTTCACAAGATAACCAAACACATCAAGAGACGCTTCAACTCCATCCGGGATCAAGTCTAGTTGGGAGACATAGAAATTTGCAAGATACATACGGATCTGAATGTTGCAGACCCGTTGACTAAGCTTCTTCCACGAGCAAAACATGATCAGCACCAAGGCTCCATGGGTGTTAGAATCACTACTGTGTAATCTAGATTATTGACTCTAGTGCAAGTGGGAGACTGAATGAAATATGCCCTAGAGGCAATAATGAAGTTATTGTTTATTTCCTTATATCTTTATAAATGTTTATTATTCATGCTAGAATTGTATTAACCAGAAACATAATACTTGTGTGAATACATAGACAAACAGAGTGTCACTAGTATGCCTCTGCTTGACTAGCTTGTTGATCAAAGATGGTTATGTTTCCTAGCCATAGACATGAGTTGTCATTTGATTAACGGGATCATACATTAGGAGAATGATGTGATTGACTTGACCCATTCCGTTAGCTTAGCACTTGATCGTTTAGTATTCTGCTATTGCTTTCTTCATGACATATACATGTTCCAATGACTATGAGATTATGCAAATCCCATTAATCGGAGGAACACTTTGTGTGCTACCAAACGTCAAAACGTAACTAGGTGATTATAAAGGTGCTCTACAGGTGTCTCCAAAGGTACTTGTTGGGTTGGCGTATTTCGAGATTAGGATTTGTCACTCCGATTGTCGGAGAGGTATCTCTGGGCCCACTCGGTAATGCACATCACTATAAGCCTTGAAAGCATTGCAACTAATGAGTTAGTTGCAGGATGATGTATTATGGAACGAGTAAAGAGACTTGCCGGTAACGAGATTGAACTAGGTATTGAGATACCGATGATCGAATCTCGGGCAAGTAACATACCGATGACAAAGGGAACAAACGTATGTTGTTATGCGGTTTGACCGATAAAGATCTTCATAGAATATGTAGGAGCCAATATGAGCATCCAGGTTCCGCTATTGGTTATTGACCGGAGACGTGTCTCAGTCATGTCTACATAGTTCTCGAACCCGTAGGGTCCGCACGCTTAAAGTTAGATGACGATCGGTATTATGAGTTTTGTGTTTTGATGTACCAAAGGTAGTTCGGAGTCCCAGATATGATCACGGACATGACGAGGAGTCTCGAAATGGTCGAGACATAAAGATTGATATATTGGAAGCCTACATTTGGATATCGGAAGTGTTCCGGGTGAAATCGGGATTTTAACAGTACCGGGGTTACCCGACCCCGAAAGTAATGGGCCTATTGGGCCTTAGTGGAGAAGAGATAGGGCAGCCAGGAGGTGGCGCACGGCCCCCTTGCCCTAGTCCGAATTGGACAAGGGAAGGGGGCGGCGGCCCCCCTCTCCTTCCTTCTCTCCACCTCCTCATTTCCCTTTTCTCCTACTCCTACTAGGAAAGGAGGAGTCCTACTCCCGGTGGGAGTAGGACTCCCCCCTTGGCGCGCCCTCCCTGGCCAGCCGCCTCTTCTCCCTTGCTCCTTTATATACGGGGGCAGGGGGCACCTCTAGAGACACAAGTTGATCTGGTTATCTATTCCAGCCGTGTGCGGTGCCCCCCTCCACCATATTCCACCTCAGTCATATCGTAGCGGTGCTTAGACGAAGCCCTACGTCGGTAGCAACATCATCACCGTCACCACACCGTCGTGCTGACAGAACTCTCCCGTGAAGCTCTGCTGGATCGGAGTTCGTGGGACGTCATCGAGCTGAACGTGTGATGAACTCGGAGGTGTCGTACGTTCGGTACTTGGATAGGTCGGATCGTGAAGACGTACGACTACATCAACCGCGTTGTGCTAACGCTTCCGCTTTCGGTCTACGAGGGTACGTGGACAACACTCTCCCCTCTCATTGCTATGCATCACCATGATCTTGTGTGCGCATAGGAAATTTTTTGAAATTACTACGTTCCCCAACACTTTCACCATGCAATCTTATGCTATAGTGTATATGTTCTATATGTCGTGCAATGTGGTGTTCAATTAACTTCTTGGTTCAATTCTACAAATGTGATGTTCAATTCTTTAGGGTGCAATATTTCCAAGTTGTTAAGCATGCTTGGTTTGGTTAACTGTCTGATCTTCTATTAGGAGTATGTTATATTGTTCAATTGGTGTTTAGTTAACTGCTTGGTTCAATTCTGCAATGCGATGTTCAATTGTTGTGGTTGTATTCTCTTATTGTATACCATGTGAGGAATAAATCGAATTTGGCTGTACTAAATACATGAGTACAATTGCTATATTTCCAAGTTGTTAAGCATGCTTGGTTTGGTTAACTATCTGATCTTCTATTATGAGTATGTTATATTGTGCAATGTTGTGCTCAGTTAACGTTTGGTTCATTTATTGTGGTGTTTAGTTAATTGCTTGGTTCAATTCTGCAATGCGATGTTCAATTGCTGTGGATGCATTCTGTTATTGTATACCATGTGAGGAATAAACCGAATTTGGTTGTACTAAATACATGAGAAACAAATACAATTGCTATATTTCCAAGTTATTAAGCATGCTTGGTTTGGTTAAATGTCTGATCTTCTATTAGGAGTATGTTATATTGTGCAATGTGGTGCTTAGTTAACATTTGGTTCATTTGTTGTGGTGTTTAGTTAACTGCTTGGTTCAATTCTGCAATGCGATGTTCAATTGCTGTGGCTGCATTCTGTTATTGTATACCATGTGAGGAATAAATCGAATTAGGCTGCACTTAATACATGAGAAACATATACAAGAGCTATATTTTCTAGTTCCTAATCATGCTTGGTTTGGATAAATGGGTTTTCCATGTGGCTTGAATTAATCTGATGAATCTGCAATGTGCTTATTTATCATCAACATATTTTACTGATAGCATGCGAACCCTTACTTAACCTGATGACTAACTACCTTATATGTGTTGCAGGGAAACAATGGGAAGCACTGAGGTTTACAAGATGGTACTAACTATTATACCTTGCCTTTTTGTATTCCTTTGCCCCATTTCCAATATAGAGAAGATGTTTATGCACATCCTTGTTTTCAGGCTTCACTGATGATTACCTCTCAAACTACCTCTATGGTCAGGAGGCGAGGAAAGTTTTCATACAACACCCACGGTTCAATATTGAAGTGTTCCTGAAGAGGTCAAAGGATGGACGGTCAATCCATCACGAGCACTCGGCCTAAAGTTGCAAAGACCTTCAACATGAATGAAGGCTCAATATTTGCCTTCCGCTTCAGCAGTTTTCGAGATGAGACGCATCTCTCTATGTACCGTCTATGATGCTAATTTCAGAAGGTTCTAGATGTTGCATGTGAAACTTGCTGCTGGTGCAGTTGTGTAATGGGGTAGCTGAGTGCTGAAGCTATATCATGTTGTACTCCGATGTATTTCAATTATGAAATTCTGCTTCCTTAATATGGAAATGGAATATATTATGTCTTAATATGAATGTCAATTAGATTAGTAAATAGATTATTAATAATAGGCCAATTAGGCCGCTAATTGACCAATTAGCCCGCTAATTGGCCAGTTAGCTTGCTAATTGGGTTTTCCTATTGCAAACGATTAATGAGAAAACACCATGGGCGATGACCTAAGGCAATGCACACAGTTTCTAGGAATAAACCGTGTTGGATCAATGAACAATCACACACGACATTCTCTTCAAAACTGTTTGTGTTACGCCACCTTACGCAAATGTTTTCCTTGGAGTGACTGTGTGGGATGTACATATGAACGAAAACGTTTAATGGTGACTGACTATGTGGGATGTACTTATGACCAAAAGTGATTTTTCCTATATAATTGTATTTTTTTAGCACTACTATACGTATTTCTATATTTGAGTGCTCGTCGGTTATTACGACCTCATTTTGCCGAGCATGTGTTCCAGGAGGGCATATCCCCAATGGTTTCTAGGTCGTGTGGGAAGAACCCCCCTATCGCCCACACTCACTTGGCGAAGGTTCCAAATGTCGTCGCGGAAAGGGGTAAAAAACCGTTTGTTTAGGATCGACGCATACGAGTGCATGATGTAGACAAGATCTATTTATGTAGGAATAGACCCCATGTTGTTATCCTTAATGGAAACGATACAAATGTGTCGTTTCCCCTTTTGTCACTGGGATCAAACACCGTAAGATCGAACCCATCACAAAGCACCTCTTCCCAGGGCAGGAAAAATTGATCTAGTCGACCTAACTAAACCAAAGATTCGGAGAAGAAATAGGAGGCTATAAGTAATCATCAATAAAGGAGATCAAAAGACTCAAATAACTTTCATGGATAAAAATATAGATCTGATCAGAAACTCAAAGTTCATCGGATCCCAACGAACACACCGCAAAAAGAGTTACATCAAATAGATCTCCAAGAGGCGATTGTATTGAGAACCAAAAGAGAGAGAGGAAGCCATCTAGCTACTAACTACGGACCCGTAGGTCTACAATGAACTACTCACGCATCATCAGAGAGGCACCAATGAGGATGATGAACCCCTCCGTGATGGTTTCTAGATTGGATATGTGGTTTCTGGAACTTGCGGCGGCTGGAATTGTTTTTCATCGACTCCCCAAGGGTTTTTGGGTATCCGGGGAATTTATTGAGCAAAGAGGCGGTGCGGGAGACAGCCGAGGTGGGCACAACCCACCTGAGCGTGCCTGGGCCCCCAGGCACGCCTTGGTGGGTTGTGCTCCCCTCGGAGCCCCCCTCAGGTACTTTCTTGGCCCATCGTGTGTCTTCTGGGCCAGAAAAAATCACCAAAAAATTTCGCTGCGTTTGGACTCCGTTTGGTATTGATTTTCTGCGAAGTAAAAAAGAAGCAAAAAAAACAACTGGCACTGGGCACTATGTCAATAGGTTAGTCCCAAATATTATAAAGTTGTTATAAAATGATTGTAAAACATCCAAGAATGATAATATAACAGCATTGAACAATAAAAAATTATAGATACGTTGGAGACGTATCCGTTGTGTGCATCATGACTGGATCTCTTCTACCATGACTTACAATGTTAGTCGCTACTTGAATTTTGGAGGTGCTCTGCATTTATGTTTTGTGGTCTCAGAAAGGGTTAGCGAGATACCACTATTGTCATATTATATCATGATTGTTTTGACAAAGTGTTGGCATTTGAAATATTTTATTATTGCTCGCTAGTTGATTATGCCATTGATATGAGTGAATATAATTTCTAAGAGTTATCGTTCGCATGGTTAGTTATGATCTTTGATGAAAACCTGGGTGCTATTTAAGCATATATATGGATGCAAGAACAAAAGAGTTCATAGAAGTTTTCCTTTAACACTTTCAGTTTGTCAACTGAATTGCTTGAGGACAAGCAATGGGTTAAGCTTGGGGGAGTTGATACGTCTCCATTGTATCTGCTTTTCCTAACACTTTGCTCTTGTTTTGGACTGAATGAAACTAACCCGGACTGATGCTCTTTTCAACAGAACTACCATGGTGTTGTTTTTGTGCAGAAATAAAAGTTCTCAAAATTGGACGAAACTTTTTGGAGAATTATTTTGGAATATATAAAAATTACTCGAACCAAGACCCATTGGAAGGGGACCCAACTGCCCACTTGGCACCAGGGCACGCCACCCCCCCTCTAGCGCGCCCTGGTGGGTAGTGGGGCCCACGAGGCTCCGCTAACCCTAATTCCAACGCTATAAAATCTTTTTTGGAGAAAAAAATAGGAGAGGAAGTTGCATCACGTTTCACGATACGGAGCCGCCGCCACCTCCTGTTCTTCATTGGGAGGCCAGATTTGGAGTCCGTTCGGGGCTCCGAAGAGGGGGGTCTTCCGTCTTCGTCATCAGCAACCATCCTCCATCACCAATTTCATGATACTCACCGCTGAGAGTGAGTAATTCCTACGTAGGCTTGCTGGACGGTGACGGGTTGGATGAGATTCATCATGTAATCGAGTTAGTTTTGTTAGGGCTTGATCCCTAGTATCCACTATGTTTTGAGATTGATGTTGCTATGGCTTTGCTATGCTTAATGCTTGTCACTAGGGCCCGAGTGCCATGATTTCAGATCTGAACCGTTTATGTTTTCACCATTATATCTATGTTCTAGATCCGACCTTGCAAGTTATATGCACCTATTATGTGTTATGATCCGCATACCCCAAGGTGACAACAATTGGGATTCTTTCCTATGATGACCGTAGTTTGAGGAGTTCATGTATTCACTATGAGTTAATGCTTTGTTCCGGTTCTCTATTAAAAGGGGGCCTTAATATCCCTCAGTTTCCTTATGGACCCCGCTGCCACGGGAGGGTAGGACAAAAGATGTCATGCAAGTTCTTTTCCATAAGCATGTATGACTATTTAGGGAATAAATGCCTACATTACATTGATGAACGGGAGCTAGTTCTGTGTCACCCTAAGTTATGACTATTATATGATGAATATTATCCAACGTTATCACCGATCCAATGCCTACGATCTTTTCACATATTTTTCTTGATGTGGTATTATTGCTATTGGTACTGTTACAACTTCTACAAAACAATTGCTAGTACCATTACTGTTACTATTGATGTTACTATCGTTACCACTATTATCAAACTATCTCCCCCTAATAATAAAGCATGGATTGACTTTGTCGGGTTCACCGTCACGATACGCTTCTTCCTGTGATGAATCTACGCTTTAAGTTTTTTTTAACACGTCCATATTTTTTCCAAAATCCAAGGTGGTACCAATCTATTTATCTTTTCCGCTCTTTTTTTCACTTCTTCCGTAAATGATTTTTTCTTGGGCCCCTTAATATTTTTCGTCGATGAGATAGCAGCAAAAATTAGTTGTTGCCTCTGGGATTTGAGCTCTAGACCTTCTAGGCTTTTCCAATGACCACAACCAGCTAATCTAGCTATCAATTCTGTTAGGTAACATGATGTACGTAATCTTATGGGCCAGCGTTGGTGGAGACTAGGACCAGCGCTCTATCGATTGGGGGAGCAGCCAGTGTCGATCAACATATTAGTTCGCCTTTTCTCAACAACAAAAAACAGCGTTTGTCTATGCTAAAAAAACAGATTCATTCGTCTATCCAGGTTGCGAAAGTTTGATCAGTCGATCGTTCATCCATCAAATAATCCCACCTCGCTTCATTACATCGAATTGCACCAGTTTATATACAAGTTGCTTAGAAAATCAACAAGCCAGCTCCAAAATTAAATAGGCAAAGGGCAAACAGAGGGATTGGTAGCACGAGGGCGAGCTTGGTTGGGCACGCGGAGGCTGGGTGATGCACCGATGTGGGATGTCCTACTAGCTACCGTAGCCGAGGGATAGGGACGAGAGGAATTGTGGGGATCGGGAAGATGCAGTGACCCGTGCAAGGAGAGGTCGAGGGGATCGGGATATAAACGAGAGAGGAATTTGAGGAAGAAGGGGCCACAGCGGTGCGCGGCTGCGCAGCCAAGGCCGGGCGGGCAGGCAGCCAGAGGAACGGATCCATTGGTGTGATCCAGTCTGGATGGAGAAGAGGCGCAATGCTGGGTGGCCGTCCTCACGAGGAGGAACATGGATGGAGGCTCGCTGGACCCGGATAGATTCTTCTGTGTGGTCAAATCAGTGATCTGCTCTCTGTGCAATGAGAAGAGATACTGTAACATCCCAAATTTCCTATTTGGAATGTTTTACAATTATAGCTAAGCATCTATGCATGTTGTTTGAATTTCAGTGGCATTTGAAGTTTTGAAGTTTTGGAATTTGAATTCAAATTTTGGCAAGTGGAAATCATTTCAAAAAAACTATGCCTGATAATACTTGAGAGAAAGTATGAGAGGAGTAAACATGACACTCCAAAAATATCAGAGGAAAACATTGCCAAGAGTTTTGAATTCAAACTTGAGTTTCATTTGAATTTTGAAAAAAATGATTTTTTATAAACTTTGGATTTTGCCCCTGGAAAAATGTTCAAATGATAGGGAATATTCCCCTGATCATTTTGGTATATATATGTCCTATATAAAATATTTATAGTTCATATATTATCTTTGTTTTTGTTTTTCAAAAAATAAATTTGAAAAAGAAAAATGACCAGCACACCAGCCGACCGCCCACCAAAGACTGGCAGCCCACCCAGCGAGCCACCGAGCCAGCCCAGCCACAGTACCGACGGCCCAGCGAGCCGACCGCACCCCTCGCCTCAAACCTATCCGGTTTGGTCGACCGACCAACCCGCTCCCCGCCGTCGCCGACAGGTGGACCCCCACCCGTCTCCTTCCCCTCGCCCGCGCCACTCACCCGCGCCGCCGCTCACCGGATCCCGAAGGATCCGGGATTCGCCGCGATTCGCTCGCCGGCTTGCCCCCTCGCCCAAGCCGTGCCCCGCCCTATAAATACCCCCTCCTCGCACCCCGTTCCCCCCCTCGCCCCCTCACCGGACCCCTCTCTCCCTCCGCACGCGCTCGCCGGAGCCCGAGCACGCCACCGCCGCCATTTGCCTCACCCCGACTCACCCCGGCCACCCCGATCTCGCCGGACTCCACCAGACGCACCCCTCGTCGCGCCGCACCACTGGAGCACTCCGACGCCCCGACCACCGGAGACGCCGACCTTTTCGCCGCCCGAGCCACCACCGTCGATCTCCGGTAACTCGCCGGACTTCACCCCCGCCGTCCGATCTCGTTTCTGCGGTGTAGATTAGAACCCCCGAAGGGGTATGTTCTTTTAAATAAAACCGGTTCGGTCCGGTTAGTTCCGGTTTAATTTTAAGTTAGGGTTTTTATTTAGATCGGCCCGATTCGTTTAAACCCTAGGCCCGTTTAGTTATATTACGCACAGGGCGCTAGTTAGGCCCACTTAGCCCGTTTTTCTTTTATTTTCGTTTTCTGTTTTAACAGAATAGCTTCAGATTTGAAAAATTCATATCTTTTAATATACTTAATATTTTTAAGTGATTCTTTTTTTGTTGGTTTGCAAATTTCTTATAGTTTCTGCAGAAAATATAATTAGCTATGTTAAAATTATATATAATTGCTTTATTTTAGATTTAGTCAGAATAGTAAATCTGCTATAAAATGTGTTAGGAAAATTATTTTTTTATGATTCTTTTGTCCCAACTATGTTTTGACATTGCCTAACCGTAGGAATTAATTTGGGAATTTTAGGATTAATAAAAAAATAGTTTCTAGCAGAATCATGTTATTCTTAATTAATTAACTAGCTACTGTTTTTCCTATTATTTTAATTAGTAAATAAAGTTATTTTCATATGTGATTGATTATTCTAGGTTAGTTTCTGTCACTTTAGAGCATGAAATTTTATTTATAATAAATAAAACTTTTATTTTATTTTTCTTACTAAAACTTGCTTTAGGCCTAATAGGAGTTTTATAATAGATTTTAAATTGATTCTTTTTGCTCCTAGTTGCTTAAAGCATTCTTTTCTGTTAAGTTAACAAAAACCCATGCTAGGTTATGTTAGGAAAAAATTTTGTTATGTAAAACTATTTCTAGTTGTTGCTTGAAGTAGGAAAACTTTGATGTTGGATTTCTTTGAGTTTTCCTTTGGGTTTTGATTCGTTTGTCTTGGTGTGTTATGTTACTATGCTATTGTGTTAAGTGATCATATGCTATATGCTTATTGTGATTATTGTTTGTCTCGGTAGAATTTCCGGTCTGAAGCTTGCTACTACGAGTCCTTAGCTTACGAAGATCGTCAGCAAGGCAAGTCATTGATCATAATTTTCAATACCTATGTTTTTGTTGCATTAGAATTATACCTCCCCACCATGCATGCAGTAGGTGATATTTTGAAGTTATGTTCTTGAGTAGTATCATGTGGTAGGATGAACCAATTCCCCTTGTTACCATGACCCGGGACGAAGTAGTTTATTTTGCTATGCTCGTAGACGGGATTGGTTGAGAGAATTCATAAGGGAGATGTGAGAGTAAATGATGATGACAACCCCATGAAACTTCAAGCTCAAGATGGACTTCGGAATTCACTACTGGGTGGAGGGCGGTTGGCGGGCACCTGGAGAACCCGGTGGTTGGCGGGATGCATGGAGAAGTGCCATGACATCTTGCGGAAAGCTTCACCCAGCCACGAAGAGACGGATGGATGCCCCATTGACCGGAAGCTTACCTGTGCAGCCGCAAGCCATTATGGGCTTTGGCTGGGTCAACCCTAGTTGTGACGCTGGCTGGACGGTACTACGAGATGTAGAAGAACGGTAGAATTGGATGGGTACGGCGGTGGCGGAAGAACTCTTGAAGACCTGTTTCATTCATCCGTCTTCAAACACCATGAAGTGTGAAGACTTAAAAGGAGGAATGATTCTTGCGGGTAAGGTCATAAACCTCTGAGAGTTAAAGATCTAATCGATTAGCCGTGTCCCCGATTCACGGACAATTTGAGCCTCTGGAACTTGGAAGTATTCGGAAATCTCAACACTAAAACTAATAAATTAATTTGAGGGGGTTATGACTTAATAATTTGGGAATGAGACATTGGTTGGCGGAACCATCTCAATAAGTACCAACAATTTTGTAGTATTTGTAAGCAAGTCCACTGTAGTAGGGAAAAACTGGCTTTTCGCAAAATGATGAAACTTAGAGCCCCACAGCCAAATTGCATATAGTGATAGTAATTGTTATTGTTATTCTCTTTATGACTTGCCAGCATATTCAAAATGCTGACCTACACGGCTGCAACGTCTTATGTTGCAGAGGAGTATTCCGATCAGGATTGAGGCTACGCTCCGCGCTTGGCGATTGCCCTATGGAGTCGGATGGACTCGCTATTTCGTCTATGCTTCCGCAGCTTATATTAGTTTATTTCTCATGAGTTGGCCTTCGGCCGAATTTATTCTCTTGTAATAAAGACTCTATATGAGAATCGTGTAATAAATTCAGGTGTGATTGAACTTTGATTATTTCATCGATGTCTTGTGAGTACCAAAGATGATCTTGGGATGGTATGCATACGAGACTTGACCAATTTTAGGTCAGGTCGCTCGCTACTGAGAGATGGTATCGAGCACACGCTGACCGTGGGGCGTAACCCCTAGGATCGGAAAGCCATAGGAAGAGAATATTTACTTTATATCCTTATCATTCGTAATTTCTCCCTGTTCATTTCGACTTCTCTCCGATTTTCAACATTCTAGATGGCCGTCGAGTTCACCCCAGTTTGCTACGGAGTTTTGCCAGCCCGATGAGGCGATGCCCTTGGCGGAAGCTGGTCCAGATGGTGAAGAAGCTGAAGATTGCTCGCCCTCGATCACTGGGAAGCCTACCAATGCGCTTCGACGGATACCGCTTCTGGGATCGAGGTGCACATTCGAGGAGAACCTTCGGAGGGCATCTGAGCCTATTGACTTTGAGTTCACCGACTTCAATTGGATCCTCGGAAGGGACATGGCGATTTATCGTGCACTTGGACATCTCCGAGAAGAGTACAGGCGAGCTCGATCCATCGACCTCGCCATGGTTTCTCGCAGAGCAAGGAATGGAGATATCATCCGTGCCGTGAGGGCGACTCCATTCTCTCGTATGTCCAAGACTTGGAGTGTCTCCTCGAAAGCAGGAGATCCGGACTCGCCGTAACTCGAAGGTACACAGGAGGCTGTTGTTCCGTGAACTGAACTGGAGGAGAAGGCACACGCAGACTTCCTTGGCCATGAGGAAGAAATCGCGGACTTCATGGAGAGAGTCGACGACCAAGATGAAGCTTGCGGCAATTGAGGAAAAGATGGACTTGGGAGAGGACCTTTTTCCGAGTGGAGATGATGGACCTCTCGTGAGCAATGACCAGGATTATGAAGGAGTTCCACCGAGAAAGCCGCAAGAGGAGGCGCCGCAATGAGGACGCCACACCGAGGACATCGCACGGAGGGCGCAAGGATTATTGATGAAGGCATTTAGTCGACCACCATGTTATTTTACTTTTTAAATCGATCAGTTAGGTCGTTATTTTCGATTAGTCGTGAGCATTTTGTAATCGAGATTGAACCATGTTTGAGTGGATTGAATAAATGATTGGTGTGTTTATGATTGTGCATTCATATGGGTAGTGTTATTTCTCATTAGACCATTGTTCTATTCTAATTTTCTCATCCACTCCAAAACACGGATGCCTCCGAGACGTGACGCGGTCTCAACTTCCCGCCGGAGCTCACCCAACTGCTCCAGCAGCAGAATGCCATCATGCAGATGCTCATCCAGAACTAGAACAACAACAACAACAATCCACCGCCACCACCACCCCTGTTGACAACTTGACTCGATTCACGAGGCTGAATCCGCGATGTTCTCTAGCAGCCTTGAGCGATTGTGGCGACGATTGGCTCCACAAGGTCGGAAGAGAGTTAATCACTGTTGGATGCACCGATGCAGAGAAGGTGCGCTTTGCGCACATCAACTTGATGGACCTGCAGCTTCTTGGTGGGAGAACTACACGCCACTTATCCCATCGCCACCATCACATGGGATCAGTTCAGCGAGGCCTTCCGCACCGCTCATGTTTCAGCTGGAGCCATGAGTGCGAAGAAGCGTGAGTTCCGCAACTTACGCCCGAGGAACCGTGTTGTGCACAATGCGTGGATGAGTTCAGCAAGTTAGCCCGCTATGCCTCGGATGATGTGGCCACGGATGCATAAGCGGGAGAAGTTTCTCGAGGACTCAATGACGAGCTGGGAATGCAGCTTATGGTGGCTACTTTCACCAACTACCAAAGGTGGTAGACAAGGCCATCATACTTGAAGGCAAGCAGCAGCAGATTGAAAGCCATAGCGGAAGTACAGCCAGGAAAGCACAACTCGGGAGCTCGAGAGAAGCCCGTTATGCCCCATACTCAGGAGGGCATACCCATCACAACCATGGAGGACATAACCATGGAGGCAATGGGAACAACCGCAACCAGGACAACAGGTCAGGCAATGGCAATGGCAATGGTAACGGTAATGGGAACCAGCATCGTCCTGCCCCGGCTCCGAAGGATCTGAGTCAGATCACCTGTTTCAAGTGCCATAAAACAGGGCACTATGCCACCGACTGCCCACAGGCCAAGCAGAGGAATGGAAACGACAATGGAAGCTCAGCGAAGAAGCCCAACCCTTTCCCTCGTGCTCAGGTGAACCACATTGACTTGGAGGACGTCTATGATCAGCCAAACACTGTGGTTGGTAAGTTTTTATTGAATTCACGTTCAGTTTTGGTACTCTTTGATTCTGGTGCAACGCATTCATTCATATCAAGGGTAGTTGTGGAAAAGTACGGGTTGCCCACTAAAACCCTTAGAAACCCCCTTCGCGTCAGTTCCGCAGGAGGAGAAATGATGGCGAGCTTAGGCTGTCATGCAACCCTCAACATCGGGAACCATAAATTTCCCAGACCTCATAGTGTTGGAAACCCGGACCTTGGATGTAATCCTAGGCATGGATTGGTTGATGAAGTTTGAAGGAACATAGATTGTGCCCGCAAGTCGATTCTGCACACCACCGGAGCGAAAGAGGATCAAGTATGTATCGAGACGTAGCGGATGAAGAATCAGTAAATTCCCTCACGGGAGTTGTTCAGAGGAAGTGCCGATGGTGCAAGATTTTCCGATGTGTTTCGAAGGAATTACGAGAATGCCACCGGACGAGGACATTGAATTTCTGATTGAGTTATTGCGGCACAGCCCCAATATCCAAGAGACCTTATCGGATGCCACCGAACGAATTGAAAGAGATCAAGAATCAAATTAATGAGTTATTGGAGAAAGGATATATTCGGCCAAGCTCATCACCTTGGGGAGCCCTAGTTCATTTGGTAGAGAAGAAGGATGGAACCTTGAGAATGGTTGTGGATTATCGTTCATTGAACGAAGTAACCATCAAGAACAAGTACCCTCTGCCGATGATTAATGATCTATTTGATCAGCTAGTTGGAGCCAAGGTATTCTCCAGGATCGATCTTCGATCAGGGTATCATCAGTTGAAGATCCGTGAAAAGGATATACCCAAAACAGCATTCACCACCAGGTATGGTTTATATGAGTATACCGTCATGTCATTTGGATTGACTAATGCTCCTGCATACTTCATGAATTTGATGAACAAGGTGTTTATGGAATATCTGGACAAGTTTGTCGTGGTGTTCATCGATGATATACTGATCTTCTCCAAGAGCGAGGAAGAGCATAAGGAACATTTGCGTCTAGTTACGGAGAAACTTGAGAACATCAGTTGTATGCCAAGTTCAGCAAATGTGAATTTTGGCTGAAGGAAGTTGGATTTCTCGGACATGTTATTTCAGGAGAAGGAATAGCAGTTGACCCCGCCAAGGTTGAATCAGTCACCGATTGGCAGTCACCCACCTCAGTCAAGGAGATCCGCAGTTTTCTCGGACTCGCAGGATATTACCGGAGGTTTGTTGAGAATTTCTCGAAGATTGCCAAGCCTATGACTGAGCTGTTGAAGAAGGAAGCCAAGTACATTTGGACCAAGGATTGTGAAGCCAGTTTTCAGGAATTGAAGAAGCGTTTGGTTACAGCCCGAAAGCTGATTTTGCGGACATACACAAGGACTACCAGTATATTGTGGCGCTTCTCGTCGAGGACTCGGAGGAGTACTCATGCAGGAAGGAAAAGTTGTAGCTTATACCTCCAGACATCTACGACCTCATGAGATGAATTATGCCACACATGATTTGGAGTTAGCAGCCGTAGTGCATGCACTCAAGACACAGAGACATTTCCTCATCGGAAACCATTGCGATGTTTACACAGATCACAAGAGCTTGAAGTATATTTTCACGCAGAAGAGTTGAACCTCGAGCAGAGGAGATGGCTAGAGTTAATCAAGGACTATGACATGAGATTGCATTACCACCTGTAAGGCTAATGTTGTAGCCGATGCTTTGAGCCGTAAGAGTTATGTGAATACTCTTATAGCGGAGGATTACCCGGGAGTTAGTCGATGACCTCGAGATCTCCGATCGGAGATAGTTCGAGAGGATATATTGCAACTCTGGAAGTTCAGTCCACTTTGGCGAAAGAATTCGTGAAGCTCGAAAGTCGGACAAGGAAATTGATGAGATAAAGCGAAGATGAATGAAGGAAAAGCTAAAGGATTCCGTAAGGATGAATACGGAGCTATATGGTTCGAGGATCGTATTTATGTGCCCAATAATCCCGAACTCAGGAAGCTAATTCTTGAGAGGCTCATGATTCACCGTACTCGATTCACCCGGTAACACCAAGATGTACCGGATTTGAAGGAAAGTTTACGGTGGACGGTATGAAGAAGGATATTGCGAGTACGTAGCGATATCGATGTTTGTCAGCGAGTAAAGGCGAACATCGAAGCCAGCAGGTTACTTCAACCTTTGCGATTCCCGATTGGAAATGGGAAAAACTTGGAATGGATTTTATCACAGGATTACCCAGGACCCGTTCAGGTTATGATTCCATCTGGGTAGTGGTTGATCGTTTAACCAAGGTAGCTCACTTCATTCCGTGAAGACTACCTATACCAATGCTAAGTTGGCCAAGATATACATGACCAGGATCGTATGTCGCATGGAGTTCGAGGAGTATCGTGTCGATAGAGGAACACAGTTTACCTCAAAGTTTTGGAGTCGATTGCATGAAACTTTGGAGTGCGAGGCTGGAATTGATCAGCTTTTCATCCATGAGCAGATGGACGGACCGAGAGAGTCAACCAGATTACGGAGGACATGTTGAGAGCTTGTGTGCTAGACTATGGGTCTAGCTGGGATGATAATTTGCCATCGCAGAGTTTTCATACAACAACAGTTATCATCCGATCGAAGATGGCCCTTTCGAAGCTCTATACGGAAGGAGGTGCGAAACACCATTGTTGTGGGATGGTGTTGGAGATCGATCACTTTTGGTTCCGATCTTATCGAGAGATTCGAAGAAAGTCAAGCTGATTCGGGATAGACTCAAGATAGCACAATCGAGACGAAGAGTTATCTTGACGATGAACGCAGGAAGTAACTTACGAAGCGGGAGACCGAGCATACCTTCGTGTGTCTCCGCCGTGGAATCAAGAGGTTTGGTGTCAAGGAAATTTAGCACCCGATTCATTGGCCCTACAAAATCCTCGAGCGTCGAGGAGAAGTTGCTTACAAGTTGGAATTGCGGAAGGATTGTCCGGAGTTCATGATGTCTTCCATGTTTCTCAGCTGAAGAAGTGTCATGCCGACATGGCCGATATTCCGTTGAGAGACACAGTGCCCCTAGAGGCCATACAGCTCGACAGTGATTTGACTTATAAGGAGAAACCCGTCTGAATTCTCGAGACTGCGAACAGGGTCACCCGCAGCAAGATCATCAAGTTTTGCAAGGTGTTGTGGAGTCATCACTCCGAAGAGGAAGCCACCTGGGAGCGCGAAGAAGACCTTCTTCGAGACCATCCGCATCTATTTGCTAGCCAACCCGAATCTCGAGGGCGAGATTCATCTTAAGGTGGGTAGGTTTGTAACATCCCAAATTTCCTATTTGGAATGTTTTACAATTATAGCTAAGCATCTATGCATGTTGTTTGAATTTGAGTGGCATTTGAAGTTTTGGAATTTGAATTCAAATTTTGGCAAGTGGAAATCATTTCAAAAAAACTATGCCTGATAATACTTGAGAGAAAGTATGAGAGGAGTAAACATGACACTCCAAAAATATCAGAGGAAAACATTGCCAAGAGTTTTGAATTCAAACTTGAGTTTCATTTGAATTTTGAAAAAAATGATTTTTTTATAAACTTTGGATTTTGCCCCTGGAAAAATGTTCAAATGATAGGGAATATTCCCCTGATCATTTTGGTATATATATGTCCTATATAAAATATTTATAGTTTATATATTATCTCTGTTTTCGTTTTTCAAAAAAAAAATAAATTTGAAAAAAGAAAAATGCCCAGGCACCAGCCCGGCCGACTGGCCCAGCCAGCACCTGGGCAGCCCACCCAGGCGAGCCACCGAGCCAGGCCCAGCCACGCCAGCCGACGGCCCAGCGAGCCGACTGCACCCCCTCGCCCGAAACCTATCCGGTTCGGTCGACCGACCGAACCCCCGCTCCCCGCCGTCGCCGACAGGTGGACCCCCACCCGTCTCCTTCCCCTCGCCCGCGCCACTCACCCGCGCCGCCGCTCACCGGATCCCGAAGGATCCGGATTCGCCATGATCGCTCGCCGGCTTGCCCTCGCCCAAGCTGTGCCCGCCCTATAAATACCCCTCCTCGCACCCCGTTCCCCCTCGCCCCTCACGGACCCTCTCTCCCTCCTTGCCTTTCGCGGAGCCCGAGCACGCCACCGCCGCCATTTGCCTCACCCGACTCACCCAGCCACCCGATCTCGCGGACTCCACCAGACGCACCCCTCGTCGCGCCGCACCCGCGGAGCACTCCGCCGACGCCCCGACCACCGGAGACGCCGGCCTTTTCGCCGCCCGAGCCGCCGCCGCCGTCGATCTCCGTAACTCGCCGGACTTCACCCCCGCCGTCCGATCTCGTTTCTGCGGTGTAGATTAGAACCCCCGAAGGGGTATGTTCTTTTAAATAAAACTGGTTCGGTCCGGTTAGTTCCGGTTTAATTTTAAGTTAGGGTTTTTATTTATATCGGCCCGATTCGTTTAAACCCTAGGCCCGTTTAGTTATATTACGCACAGGGCGCTAGTTAGGCCCAGTTAGCCCGTTTTTCTTTTATTTTCGTTTTCTGTTTTAACAGAATAGCTTCAGATTTGAAAAATTCATATCTTTTAATCTACTTAATATTTTGAAGTGATTCTTTTTTTGTTGGTTTGCAAATTTCTTATAGTTTCTGTAGAAAATATAGTTAGCTATGTTAAAATTATTTATATTTGCTTTATTTTAGATTTAGTCAGAATAGTAAATCTGCTATAAAATGTGTTAGGAAAATTATTTTTTATGATTCTTTTGTCCCAACTATGTTTTGACATTGCCTAACCGTAGGAATTAATTTGGGCATTTTAGGATTAATAAAAAAATAGTTTCTAGCAGAATCATGTTATTCTTAATTAATTAACTAGATACTGTTTTTCCTATTATTTTAATTAGTAAATAAAGTTATTTTCATATGTGATTGATTATTCTAGGTTAGTTTCTGTCACTTTAGAGCATGAACTTTTATTTATAATAAATAAAACTTTTATTTTATTTTTCTTACTAAAACTTGCTTTAGGCCTAATAGGAGTTTTATAATAGATTTTAAATTGATTCTTTTTGCTCCTAGTTGCTTAAAGCATTCTTTTCTGTTAAGTTAACAAAAACCCATGCTAGGTTATGTTAGGAAATTTTTTTTGTTATGTAAAACTATTTCTAGTTGTTGCTTGAAGTAGGAAAACTTTGATATTGGATTTCTTTGAGTTTTCCTTTGGGTTTTGATTCGTTTGTCTTGGTGTGTTATGTTACTATGCTATTGTGTTAAGTGATCATATGCTATATGCTTATTGTGATTATTGTTTGTCTCGGTAGAATTTCCGGAGTGCGAAGCTTGCTACTACGAGTCCTTAGCTTACGAAGATCGTCAGCAAGGCAAGTCATTGATCATAATTTTCAATACCTATGTTTTTGTTGCATTAGAATTATACCTCCCCACCATGCATGCAGTAGGTGATATTTTGAAGTTATGTTCTTGAGTAGTATCATGTGGTAGGATGAACCAATTCCCCTTGTTACCATGACCCGGGACGAAGTAGTTTATTTTGCTATGCTCGTAGACGGGATTGGTTGAGAGAATTCATAAGGGAGATGTGAGAGTAAATGATGATGACAACCCCATGAAACTTCAAGCTCAAGATGGACTTCGGAATTCACTCTTTGGGTGGAGGGCGGTTGGCGGGCACCTGGAGAACCCAGTGGTTGGCGGGATGCATGGAGAAGTGCCATGACATCTTGCGGAAAGCTTCACCCAGCCACGAAGAGATGGATGGATGCCCCATTGACGGAAGCTTACTGTGCAGCCGCAAGCCATTATGGGCTCTGGCTGGGTCAACCCTAGTTGTGGCCTTCATTGGGCGGTACTACGAGATGTAGAAGAGCGGTAGGATTGGATGGGTACGGCGGTGGCGGAAGAACTCTTGGAAGACCTGTTTCATTCATCCGTCTTCAAACACCATGAAGTGCGAAGACTTAAAAGGAGGAATGATTCTTGCGGGTAAAGTCATAAACCTCTGCGAGTTAAAGATCTAATCGATTAGCCGTGTCCCGATTCACGGACAATTTGAGCCTCTGGAACTTGGAAGTATTTGGAAATCTCAACACTAAAACTAATAAATTAATTTGAGGGGGTTATGACTTAATAATTTGGGAATGAGACATTGGTTGGCGGAACCATCTCAATAACTACCAACAATTTTGTAGTATTTGTAAGCAAGTCCACTGTAGTAGGGAAAAACTGGCTTTTCGCAAAATGATGAAACTTAGAGCCCCACAGCCAAATTGCATATAGTGATAGTAATTGTTATTGTTATTCTCTTTATGACTTGCCAGCATATTCAAAATGCTGACCTACACGGCTGCAACGTCTTATGTTGCGGAGGAGTATTCCGATCAGGATTGAGGCTACGCTCCGCTCTTGGCGATTGCCCTATGGAGTCGGATGGACTCGCTATTTCGTCTATGCTTCCGCTGCTTATATTAGTTTATTTCTCATGAGTTGGCCTTCGGCCGAATTTATTCTCTTGTAATAAAAACTCTATATGAGAATCGTGTAATAAATTCAGGTGTGATTGAACTTTGATTATTTCATCGATGTCTTGTGAGTACCGGCATGATCTTGGGATGGTACAGATACGAAACTTGACCGATTTTGGGTCAGTCGCTTCTGAAGATGGTATCGAGCACACGCTGACCGTAGGACGTAACCCCTAGGATCGGAAAGCCATAGGAAGAGACTATTTACTTTATATCCTTATCATTCCGTAATTTCTCCCTGATCATTTCTGACTTCTCTCTGATTTTCAACATTCTAGATGGCCGTCGAGTTCACCCCAGTTTTGCTACCGGAGTTTTGCCAGCCCGATGAGGCGATGCCCTTCAGCAGAAGCTGGTCCAGATGGTGAAGAAGCTGAAGATTGCTCGCCCTCGATCACCGGAAGCCTACCAATGCGCTTCCGACGGATACCCTTCTGAGGATCGAGGTGCACATTCGAGGAGAACCTTCGGAGGGCATCTGAGCCTATTGACTTTGAGTTCACCGACTTCAATTGGATCCTCGGAAGGACATGGCGATTTATCGTGCACTTGGACATCTCGAGAAGAGTACAGGGCCGAGCTCGATCCATCGACCTCGCCATGGTTTCTCGCAGCAAGGAATGGAGATATCATCCGTGCCGTGAGGGCGACTCCATTCTCTCGTATGTCCAAGACTTGGAGTGTCTCCTCGAGAAGCGGAGATCCGGACTCGCCGTAACTTCGAAGGTACACAGGAGGCTGTTGTTCCGTGAACTGGGCTGGAGGAGAAGGCACACGCAGACTTCCTTGGCCATGAGGAAGAAATCGCGGACTTCATGGAAGAGTCGACGACCGAAGATGAAGCTTGCGGCAATTGAGGAAAAGATGGACTTGGGAGAGGACCTTTTCCGAGTGGAGATGATGGACCTCTTGTGAGCAATGACCAGGATTATGAAGGGAGTTCCTTTGGAGAAAGCCGCAAGAGGAGGCGCCGCAATGAGAGGGCGCCACACGGAGGACATCGCACGGAGGGCGCAAGGATTATTGATGAAGACATTTAGTCGACCACCATGTTATTTTACTTTTTCGTCGATCAGTTAGGTCGTTATTTTTTATTAGTCGTGAGCATTTTGTAATCGAGATTGAACCATGTTTGAGTGGATTGAATAAATGATTGGTGTGTTTATGATTGTGCATTCGTATGGGTAGTGTTATTTCTCATTAGACCATTGTTCTATTCTAATTTTCTCATCCACTCCAAAACACCAGATGCCTCCGAGACGTGACCCCGGTCTCAACTTCCCGCCACAGCTCACCCAACTGCTCCAGCAGCAGAATGCCATCATGCAGATGCTCATCCAGAACCAGAACAACAACAACAACAACAACAATCCACCGCCACCACCACCCCCTGTTGACAACTTGACTCGATTCCTGAGGCTGAATCTGCCGATGTTCTCTAGCAGCACTGAGCCGATTGTGGCCGACGATTGGCTCCGCAAGGTCGGAAGAGAGTTAATCACTGTTGGATGCACTGATGCATAGAAGGTGCGCTTTGCCGCACATCAACTTGATGGACCTGCAGCTCCTTGGTGGGAGAACTACACGCCACTTATCCCATCGCCACCATCACATGGGATCAGTTCCAGCAGGCCTTCCGCACGCTCATGTTTCAGCTGGAGCCATGAGTGCGAAGAAGCGTGAGTTCCGCAACTTACGCCGAGGAACCGTCTTGTGGCACGATCGTGGATGAGTTCAGCAAGTTAGCCCGCTATGCCCCGGATGATGTGGCCACAGATGCATAAGCAGGAGAAGTTTCTCGAGGACTCAATGACGAGCTGGGAATGCAGCTTATGGTGGCTACTTTCACCAACTACCAGCAGCTGGTAGACAAGGCCATCATACTTGAAGGCAAGCAGCAGCAGATTGAAAGCATAGCGGAAGTACAGCCAGGAAAGCACAACTCAGAGGTCGTGAAGCCCGTTATGCCCCATACTCAGGAGGACATACCCATCACAACCATGGAGGACATAACCATGGAGGCAATGGGAACAACCGCAACCAGGACAACAGGTCAGGCAATGGCAATGGCAATGGTAACGGTAATGGGAACCAGCATCATCCTGCCCCGGCTCCGAAGGATCTGAGTCACATCACCAGTTTCAAGTGCCAGAAAATAGGGCACTATGCCACCGACTGCCCAGAGGCCAAGCAGAGGAATGGAAACGGCAATGGAAGCTCAGCGAAGAAGCCCAACCCTTTCCCTCGTGCTCAGGTGAACCACATTGACGTGGAGGACGTGTATGATCAGCCAAACACTGTGGTTGGTAAGTTTTTATTGAATTCACGTTCAGTTTTGGTACTCTTTGATTCTGGTGCAACGCATTCATTCATATCAAGGGTAGTTGTGGAAAAGTACGGGTTGCCCACTAAAACCCTTAGAAACCCCCTTCGCGTCAGTTCCGCATGAGGAGAAATGATGGCAGGCTTAGGCTGTCATGCAACCCTCAATATCGGGAACCATAAATTTCCCGCAGACCTCATAGTGTTGGAAACCCAGACCTTGGATGTAATCCTAGGCATGGATTGGTTGACGAAGTTTGAAGGGAACATAGATTGTGCCCGCAAGTCGATTCTTCTCACCACCCCGGAGCAGAAGAGGATCAAGTATGTATCCAGACGTAGCCAGATGAAGAATCAGGTAAATTCCCTCACGGGAGTTGTTCAGGAGGAAGTGCCAGTAGTGCAAGATTTTCCGATGTGTTTAGGAGGAATTACGAGAATGCCACGGAGAGGGACATTGAATTTCTGATTGAGTTATTGCCCGGCACAGCCCCAATATCCAAGAGACTTTATCGGATGCCACCGAACGAATTGAAAGAGATCAAGAATCAAATTAATGAGTTATTGGAGAAAGGATATATTCGGCCAAGCTCATCACCTTGGGGAGCGCCAGTTCTTTTGGTAGAGAAGAAGGATGGAACCTTGAGAATGGTTGTGGATTATCGTTCGTTGAATGAAGTAACCATCAAGAACAAGTACCCTCTACCTATGATTAATGATCTATTTGATCAGCTAGTTGGAGCCAAGGTATTCTCCAAGATCGATCTTCGATCAGGGTATCATCAGTTGAAGATCCGTGAAAAGGATATACCCAAAACAGCATTCACCACCAGGTATGGTTTATATGAGTATACCGTCATGTCATTTGGATTGACTAATGCTCCTGCATACTTCATGAATTTGATGAACAAGGTGTTTATGGAATATCTGGACAAGTTTGTCGTGGTGTTCATCGATGATATACTGATCTTCTCCAAGAGCGAGGAAGAGCATAAGGAACATTTGCGTCTAGTTACGGAGAAACTTGAGAACATCAGTTGTATGCCAAGTTCAGCAAATGTGAATTTTGGCTGAAGGAAGTTGGATTTCTTGGACATGTTATTTCAGGAGAAGGAATAGCAGTTGACCCGCCAAGGTTGAATCGATCACCGATTGGCGAGTCACCCACCTCGATCAAGGAGATCCGCAGTTTTCTCGGACTCGCAGGATATTACGGAGGTTTGTTGAAATTTCTCGAAGATTGCCAAGCCTATGACTGAGCTGTTGAAGAAGGAAGCCAAGTACATTTGGACCGAGGATTGTGAAGCCGGTTTCGAGGAATTGAAGAAGCGTTTGGTTACAGCCCGATGCTGATTTTGCGGACATACACAAGGACTACGGTATATTGTGGCGCTTCTCGTCGGGGACTCGAGAGGAGTACTCATGCAGGAAGGAAAAGTTGTAGCTTATACCTCCGGACAGCTCGACCTCACGAGATGAATTATGCCACACATGATTTGGAGTTAGCAGCCGTAGTGCATGCACTCAAGACACAGGAGACATTTCCTCGCGGAAACCATTGCGATGTTTACACAGATCACAAGAGCTTGAAGTATATTTTCACGCAGAAGAGTTGAACCTCGGCGAGAGGAGATGGCTAGAGTTAATCAAGGACTATGACATGAGATTGCATTACCACCTGGTAAGGCTAATGTTGTAGCCGATGCTTTGAGCCGTAAGAGTTATGTGAATACTCTTATAGCGGGAGGATTACCCAGGAGTTAGTCGATGACCTCGAGATCTCCATTGGAGATAGTTCGAGAGGATATATTGCAACTCTGGAAGTTCAGTCCACTTTGGCGAAAGAATTCGTGAAGCTCGGAAGTCGGACAAGGAAATTGATGAGATAAAGCGAAGATGAATGAAGGAAAAGCTAAAGGATTCCGTAAGGATGAATACGGAGCTATATGGTTCGAGGATCGTATTTATGTGCCCAATAATCCCGAACTCAGGAAGCTAATTCTTGAGAGGCTCATGATTCACCGTACTCGATTCACCCGGTAACACCAAGATGTACCTGGATTTGAAGGAAAGTTTACGGTGGGCGGTATGAAGAAGGATATTGCGAGTACGTAGCAGTATCGATGTTTGTCAGCGAGTAAAGGCAGAACATCGAAGCCAGCAGGGTTACTTGAACCTTTGCGATTCCGATTGGAAATGGGAAAAACTTGGAATGGATTTTATCATAGGATTACCGGGACCCGTTCAGGTTATGATTCCATCTGGGTAGTGGTTGATCGTTTAACCAAGGTAGCTCACTTCATTCCGTGAAGACTACCTATACCAGTGCTAAGTTGGCCAAGATATACATGACTAGGATCGTATGTCTGCATGGAGTTCGAGGAGTATCGTGTCGATAGAGGAACACAGTTTACCTCAAAGTTTTGGAATCGGTTGCATGAAACTTTGGAGTGCGAGGCTGGAATTGATACAGCTTTTCATCCATGAGCAGATGGACGAGACCGAGAGAGTCAACCAGATTACGGAGGACATGTTGAGAGCTTGTGTGCTAGACTATGGGTCTAGCTGGGATGATAATTTGCCATCGCAGAGTTTTCATACAACAACGATTATCGATCCGATCGAAGATGGCCCCTTTCGAAGCTCTATACGGAAGGAGGTGCAGAACACCATTGCTGTGGGATGGTGTTGGAGATCGATCACTTTTCGGTTCCGATCTTATCAGAGATTCCGAAGAGAAAGTCAAGCTGATTCGGGATAGACTCAAGATAGCACAGTCGAGACAGAAGAGTTATGCTGACAGTAAACGCAAGGAAGTAACTTACGAAGCGGGAGACCGAGCATGAGTCGATTGCATTGTGGCAATTGTCATCGTAGTGTATTTTCTGTCGCTATTTACAGAACAACTACAGAGAGGACATTGTTGCTATTCTAAAGGTAAATGATGCACTTGACATTGTAATATGATTTGTACACCTGTTTCGAGAAAAATAGCAATTGAACATACACAGGGTCAAGTGTAGTTGTTAATTTTTTTCAAGTAGTACAAATGAGGGCTTTTCTATGTTTATTCCTGATTACATCACGCTGTAACTCAATTCCTTGAAGCCATGATGTGTTCTCTGGTTCATTGAATGCACAATTTGGAATCTGATAAAATTTTACTTGTATGACGTAATTTATGTCAAATTTCCTATGCAAATAATTTAGGAACCACATTGCCCGTGTATGTTAAGTTCTTCTGTCAATTTTTCTCACTTCGACAGCAAGACGGACGTGATGCAAAGTTGCCATGGACTGCTGACATAACTCATGTATTACTTCATGATGGTACAGTTCCTTTTTGTCGTCTTTTCTGCAATAAGCTCACTCTTTGAGATGTTAGCCCGTAGGGAAATAGATTGAGATCCTCTGGTTTTGCCTGGAGATGTTATGTTATCCATGGTGATTCAGTTTCCAGTCCGTGTAGATTAGTGTGATTATGAGCCATCGGTGACCTTCTGTGCATGTTTAATTAACATAAAAAACTTATGGAGCACTATACACTTCAACGTATGTATAAATAATTTGACCTTATAAAACAAACCGTTCATCGGCTAGCTGAATCAGATGATGATCTATGACAATCGACCTAGCAAAAATAAAAAGTAATTTCACTGTTTTTTCAATTGCACTCCACTAAACTTTGGTGTAAGTTCTTTTGTCTTAGGGTATTTACATTTTAAATGACAACCCTAAAAAAGTTTCTCATTTATTTAATTCTTATATTTACAAATAATTCCAAAGATCAACTTTACACAATTGAACCGGTACTTAATTCAGAAACAAGGAGTTGACATGGAACAATAAATTTGTAAACATTTTTTCTATTCTATCGATTATTTTGATTTGAAATATTTGTTATTTCAACATAAACATGTTTTGAAAATTTATTGGTGTGAGCCTGTCAACGGACACAACTACGTGACTTGAAATATCTAAAAGGGCAAGGGAGAGCATGTAGATAAGAACACAATGCATAGCTTTTGGTCATATTTTCCTCATGTTGATTAAGCCGCTTGAAGCAATAACTCATGTTCTTGCATTTCCTCTATACTAATGAAGCAGATAATGAAGGCTAGGCTTCTTTTATATCAGCAAGACCTGCTCTTTTTTCTTACTGAAAGCGGCCTACAACACTCAATGTACACGCTTGAGTGTACTTGCATATTGTAATGACACATCACACTCACTCACTAATGTGCATTAGGACCGTGACATAGTTGGTTCATTTTAATCCATAATGCACAAGGTAACATGTGCACTACCATAGTTTTTTTCCTATTGGAGTAAATTAAACTTTGATGAATTTTTACATTGCAATACAATTGGCATTGAATGGAGAACATAATTTGTACCAGGTACTGAACTGATGAAATATGATTTGGTTAATTCTACTTTCTGTTGATTTTAAAATTGCTCTGAACTGTTGGTGCTTAAAGACATGAAGCAAGGTCCAGAGATGTCGTGTATGTTTCAACTGCTATATTTAACATGTATACTTAATATAGTTTTAGCACAAATTTACGTTAATGTTTACTCAGTTGGCCTTCATGCTATGTTTTTTAGTGAGTTGAAAAGGGGCTTGCTAGGCGGCATGCTGGAGTATATGATGATCAAGCTTATGACCTTGGGATTGATCATGTTCATCATGAATAGCTGGACAATCTGACCACAATCGGCGATGGTGGCGAAGAGGAGAAGTGGCAATAGGAAACTGAGGATCTGTGCTGCTAGGAGGCTTGTATTTCTCCCGTTGCAATGCACGAGCACATTTACTAGTATAAAGTAAAAAGTAAAAAATAAAATTTCCAAACAAAAAAGCATTGGCCAAATAGTAAGGTCTAAGAAGAACCCATCATCGTTGCGTCGTCATGAGTGTGGGTGGGAGTCGTCAGTCATCCGAACCTTCAAGACAAAAAAAACTCCCAAGAAAGGCTGGATGCTACACTGTTATGGTTTCTGTTTTTTTCATGTTATTTACTACGTGCTAGTAGAGAGCTATGACCAATAGTGTTATAGCAGTTGTAGCTAGTATTATTGTTATTGCTACTGTTACAACTTCTACAAAACAATTGCTAGTACCGTTACTGTTACTATTGATGTTACTATCATTACCACTATTATCAAACTATTATACTAGTGTGCTAATGATCACTTTGCTGTAAATATTTAATCTCCAGGTGTGGTTGAATGGACAACTCAACTGCTAATACTTACAAATATTATTTGGCTCCCCTTGTGTCGAATCAATAAATTTGGGTTGAATACTCAACCCTCAAAAACTGTTGCGTTCCCCTATACTTGTGGGTTATCACGGGCCTAGACGTAAACTCACCAACTATTAGTTTCGTGCCTATAATAGGCCGAGTAAACCTGTTGCGTAAGTTGGGCCAAAAAATAAAATGGGCTTTTAGCAGTCTGAAAACTAGACTGGGCCTGAACTGTGATGTCGGCCCATGATTGGCCCAACCACAAGACAGGCTGTTAACAGGCCAAAATATTTGTCAGGCCATAGTTGGCCCAAAATGATGGGTTGTAAGCAGGCCAAATGTAAAGCGGGCCATAATTAGGCCCAGTTATATCATGGGCCTTTACCGGGCCAATAGTCAGGTTGGGCTAAAATGTATCAATGAAGACTACGGGCCGTTAAGAGGCCAAAATTCACTTCAGAACAGAAGTAGGCCCACATGCAGCATGAGCCGTTAAATGGCCAAAAGTGAAACCGGGCCGACAACAACCCATATGTACCAAGGGCCACTAAAAGACCAAAAGTAATATCGGGTCATACTATTACATGGGCCTTTAAGAGGCCGCAGTTCAAACCGAGCCCCCAATGGGCCAAAAGAAAAGTGCCTGTTAACAGGCCAGATCTTATATGGGCCGTAATTTGGCCCAAAATATGTTAGGCAATTAACGGGTCAGCTCTGATATGGGTCACATTTGGCCCAAAACATGGCAGACTGTTAACAGGCCGGATCTGGTATGGGTCATCATTTGGACCAAAACATGGAAGACATCTAAGGGGTAGGATCTGATGTGGGCTGTAATTTGGCCCAAATTGTGGCAGGCTATTAACGGGCTGGCCCACTAGTCTGACAAAATCTTGTGGGCCTTTGGCTGGACTGGCCCATTTATCTTAAATGGGAAACTATTGTGTCGTGCCACGTGTCAACGTATCATAGGCGCATCTCGCCCATTGGAGGAATGACATCTGTCGCAACACCGAGCTTACACGTGGATCCTCTGGCGAATGGGAATTTTACACGTGGAAAATCGCCATTGGTCCGGGCTTTTAACAGGTTATCGGATCCAAACCCGAACCCGAAAGCTTAAAGGCGACCTGTTATGGTGGATGCCAAATGTTGGTTACCCTTGACAAAACACTTCCATGACGCGCCATTTATCGTCATGGAAGTGGACACTTCCGTGATGATAATTTCAGTATTGTCATGGAACACTTCTATGCCAGCACATGTATGACTATCTTGATTCTGTCATAAAATCTTCATGGATGTACATGCATGACAGAAAATGTGACCTACTGTGACAAACATGTATCATCACGGAAGTGCTTTTTTGTAGTGTGTGTGTGTGTGTGTGTGTGTGTGTGTGCAGGTACCATTTATCTTGTTTGTGTGGCGTCTCCTATTGGTTTGATAAACCTTGGTTCTTAACTAAGGGAAATACTTTTGCTACTACACTACATCACCCTCCCTCTTTAGGGAAAGCCCAACATTATCACAAGTAGCACTGACCAGCCTTAACGCAACGCGTCATAGTTGGGATTGTCCAGAGACTGGTTTAGGGCATCCTTATCGTTGGGGCCGAGGATTCTTTCCACATCGTCATTGGGGTTGTAGTCCTCCCCGTCATCGTTGTTGCCTCCTTCCCGTTGGCATTGCTTTTGTCGCCACCACCATTGTTGGTCTTTCCGTCCCCACTGTAGTGAGGGCCTCTGTCCCCGTGACCGGGCTATCTCCTCCTCTGCTATTGGGGGTGTCTACCATGTAGATGTCATATGTGGAGGTTGCGGTCCGTCGTCCTGTGCATGCAACAGTCGGTGGTGCATTGTCCAAAGACTCGCTCACACCGTCATCCATCTCGGTTTTCTCCTCAGAGGCACTTTGTGAGAATGTTGGTTAAATCTTCAACGTTGGTGACTAGGTGGATGGTGGGTGGGTCACAAATTTTGACCTTCCTAGGTGTTTCCTAGATCTCATCATAAACCGAGGCTTGATCATCCAAGATCACGAGTTTCTGAATCTGATCTAACATCTCGTTCGGAAGTATTTTCTCGTTTTCAGCCATGGCTCGGTCAAGAGTTAGGACCAATGGGAATTTTCCTAAGACCTGATCTGGCATGGGCTTAGTTTCTCATCTTTCAACCAGACCGACCGTATTGTCGTCTGGAGTGGTGCTCGGATATGGGCTCAAGGCCGGATCTAGGCCCAAGGTCAGATCCGAGACATCAACTTCACCATCATCCTGAGCCACGATTGACCCCATGGTCTAAATGGGTGCCTTGTCATGATCTTCGACCTGTTCTAACACCCAAGTCAAAAAGGTAAGTTCGCCGCGGGAGTCCATGGCATATTTTAGGTTCCCGGATCCGATGATCCGTCCAGGGGTGTAGTTCTGGTCTGTTCGAGGCAGCCATCTGAATCAGTGAAGAGGGTCACACTTCTGAAGACAAAGAGTTGTCCCTATAGGAAAATCATGTCAATCTGACCCGGTCGTTGGTCTGGAGTGCCATCGAACCACTGCGACCACCCAGAGGGAACTGTATGGGCCACCAATGTTGGAGTCAAAGCCAGCAGATCTTGGGTAGGAGGGGGGCGAACAAGCACCCGGTGCCATGGCAACAGAGACACAAGATTTTACCCTGGTTTGGGCTCTCTCAAAGAGATAATACCCTACGCCCCGTTTGATTGTATTGATTCCGACAGAGTACATATTACATGTTGATCTACCGCGGGATTTGTGTGCGTATGAGTCATCGCCTATGAACCCTACCCCCGATTTATGTTGGTAGTCGGGGTGTCTAGGGTTTGCACATAGTGAAGGAAATATGCCCTAGAGGCAATAATAAAGTTGTTATTTATATTTCCTTATACCATGATAAATGTTTATTATTCATGCTAGAATTGTATTAACCGGAAACTTAGTACATGTGTGAATACATAGACAAAACAGAGTGTCCCTAGTATGCCTCTACTTGACTAGCTTGTTAATCAAAGATGGTTAAGTTTCCTGACCATAGACATGTGTTGTCATTTGATGAACGGGATCACATCATTAGAGAATGATGTGATGAACAAGACCCATTCGTTAGCTTAGCATTATGATCGTTTAGTTTTACTGCTATTGCTTCCTTCATGAGTTATACATATTCCTATGACTATGAGATTATGCAACTCCCGAATACCAGAGGAACACCTTGTGTGCTATCAAATGTCACAACGTAACTGGGTGATTATAAAGATGCTCTACAGGTGTCACTGAAGGTGTTTGTTGTGTTGGCATAGATCAAGATTAGGATTTGTCACTCGGTATATCAGAGAGGTATCTCTGGGATCTCTCGGTAATGCACATCACTATAAGCCTTGCAAGCAATGTGACTAATGAGTTAGTTGTGGGATGATGCATTGTGGAACGACTAAAGAGACTTGCCGGTAACGAGATTGAACTAGGTATGATGATACCGACGATCAAATCTCGGGCAAGTAACATACCGATGACAAAGGGAATGACGTATGTTGTTATGCCATTTGACCGATAAAGATCTTCGTAGAATATGTAGGAACCAATATGAGCATCCAGGTTCCGCTATTGGTTATTGACCGAAGATGTGTCTCGGTCATGTGTACATAGTTCTCGAACCCGTAGGGTCCACACGCTTAACGTTCGATGACGATTTGTATTATGAGTTGTGTGTTTTGGTGACTGAAGTTTGTTCGGAGTCCTGGATGAGATCACAGACATGACGAGGAGTCTCGAAATGGTCGAGACGTAAAGATTGATATATTGGAAAGTTATATACGGACAACAGAATGGTTCCGAATAGGTCTGGTGATTTTTCGGAGTACCGGAACCCCCCAGGAAAGTTAATGGGCCTCATGGGCCACAGTGGAGAAGAGGAGGCAGGCCACGAGAGTTGGCGCGTGCATCCCCCTTGCCCAATCCGAATTGGACAAGGGGAGGGGGCGCCCCCCCCTTTCCTTCTCCTTCTCCCCCTTTTCCCCTTTCCCCTCTCTGTTGGAAGGAAGGGGAGCGGAATCCTACTAGGTTTGGAGTCCTAGTAGGACTCCCCCCTTGGCGCGCCTCCTCCCTGGCCGGCCACCTCCTCCCCTCTCCTTTATATACATGGGCAGGGGGGCACCCCAAAGGCACAATAGTTGTTTCTTAGCCGTGTGCGGTGCCCCCCTCCACAGTTTACTCCTCCTATCATAGCGTCGTAGTTCTTAGGCGAAGCCCTGAGCAGATCACATCACCATCACCGTCATCACTCCGTCGTGCTGAGGGAACTCTCCCTCGACCCTCTACTAGGTCAAGAGTTCGAGGGACGTCATCAAGCTGAACGTGTGCTGAACACGGAGGTGCTGTACGTTTGATACTTGGATCGGTTGGATCTTGAAGACATTTGACTACATCATCCGCGTTAACATAACGCTTCCGCTTTCGGTCTACGAGGGTACGTGGACACACTCTTCCCATCTCGTTGCTATGCATCTCCTAGATAGATCTTGCATGATCGTAGGAAATTTTCTGAGTTTCTACGTTCCCCAACAGTGGTATCAGAGCCAGGTCTATGCATAGATGATATGCACAAGTAGAACACAATGAGTTGTGGGCGATAATAGTCATACTACTTACCACCAATGTCTTACTTTGATTCAGCGGTATTGTTAGATGAAGCGGCCCGGACCGACATTACATGACCGCGTTCATGAGACTGGTTCTACCGACGTGCTCTGCACACAGGTGGCTGGCGGGTGTCTGTTTCTCCAACTTTAGTTGAATCAGTTTGACTACGGCCGGTCCTTGTTGAAGGTTAAAACATCACACTTGACGAAAAATCATTGTGGTTTTGATGCGTAGGTAAGAACGGTTGTTGCTAGAAGCCCGTAGCAGCCACATAAAACTTGCAACAACAAAGTAGAGGACGTCTAACTTATTTTTGCAGGGCATGTTGTGATATGATATGGTCAAGACGTGATGACATATAAATTGTTGTATGAGATGATCATGTTTTGTAAAAGTTATCGGCAACTGGCAGGAGCCCTATTGTTGTCACTTTTATTGTATGAACTGCAATTGCCATGTAATTGCTTTACTTTACACTAAGCGGTAGCGATAGTCATGGAAGCAATAGTTGGCGAGATGACAATGACGCTACGATGGAGATCAAGGTGTTAAGCCGGTGACGATGGAGATCGTGACGGTGCTTTGGAGATGGAGATCAAAGGCACAAGATGACGATGGCCATATCATGTCACATATTTTGATTGCACGTGATGTTTATCCTTTATGCATCTTATTTTGCTTAGTACGGCGGTAGCATTATAAGATGACCCCTCACTAAATTTCAAGGTATAGGTGTTCTCCCTGAGTATGCACTGTTATAAACTCATGCAATATGATATAAACCCCATCTTTTTATCCTCGATGGCAACAATACAATACGTGTCGTTTCCCCTACTGTCACTGGAATCGAGCACCGCAAGATTGAACCCAAAGCTAAGCACTTCCCCCATTGCAAGAAAGATCAATCTAGTAGGCCAAACCAAACTGATAATTCAAAGAGACTTGCAAAGATAACCAATCATACATAAAAGAATTCAGAGGAGATTCAAATATTTTTCATAGATAATCTTGATCATAAACCCACAATTCATCGGATCTCGACAAACTAGAAGAGTTACATCGAATAGATCTCCAAGAGAATCGAGGAGAACTTTGTATTGAGATCCAAAGAGAGAGAAGAAGCCATCTAGCTAATAACTATGGACCCAAAGGTCTATGGTAAACTACTCACACATCATCAGAGAGGCTATGGTGTTGATGTAGAAGCCCTCCGTGATCAATGCCCCCTCTGACGGAGCGTCGGAAAAGGCCCCAAGATGGGATCTCACGGGTACAGAAGGTTGCGGCGGTGGAAATAGGTTTTTGGCTCCGTGTCTGATGGTTTGGGGGTACGTAGGTATATATAGGAGGAAGAAGTAAGTCGGTGTAGCTACGAGGGGCCCATGAGGGTGGAGGGCGCGCCCCAGGGGGGTAGGCGCGCCCCCTGCCTCGTGGCCTCCTCTTTTGTTTCTTGACGTCCACTCCAAGTCCTCTGGATCACATTTGTTACGAAAATCACGTTCCCGAAGGTTTTATTCCGTTTGGACTCCGTTTGATATTCCTTTCCTTCGAAACACTGAAATAGGCAAAAAAACTGCAATTCGGGCTGGGCCTCCGGTTAATAGGTTAGTCCCAAAAATAATATAAAAGTGTATAAATAAGCCCATTAAACATCCAAAACAGAATATATAATAGCATGGAACAATCAAAAATTATAGATACGTTGGAGACGTATCAAGCATCCCCAAGCTTAATTCCTGCTCGTCCTCGAGTAGGTAAATGATAAACATCAACTAGGCGTACCAATGGGCCATGGAGATGCCCATCAATACATATCAGTGTGAGTGAGTAGGGATTGCCATGCAACGGATGCACTAGAGCTATAAGTGTATGAAAGCTCAATAATGAAAACTAAGTGGGTGTGCATCCAACTTGCATGCTCACGAAGACCTAGGGCAATTTGAGGAAGCCCATCATTGGAATATACAAGCCAAGTTCTATAATGAAAAATTCCCACAAGTATATGAAAGTGAAAAAACAAAAGACTCTCTATCGTAAAGATCATGGTGCTACTTTGGAGCACAAGTGTGGAAAAAGGATAGTAGCATTGTCCCTTCTCTCTTTTCTCTCTTTTTTTTGTTTGGGCCTTTTCTATTTTTATGGCCTCTTTTTTTAGTCCGGAGTCTCATCCCGACTTGTGGGGGAATCATAGTCTCCATCATCCTTTCCTCACTTGGGACAATGCTCTAATAATGATGATCATCACACTTTTATTTACTTACAACTCAAAACTTAGAACAAAATATGACTCTATATGAATGCCTCCGGCGGTGTATCGGGATATGAAATGAATCAAGAGTGACATGTATGAAGATAATAAATGGTGGCTTTGCCACAAATACGATGTCAACTACATGATCGTGCAAAGCAATATGACAATGATGGAGCGTGTCATAGTAAACGGAACGGTGGTAAGTTGCATGGTAATATATCTCGGAATGGCTACGAAAATGCCATGATAGGTAGGTATGGTGGCTTTTTTGAGGAAGGCATATGGTGGGTGCATGATACCGGAGAAAAGTGCACGGTATTAGAGAGGATAGCAATGGTGGAAAGATAAGAGTGCATATAATCCATGGACTCAACATTAGTCATAAAGAACTCATATACTTGTTGCAAAAATCTATTAGTTATCAAAACAAAGTATTAGGCGCATGTTCCTAGGGGTATAGATTGGTAGGAAAAGACCATCGCTCGTCCCCGGCCGCCACTCATAAGGAAGACAATCAATAAATAAATCATGCTCCGACTTCATCACATAACGGTTCACCATACGTGAATGCTACGGGAATCACAAACTTTAACACAAGTATTTCTCAAATTCATAACCAATCAACTAGCATGCCTCTAATATCACCATATTCATATCTCAAAACAATTATCAAGCATCAAACTTCTCTTAGTATTCAACGCACTTATACGAAGGTTTTTACTAATCTTGGATGCCTCTCATATTAGGACTAATTTCACAATTAAAGAAAATTACCATGCTGTTTTGTAGGACTCTAAAAATAATATAAGTGAAGCATGAGAGAACAATAGTTTCTATAAAACAAACCACCGCCGTGCTCTAAAAGATATAAGTGAAGCACTAGAGCAAAAACTATATAGCTCAAAAGATATAAGTCAAACACATAGAGTATTCTAATAAATTCCGAATCATGTGTGTCTCTATCAAAAGTTTATTCAGAGAGGATAATTGTGGTAAACTAAAAGAAAAGACTCAAATTATATAAGACGCTCCAAGCAAAACACTTAGCATGTGGTGAATAAAAATATAGCTCCAAGTAAAGTTACCGATGGACGAAGACGAAAGAGGGGATGCCTTCCGGGGCATCCCCAAGCTTTGGCTTTTTGGTGTCCTTGGATTTACCTTGGGTGCCTTGGGCATCCCCAAGCTTAGTCTCTTTCCACTCCTTGTTCCATAATCCATCAAATCTTCACCCAAAACTTGAAAACTTCACAACACAAAACTTAACAGAAAATATCGTGAGTTCCGTTAGCGAAAGAAAACAAAACACCACTTCAAGGTACTGTATTGAACTCATTCTTTATTTATATTGGTGTTAAAATTACTCTAATCCAACTTATCTATGGTTTATAAACTATTTTACTAGCCATAGATTCATCAAAATAAGCAAACAACACACGAAAAACAGAATCTGTAAAAACAGAATAGTCTGTAGTAATCTGTAACTAACGCAAACTTCTGGAACTCAAAAATTCTACCAAAATAGGAAGACCTAAATAATTTGTTTATTGATCTGTTTCAATGGGAATCAGTATTTTATTACGTTCTGCTGATTTTTAACAATGTTTTTCGTGAACAGAAAGTTTCTGAAATTTTCAGCAAGATCAAATAACTATTATCCAAGAAGATCCTATAGGTTTAACTTAGCACAAACACTAATTAAAACATAAAAAAAAATAACCAGAGGCTAGATCAAAGATTTATTACTAAACAGGAGCAAAAAGTAAAAAAACTAAAATAAAATTGGGTTGCCTCCCAACAAGCGCTATCGTTTAACGCCCCTAGCTAGGCATTTATAATTTCGATGATGCTCACATGAAAGACAAGAATTGAAGCACAAAGAGAGCATCATATAGCATGTGAAAAACACATCTAAGTCTAACATACTTCCTATGCATATGCATCTCATAGGCAAACAAATTATCAAGACAAGCAAATACTAGCATATGCAAGGAAGAAGTGAAAAACAATATCAATCTCAACATAACGAGAGGTAATTTAGTAACATGAAAATTTCTCCAACCATATTTTCCTCTATCATAATAATTACATGTGGGATCATATTCAAATTCAACAAAATAGCTATCACATAAAATATTTTCAACACGATCCACATGCATGCAAAGTTGACACTCTTCCAAAATAGTGGGATTAACATTAACTAAAGTCATAACCTCTCCAAACCCACTTTTATCAAAAATTTCATAAGATTTATCAAAATCCAAATATGTGGGATCTAAAGTTGACACTCTTCAAAACACAATTTCAATACTATTGCAAACATTATTATCAATCTCGTATTCATCATGGGGCTTAAGTAAATTTTCAAGAACATAAGAAGAATCACCCCAATCATGATCATTGCAGCAAGTAGTAGACATAGCAAAACTAGCATCCCCAAGCTTAGGGTTTTGCATATTATTAGCACGATTGACATCAAGAGAATTTATAGCAAAATCATTGCAATCATGCTTTTCATCGAAGGAACTATCAAGTATGGGTGCAATAGCAACGATCTCATGTTTAACATATGGGACTATAGAAATTTCATCTTTATAAATATTGGCATCATGGCCACAAGAATAGCAAGCATCATGTTCATCAAGGGATATTTCAATCAAATCATCATAATCATAATTATGTATAGATTCATGCATATCATTATTTTCTTCCTCCATAGACTCCTGCAAAATATCAGCCTCTTCTTGGACAGCGGAGGAGTCCTTAATATATGGTTTAACATAGGCATTGGAAGCATAATTATCATAAAAATATTTAAGTATGTCAAAATTTTCAGATTTGTAAAGAGTAGCATCATACGTTTCAATCAAAGAAGCAATTTCATAAGCACCCTTAAAAGCAACAAATTCTTCAACTTGTTGAACATCATAGTAATTATAAACACCCTTAGCATACGAACATACGATTCCATTATCACTAAAATCACATTGGTAGGGAAGGTGTTTCTTAATGTTTTAAGAGCAACAAGTAAAATCATAAATTTCACAAAGATTCCAAGCATAACACATCAATCTGTTTATTTGATCCCATAAGAGTCTCCCCTTTTCAGACAAACGATGACGCACAAAATGAGCATGATCATCTAAAGATTTCCCATCAACTAAGCTAGTTGGGGTTTCAGCACAAGCGCATAATGATCGAAGATGATCCAAGTAGAACAATTTAAGAGGATCCATATCAATAGATTTTTAGCAAGAAAAGATGCAAGCAAATAGAAGGCACATGGTAACACAAGCAAACAATAGATTTGGCTAGAAAAAAGGCAAACGAAAAACAAAGCGAATAAAACGGCAAAGGTGAAGTGGGGGAGAGGAAAACGAGAGGCAAATGGCAAATAATGTAATGCGAGGGATAAGAGTTTGTGATGGGTACTTGGTATGTCTTGACTTGTCGTGAGACTCCCGACAGCGGCGCCGAAATCCTTCTTGCTACCTCTTGAGCACTGTGTTGGTTTTCCTTGAAGAGGAAAGGGTGATGCAGGTAAAGTAGCGTAAGTATTTCCCTCAGTTTTTGAGAACCAAGGTATCAATCCAGTAGGAGACCACGCTCGAGTCCCACACACCTACACAAACAAATAAGAACCTCGCAACCAACGCGATAAAGGGGTTGTCAATCCCTTCACGGTCACTTACAAGAGTGAGATCTAATAGAGATGATAAGATAATATCTTTGGTATTTTTATGATAAATACTAAAAGTAAAGATTGCAAAGTAAACAAAGATAGAAATAGCTTGTTGACGGAAGATTAATATGGTGGAAAATAGACCCAGTGTCCATAGGTTTCACCAGTGGCTTCTCTCAAGATAGCATAAGTATTACGGTGGGTAAACGAATTATTGTCGAGCAATTAATAGAATTGAGCATAGTTACGAGAATATCTAGGTATGATCATGTATATAGGCATCACGTCCGTGACAAGTAGACCGAAACGATTATGCGTCTACTACTACTACTCCACACATCGACCACTATCCAGCATGCATCTAGAGTATTAAGTTCATAAGAACAGAGTAACGCTTTAAGCAAGATGACATGATGTAGAAGGATAAACTCATGCTATATGATATAAACCCATCTTTTTATCCTCGATGGCAACAATACAATACGTGTCGTTTCCCCTACTGTCACTGGGATCGAGCACCGTAAGATTGAACCCAAAGCTAAGCACTTCTCCCATTGGAAGAAAGATCAATCTAGTAGGCCAAACCAAACTAATAATTCTATGAGACTTGCAAAGATAACCAATCATACATAAAAGAATTCAGAGGAGATTCAAATATTGTTCATAGATAATCTTGATCATAAACCCACAATTCATCGGATCTCGACAAACACACCGCAAAAGAAGAGTTACATCGAATAGATCTCCAAGAGAATTGAGGAGAACTTTGTATTGAGATCCAAAGAGAGAGAAGCCATCTAGCTAATAACTATGGACCCGAAGGTCTGTGGTAAACTACTCACACATCATCGGAGAGGCTATGGTGTTGATGTAGAAGCCCTCCGTGATCAATGCCGCTCGTGAGCGCCTGGAAAAACCCCAAGATGGGATCTCACGAGTGCAGAAAGGTTGCGGCGGTGGAAATAGGTTTTGGCTCCGTGTATGATGGTTTGAAGTGCGTAGGTATATATAGGAGGAAGAAGTAGGTCGGTGGAGCTACGAGGGCCACGAGGTGGAGGCGCGCCTAGGGGGTAGGCGCGCCCCCTCGTGGCCTCCTCATTCGTTCTTAGCGTCCTCCAAGTCCTCTGGATCACGTTTGTTCCGAAAATCACGTTCCCGAAGGTTTTATTCCGTTTGGACTCCGTTTGATATTCCTTTCCTTTGAAACACTGAAATAGGCAAAAAAACAGCACTTCGGGCTGGGCCTCCAGTTAACAGATTAGTCCCAAAAATAATATAAAAGTGTATAAATAAGCCCATTAAACATCCAAAATAGAATATATAATAGCATGGAACAATCAAAAGTTATAGATACATTGGAGACGTATCAGATATCATGTTACCTTATACTGGCGACTTATAGTCGAAAGCTAAGCCGAGTTAATAAATGCTGGCGAATTGTGATAATAAAACCTTATAATTCTTATTCAATAAACCTCAAAAAATTGTCGAATAAAACAAACGAAAAAATGAGGCTTTTCATGGGCTGCCAGGCCGAAATCCGAGGCTTTTCATGGGCTGCCAGGCCACTGAGCCATTTTACAAACCTTACAAGATGGACCTCACATAACCAATCGTCGTTTTAACTTTGACAAGTTCAGGGTCTGCATTAGATTGACTTGTCAAACGTTCGGCGGGTCATTCCAGGAATACCTGCGTGGAGTGGTTTACTTAAAAAGGCAGGATAACCCGGGTTTTTCGGTGAATACACCTGGCTTCCAAGCCTGGCTTTTAAGCCTATCACAAGGGTTATAGCAACTCTTGTTCTTTAGAACAAAAAGAGCCCCCAAGCAATATTTCTGAGCTGTGCTCAATGGGTACCTATGTTTAAGTTGTTCTTTTGCAACAGACTCTCTTTGGTCCCTTTAACCTGGGTGGCAAGCCCCCAAGCTTTTTTTTTGTGGCCCATAAGCCGGATCAAAGGGTAATCATAACTTTGCTCTATAAAGCAGAAGCCCCCAAGTAACCAAAAACTCATTAAGGAAAACCGACAGAGGCCCCGCTTTAGCAGGGATACCGGTTTATTATATTGATCATAATATATACATTGTCAAAATTTGTACATCAGAAAAGCCTGTGGCTCAGGTGTAATAAGGCCGAAGATGAGCAATATTCCATGGCCAGTGTGTCTCCTCCTCTGACTTAGGTGAGTCTTTGTGCTCTCGAACATCGATAAGGTAGTATGACCCATTGTTCAGATTCTTTCTGACCACAAAGGGTCCTTCCCAAGGTGGGGATAACTTGTTCATATCTGTTTGATCCTGGATAAGCCGGAGCACCAGATCGCCTTCTTGAAAAGTTCTGGTTTTAACCCGGCGGCTGTGATAACGGCGCAGATCTTGCTGATAAATCGCCGAACGAGCCGCTGCGATGTCACGCTTCTCATCCAACAAGTCCAGTGCTTCCTGATGTGCTTGTTCATTGGCCGCTTCAATATAAGGCGCCACCTGAGGTGAGTCATGACGGATGTCACTAGGGAGAACTGCCTCTGCTCCGTAAACCATAAAGAAAGGTGTGTAACCCGTAGACCTGTTGGGGTGGTATTAATGCTCCATAACACGGAAGGTAACTCCTCCACCCAACAACCTGGCGTCCTATGTAAAGGAACCATAAGCCGGGGCTTGATGCCTCTCAGGATCTCTTGATTAGCTCTCTCAGCTTGACCATTAGATTGGGGGTGAGCCACTGACGATACATCAAGCCAGATATGCTCACGTTGACAAAAGTCTTTCATAGCACCTTTGGAGAGGTTAGTGCCATTGTCTGTTATAATGCTGTGTAGAAAGCCAAAACGGAATATCACCTTCTTCATGAATTGAACCACCGTTGCTGCATCACACTTACTTACTGGCTCTGCTCTACCCACTTAGTGAACTTATCAACCGCCACCAAAAGGTGGGTCTTCTTATCCTTGCACCTCTTAAAAGGTCCAACCATATCAAGCCCCCAAGTTGCAAACGGCCAAGTGATTGGAATCATCCTCAACTCCTGAGCCGGAACATGAGCTTGACGTGAAAACTTCTGACAACCCTCACATTTTCTGACCAAGTCCTCAGCATCAGCATGAGCCGTCAGCCAATAGAAACCGTGACGAAAAGCCTTGGCTACTAGAGATTTTGAACCGGCATGATGACCACAGTCTCCTTCATGAATCTCACGCAGGATCTCACGGCCCTCTTCTGGAGAAACACAATGTTGAAAGGCCCCTGTCACACTGCAGTGATGCAGTTCTCCATTAACAATTGTCATTAACTTAGACCGCTGGGTTATCTGCCTGGCTAAGGTTTCATCCTCTGGTAATTCGCCCTGGGTCATATAAGCCAGATACGGAACTGTCCAATCAGGAATTACATGAAGAGCTGCCACCAACTGAGCCTCCGGGCCAAGAATAGCCAAATCCTCCTCTGTAGGTAGCTTGACTGACGGGTTATGCACCGGTTTACGTTGAGAACCCAACCGGGTTAAAGCGTCCGCTGCTTCATTTTTGCGCCGATCGTCATGCTCGACCTGATAACCCTTGAAGTGACCAGCAATAATATCCACCTCTCGTGAATAAGCCGCCATGAGTGGATCCTTGGAATCCCAAGTACTAGAGACTTGTTGAGCCACCAAGTCTGAGTCACCAAAACACCTTACCCGGCTTAAGTTCATCTCCTTAGCCATCCAAAGACCATGGAGCAAGGCCTCATATTCAGCTGCATTGTTAGTGCAAGGGAACATTAAACGGAGAACATAACAAAATTTATCACCACGAGGGGAAGCAAGCACAACTCCAGCCCCCGAGCCCTCCAATTGCCTGGACCCATCAAAGTGAATTGTCCAATATGTGTTATCCGGCTTTTCCTCCGGTGCCTGCAACTCTGACCAGTCATTGATGAAATCCACAAGTGCTTGGGACTTGATAGCTGTACGAGGCATATACTTTAACCCGTGAGGTCCAAGCTCAATGGCCCACTTAGCAACCCGGTCAGTTGCTTCCCTGTTTTGGATTATATCTCCCGAAGGAGCAGAACTGAACACAGTGATGGGATGACCCTGAAAATATTGCTTAAGCTTCCGGCTTGCCATGAAAACTCCATACACAAGCTTCTGCCAATGTGGGTATCTCTGCTTGGACTCAATAAGCACCTCGCTGATATAATAAACCGGCCGTTGAACCGGATATTCCTTGCCTACCTTCTTTCGCTCCACCACAATAGCCACGCCGACATCCGGGCATTGGCAGCCACATATAACAGCAATGGCTCCTTATCAATAGGGGCAGCAAGAACAGGTGGCTCGGCTAACTTCTTCTTCAAGTCCTCAAACGCCGCATTAGCAGCATCACTCCAGACAAAATTATCTTTCTTTTTCATCATCTGGTACAGAGGGATAGCTTTCTCTCCCAGCCGGCTTATGAACCGGCTTAGCACCGCAATACGACCCACCAGACGCTGAACATCGTTAACACATGCCGGTTTAGCCAATGAGGTAATGGCCTTGATCTTCTTCGGTTTAGCTTCAATACCCCTGTTAGACACCAGAAAGCCCAAGAATTTGCCTGCCGGTACAGCAAAAACACACTTGGCCGGGTTAAGCATCATCTTATAGACCCGGAGATTATCAAAGGTTTCCTTCAAATCATCTATCAACGTCTCCTTCTTCCTGGACTTCACCACAATATCATCCACATAAGCGTGAACATTGCGCCCAATCTGATTATGAAGACAACTCTGCACACATCGCTGATAAGTCGCCTGGGCACTCTTGAGCCCAAAAGGCATAGACACATAGCAGAAGGCTCCAAAGGGAGTTACAAAAGCTGTCTTCTCCTGGTCCTTAACTGCCATCTTGATCTGATGATAACCAGAATAAGCATCCAAAAAACTCAAACGCTCACAACCCACCGTAGCATCAATAATCTGATCAATATGAGGGAGAGCAAAAGGATCAGTTGGACAAGCGTTGTTTAAATCCGTCTAGTCCACACACATGCGTCGTACTGTTCTTCTTAAGTACCTGCACCGGGTTAGCCAACCACTCAGGATGAAAAACTTCAACAATAAACCCAGCCGCCAAGAGCCGGGCTACCTCCTCACAAATGGCTTTGCGCCTTTCTTCATTGAAACGACGAAGATATTGCTTGACCGTTTAAACTTGGGATCAATATTGAGAGTGTGCTCAGCGAGTTCCCTTGGTACACCTGGCATGTCAGAAGGTTTCCATGCAAAGATGTCCCGGTTCTCACAGATGAACTCGATGAGCGCGCTTTCCTATTTCGGATCCAGATTAGCGCTGATGCTGAATTGCTTCGATGAATCGCCAGGAACAAAATCAACTAGCTTAGTCTCATCAGCCGATTTAAACTTCAAGGCCGGATCATGCTCCATAGTTGGCTTTTTCAAAGAAATCATATCCGCCAGATCAACATTGTCCTTATAAAACTTTAACTCCTTTGTTGCACAAACCGACTCAGGATAAGCTGCATCGCCCTCTTCACACTCCAAAGCTATCTTCCGGTTCCCATGTACTATAATGGTCCCCTTATGACTCGGCATCTTGAGCTGTAGATAAACATAACAGGGTCTGGCCATGAACTTAGCATAAGCCAGCCATCCAAACAGAGCATGATAAGGGCTCTTGATTTTCACCACTTCAAAGGTCAAGGTCTCGGATCTAGAGTCACGGTCATATGCAAAAGCAACTTCCAGAGCTATCTTACCAACTGGGTATGCCGACTTACCAGGCACCACGCCATGGAAAACAGTGTTCGATGATTTAAGATTTTTATCTATCAACCCCATGCGATGGAAAGTCTCATAATAGAGAATATTGATGCTGCTCCCTCCGTCCATGAGTACCTTGGTGAACTTATACCCTCCAACCTGAGGTGCCACCACCAACGCCAGGTGACCTGGATTATCAACCCGGGGCGGGTGATCCTCCCGACTCCATACGATGGGCTGCTCAGACCAGTGTAAATAACAGGGAACTGCCGGTTCAACGGAGTTCACTGCCCTCTTATGAAGCTTCTGGTCACGCTTGCATAAGCTAGTGGTGAAGACATGATACTGTCCACTATTCAACTGCTTCGGGTTGCTCTGATAACCCGACTGTTGCCGTTGTTGACTCCCCTGATTATTCTGCTGATTGTAACCACCTTGGTTGCCATGATTGCTTTGATTTCCATGAAATCCGGAGTTAGAGCCGCCTCCGCCGTAACCCGGTCCATGGAAACCGGGTCCTGAATCGCCACCCGGCCCATGACTATCTTGGAAAAGATTTGAATTTTTGAACTCCTTCATAATGAAGCAATCCTTCCAGAGGTGCCGAGACGGCCTTTCTCGCGTCCCGTGTCTTGGGCAAGGCTGATTTAACAGCTGCTCAAGATTGATGGCTGACCCTCCATTCTGCGGGGGCGGTTTACCCTTACGGCGCGAACCATTATTCTGCGCATTGGTGTTAGCCACAAAGTCAAAACTATTATCAACCTTGCGCTTACCGTTGCCTCCCTAGTTCGCTGGGTTATGCTACTGCCCCTTGGCGTTGCTGCTCTTCCTTCCCTTTCCCGGCTTTTCGTCATCAGACTCGGGGTCCTTGGTACCATCAGAGTCAGCATACTTAACCAGGGCCGCCATGAGTGTCCCAATGTCATTGCAGTGGCGTTTAAGCCGCCCCAATTTCTGCTTCAGGGGCGTGAAACGACAATTGCTTTCCAACATTAAGCCTACTGAGTCAGCATTGATGCGATCCGACGAGTGCAGGATGGTTGAGACCCGGCGCACCCAATGAGTCGTCGATTCACCTTCTTCTTGGACACAGGAGGCTAAATCCACAATTGACATGGGCTGCTTGCATGTGTCTTTAAAGTTCTGGATAAACCGGGCCTTTAAATCGGCCCATGACCCAATGGAGTTAGAGGGGAGCCCCTTTAACCAAGTACGGGCCGTCACTTCCAACATCAGGGGGAAATACTTAGCACACGCAGCTTCGCTAACATCCAACAATTCCATGGACATCTCATAACTCTCAATCCATGCCTTGGGAGGTAAGTCGGCTGTGTAGTTAGGCACTTTGCGAGGACCTTTGAAATCCTTGGGCAGACACTCATTACGTAGAGCTGGCACTAAACATGGCACACCCAAATTCTTAAAGGTTACACCTGGCTCCACCGAAGTTGTTGAACAAACCGAGTAGGTTGACGGGCCGCATACTGAGCCGCCAGCTCGGCCTCCCGACGTGCTCTACCTTGATCCACTATGTTCTGAGCATCAACACCTCCACCCGCCGGGTTTTGTCCGCGTGGCGGGTTATGATTTCGTCCACTGCTTGACACAGCCGGCTCATCGATACGCCTGCTATAACTCCGGCTTGGGCGAGGGGTGGAATGAATCCTGTCACGGCTGTAAGAATAACCCTGCTGCTGAACCAAAGCTATCTGAAGGAGCTCTCTAGCCCTCTGTGTTTCAACTGTCATTGGGGACTCGCCTTCAATTGGGAGAGCCGCCAACCGTGGCGCCACAGTGATCATGTTATCCAAAGGGTTAGAGTAATGAGCCGGTGGCGTTGGCACGTGTTGCGGCGAGATATTGTTCTGACAAGGCGTGTCCGTGGCGCGCGGCTGGACCGGCGCTCCTGTCCCAGGCGCTTCAACCCGGTCTACCGCTGGCGGGTTACTGGTTCCTGCTCCGAGCATGTTAAAGAGATTCCTCGCCTCGTAAACCGGGGGCAGACGACTCTGATGCCTTCTCCTCATGACATCGTTTGAAGCGTTCTGATCTAGCATGAGCGGTAAGCCTCTGACCGAATACGCTGCGCTTGAGCATCCAACATAACCCGTTCTGCTGCCATCCTGGTGTCCTCAGCCGCCAGATCCTCCTTGGCTTGAACTATCTGATCTCGCAGCTTCGCGACCTCCGCGTTATGCTGATCCCATTATCCGGGTTAACCTCCATTGTCAGCAGTGTCGTCAAGGTGTCTAGTAAACCGAACAACACTTGAGCCGGCGAGCGCGCAGGGCCTCCTGCCCCGGCTGCCGCTGCCGCTGCTGATCCGGAAATTAATGCAGCCACAGTTGAAGAATGATGCACGGGCTGCGTATAGGCCATGAAGATCGCGACCCGGTTTGGCGGTTCGCAGGGGTCCGGAATACTATCACCATCGGAACAGCCCCCAAGCCAGCCATCTTGCAGTTGGTACAATGACTCGGTCTCACCGGTGGATGACTCGCCATCTGAATAGACAACTGTCTCCCCGTTAGATACCAAATCAGATTCTGCATCGTTAATGAATCCCACGAAGGTACGCTTCATGGCGGGCTGAACTCGGGCGGGGTCTCGCACGCTGAGCCGTCTCGATGATGTTGGTGCAGATGTCCGGATCAGGGCCCGGTTTGCCAATCTTGCCAATGTAGACATGAACTCCGCCGAAGGGGACCCGGTACCCGTACTCGATTGAGCCGGCTTCGGGGCACCAGCCTGCGTCGTCGATGTAGAGCTTGCCGCGACGACTCTTGGTCATCCGGCCCACAGCGTATCCCTTGAGACCTTCGAAGTTGCCCTCTAAGAACCTAAAACCATTGTGCGATAGCCCCATGGTGGGCGCCAACTGTCGTGGAATTGTCAGTCAAATGTCCTAGTGTGAGGACTTAGTCGTGGAGCCATCGCAACAAGATTAGCTTAAAGGGGTTAATCAGGACAAAGGACACGAGGAGTTTATGCTGGTTCGGCCCCTTGCGGTGAAGGTAAAGGCCTAATCCAGTTTTAGGTGGTATTTCTAGGGTTTCGATGACCAGGGAGCGAATACGCTTGACCTGGCTCTTGATCTGTTGTTTCTTGTCCCTAAACCACTGCCGGGTCATCCCTTTATATACACAGGTTGACATCCGGTCGGTTTACAGAATCCCAACCGGCTCATAAACGTGCCCGGCTCGGTATCTACTCTTTTCTATCTTACAATACAAGTTAAACACCTCATGGCGGTTTACATCTATGGGCCCCAATCCGCCTTTGGGCTTTGGGCCTTCTTATTAAATCTCCTCCATAAAGCGCCATCTTCCATGTCTTCATGGGCTTTAATACAGGTAAATTACTATGAGCATAACCCGGCCCCTCCTGGGCGGTTTATACTCAATAGTTATGTCCCCAACAGTAACCCTGTTTTGGAAGTCATGTTACTAGACCATGATGAACCTACGAACTATGAGGAAGCGATGATGAGCCCAGATTCCGCGAAATGGCTTGAGGCCATGAAATCTGAGATGGGATCCATGTATGAGAACAAAGTGTGGACTTTGGTTGACTTGCCCGATGATCGGCAAACCATAGAGAATAAATGGATCTTCAAGAAGAAGACTGACGCTAACGGTAATGTTACTATCTACAAAGCTCGACTTGTTGCGAAAGGTTTTCGACAAGTTCAAGGAGTTGACTACGATGAGACATTCTCACCCGTAGCGATGCTTAAGTCTGTCCGTATCATGTTAGCAATTTCCGCATTTTATGATTATGAAATTTGGAAAATGGATGTCAAAACTGCATTCCTTAATGGATATCTTAAAGAAGAGTTGTATATGATGCAACCATAAGGTTTTTTCGATCCTAAAGGTGCTAACAAAGTGTGCAAGCTCCAGCGATCCATTTATGGACTGGTGCAAGCCTCTCGGAGTTGGAATATACGCTTTGATAGTGTGATCAAAGCATATGGTTTTATACAGACTTTTGGAGAAGCCTGTGTTTACAAGAAAGTGAGTGGGAGCTCTACAGCATCTCTAATATTATATGTGGATGACATATTGTTGATTGGAAATAATACGGAATTTTTGGATAGCATAAAAGGATACTTGAATAAGAATTTTTCAATGAAAGACCTCGGTGAAGCTTCTTATATATTGGGCATCAAGATCTAAAGAGATAGATCAAGACGCTTAATTGGACTTTCACAAAGCACATACCTTGATAAAGTTTTGAAGAAGTTCAAAATGGATCAGTCAAAGAAAGGGTTCTTGCCTATGTTACAAGGTGTGAAGTTGAGTCGGACTCAATGCCCGACCACTGCAGAAGATAGAGAAAAAATGAAGGTCATTCCCTATGCCTCAGCAATAGGTTCTATCATGTATGCATTGCTTGAAGGAAATTTTCCCTAGAGGTAATAATAAAGTTGTTATTTATATTTCCTTATATCATGATAAATGTTTATTATTCATGCTAGAATTGTATTAACCGGAAACTTAGTACATGTGTGAATACATAGATAAACAGAGTGTCACTAGTATGCCTCTACTTGACTAGGTCGTTGATCAAAGATGGTTAAGTTTCCTAGCCATAGACATGAGTTGTCATTTGATGAACGGGATCACATCATTAGAGAATGATGTGATTGACTTGACCCATCCGTTAGCTTAGCACTATGATCATTTAGTTTATTGCTATTGCTTTCTTCAGAACTTATACATGTTCCTATGACTATGAGATTATGCAACTCCCGAATACCAGAGGAACACTTAGTGTGCTATCAAACGTCACAACGTAACTGGGTGATTATAAAGATGCTCTACAGGTGTCTCCGATGGTGTTTGTTGAGTTGGCTTAGATCGAGATTAGGATTTGTCACTCCGATTGTAGGAGAGGTATCTCTGGGCCCTCTCGGTAATGCACATCACTATAAGCCTTGCAAGCAATGTGAATAATGAGTTAGTTACGGGATGATGCATTACAGAATGAGTAAAGAGACTTGCCGGTAACGAGATTGAACTAGGTATGATGATACCGAGGATCGAAGCTCGGGCAAGTAACATACCGATGACAAAGGGAACAACGTATGTTGTTATGCGATTTGACCAATAAAGATCTTTGTAGAATATGTAGGAACCAAACTGAGCATCCAAGTTCCGCTATTGGTTATTGACCGGAAGTGAGTCTCGGTCATGTCTACATAGTTCTCGAACCCGTAGGGTCCGCACGCTTAACGTTCGATTACGATCGGTATTATGAGTTTATGTGATTTGATGTACCGAAGGTTGTTCGGAGTCCTGGATGTGATCTCGGACATGACGAGGAGTATCAAAATGTTCGAGAAATGAAGAATGATATATTCGAAGGTTATGTTTGAACACCGGGAAGGTTTCAGACGAGTTCGGGAATTTTCCAGAGTACCGGGGGGTTACCGGACCCCCCCCCCTCCGAGGGCTTAATGGGCCTACATGGGATTTAGTGGAAGAGAGAAGAGGCGTCCTAGAGGTGGGCGCCCCCCCCCCCCCAAGCCCAATCCGAATTGGGAGGGGGGCCGGCCCCCCTTTCCTTCCTCCCCTCTTCCCCTTCCTTCCCCCTCCTAGTTGGACTAGGAAAGGGGGGAAATTTACTCCTTGTAGTAGTAGGTATCCCCCATTGGGGGCGCACCATGAGGCCCTCCTCCCCTCCTTTATATACGGGGGAGGGGGGCACCCGTAGACACACATGTTGATTCTTATCCGTGTGCGGTGCCCCCTCCACATATTTCCACCTCGGTCGTATTGTCGTAGTGCTTAGGCAAAGCCCTACGTCGGTAACTTCATCATCACCGTCAACATGCCGTCGTGCTGACGAAACTCTCCCTCGACCTCAGCTGGATCTAGAAGTTCAAGGGATGTCACTGAGCTGAACATGTGCAGATCGCGGAGGTGCCGTGCGTTTGGTACTTGATCGGTTGGATCGCGAAGACATTCGACTACATCAACCGCATTACTTAAGCTTCCGCTTTCGGTCTATGAGGGTACGTGTACACACTCTCCCCGCTCGTTGCTATCCATCTCCTAGATAGATCTTGCATGATCGTAGGATTTTTATTGAAATACTATGTTGGACAAGGGGAGGGGGCGCGCCCCCTGTCGGTGTCAAAATCGGCAGATCTCGGGTAGGGGGTCCCGAACTGTGCGTCTAGGCGGATGGTAACAGGAGACAAGGGACACGATGTTTTTACCCAGGTTTGGGCCCTCTCGATGGATGTAATACCCTACTCCTGCTTGATTAATATTGATGATATGGGTAGTACAAGAGTAGATCTACCACGAGATCAAGGAGGCTAAACCCTAGAAGCTAGCCTATGGTATGATTGTTGTTCGTCCTACAGACTAAAACCCTCCGGTTTATATAGACACCGGATAGGTTAGGGTTACATAGAGTCGGTTACAATGGTAGGAGATCTACAAATCCTTATCGCCAAGCTTGCCTTCCACGCCAAGGAAAGTCCCATCCGGACACGGGACGGAGTCTTCAATCTTGTATCTTCATAGTCTTGGAGTCCGGCCGTGATGATAGTTCGCTATCCGGACACCCCTAGTCCAGACTCCTCAAGAGCCCTGAACCAGGCTTCAATGACGATGAGTCCGGCGCGCATATTGTCTTGACATTGCAAGGCGGGTTCCTCATAGTGTCCGCTCGCAAAACAAGTTCCACATACCACCGTAGAGAGAATAACTTTTGCACGATCTCTCGGCGTATTCATGGGCGTGACATCACACCACGGCCAGGCCTTTATATGAATCGGTTTTTACCGTTCCATCTCAGTAGCGTTTAGCGGCGGTTTCTAGCACGTCTTATCAAAGCATAGATCGTGCCCCTTATTCCGGATTCCCATCAATACGGACGTGGGTAACCCATCCGCGCCATTGGTTCGGCGCTTGGGAGATAGCGAGTTTTACCAGTTGGCGGGGACGCATAGCCGTCCGTCCATATAAGGGATAAGGATCCACCTTTTTCACCTCGCCTTCTTCCTCCTTTGCTCATCCATTTCCGCGCACTCGAGCTCCAGCGCCCAAGTCCGCACACCCCACCTCAACCTTCTCCAACTATGTCCGGAGCGGGAGGTAGGTGGATGGCCTCCTCCGTCACGGAGGGGCACATCACAAGGCTGCGGGATGCCGGATACTTGTCCGGCGACATCGCTCACCGGCTGGCCGACGCGGGGCAGCTCATTCCAACCCCCAGGACCCATGAGAGGGTGGTGTTTCTCCCTCACTTCCTCCGCGGACTAGGTTTTCCACTTCACCCATTTGTCCGGGGGCTCATGTTCTACTACGGCCTGGACTTCCACGATCGGCCCCAATTTCATCCTCAACATCTCGCTGCGTTCATCGTGGTATGCGAGGCCTTCCTCTGCATCCAGCCTCACTTGACTTATGGCTGAAGATCTTCAACGTCCGGCCGAAGGTAGTGGGCGGCCATCAAGCGGAGTCTTGGGCGCCATGGTTGGCAAGATGGCCAAAGTCCTATGGCTCAAGGGCTCCTTTGTGGAGACAATAAAGGGGTGGCAATCGGGGTGGTTCTATATCACCGAGCCGCGCAACCCCAAATGGGCGGCGGCCCCCGAATTCAGATCTAGCTTCCCCACACGGCTCTCGTCATGGAAAGAGCGGGCCGACATGGGGGAATTTGGACGAGCTATCCGGACTCCAAACATGCGTCCGAAACCTGGTGGACAAGAATCTCAGGCTTGTCAACGTAATCCAGGTGATGCTCATCCGCCAGATTCTCCCATGCCAACAACGGGCCTTAAAATTGTGGGAGTTCGATCCGGCACAACACTCAACTCTAAAAAAGGCTCTTCGACACTACGTACGAAGATGCCTGGAAGGTGCTGTTCAAGGGCGCCGAGGCTCCCTCGTCCGCTACTGAAGATCGCGGATACCGCTCGCAGCGTCAAGCCGGCGAGGTAAGTTATTTTGCCCTTTACGGGACTCTTTTTTCATAGATCGACTCTATGTGGGATCTAAAACTCCCTAATCTTTGACAGGACTGGCTGAAGACGTCCGGACGGATTAACTGTCCGGCTCCTTTGCCGGAAGACCCAGCGGGCGCCGATTGACGGTGCTGCTGGCTCCGGTACCCCATGTGGTGCCGGAGAAGAAGGCCAAGAAGGAGGCCACGTGAACTCGAAGGAGCTCCCGATGCCAGGTGCTGTCAGATTCTCCTGAGGACGAGGAGGAGGAAAAAGAAGCTTCTCCCCCAGCAGGGGAGGAGAGGAAAAGGAAGGCCGCCTAACCGGGAGGCCGGAGGGTCAAGAAGGAAGAACCCTTCCTCCGGACTTCTCCACCAACGTCAACAACGACGAGGAGGATTGGCCAACAAGGGCCAAGCCCCTGGCGAGATCGTAAGTGTCCGGATACCCATGGCTTTTTTATTATTGCATAGTGTTCTCTAATGTCGAACAATCATGCAGCCCACCCAAGAGCGAGCTAGCCGCTTCGACGAGCGGGTCCCTGGGTTCGTCGGAAATGGAGAGTACTTCGCTTCCGGACGCCTCCTCGCCTCACGCTGCGGACGATGCCGAGATGGTGCCCCAAGGGGGGCCTGGTCAAGAGGAGGTGGCGCAGGAGGCGCCACAAGGCAACCTCCCGACTCAGCGCGTGGGGGCAAGACCCCAGGGCTCTAAGCCCGACCCTTGTCCGGACTCCATGCCGGAACCTTCAGCGGTTCCGAGTCCGGCAAGCGGTTCCTTCGTAAGAAGGGTAAGACGCCGGTGTCCTCTGTCCAACCGGAGGCACCGGATAGCTTACTGGAGGCGCTTAACAGCGCTTCCATCGAGGAGGAGCACCGCCTTTGTTATGAGTGCGATGATCCGGACAGTTCGATCCGCCAAGAGCGGGCTGACCAAAGCTCGTACCAGCCTTCTAACAAAGCTTTGAGGTAAGTTTAGAATATGTAAAACTATTACAGCATAGACAGTAGCCCCTGATGCTTAGTTCGGTGTTCGGAAAGAAAAGTCGGACTAAGGATCTAAAAAGATATACGCGGGCGTCTAACATAAGTATGTCAATATGGGAATGCAGGCTACTGCTGCCGACCTCTGCCCGACCGATGCGCGGAGGTCAATGCATTGAAGCGAGCCTCGGCGGTCCAAGAACGAGCTCGGCCAAGCCAAGAAGCAGCTCGAGGACAAGGAAGGTAAGTAATACCTTATGAAAGAAATACCTTATAGAAAGGTTTCGGTTGCAAAAAATAACAGGAATAACATGGGTACTGCAGGGGCCACAAACGAGGTGGCGACCCTGAAGGAAGCGGTGTCCGTGGCCGAAAACAAAGCGGCTGCGGAACGCACCGAGCGAGAGAAGGGGGAGGCGCAGCTGGCGGAGGTGCGGCAAGAGCTCCAGCCTCTCGTGGAAAAACATGAGGGTTTGGAGCGTGACTCGAAGACCCGAGAGTCCAAGCTTGCCTCGGCTCTTGAGAGTGCCAAAGCTGCTAAGGCCGAGGCCCAAAAAGCCCTCCAAGAAATTGAATCATTAAAGAAGATAGCGGCGGGTAAGGCATTCTTTATGCAAAGCAAGCATGTGAAAGTGAATTACCTATTACTTACCCTGATTCGGAGCTCTCCAGGAGCATTCATAGATCTGCCTCATAGTGTATCGGATGCTGCCGCATTCTACCGCGCCAAGGAGGGGAGCTCGACGGAGAAGGTGTTCGGTCTCGAAGATCTTTGAGGCGAACGTCCGTGCCCTGAGCGACCAGCTGAAGCAGCTGTTCGAGCTCCACAAGGTCGCCGAACAGGCCATGAAGGGCCTTATAGTTCGGCTGTGGCCATTGGAAGCCATGCCTGGGAGCTACTTCGGCTTAGTGCAGCGGCTGGTGGACGCCTGTCCACGAATTGAAGTCATCAAGAGCTCCGTCTGCATTAAAGGTGTCCGTTGGGCCCTTTCCCGTGCTAAAGTGCACTGGGGCAAGCTGGATGCAGAGAAGCTTGTGACGGACGGGCCACCAAAGGGCAAGGAGCATCGCACGCCCGAAATGTACTATGAGGGCCTCCTGAAGGGTGCCCGCCGAATAGCGGATGAGTGCTCCAAATATGTAATTTTTTAATAGACTCGCATTTGTTATCCTGTACGCTGAAAACTTGTTCATATGCGCTAAGCAACGCTTGTTAATTTAAAATATTACCTTCTGTGCGGCCGTTTATCAAATTTTGAGAGATGGCAAGTCGTTGGCTTCAGCCCCCATGCCAGCAGTGATGGAGTGTTCGGGATAAACTTGAGCACTCTTGTTCCCATTATTGGGTCCATCTAGGGAGGCGCTCAACGCAACGAACAAGGCAATCAGACTTATAATGCTTGAACACTCTCACTTAGCCATAGAATTCTATAATTTTAAATTTCGGTGAAGCCCCTAGTATTCGGAAGACCGAGTTCGGGGCGCTATCCACGCCTTGGCCGGACAATTCCGGTTCCTCGCTCTAAGCGCATAAGTCTTTAGGGACCAAAAAACCTCTCGAACAGCGATCGCTCTCGCCCTATCATGACGGTCAGTTTTAGCTTTCCATCGAGGTGCTCGACCCAGCTCAACTGGGGCACAATTGCAGTGGTTCTCCCGGTGCTACCTTAGCCGATATAACGGAACGTAAGGTACCAAAACACGGGAGCCGGGCAAACCCAACTATTGACCCAAGACATGATTCGGAGCCGATGCATATAATGCTATAAGTTCGGGGTGCCGCACTTGTGAAAGTGTTCGGACTTGTCACACCATAATTTTGGGGTACTTAAGCCCCTGGTGTATTGGTCGTACCAAAGTGTACGGGTGCAACATGTCATCAAATGAACATATGTATAAATAAAGAAAGCAGTGCAATAATGAGAAAAAGCTATGTAATGTTTATTCAAAAAGGTACTGCAATGAAAGCAGAACGATACAAATAGTGCGATAAGCAAGGGATGGGACTATCTAACATGTCCCCCTCCGAGGGTAAGCTGCGGGATGGTATGTAAAACAGGTATAATGCTCGTAATAGAGACCACCAACACTCGACGTAGCTTCCTGTTTCCTGGGCTGTTGCATCGTGAGTCCGCGATTCTAGTGCCGGACAGGACTTCGAAAACGGAGTCCTGAAAGTAAAAAAAGAAGAAAAAAAAGAAAAGAATGACACAATCGGGGCCTCACAGTGCGGTCGAGCCGCATTCGGGCGTGCGTGGTCGTGCCCCTCCCTTATGCCCATGGTATTTCCGAGCGTAGTTATGTACGCGTAGTCTTGGCTTCGCAATTTCGCGAGGGCTGGGGTTGGGGCGGATTGCTCTGCTGCTTGAATCGTGCCAGGCGGTCTTGTTGTAGGTTACTCCGGGCGCGCTTGACGGTGTCCGGACGCTTAGTGGCCGGACTCGAGAATTGCTGTGAGAGGCTGCTTTGCACCTCCGCCGCGAGGGCCGCCGTGTGCTCCTCCGTTCGGAGAGAGTGTTCTGTGTTTCCATTGACCGTGATTACTCCTCGAGGGCCTGGCATCTTGAGCTTGAGGTATGCGTAGTGCGGCACCGCATTGAACTTTGCAAATGCGGTTCGTCCAAGCAGTGCGTGATAGCCGCTGCGGAACGGGACTATGTCAAAGATTAACTCTCTGCTTTGGAAGTTGTCCGGGGATCCGAAGACCACTTCAAGTTTAACTAAGCATGTACAATTGGCCTCTACACCCGGTATGACGCCTTTAAAGGTCGTCTTTGTAGGTTTAATCCTTGAGGGGTCTATGCCCATTTTGCGCACTGTATCCTGGTAAAGCAGGTTCAGGCTGCTACCGCCGTCCATCAGGACTCTGGTGAGGTGAAATCCGTCAATAATTGGGTCAAGAACCAATGCGGGAAACCGCCGTGGCGGATGCTAGTGGGGTGGTCCCTTCGATCGAAGGTGATCGGGCAGGAAGACCATGGGTTGAACTTTGGGGCGACTTGCTCCATCGCATATACGTCCCTTAGTGCACGCTTCCGCTCCCGTTTGGGTATGTTGGTTGCGTATATCATGTTCACCGTCTGCACTTGTGTGGGAAAGCCCTTCTGTCCTCTATTGTTCGGCGGCCGGGGCTCTTCCTCGTCATCGCTATGTAGCCCCTTGTCATTGAGTTCGGCACTTAACTTGCCTGCTTGCTTGAACACCCAACAATCCCTGTTGGTGTGATTGGCTGGTTTTCGGGGTGCCATGTATCCGCACAAGCGATCGAGTATTCGGTCCAAGTTGGACGGGCCCCGGGTATTTCTTTTGAATGGCTTCTTCACGACGGGTTTAGAGCCTCGAATCCGCATTGACGGCAGATCTTCAGCATTATCGCCGTTAATCACGCGCTTGTTCTTCTTGCGATGGCGCGGCCTGCCGTTGCTGTCCTTGGTATCCAAACTATCAGGGTGTTTGGCCAAGTTGTTGCTTCGAGCTAGCCAGCTGTCCTCTACCGCACAAAAGCGGGTCATGAGTGTTGTGAGGGCCGCCATGGATTTCGGCTTTTCCTGTCCTAGGTGCCGGGCAAGCCATTCATCGCGGATGTTATGTTTGAAGGCTGCAAGGGCCTCTGCATCCGGACAGTCAACGATTTGATTTTTCTTTGTTAGGAACCGTGTCCAGAATTGTCTGGCCGATTCTTCTGGCTGCTGACTTATATGGCTAAGGTCGTCGGCGTCTGGTGGTCGCACATATGTGCCCTGGAAGTTATCAAGGAATGCGGCTTCCAGGTCCTCCCAACAATCAATTGATTCTGCTGGCAAGCTGTTAAGCCAATGCCGAGCTGGTCCTTTAAGCTTGAGGGGGAGGTATTTGATGGCGTGTAGATCATCTCCGCGGGCCATGTGGATATGGAGGATATAGTCCTCGATCCAGACCACATGATCTGTGGTACTATCGTATGATTCGATGTTTACGGGTTTAAAGCCCTCAGGGTTTGATGATCCATTACTTCGTCTGTGAAGCATAGTGGGTGTGCGGCGCCTCTGTATTGGGCTATATCACGACGCAGCTCAAATGAGCTTTGTCTGTTGTGTTTGGACCGGCCGGAGTTTCTGTATTCGGCGTGACGGTTATCATCACGTGTCGTGGGGCGCCCACGCGATCCGTAGATCGATCTTGTATGTTTTGCCTTATTCTCCAATATATCTCGCAAGTCCGACGCGTTTTCCCGTGCCTTGGAACTTTTTGAACGGCGTCGGGGTACGGCTTGGACGGAGGGTCTAGAGGCCTCTCTATCGCGGCCATGGGGTGGCCGGTCTGCCATGTCGTACGCTGGTGACTTGGGTGCTTCCTCTGATTGAGGCAACGGCCTGCATTTGGGGTAGCTTTTGGAGGGGCGTTCGAGTTCATACTCTTCGGCTGCAAGGACTTCAGTCCATCTGTCAGCTAGCAGGTCTTGGTCAGCTCTAAGCTGTTGCTGATTTTTCTTGAGGCTGCTTGCCGTGGCTATAAGCCTGCGTTTGAAACTCTCTTGTTCGGCGGGATCCTCAGGCACGACAAATTAAGTGTCGCCGAGGCTTGCCTCATCTTCAAGGGAGGCGATAATTATCGCCCTCGACCTCTTTTTCTCGCCGCACTATCGTGCGGACTTGCTTCTCCCTCCTCCCGAGCTGAGTCCTGCTTTGGAGGGGTTGTCTTCGCACCGTCCGGGTGTTATTATCTCCCGTGCCGGAATCACCGCTTTATTGTGGCAGGATTTAGAGCGGCGCCACGACGCCGGCGCTTGTTGCTTCTTGGAGGGGTCATCCTCCGTTGTTCCATCGCCGTTCCCATCTTTTGGGATGTCCACCATGTATACATCATATGACGAGGTGGCCTTCCAGTGCCCTGTAGGTGCTGGGTCTTGGTCGTCTCCGGCATCGTCGTCCATACTGTCGATGTCTTCGGAGTCGAAGTCGAGCTTGTCGGTTAAATCATCAACAGTGGCTATAAAGTGGGTGGTGGGTGGGCGTTGAATTTCTTCGTCATCCGTATCCCAACCTTCTTGTCCATAGTCCGGCCAGGGCTCTCCGGATAAAGAGAGAGACTTTAGTAAATTCAGGATGTCACCAAAGGGTGAGCACTGAAAGATGTCTGCGGCAGTGAACTCCATGACCGGCGCCCAATCGGATTCGATTGGCAGGGGCGCGGAGGGTTCGGAGTCCGGAGAGGAGTCCGCACCCGGAGTCGAGGTCTTCGCAGCGACAGGATGGAGTTCGCCTCAATCGCCAGAGATCGTAGCCCCGAGGCGGTGTCCAACCACTCGCCCTCGATCGGGAATCCGCCCGGATTAAGTATCGGAGCGGACGCTGGTGCGGCCTCCGTGGCACTGCTCGCCGCAGAGCTAGATCATGCCCATCGAGACAAGGCGGCACGCTTGGCTGCGCTCGAATCCGTCAAGATCAAGTCTCCGCGACATCGGCCGATAGTTCAAACTTCCAAATCTGACTCGATGGTCGGGGCGAAGCTTCGATCTGCTCTAGATGGCTGCGAATTGCCCGCAGTGCAAAGCCGCCGAATCTGAAGATCTGTCCGGGAGAAAAGTCTCACCTGGACCGCGTCGTTGTTGATGATCGAAGGAGCCATCGGGCCTATCGGTGACGACACGAGGAACTCTCAATGGAAGCACCAATGTCGGTGTCAAACCGGCGGATCTCGGTAGGGGGTCCCGAATCAAGCGTCTAGGCGGATGGTAACAGGAGACAAGGGACACGATGTTTTACCCAGGTTCGGCCCTCTCGATGGAGGTAATACCCTACTCCTGCTTGATTAATATTGATGATATGGGTAGTACAAGAGTAGATCTACCACGAGATCAAGGATGCTAAACCCTAGAAGCTAGCCTATGGTATGATTGTTGTTCGTCCTACGGACTAAAACCCTCCGGTTTATATAGACACCGGATAGGTCAGGGTTACACAGAGTCGGTTACAATGGTAGGAGATCTACATATCCGTATCGCCAAGCTTGCCTTCGACGCCAAGGAAAGTCCCATCCGGACACGGGATGGAGTCTTCAATCTTGTATCTTCATATTCTTGGAGTCCAGCCGTGATGATAGTTCGGCTATCCGGACACCCCCTAGTCCAGGACTCCCTCACCCCCCTTTCCTTCTCCTTCTCCCCCCTTTCCCCTTTCCCCTCTCCGTTGGAAGGAAGGGGGCGAATCCTACTAGTTTTGGAGTCCTAGTAGGAATCCTCCCCTTGGCGCGCCCCCTGGCCGGCCACCTCCTCCCCCTCTTCTTTATATACGTGGGAAGGGGCACCCCAAAGGTACAACAGTTGTTTCCTAGCCGTGTGCGGTGCCCCCCTCCACAGTTTACTCCTCCGGTCATAGCGTCATAGTGCTTAGGCGAAGCCCTGCGCGGATCACATCACCATCACCGTCATCACGCCATCGTGATGATGGAACTCTCCATCGACCCTCTACTGGATCAAGAGTTCGAGGGACGTCATCAAGCTGAACGTGTGCTGAACACGGAGGTGCCGTATGTTCGGTACTTGGATCGGTTGGACCGTGAAGACATTCGACTACATCAACCGCGTTAACATAACGCTTCTGCTTTCAGTCTACGAGGGTACGTGGACACACTCTTCCCGTCTCGTTGCTATATATGCATCTCCTAGATAGATCTTGCGTGATCGTAGGAATTTTTTTGAATTGCTACGTTCCCCAACACATAGGTCGGTTGAATCTAAGGGAATCGCGACACAAATGACCTCTTAGTCTTGCAGTAGGCGCCAAGTCTTCGGAAATATCCTAGCTTGGTGCTTCTGGGCCCGACGAATGTGGCCCACTGGTACATTATCATGGGGGTCCTCGGCCCAGACCACCAGGTGATAACCCCTTAGTCCAGGAAGTCCAGGACACCATCAACAAGTACGAAAAGCAGCATCAATCAAACTAGTCAATTTATTTTTACAAAAACCAACATACTGTTAAGCCGTGATGCGAATTCATGTTTACATAAAAAATTGCCATCGTTTATGAACTGGATAGAGAAAAAATTGCCAGGCAGTCTACAAAGTACAACCTACACAATGATCTGCATGATTTCACCCAAAATATGTTGTGCCTCTCCCTAGGACAATCATGGCAATTTGAAAGGGGAAGTGAGGTATTACCTGTAGGGGAGGGAGCCAATGCCGGTAGAGGCCTTGTGTGTGCATGTCATAATGGTCGAGTTCAAACTTGAGACCAAGTCCTCGATCTCCTCTGATGCCGGGGGAATGGCTGGTGGTGGCAGAGGGGAAACAATGGCAGATCACCTCGGCGGCGTCCCTCGCCGGTGTCTGCGGGCGCAACGCACTGGTACTAGTTGCGGAGTGATACCTCTCCGACATATCTATAATTTTTTATTGTTCCATGCTATTATATTTACAATCTTGTATGCTTTATATGTCATTTTATATCATTTTTGGGAACTAACCTATTAATCTAGTGCCCAGTGTCAATTGTTGTTTTCTGCATGTTTTTGGTTTTACAGAAAATCCTACCAAACAAAGTCCAAACGCGATGAAACTTTTTGATGATTTTTTCTGGACCAGGAGGGGCCCTAGAAGCTTTAGGGCAGGGAGTCTAGACGACAGACGAGGAGACGACAAGGCAACACGACGCGCCCAGGGGGTAGGGCCATGCCCTCTTGTGGGCTCCTCGTGGCTCCATCCGATCTAATTCCAGTGCTATAAATTCCCAAATATTTCAAAAAACCCATGGCGAGACCCGAAACAATTGTTCCGCCGCCGCAAGTCTCAACTCTTTTGTGATCCCATCTAGAGGCCTTTTTTCGGTACTCTGCCGGAGGGGGAGTTGATCATGGAGGGCCACTACATCAACCTTACTGCCTCCCTGATGATGGGTGAGTAGTTCCTCACAGGACCTACAGGTCCATAGCAGTAGCTAGATGGATCTCTATTTTTTATCTTCAAATACAATGTTCTCTTTGAAGATCGATTCGATGTAATCTTTTGCGGTGCGTTTGTTGGGATCCGATGAATTATGGGTTTATGATCAGATTGTTCATTGAAAGCAATTGAGTTATTTATGAACTTTATTATGTGTGATTTTTATAGCTTTGTATTTATGTTTAATCTATTTGTTTAGTTTGGCCAGCTAGATTGATTTATTTTCAGTGGGAGAGATGCTTTGTGGTAGACTCAATCATGCGGTGACATCACTTTATGGCAGGAGGAGTAACGAGGCACATATTTGCGTTGTTGCTACTAAGGGTAAAATTGGGGTTCGATCATATTGTTTGGTCTTATTTTATCTATATTATGTCATCATGCTTAAAACATTACTCTGTTTGTCATTAACTTAATACCTAGAGAGGCAAGCATAGAAGCGCTCTCGAAGTGGAGTAATAGTAGTAGGCGTCAGTAAGTTTAACGGTCTACTTGTCACGAACAGAATGCCTATGTACTGATCTTGCCATGAATAACATCATAACTATGCGTTTTTTATCAATTGCCCAACAGTAATTTATGTACCCACCGTTGCTATGTTCTTGAGAGAGATGCCTCTAGTGAAATCTATAGCCCCCGAGTCCATTCACCTCATATTTTTAAAATCCTAAAAACCTTGCTGCAATTTATTTACTTTTATTTAGTTTTGTAATCTATATATCTACCACTATTAAAATTAATCTTTGCAATTAACGAGTATAAGGAGATTAACAACCCTCTTGCCTGTTGGGGAACGTTGTAGAAAAATAAAAAATTTCCTACGGTTTCACCAAGATCCATCTATGAGTTCATCTAGCAACAAGTGATAGGAGTGCATCTACATACCTTTGTAGATCGCGAGCGGAAGCGTTCAAGTGAACGGGGTTGAGGGAGTCGTACTCGTCGTGATCCAAATCACCGATGACCAAGTGCCGAACGGACAGCACCTCCGCGTTCAACACACGTGCAGAGCAGATGACGTCTCCCACTCCTTGATCCAGCAAGGAGGAGGGAGAGGTTGATGAAGATCCAGCAGCACGACGGCGTGGTGGTGGATGCAGCAGAGTTCCGGCAGGGCTTCGCCAAGCGACTACGGGAGGAGGAGGTGTAGCAAGGGGGAAGGGAGGCGCCAAGTGCAAGGGTACGGCTGCCCTCCCTCCCCCCCTCTATATATAGGGTCCCTAGGGGTGCCGCCCTAGGAGATGGGATCTCCTAGGGGCGGCGGCCAAGGGGTGGAGTGCCCCCAAGGCAGTGTGGGCGCCCCCCTAGGGTTCCCAACCCTAGGCGCAGAGGGGGCCCAAGGGGCGCCCAGCCCACCAGGCTGGTTCCTCCCACTTCAGCCCATGGGGCCCTCCGGATAGGTGGCCCCACCGGTGGACCCCGGACCCTTCCGGTCGTCCCCAGACAATACCGTGGACCCCAAACTTTCCGATGGCGAAACTCGACTTCCCATATATAATTCTATACCTCCGGACCATTCCGGAACTCCTCGTGACGTCCGGGATCTCATCCGGGACTCCGAACAACTTTCGGTTTGCTGCATACTCATATTCATACAACCCTAGTGTCACCGAACCTTAAGTGTGTAGACCCTACGGGTTCGGGAGACACGTAGACATGACCGAGACGGCTCTCCGGTCAATAACCAACAGTGGGATCTAGATACCCATGTTGGCTCCCACATGCTCCTCGATGATCTCATCGGATGAACCACGATGTCGAGGATTCAAGCAACCCCGTATACAATTCCCTTTGTCAATCGGTATGTTACTTGCCCGAGATTCGATCGTCGGTATCCCAATACCTCGTTCAATCTCGTTACGGCAAGTCACTTTACTCGCATCAGAATGCATGATCCCGTGACCAAACACTTGGTCACTTTGAGCTCATTATGATGATGCATTACCGAGTGGGCCCAGTGATACCTCTCCGTAATACGGAGTGACAAATCCCAGTCTCGATCCGTGACAACCCAACAGACACTTTTGGAGATACCTGTAGTGCACCTTTATAGTCACCCACTTACGTTCTGACGTTTGGTACCCCAAAGCACTCCTACGTTATCCGGGAGTTACACGATCTCATGGTCTAAGGAAAAGATACTTGACATTGGAAAAGCTCTAGCAAAACGAACTACACGATCTTGTGCTATGCTTAGGATTGGGTCTTGTCCATCACATCATTCTCCTAATGATGTGATCCCGTTATCAATGACATCCAATGTCCATAGTCAGGAAACCATGACTATCTATTGATCAACGAGCTAGTCAACTAGAGGCTTACTAGGGACATGTTGTAGTCTATGTATTCACACGTGTATTACGATTTCCGGATAATACAATTATAGCATGAATAAACGACAATTATCACGAACAAGGAAATATAATAATAATCCTTTTATTATTGCCTCTAGGGCATATTTCCAGCAGTCTCCCACTTGCACTAGAGTCAATAATCTAGTTACATTGTGATGAATCGAACACCCATAGAGTTCTGGTGTTGATCATGTTTAGCTCGCGGAAGAGGTTTAGTCAACGGGTCTGCGACATTCAGATCCGTATGCACTTTGCAAATTTCTATGTCTCCATCTTGAACATTTTCACGAATGGAGTTGAAGCGACGCTTGATGTGCCTGGTCTTCTTGTGAAACCTGGGCTCCTTGGCAAGTGCAATAGCTCCAGTGTTGTCACAGAATAGTTTGATCGGCCCCGACGCATTGGGTATGACTCCTAGGTCGGTGATGAACTCCTTCACCCAAATTGCTTCATGCGCTGCCTCCGAGGCTGCCATGTACTCCGCTTCACATGTAGATCCCGCCACGACGCTCTGCTTGCAGCTGCACCAGCTTACTGCTCCACCATTCAACATATACATGTATCCGGTTTGTGACTTAGAGTCATCCAGATCTGTGTCGAAGCTAGCATCAATGTAACCCTTTACGACGAGCTCTTCGTCACCTCCATAAACAAGAAACATGTCCTTAGTCCGTTTCAGGTACTTCAGGATATTCTTGACCGCTGTCCAGTGTTCCTTGCCGGGATTACTTTGGTACCTTCCTACCAAACTTATGACAAGGTTTACATCAGGTCTGGTACACAGCATGGCATACATAATAGACCCTATGGCTGATGCATAGGGGATGGCACTCATCTCTTCTATATCTTCTGCCGTGGTCGGACATTGAGTCGAGCTCAATTTCACACCTTGTAATACAGGCAAGAACCCTTTCTTGGACTGATCCATTTTGAACTTCTTCAATATTTTATCAAGGTATGTGCTTTGTGAAAGACCTATGGGCGTCTCGATCTATCTCTATAGATCTTGATGCCTAATATATAAGCAGCTTCTCCAAGGTCCTTCATTGAAAAACTCTTATTCAAGTAGGCCTTAATGTTGTCCAAAAGTTCTATACCATTTCCCATCAAAAGTATGTCATCTACATATAATATGAGAAATGCTACAGAGCTCCCACTCACTTTCTTGTAAACGCAGGCTTCTCCATAAGTCTGCATAAACCCAAACGCTTTGATCATCTCATCAAAGCGAATGTTCCAACTCCGAGATGCTTGCACCAGCCCATAAATGGATCGCTGGAGCTTGCATACCTTGTTAGCATTCTTAGGGTCGACAAAACCTTCCGGATGCATCATATACAGTTCTTCCTTAAGATAGTCATTAAGGAATGCCGTTTTGACGTCCATTTGCCATATCTCATAATCATAGTATGCGGCAATTGCTAACATGATTCGGACGGACTTCAGCTTCGCTACGGGAGAGAAAGTCTCATCGTAGTCAACCCCTTGAACTTGCCGATAACCTTTAGCGACAAGTCGAGCTCTATAGATGGTAACATTACCATCCGCGTCCGTCTTCTTCTTAAAGATCCATTTGTTTTCTATCGCTCGCCGATCATCGGGCAAGTCTGTCAAAGTCCATACTTGGTTTTCATACATGGATCCTATCTCGGATTGCATGGCTTCAAGCCATTTGTTGGAATCTGGGCCCGCCATCGCTTCTTCATAGTTCAAGGTTCACCGTTGTCTAACAACATGATTTCCGTGACAGGGTTGCCATACCACTGGTGTGGAACGTGTCCTTGTGGACCTATGAAGTTCAAGAGAAACTTGATCCAAGTACCTTGATCATCATCATTAATTTCCTCTCCGCTGGTGTAGGCACCACAGAACATTTTCCGAGCTGCACTACTTTCCGGTTCAAGAGGTAGTACTTCATCGAAGTTCTACTTTCCTCCCACTTACTCCTTTCGAGAGAAACTCTTTTCAAGAAAGGATCCGTTTTGCAACAAAGATCTTGCCTTCGATCTAAGGTAGAAGGTATACCCAATGGTTTCCTTAGGGTATCTTTTGAAGACGATTTTTCCGACTTGGGTTCGAGCTTTTCAGGTTGAAGTTTCTTGACATAAGCATCGCATCCCCAAACTTTTAGAAACGACAGCTTAGGTTTCTTCCCAAACCATAATTCATATGGTGTCGCCTCAACGGATTTAGACGGTGCCCTATTTAAAGTGAATGTAGCTGTCTCTAGAGCGTATCCCCAAAATGATAGCGGTAAATCTGTAAGAGACATCATAGATCTTACCATATCCAATAGAGTGCGACACGATGTTCGGACACACCGTTACCGAGGTGTTCCAGCGGCGTGAGTTGTGAAACGATTCCACATTTCCTTAAGTGTGTATCAAATTCGTGACTTAAATATTCTCCTCCACGATCTGATCGTAAGAACTTCATTTTTCGGTCACGTTGATTCTCTACCTCATTCTGAAATTCCTTGAACTTTTCAAAGGTCTCAAACTTGTATTTCATCAAGTAGACATACCCATATCTACTCAAGTCATCAGTGAGAGTGAGAACATAACGATATCCTCCGCGAGCCTCAACGCTCATTGGACCGCATACATCGGTATGTATGATTTCCAATAAGTTGGTTGCTCGCCCATTGTTCCGGAGAACGGAGTCTTGGTCATTTTGCCCATAAGGCATGGTTCGCATGTGTCAAATGATTCATAATCGAGAGACTCTAAAAGTCCATCAAGATGGAGCTTCTTCATGCGCTTGACACCAATGTGACCAAGGCGGCAATGCCACAAGTATGTGGGACTATCGTTATCAACTTTACATCTTTTGGTATTCACACTATGAATATGTGTGACATTACGTTCGAGATTCATTAAGAATAAACCATTCACCATCGGAGCATGACCATAAAACATATCTCTCATATAAATAGAACAACCATTATTCTCGGATTTAAATGAGTAGCCATCTCGTATTAAACGAGATCCTGATACAATGTTCATGCTCAAACTTGGCAATAAATAACAATTATTGAGGTTTAAAACTAATCCCGTAGGTAAATGTAGAGGTAGCGTGCTGACGGCGATCACATCGACCTTGGAACCATTCCCGACGCGCATCGTCACCTCGCCCTTCGCCAGCTCCGCTTATTCCGCAGCTCCTGCCGTGAGTTACAAATATGAGCAACGGCACCGTATCAAATACCCAGGAGTTACTACGAGTAATGGTAAGGTACACATCAATCACATGTATATCAAATATACCTTTAGTGTTGCCGGCCTTCTTGTCTCGCTAAGTATTTGGGGCAGTTCCGCTTCAAAGGACCCTTCCTTTGCAATAAAAGCACTCACCTCGTGCTTGGGTCCATTCTTTGACTTCTTCCCGCAATCGGCTTACCGGCGCGCAACATCCTTGTCGCCCTTCTTGAAGTTCTTCTTACCCTTGCCCTTTTTGAACTTAGTGGTTTTATTGACCATCAACACTTGATGTTCCTTCTTGATTTCTACCTCTGCTGACTTCAGATTGAAAATACTTCAGAATAGTTTTCACCATCCCCGCATATTGTAGTTCATCACAAAGCTCTTGTAGCTCGGTGGGAGCAATCAAGGATTCTGTCAATGACCACCTCGTCCGGAGGTTAATGTCCAGCTGGGACAAAGCGGTTGTGCAACCTGACATTTTGAGTATGTGCTCACCGACGTAACTATTTTCCTCCATCTTACAACTATAGAACTTGTCGGAAACTTCATATCTCTCGACCCGGCATGAGCTTGGAAAACCATTTTCAGCTCCTCGAACATCTCATATGCTCCGTGTTGATCAAAACGCTTTTGGAGCCCCGGTTCTAAGCTGTAAAGCATGCCGCACCGAACGAGGGAGTAATCATCAAGACGAGACTGCCAAGCGCTCATAACGCCTTAGTTCTCTCGATGGGTGCTTCACCTAGCGGTGCTTCTAGGACATATTGTTTCTTGGCTGCTATGAGGATGATCTCGTGTTCGGACCCAGTCCAATAGTTGCTGCCATCATCTTTCAGCTTGGTTTTCTAGGAACGCGTTGAAGTTCATGGTGACATGAGCGCTGGCCATTTGATCTACAAGACATTTTGCGAAGATTTTAGACTAATGTTCATGATAATTAAGTTCATCTAATCAAATTATTTAATGAACTCCCACTCAGATTTGACATCCCTCTAGTCATCTAAGTGTTACATGATCCGAGTCGACTAGGCCGTGTCCGATAATCACGTGAGACGGACTAGTCATCGTCGGTGAACATCTCCATGTTGATCGTATCTTCCATACGACTCATGTTCGACCTTTCGGTCTCTTGTGTTCCGAGGCCATGTCTGTACATGCTAGGCTCGTCAAGTTAACCTAAGTGTTTTTCATGTGTAAAAATGACTTACACCCGTTGTATGTGAACGTAGGAATCTATCACACCGATCATCACGTGGTGCTTCAAACGATTTAACTTTAGCAACGGCGCACGCTTAGGGAGAACACTTTCTTGAAATTATTATAAGGGATCATCTTATTTACTACCGTCGTTCTAAGTAAACAAGATGCATAATCATAATAAACATCACATGCAATTATATATAGTAGTGACATGATATAGCCAATATCATATAGCTCCTTTGATCTCCATCTTCGGGGCTCCATGATCATCTTGTCATCGGCATGACACCATGATCTCCATCATCGTGTCTCCATGAAGTTGCTCGCCAACTATTACTTCTACTACTATGGCTAATGGTTTAGCGATAAAGCAAAGTAATTACATGGCGTTGAATCAATGACACACAGGTCATACAATAATTAAGACAACTCCTATGGCTCCTGCCGGTTGTCATACTCATCGACATGCAAGCCGTGATTCCTATTACAAGAACATGATCTCATACATCGCAATATATCATTCATCATTCATCACAACTTTTGGCCATATCACATCACAAGGCAATTGCTGCAAAAACAAGTTAGACGCCCTCTAATTGTTGTTGCATCTTTACGTGGCTGCAATAGGGTTCTAGCAAGAACATTTTCTTACCTCTGAAAAAGCCACAACGTGATTTGTCAACTTCTATTTACCCTTCATAAGGACCCTTTTCGTCAATCCGCCCAATTAAAGTGGAGAGACAGACACCCGCTAGCCACCTTATGCAACTAGTGCATGTCAGTCGGTGGAACCTGTCTCACGTAAGTGTACGTGTAAGGTCGGTCCGGGCCGCTTCATCCCACAATACCGCTGAAGCAAAATAAGACTAGTAACGGCAAGAAAGTTGACAACATCTACGCCCACAACAGATTTGTGTTCTACTCGTGCAATAGAGAACTACGCATAGACCTAGCTCTGATACCACTGTTGGGGAACGTTGCAGAAAAATAAAATTGTTCCTACGGTTTCACCAAGATCCATCTATGAGTTCATCTAGCAACGAGTGATAGGAGTGCATCTACATACCTTTGTAGATCACGAGCGGAAGCGTTCAAGTGAACGGGGTTGAGGGAGTCGTACTCGTCGTGATCCAAATCACCGATGACCAAGTGCCGAACGGACAGCACCTACGCGTACAACACACGTGCGGAGCGGATGACGTCTCCCACGCCTTGATCCAGCGAGGAGGAGGGAGAGGTTGATGAAGATCCAGCAGCACGAGGACGTGGTGGTGGATGCAGCAAAGTTCTGGCACGGCTTCGCCAAGCGACTACGGGAGGAGGAGGTGTAGCAAGGGGGAAGGGAGGCGCCAAGTGCAAGGGCACGGCTGCCCTCCTCCCCCTCTATATAGGGTCCCTGGGGCGCCGCCCTAGGAGATGGGATCTCCTAGGGGGGCGGCGGCCAAGGGGTGGAGTGCCCCCAAGGCAAGTGGGGCGCCCCCTCCCCTAGGGTTCCCAACCCTAGGCGCAGAGGGGGAGCACCAGCCCACCAGGCTGGTTCCTCCCACTTCAGCCCATGGGGCCCTCCGGATAGGTGGCCCCACCGGTGGACCCCGGACCCTTCCGTGGTCCCAGACAATACCGTGGACCCCAAACTTTCCCGATGGTCAAACTCGACTTCCCATATATAATTCTTTACCTCCGACCATTCCGAACTCCTCGTGATGTCCGGATCTCATCCGGACTCAACAACTTTCGGTTTGCTGCATACTCATATTCATACAACCCTAGTGTCACCGAACCTTAAGTGTGTAGACCCTACGGGTTCGGGAGACACGTAGACATGACCGAGACAGCTCTCCGGTCGATAACCAACAGCGGATCTGGATACCCATGTTGGCTCCCACATGCTCCTCGATGATCTCATCGGATGAACCACGGTGTCGAGGATTCAAGCAACCCCGTATACAATTCCCTTTGTCAATCGGTATGTTACTTTCCCGAGATTCGATCATCGGTATCCCAATACCTCGTTCAATCTCGTTACCGGCAAGTCACTTTACTCGTACCGTAATGCATGATCCCGTGACCAAACACTTGGTCACTTTGAGCTCATTATGATGATGCATTATCGAGTGGGCCCAGTGATACCTCTTCGTAATACGGAGTGACAAATCCCAGTCTCGATCCATGACAACCCAACAGACACTTTCGGAGATACCTGTAGTGCACCTTTATAGTCACCGAGTTACATTGTGACGTTTGATACAGCCAAAGCACTCCTACGGTATCCGGGAGTTACATGATCTCATGGTCTAAGGAAAAGATACTTGACCTTGGAAAAGCTCTAGCAAAACGAACTACACGATCTTGTGCTATGCTTAGGATTGGGTCTTGTCCATCACATCATTCTCCTAATGATGTGATCCCGTTATCAATGACATCCAATGTCCATAGTCAGGAAACCATGACTATCTATTGATCAACGAGCTAGTCAACTAGAGGCTTACTAGGGACATGTTGTAGTCTATGTATTCACACGTGTATTACGATTTCCGGATAATACAATTATAGCATGAATAAAAGACAATTATCACGAACAAGGAAATATAATAATAATCCTTTTATTATTGCCTCTAGGGTATATTTCCAACATTGCCTGCGTTGGGTGCAAGTATTTGTTTGTGTGTCTGCAGGTATTTTGTCGACCTTTGTTTGTGTGAATCTCCTATTGAGTCGATAAATCTTGTTTCTTAACTGAGGGAAATACATTCTATTACTATACTATGACACTCTTCCTCTTTGGGGAAATCCCAACGCCTATCACAAGTAGCAGGCGTGCTAGGACCACGCGTATAGAGGCAGCCCCGCCGCCGGCCACGTTGGCGTGGGTGAGTAGGTGGCGTGGCGACACCTCGAGCCGGTCGGCAAAGAGCTTGGAGAGGTAGGCATACCGGAGCGCGGCAGAGGCATGATGACCAACGTCGCAGGAAGAGCTTAAGGAGGAAAGGAGGCCACGATGCCCGCGGCGGCGGCGCTTGGCCTCCACCAGGACATTATCTCCAGCCGGTGGGCCCGGATCGCTTTTCGGTCGGCCACCTGATGGGCGCCATCCTAGCCGCCATTGGCGAGCTGCCGATGAGCCGCACCCGCCACACCTCCTCTCTTCCTCCCATCCATTCCTAATGTGGTGGAGTGAGTGGATACGTTGTCGGATGAGGGGAAGGGAGCGAGCGCGTCGTTCCCTTGCTGGTATATCAAACATGAAGGATCGAGAAAAATGACATGGCAGAATTTTTTTTAAGATTCGTGCTGAAAAACGAACGGTTAAATCAGCGTTTGGTACGAGATCGTTAAAAACTGACGTTCGACCGTTATCTTTCCAAAACTTTATAATCCTTGTTTGGTCTTCTAAAAAATGAAGAGAGATCCCGTCAAAAAAAAAAACAAAGAGCGATCGCGTACACATTTCCCAATACTAGTTCATTCAGGATAACCGCTTCGCGTATCGTGTTTTTTTTCCTTTGACCGTCTTCGTATAAGGCTAGTCATAGTGGATAGTAACTTAGACTAGTAACATGCGTATGTTACTTATGTTCCTACCTTCATAGTGGGGAGTGTCATATGCATGGTAACATAGATGTCTTCATTTATTACATTGTAGACTCATTTTGCATTGGCAAGCGCTATGTGACGGTAACATATTATGTTACTCTATTTGCATCTCTCTTCATTAACTACTTGCCACCTCATTATTTTTGCTTATGTGGCATCTATATTACTACCTACTCCCTCCTTTCCAGTTTATAGGGCTTATCTCAAAATTTTCGTTTTTCCATTTTATAAGGCTCAATTTGGTTATTTCCCATCACATGTTCAGATTCCAAGGTGCATTAAATCATTGCATGCAAGTATTAAGAGGAAATTGACCAATGCATGTAATTTATGCATGCATGCATTGCAATTAATGCATTGGTAAACATATTTTTTGAGTAAAACACGAGTATTATTTGGGTGCTTTTGCAAACTACAAAAAGTATTTCACCACTCATCATCTACCTTGGTTGGTGAGATTTTTAAATTGAGCCTTATAAACCGAAAAGGAGGAAGTATGTTACTCCCACTGTGAGGAGGCTAACTATTGCCGCAGGTTCGCTCCACCTCAATTATAACCCTCCGCCTCTTCCCTCCCCAGTTTCCCACCCATCACGGAGGCAACACCGCCTTAACTTTCCCTCTTCGAAAGTTCAAAAAGAGCAAGGGAAAAAAAATCTCCCCCCTCCCCAGCCGCCTCCCGCCTGCGCCTCGTCGTCGCGAAGATGGCTGCCGCGAAGGGCGACGGGCCGGCGATCGGCATCGACCTCGGGACGACCTACTCCTGCGTGGCCGTGTGGCGGCCGTCGCACAACCGCGTCGAGGTCATCCCCAACGACCAGGGCAACCTCACCACGTCGTCCTGCGTCGCCTTCACCGACACCATGAGGCTCATCGGCGACGCGGCCATGAACCAGGCCGCCACGAACCCCGTCAACACCGTATTCGGTAAAAACTAGATCTGATCTCGATCTGCTAGTCTATATGTTTGATTTCTCAGCAGCAGCAGCTCTGTTCGTCACTCGTCACGTTTGCTAGGTCCCCGCCATCGATGTTTCCCCCCTTGATTTGTTGCTGCTGCTGCTGCTGTTTGTGGTAATGCGCTTTTTTTGGGGGCGCGATTAATTGTTTGCTTACCCTAAAATACCCTAGAAAGTACTACTACGCTGCAAAACCCTCCAACTTTTTGCTAGATTCTTCACGCGAACCTGTTTCGTACATCGGGAAAAATTCACGTGCGAAAATTTGTTCTACTTGCATTGGACATATCGAAAATAAACTAGATTTGGTTTATGGCCAGGGGACGTCTAGGAAGGCTGATCTCCGGTACTAATATTATTTAGAGTTATCTGACACTAGAAATTAGCTCAACTAGTCGTCAACTGGGCCAGCAATTTCAAAAAACATGAAGTTCTAACACAAAATCTGAAGACGTGAAATATTGCGAAAACGTAGCAGTAACGTAACAAACAAGTCCTTTTCGAAAAAAACGTAACAAACAAGTACCAGCATCCTTGTGCAACAATAACGAATAGAAACACACTTATTAAAATTTACTTTTGAAGTTTTATGTTCCTTCAAAGTCTCTGATTACACGGTTTCCAATTGCGTTGTATAGTTGTATGATTTCCTAATTGCGTTACAGCCTGATGATATTAAAATTTTAGGATTTGTTAGATCTATTTCTATGGCACAACCTAGATGCCACTATCTTTGTTGGATTTGTTCTGAGATTGTTCTTTAAAAAATGTGGTTACTTCTTACCAGCTTATGTTCTCTATCAATCTATTGTAACAAACAGGACTTCTCTTTTTTGTTTCAGGTCATCCAAAAACTTAGCTCAATGTATATAACTATATGTATATACACGTTCTACAATATGAGATCCAGGCCATGCATATATATAATAGAGATCATGATGGATTTATCTAATAGATAATTTCCTCTAGTTAACTTGATAATTGGCCTTTTCACCTTAGAAATAAGTTGTGGTAGCTTAAAGACTTCAAGATAAAACTCACTTTGTAGTTTGTTTAGTCCATATTAATTCTATACATCCGTTGTTCTGTCTCAAAAAACATATCTCGTGTTGTATATGGTTCAAACATCAAAATGAGTCATATACATATCTCATACCCATTCGTGCTCATGTGTGACAGCTTGGCTGTGATGCCTTCTCAATGCATGTGGTTAAAATGGCAACATCTCAGCCATGTGTAGAGATTACATGATCCAGATTTGTTCCTTTTCGTGATAAATATGGAATTTCTGTGAAGCCTCTCATTAGTATATATGAGATACATAATAATAAGTTCAATCTTATAAAATGAATATATGCAGGGGTGTTCGCAGCTTGTTGACAAGTAAACATTGAGTGGCATATTAATTGGAGCATACTACAAAAACCTAACCCAATTGTACATGTCCAGGAAAGCCCATATGTTTTTGACAGGAAAACATTGTTAGCTTATTAGTTGTACCATATCCCTGGTTTTATGTTCGAAAATGAGTCGTGTTGAAAAGTTGATGTAAACTTCACAATTACAAGTTCATTGTACAGCAGATTTTTTTAGGGGTATTCATTGTACAGCAGATATAGGGTACCTTGTGATACCATGTTTTGTGGGCCTCATTGTTGTGAATGCATTGCAAACTGTAGTCTTATGCTGCATAATTGGCTTAAATTGGTAGTACTTTGAAATGGCTTTTTAAATATGTAGTTTGTAATGCAATTGGTTCCTAAATATGCATTTATGTGAAGTTTAGTCTTGAAATCTCTAACTTTGTGATATACCATTCGTTTTGCAAAATAAAATGCTGAAACTAACTACTCCAATTTTCTTCAGATGCCAAGCGACTAATCGGGCGAAGATTCACTGATGCATGTGTGCAAGGAGATATCAAGCTTTTCCCATTCAAGGTCATTTCAGGCCCTGGTGACCGACCGCTAATTGTGGTAAAGTACAGGGGTGAGGTGAAGCAGTTTGCAGCCGAGGAGATCTCCTCCATGATGCTTGTCAAGATGTGGGAGATTGCCGAGGCCTACCTCGGCACATCGGTGAAAAATGTTGTCATCACCGTTCCAGTCTACTTCACTGACTCCCAACGGCAGGCCACCATGGATGCTGGCGCCATTGCTGGCCTTAATGTCATGCGCATCATCAATGAGCCCTCTGCTGCAGCCATTGCCTATGGTCTTGACAAGGGATCCCGCAAAGGGGAAGGGAAAACAGTGCTCATCTTTGATCTTGGTGGTGGTACCTTGGATGTGTCAATTATAACTATTCACATGGGCATCTTCACGGTCAAGGCCACATCTGGTGACACCCACCTTGGCAGGCAGGATCTCAACAGCCGGATGGTGGAACACTTTGTGCAGGATTTCCTTAAGAGACACAAGAGTGACATCAGAAACAACCCAAAGGCGCTCATGCGGCTGAGGGCAGCCTGTGAGAGGGCCAAGAGAATGTTGTCTTCCATGGTGCAGGCAAAATTTGAGATCGACTCGCTTCACGACAGCATTGACTTCTATGGCACCATTAGCCGCGCCCGTTTTGAGGAGCTCAACATGGACCTCTTCCGTAAATGCACTGAACATGTCGAGAAGTGCCTCGGTGATGCCAAGATGGACAAATCCCAGATCCATGATGTCGTGCTTGTGGGTGGCTCCAGCCGGATCCCCAAGGTGCAGCAGCTGCTCCAGGATTTCTTTGACGGGAAGATCCTCTGCAAGAGCATCAACCCTGATGAGGCTGTCGCCTACGGTGCCGCAGTCCAGGCCGCTGCCCTCAGTGGCGAATGTGACCAGAAGGTGAAGGACTTGCTCCTCCTTGATGTGACGCCCCTCTCACTCGGTATAGAGGTAATAGGTGGTTTGATGAGCGTGCTGATCCCCAGGACTACTACCATCCCCTTCAAGAAGGAACGGATTTACACGACCCATTATGACAACCAGACGAGCGTGCTCATTCAGGTGTACGAGGGTGAAGGGGCGATGACCAAGGACAACAACCTCCTCGGCAAGTTCATCCTCCACGGCATCCCCCCAGCGCCAAGGCTTGTGCCCAAGATCAATGTGACATTTGTGATTGAAGCCAACTGCATCCTGAAGGTGTCGGCGGAGGACATGACGACTGGAAGCAAGAACAGCATCACCATCACTACCAACAAGGGTGGGCTGAGCAAGGAAGAGATTGAGCGCATGGTGCGAGATGCTGAGAAGTACCAGTCGGAGGACAGGAAGGAAATGAAGAAAATTATAAAGAAGGAAGACGGGGAGGGTTGGGTGAGCAAGGAGGAGTTCGAGCGCATGGTGCAGAAGAAGCGCATGATGCAGTCCGAAGACAAGACACAAGTTAAGAAGATAAAGAAGGAAGGTGGAGACCGGTAAGGTGCTCAATGTGCTTCTGCAAGCCTATGATCGCGCTGCTTTTGCGACAGCTGGTGTTTAGTATCAGTGCCCTCTGCAACTTCTGGAATGGGCATTGCGCATACCCATTCTTTCTCGTACAGTAGTTAATATGCTTCATGTGGTTTGGGAACAACTGAGTGAACTTATATATCGGTTGCATGTGTACCATCTGCTTGATGAATAGGCACTTTTGGTGCCGTTGATCTGCGGCATACTGCCAGTTCAGTTGGTTTGTGAGATTTCCGTCTCGGTTTACCACCGGCTGTGATTTGTGGCATTTGCAATTTCCCCTGTTGCATCAGCGCTGTTCTAGTTCTGGTTACTTGATTTGTTTTGAAAATTTCTGTCTCTGGTGAGCTTACTACGCTCAACACATAAAAATGCATCAAGAGTTTTCGTGCATTTTTGTTTGCAACTCCTTATGTGCAATCTGCATACAAAACAGTGGCTGAACCTTGTATATATTTTGTACTGATGCATTTTCTGTCTCTGGCTTCGCCATTTTTATCTAATGAATACAGTATACAGAGAACTCTTACATTTCAACAAGTATGTTGATGCCTGGAGTGGCTGATTTTGGTGTTTTGACCTTTTGACGAAAGTTTAGCGAGATCTGACCTTCATCTGAAAGTATTTTGGGATTTGACCCTTTTGCTACCGTTAGGATCGATGAGGATATAACAGTCTATCGTCAAGCACCCTTAACAGCAGCTACCGTCAAGGTCCTTGACGGTATTATACCCTACCGCTATTGACCCTGACACTTTAGCAAAAATGTCAAAACACGGAAATCGAGGGTCCTTGACGGTAGGTTGTTATACCCTATTGCCATCGACCCCAGCACTTTAGCAAAATTGTCAAAACACGGAAATTGGCTCCTGGATGTGGGTCCAGCAGGTGTCTGCTTGGTGCCGCTGCGAGCGAGTCTGTCTGATGCCGCAAGTGTACCGTTGCCGCAAGTGTACCGCATGCTGCAAAAGACCGCTGCGGCGGGATGATCGCTCGATTGCGTTCTCCGATTTTGCGGTTAAGGATCGCATCAATCGGCATCCTCTGCGTGACCACGGTCGCCAGTCTCCCCCGGCTGCTGCTATGGGAGCGAACGGTAGACTCGACAGGAACGGCTCCACTCGTCAGCCTTGGCAAGAAGACGCGGGCTACGCCGCTTCAATTCTGCTGTGGCAGACTTCCCTTCCAGCCACGGCTCGGGGCAGAGGCTGGGCGATCATCTCGGTCCATTCCCGGATACCTGGGCGATCGTCTCGGTGCATCCCAGGATACCAACAACGGTGGACATGCAGGTACGTCGTTTGTATTTACTGCTTCCTCCGATTTAAAATATAATCATTTGGTTCATATGATAGAAACATAGGAGGAATAGGAAAATCATAGGAAATGAGATGACATATATCTCAATTTCTATAGAGAAAAAGATGTCACTTGATTTATAGGATATGAATTTTTTCATTGAGTCTAGGCTAATGTTTTTTTTCCTTTAAAATATGAAGGATTAGTTCCTATCCTACACAGGAGTAGGAATCCATTACTACATCCCAAAGAGCTCCAAAGGAATTTTTCCTACAAAATCCCTACCCTCTAGAATTCCTACAAGATTCTTCCAAACAAAGGAGGCCAGTGTCATCATTTTAGTTTATTGTTTAAATTAAATTAAAACCATGACATTTATTTTGGATCGGAGAGAGTAACACGTATGCCCGCGTTTGTGCACTGCACATTTGCAATGGAAGAAATTATTGTGTACAGAAATTTATGTGCCAACATAATGCCTTATGTTTTTGTACGAAGAAGCGCTACTTTTCATGTCCAACAAAATGCCTAAGGTGCAGTACAATAACATCCGGACCCGATGGCGGGGAGGCACATCTCGTGATCCTAGGTTGCGCATAGGTCATCGTGTCATGATCCTTCGCGTGCGTATTTTTCAAACCTGGAGTAATCAACGTGTTTTTCCGTCCACTAAAACGCCCACCAACACAACACAATAGCATCCGGACCGATTGCAGGGAGATACACGCTGTGATCCCGGGCTGTGCACATGTCATCAACGCTTTATGCTATACTTCTTCCTCTATTCGGTGTTATTAAATCGGCGAACCACTTAGCTTTTTTTAAGAGTTATATAAAAGGGGTCTTAGTGACAATCATGTAACACGTGCATGTCTCCTTTAAATTATGCAACGTGCATGGTGTATAAGGGCAACTCCAATGCGCTGACGTAAACCGGCGTGCGTTTTGTTCAGTTTTTATTCGTTTGGGTCGGCGCTTTGGATGGCGCCCGACCCGTCCAAGTTTTGTTGGTCAGTGCTTCCAACGCGCCGAAACATTTCATCCACACGGTCGGTATATGCTCATATTCTTTTACATACAAATCTAACTATTTCTCAAAGTTTAAATCGCATAGTTCACAATCAAATAAAAATCTCTCATGGTTTACAATCAAGTTAAAATCTCATAGTTTACAAATCAAATGAAATTTAAATTGTCATAAATATATTAAAAAGAAAGGAAGTCGATACATCTATTGGTTGCCAAGGTGATCCCACATATGTTCAACCAAATCATATTGAAGTACATCTTTTCCTTTAAAAAAAAAATCATGTTGAAGTTGAATGTGAGTTGTTCAATCACGCATTTCATGATGCATGATGATTGGGTGAACTGTGCAAATGTTGCTGCTCCTCAATGCTCAGGCACAACACTTTTACCCTGAAATTGAGACCCTTGATCAAAGATTTCATCCTCACGCTCATCCTCTACGATCATGCTGTGCATGATCACACAAGCGGTCATCACCTCCCACAACTTCTTGGTGCTCCAAGTCCTAGCAGGATACTGAATGATGGCCCATCGAGATTGAAGCACATCAAAAGCAAGCTCCACATCCTTCCTAGCCCTCTCTTGTGCTTGAGCAAACCTAACCATCTTCTCTCCTATCGGATCGGAGATTGTCTTAAAAAAGAGTTGTTCACTGAGGGTAGATATCATCAGTTAGGCAGTATCCCTTGTTGTAGTGGTGGCCATTGATAACAAAATTGACTGTTGGATAGTTGCCTTCTGCAAGCCTTTCGAACACCGGAGAATGCTGAAGCACGTTGATCTTGGTAACCCACAAGTATTGGGATCGTTGGTAGCTTTTTCGATAAATAAGAGCGTCAAACTCAACGAGGAGCTAAAGGTAGAACTAATTCTCTCAAGTTTTATCGACCACCAATACAACTCTACGCACACTACCATTTACTTTACCTAGAACAATTAATAAAACTAGTTTACATCAATAAAAAGATAGCTTTGCAAGATAATAAAAATTAGTTTTTGTTTTAGTGGAGAGCTTTTGGAGAAGAATGAGAAACGGTTTGTCTCTAGGTGATTGATAAATAGACCAATAATCGTCATTGCAGTTTTATGTGAGGGAAAGGCTTAGCTAGCATACTTTCCGTGTTGGGATCATATGAACTTATGATTGAAACTCTACCAAGCATCCGCAAATACTAAAGATTCATGAAGGTAAAACCCAACCATAGCATTGAATGTAAGGTCCCCTTTAATCCCATATGCAAGAACTCCCTTACTCGTGTTTAGGCTTCTGTCACCCCTGCAACCCACTATAAGCGAATCACGAACATATTGCAACACCCTACAACAGTAAATCCCACACGTGTGCGCACACAGAGGGCAGCAGAGGCCAACAACAAAATAAAACATGCAACTCGAGCCAATCATCACTACTGTAGGATGCTGCTAACACGACACTACAATCAGAGACCCTTCGATGAAACTGTGTGCGATGCATTAATCGCAAATGGTGATGTAATAAAACCGTCAAAAATGATGCAAAACATTTGCGATGGCGGAGACATCAAACACGGTTCAAATTATAGTTGCGTGTGAATGCGGTGGCATACGGTTCACTCGAATGAATTGTTTGCGTTGAGCTTAACAACAGAAACGGGCAGCCAGATGAAGGTGTATGCGATGTACGTCTTACCGTTCACTCGGGTGAACTGTTTGCGATTAGGCAACACAACAAAAATGATCGGGTAGATCAAGGTGTGTGTGTGCGATTGACGGCATACAATTCACTCGGATGAACTATATGCGATTAGGCAACACAACTGACACGGTTAGCCAGATCAAGGTGTCTGCGATTGATGACATACACTTCACACGGATGAACTATTTGTGATTAGCCACAACACACAGAAACAGTTAGACAGATCAAGGTGTGTGCGCTAGACGGGCACACATTCTAATTAAAAGAAGCGTGCACGATGGTAATAACGAGCGCGCACGGTTGATGGAACAAGACATGTGCTGACATCGCCTATTGCGTTGCACCCTATGGTGCAAACGCCACGTACTCGACCGACAACGCGTGCCCACGTTACTCCATCCGGGAATAGTGCCGCACTTCGAAACTAGAACCGTCAACAAATTTTGAGCTTGCGTCCGTCACATTCCAACTGTAAACCTGCTTACACCGATCAAAACCTAAAAGGTTTCCCACTTAGGAGCGTATTAGTACTCGGTTATAAATACTACCTACTCCAAGATGACTTCACATTCCTCCTCAACTCCTCATCCACAAAAACAAACAAGTCTTTCAACGTCGTTCCCTTGCATCTGCCATGGCCTGCATGAGTTCTGGGTCGAGAGATTACTACCAGCGAGAGGCGAGCATGGAAGCGGATGTTGGGGAATGTTGCATGGAAAACAAAAAAATTCTACGCACACGCAAGATCTATCCATGGAGATGCATAACAACGAGAGGGGAGAGTGTGTGTACGTACCCTCGTAGACCGTAAGCGGAAGCGTTTAGTAACACAGTTGATGTAGTCGAACTTCTTCGCGATCCAACCGATTGAGTACCGAACGTACGGCACCTCCGCGCTCAGCACACGTTCAGCTCGATGACGTCCTCGCCTTCTTGATCCAGCAAGACGACGAAGTAGTGGATGAGTTCTGGCAGAACGACGGCGTTGTGACGATGATGGTGAAGCTATCTCCACAGGGCTTTGCCTAAGCACTATGAGAATATGACCGAGGGACAAAACTGTGGATGGGGGCGCCGCACACGACTAAGAGATTGTCGTGGTTATGTGTGGCGCCCCCTCCCACACATATATAGGTGGGGGAGAGGGTAGGCTGCCAGGAGGCGCCCCAAGTAGGCTGAATCCTAATTGGGGTCCTCCCCAAGCCGCGCCCCTTCCTTATTAGAGTGTGGGAGGAAGGCAGGGGGAGGTGGCGCGCTCCCCTTTCCTTTCTCTCATGAGGAGGGAAAGGCAGGAGGGGCTAGCCCTCCCCCCTTTCCTTCCCTAGGGCCGGCGTCCAAGGAGAGGGGCGTGCCAGCCCCCTTGTGGGCTGGTCTATCCCCCCTTGGCCCATTAGGCCCATACACCTACCGGGGTGTGTCCGGAACCCCTTCCGGCGACCTAATGACTACCCGGTGCACTCCCAAACTCTCCCGGTGTTCGAATATCATCGTACGATATATCAATCTTTACCCCCGGACCATTGCGGAGCTCCTCGTCATGTCTGTGATCTCATCCGGGACTCCGAACAACATTCAGTCACCTAATCATATAACTCATATAACACTATATCGTCAACGAACGTTAAGTGTGAGAACCCTACGTGTTCGAGAACTATGTAGACATGACCAAGACACCTCTACGGTCAATAACCAATAGCGGAACCTGGATGCCCACATTAGCTCCTACATATTCTATGAAGATCTTTATCGGTCGAACCTTATGACAACATACGTAATTCCCTTTGTTCATCGGTATGTTACTTGCCCGAGATTCAATCGTCGGTATCTTCATACCTAGTTCAATCTCGTTACCGGCAAGTCTCTTTACTCGTTCCGTAATACATCATCTTGCAACTAACTCCTTAGTCACCTTGCTTGCAAGGCTTCTGATGATGTGTATTACCGAGAAGGCCCAGAGATACCTCTCCGATTCTTGGAGTGACAAATCCCAATCTCGATCTATGCCAACTCAAAAAACAACTTCGGAGATACCTGTAGAGCATCTTTATGATCACCTAGTTACGTTGTGATGTTTGATAGCACACATGGTATTCCTCCGGTATCCGGGAGTTGCATAATCTCATAGTCAAAGGAATATGTATTTGTCATCAAGAAAGCAATAGCAATAAACTGAACGATCAATATGCTAAGCTAACAGATGGGTCTTGTCTATCACATCATTCTCCTAATGATGTGATCCCATTATCAAATGACAACACATGTCTATGGTTAGGATACCTTAACCATCTTTGATCAATGAGCTAGTCTAGTAGAGGCTTACTAGGGACACAATATTTATTTATGTATTCACACATGTATTTAAGTTTTCGATCATTACAATTCTAGCATGAATAATAAACATTTAACATTAATAAGGAAATACAAAATAACAATTTTATTATTTCCTCTAGGGCATATTTCCTTCAGTCTCCCACTTGCACTGGAGTCAATAATCTAGCTCACACCGCCATGTGATTAACACCCATAGTTCACATCTCCATGTGACTTACACCCAAAGAGTTTACTAGAGTCAATAATCTAGTTCACATTGCCAGTGATTAATACCCAAAGAGTACTAAGGTGTGATCATGTTTTTCTTGTGAGAGAAGTTTATTCAACGGGTCTGCCACATTAAGATCCGTATGTATTTTTCAAATTTCTATGTTTACACTGCTCTGCACGGAGCTACTCTAGCTAATTGCTCCCACTTTCAATACGTATCCAGATTGAGACTCAGAGTCATCCAAATCGGTGTCAAAGCTTGCATCGATGTAACCCTTTACGATGAACTCTTTATCACCTCCATAACCGAGAAATATTTCCTTAGTCCTCTTAGGTAACTAAGGATAATTTTGACCTCTGTCCAGTGATCTACTCCTGGATCACTATTGTACCCCCTTGCTAAACTCATGGCAAGGTACACAATAGGTCTGGTACACAACATGGCATACTTTATAGAACCTACGGCTGATGCATAGGGAATGAATTTCCTTCTCTCTCTATCTTCTGCCGTGGTCGGGCTTTGATTTTTACTCAACTTCACACCTTTCAACACATGCAAGAACTCTTTCTTTGACTGATATATTTTGCACTTCTTCAAAACTTTGCCAAGGTATGTGCTTTGTGAAAGTCCTATTAAACGTCTCGATCTATCCCTATAGATCTTGATGCCCAATATGTAAGTGATACGTCTCCATCGTATCCATAATTTTAGATTGTTTCATGCCAATATTATACAACTTTCACATATTTTTGGCAACTTTTTATATGATTTATTGGACTAACCTATTGATCCAGTGCCTAGTGCCAGTTCCTGTTTTTTGCATGTTTTTTGTATCACAGAAAATCCATATCAAACAAAGTCCAGATGCAATAAAATTTTATGGACAATTATTTTGGAATATATGTGATTTTTGAGAGTTGGAATCACTGCAAATGGAGGCCCACACAACCCACAAGACACCAGGGCACGCTAGAGGATCCTGGCTCGTGGTGGTGGGTTGTGCTCACCTCGTACGTCGGTTGGAGCTCTACTTAGGGCACAAGGATGCTTATATCCGGAAAAAAAACCGTGTTAAAATCTCAGCGCAATCGGAGTTACGGATCTCCCGGAATATAAGAAACAGTTTTCGACCAGATCTAGGGAACGCGAAACAGAAGAGGACAGAGAGGGAGATCAGATCTTGGAGGGGCTCCCGCACCTACGCCGCCATGGAGACCATGGACCAGAGGGGGAACTCTCCTCCCATCTAGGGGGAGGCCAAGGAAGAATAAGAAGGAGGGGGGCTCTCTCCCCCTCTCTCCCGGTGGTGCCGGAGTGCCGCCGGGGCAAGGATCGTGACGGAGATCTATATCAACAATCTCGCTACCGTCAACACCAACTCTCTACCCCTCTATGCAGCGGTGTAACACCCCTTCTCCCCTCTGTAATCTGTACTTAAACATGGTGCTCAACTCCATATATTATTTCCCAATGATCTATGGTTACCTTATGATGTTTGAGTAGATCCGTTTTGTCCTCTGGGTTAATCGTGATCTTGGTTGGTATGATTGTATATTTTATTTATGGTTCTGTCCCACGGTGCCCTACGTTCTCGCGCAAACGTGAGGGGTCCTCGCTGTAGGGTGTTGCAATACGTTCGTGATTCGCTTATGGTGGGTTGCGAGAGTGACAGAAGCTTAAACCCGAGTAGGTGGGTTGTTGTGTATGGGATAAAGAGGACTTGATACTTAATGCTATGGTTGGGTTTCACGACCTTAATGATCTTTAGTAGTTGCGGATGCTTGCTAGGGGTCCAATCATAAGTGCATATGATCCAAGTAGAGAAAGTATGTTAGCTCATGCCTCTCCCTCATATAGAATTGCAAGAATGATTACCGGTACTTGTTATCGATTGCCTAGGGACAAATGACTTTCTTGTTGACAAAAGCTATCCACTTTTATTACCTTGCAATTTACTCGTAGTTTTATTCTCGCAAAGTACTCATAGTTTTATTCTTGCCAAATAGTTTCATACTTGTTTCCGGTAAAGCAAACGTCAAGTGTGCGTAGAGTTGTATCGGTGGTCGATAGAACTTGAGGGAATATTTGTTCTACCTTTAGCTCCTCGTTGGGTTTGACACTCTTATTTGTCAAAGAAGGCTACGAATGATCCCCTACACTTGTATGTTATGAAGACCTTTTTCTGGTGCTGTTGCCGGGGAGCAATAGCGTGGGGTGAATATTCTCATGTGTGCTTGTTTGCTTTATCACTAAGTAGTTTTTATTTCCTGTTCTAAGTTGTTCTTTATCTTTAGTTATGGGTATGGAACACGAAACACCAAAAAAAATAGTGGTACTTGCTACTCATGGAGATGGGGAACCTCCTAAAACCCTCGATTCTCGTTATGTGAAAAATATCAATCACTTCTTTGATAATCCTGAGAAAAGCCCATTCAACTTGATAATGGGAGTAACATTGGATCAACATAAATACTTTAGGGATTATCGCTTGACACAAAAAGGGAAACTTTTATGGGATCAAATTTATATGTTGCATTGGTATGCTCGGGATTTATGCTTGAGGTATGATTTTACTTGTTGCTCTAGGATGAATGCTCCACACCTTCCCTTTTCATGCAGTTTAATGATAATGAAACCTTGGCTTCTTATGCTAGAGGTATATATGATTACTATGATGTGGAAAGAATAGAAGAATTTATTGCTTTTAAGGGTGCTTATGAAATTGAATCTTTGTTTGAAAAGTATGAAGCTTTTGATGATGATGTTTATAGACCTGAAAATTTTTCCATCCTTAAATATTTCTATGATAATTACAAATACAATTCCAATATTGATAAATTTATTGAGAGAGTCTCCGTTGTCCAAGAAGAGACTAATATTTTGCAGGTGTATATGGAAGAAGGAATTGATGAAACTCTGAGCTCATTGGATGAAAAAGATGATGAGGAGAGCAAAGAACAAGCGGAGGAAGAGCGGATTGATCACCCGTGCCCACCTTATAATGAGAGTAACTCTTCAACTCATACATTGTTTAATGTCCCTTCGTTCTTACCGAAGGATGAATGCTATGATAATTGCTATGATCCCGTTGATTCGTTTGAAATATCCCTTTTTGATGATGCTGCTATGCTTGTGGCCAAGATGCCAATATGAATTATGCTTATGGAGATGAACTTGCTATAGTTCCATATATTAAGAATGAAATTGTTGCTATTGCACCCACACATGATAGTCCTATTATCTTTTTGAATTCTCCAAAGTACACTATATCGGAGAAGTTTACTCTTATTAAGGATTATATTGATGGGTTGCATTTTACCGTTGCACATGATGATTTTGGTGAATATGATATGCATGTGCTTACTGCTCCTACTTGCAATTATTATGAGAGAGGAACTACATCTCCACCTCTATGTTTCCAACACAACAAAATTGCAAGAAACTTCTTATGCTATGCATTGGCCTTTACTTGATGTGCATGAATTGTTCTTGTATGACATCCCTATGCATAGGAAGAGAGTGAGACTTCGTAATTGCTTGATATATGTTGCTTTGTTCTCACTACTAAATGCCAAATCATTGCAAATTAAAATTGGCTTTGATATACCTTGGGATCCGGGTGGATCCATTACTTGAGCACTTTATGCCTAGCTTAATGGCTTTAAATAAAGCGCTGCCAGGGAGACAACCCGGAAGTTTTAGAGAGTCATTAATTTCTGTTGAGTGCTTTTATAAAGTTTAAAAACAAAAAATATAGAGGGGAACCTAAAACTTCACAAAATGAAAAGTGAAAGTGAGAGGGAAAAGCATTGTGAAAGTGGGAGCTAGCCTTGAACTTTGTTCATGCCCATGGAAACTTTGTGAATCTTAATTACAGAAACTTTTCAACAAAATAATTATACCCTTGTACAAATCCATTGTATAATAAAATAATGTGCCAAGGTTTGCCTTTAGAATGGTTAGATTGCTTGTTGGTATGTGCGGTGCAGAAACGGAAACTTTGGCAGTAGCGCGTGAATTTTCATTTTTTACCGGAACGTCAAACGTTTCTGAAACTTTTTGCATAGTCTTTCTATACAAATTGTTTACGTTGTCCTAATTTCTCAGAATTTTTGGAGTTACAGAGTTATGGTACTGTTCAGATTACTACAGACTGCCCTATTTAAGACAGATTCTGTTTTTGATGCATTATGTTGCTTGTTTTGATGAAACTATCGATTCTATTGGTGGTATAAGCCATGTAAAAGTTATATTCCAGTAGCAACAATGAAAAAACAAAATATGAATTGGTTTGCAACAGTACTTAGAATAGTGATTTTCTTTATTATACTAACGGATCTTACCAAGCTTTCTGTTGAGTTTTGTGTGGATGAAGTGATCAAAGATCGAGGAGGTCTCGATATGATGAGAAGGAGGAGAGGCAAGATCTCAAGCTTGGGGATGCCCAAGGCACCCCAAGTAAATATTCAAGGATACTCAAGCGTCTAAGCTTGGGGATGCCCCGGAAGGCGTCCCATCTTTCTTCAACAAGTACCGGTATGTTTTCATTTTTGTTTCGTTCACATGATATGTGTAAATCTTGGAGTGTCTATTGTGTTTATTTTTCACTTTTATTTTATGCACCATGCTGGTATGAGATAGTCCATCGTTTATTTATAGAATGCTCATTGCACTTCGCTTATATCTTCTGAGTATGGCTTTATAGAATGCTTCATGTGCTTCACTTATATCATTTGAAGTTTGGATTGCCTGTTTCTCTTCACATAGAAAACCGTTATTTGTAGAATGCTCTTTTGCTTCACTTATATTTGTTAGAGAATGGTCTTTTGTAGAAAGAATTAAACTCTCGTGCTTCACTTATATCTATTTAGAGAGTCATCGGGAATTGGTCAATTGCATGGTTAGTCATAAAATCCTACATAAAACTTGTGGATCACTGAATATGATATGTTTGATTCCTTGCAATAGTTTTGCAATATAGAGATGATAATATGTGGGAGGTACTAGTAAACGGTTGTGCTTAGTAGGAATATTGGTGTTAAGGTTTGTGATTCCCGAAGCATGCACGTATAGTCTCTCGTTATGCTATGAAGTTGGAGCATGATTTATTATTGATTGTCTTATGAGTGGCGGTCGGCGACGAGCGATGGTATTTTCCTACCAATCTATCCCCCTAGGGGCATGCGTAGTAGTACTTTGCTTCGAGGGCTAAAAAACTTTTGCAATAAGTATATGAGTTCTTTATGACTAACGTGAGTCCATGGATTATACGCACTCTTACTTTTTTCGCAAATTGCTAGCCTCAACGGTACCGTGCATTGCCCTTTCTCACATCAAGACGTGGTGCAAAATTTGCAGGTGCATCTAAACCCCGTGATATGATACGCTCTATCACACATAAGCCTTATTATATCTTCCTCAAAAAAGCCACTGTACCTACCTATTATGGCTTTTCCATGGCCATTCCGAGATATATTGCCATGCAACTTCCACTGCTTCCGTTTGATGACTTGAGCATTCATTATCATATTGCTTTGCATGATCATATAGCTGACATAGTAGTTGTGGCTCAGCCACCGTTCATCATTTTCATACCTGTTATGCTAGATCGTTGCACATCCTGGTACATTGCCATAGGCATTCATATAGAGTCATACTTTGTCATAGGTATCGAGTTGTAATTTTTATTTCTTTTGAGTTATAAGTAAATAGAAGTGTGATGATCATCATTATTCATTTTTAGAGCAGTGCCCCAGTGAGGAAAGGATGATGGAGACTATGATTCCCCCACAAGTCGGGATGAGACTCCGGACAATGAGAGAAAAAGAAAAAAAGAAAAAGAAAAAAAAGAAAAAAAAGAAAAAAAGAAAAAGAAAACAAAGAGAGAAGGGCATTGTTAGTATCCTTTATCACACTTGTGCTTCAAAGTAGCACCATGTTTTTCATATATAGAGTCTCCTATGTTGTCACTTTCATATACTGGTGGGAAATTTTCATTGTAGAGTTTGATGCACACCCACTTAGTTTCATATTGAGCTTTCATACACTTATAGCTCTTAGTGCATTCGTTGCATGGCAATCCCTACTCCTCACATTGATATCAATTTATGGGCATGTCCATAGCCCGTTGGTTAGCCGCGTCGATGTGAGACTTCCTTACTTTTTTGTCTTCTCTATATTTACCCCTATCATCATACTCTATTCCACCCATAGTGCTATATCCATGGCTCGCGCTCATGTATTGCATGAGGGTTGAAAAAGCTGAAGCGTTTTAAAAAGTACGAACCAATTGCTCGGCTTGTCATCGGGGTTGTGCATGATAAATACTTTGTGTTAAGAAGACAAAGCATGCCAAGACTATATGATTTTGTAGGGATAGCTTTCTTTAGCGTTGATATTTTGAAAGACATGATTGTTTGTTGGGATGCCTGAGTATTAATGTCTTTATGTCAAATTATAGACTATTTCTTTGAATCGCTTGTGTCTTAATATTCATGCCATGATTAGTTATATGATCAAGTTTATGCTAGGTAGCATTCCACATCAAAAATTATCTTTTTTATCATTTACCTACTCGAGGACGAGCAGGAATTAAGCTTGGGGATGCTAATATGTCTCTGTCATATCTATAATTTTTGATTGTTTCATGCCAATATTATACAACTTTCACATATTTTTGGCAACTTTTTATATGATTTATTGGACTAACCTATTGATCTAGTGCCTAGTGCCAGTTCCTATTTTTTTTGCATGTTTTTTGTATCACAGAAGACCCATATCAAACGAAGTCCAAATGCAATAAAATTTTACGGAGCATTAATTTTGTAATATATGTGATTTTTTGGGAGTTGGAATCATCGCAAACGGAGGCCCACACAGCCTACAAGACACCAGGGCACGCCAGAGGATCCTGGCTCGTGGTGGTGGGTTGTGCTCACCTCGTACGTCAGTTGGAGCTCTAACTCGGGCTCAAGGAAGCTTATATCCGGAAAAAAATTGTGTTAAAATCTCAGCGCAATCGGAGTTACGGATCTCCCGGAATATAAGAAATGGTTTTCGGCCAGATCCAGGGAACGCAAAACAGAAGAGGGCAGAGAGGGAGATCCAATCTCGGAGGGGCTCCCGCCCCTCCACCGCCATGAAGACCATGGACCAAAGGGGGAACTCTCCTCCCATGTCGGGGCAAGGATCGTGACGGCGATCTATATCAACAATCTTGCTACCGTCAACACCAATTATCTCCCCCTCTATGCAGCGGTGTAACACCCCTTCTCCCCGCTGTAATCTGTACTTAAACATGGTGCTCAACTCCATATATTATTTCCCAATGATCTATGGTTATCTTATGATGTTTGAGTAGATCTGTTTTCTCCTATGGGTTAATCGTGATCTTGGTTGGTATGATTGTATATTTTATTTATGGTGCTATCCTACGGTGCCCTCCATTCTCGCGCAAACGTGAGGGGTCCTCGCTATAGGGTGTTTCAATACGTTCATGATTCGCTTATGGTGGGTTGTGAGAGTGATAGAAGCTTAAACCTGAGTATGTGGATTGTTGCGTATGGGATAAAGAGGACTTGATACTTAATGCTATGGTTGGGTTTCACGACCTTAATGATCTTTAGTAGTTGCGGATGCTTTCTAGGGGTCCAATCATAAGTGCATATGATCCAAGTAGAGAAAGTATGTTAGCTCATGCCTCTCCCTCATATAGAATTGCGAGAATGATTACCGGTACTTGTTATCGATTGCCTAGGGAGAAATGACTTTCTTGTTGACAAAAGCTATCAACTTTTATTACCTTGCAATTTCTTTGTAGTTTTATTCTCTCAAAGTACTCGTAGTTTTATTCTTGCCAAATAGTTTCATACTTGTTTCCGGTAAAGCAAATGTCAAGTGTGTGTAGAGTTGTATCGGTGGTCGATAGAACTTGAGGGAATATTTGTTCTACCTTTAGCTCCTAGGTGGGTTCGACACTCTTATTTATCAAAGAAGGCTACAAACGAACCCCTACACTTGTGGGTCATCAGTAAGTAGCTTCACTGAGGTCTTTCATTGAAAAATTCTTATTCAAGTGTCCTTTTATGCTATCCAGAAATTCTATATCATTTGCAATCAACAATATGTCATCCACGTATAAAATCAGAAATGCTACAGAGCTCCCACCCACTTTCTTGTAAATACAGGCTTCACCGTAAGTCTGTATAAAACCATATGCTTTGATCACCTCATCAAAGCATATATTCCAACTCCGAGATGCTTGCACGAGTCCATAGATGGATGGCTGGAGCTTGCACACTTTGTTAGCACCTTTAGGATCGACAAAACCTTCTGGTTGCATCATATGCAACTCTTCTTTAAGAAATCCATAAAGGAATACAGTTTTGACGTGCATTTACCAAATTTCATAATTATAAAATGCAGCAATTTCTAACATGGTTCAGATAGACTTAAGCATCGCTACGGGTGAGAAAGTCTCATCATAGTCAACTTCTTGAATTTGTCGAAAACCTTTCGCGACCAGTCGAGCTTTGTAGACAGTAACATTACCATCAGCGTCAGTCTTCTTCTTGAAGATTCATTTATTATCTATGGCTTGCCGATCATCGGGCAAGTCCACCAAAGTCCATACTTTGTTCTCATACATGGATCCTATCTCATATTTCATGGCCTCAAGCCATCTGTCGGAATCTGGGTTCATCATAGCTTCTTCATAGTTCGTAGGTTCACCTTGGTCTAATAATATGACTTCCAGAACAGGATTACAGTACCACTCTGGTGTGGAACGTGTTCTAGTTCACCTACGAAGTTCAGTAGTAACTTGATCTGAAGTTTCATGATCATCATCATTAGCTTCCTCTCTAGTTGGTGTAGGCATCACGGGAACGGTTTTCTCTTATGTGCTACTTTCCAATACGAGAGAAGGTACAATTACCTCATCAAATTCTACTTTCCTCCCACTCACTTCTTTCGAGAGAAATTCCTTCTCTAGAAAGGACCCATTCTTAGCAACAAAGATCTTGCCTTCGGATCTATGCTAGAAGGTGTACCCAATAGTTTCTTTAGGGTATCCTATGAAGATGCACTTCTCCGATTTGGGTTCGAGTTTTCAGGCTGAAGCCTTTTTGACATAAGCGTCGCATCCCCAAACTTTAATAAACGACAGCTTAGGTTTCTTTCCAAACCACAGTTCATATGGTGTCGTCTCAACGGATTTAGACGGTCCCCTATTTAACTGAATGCGGCTGTCTCTAATGCATAACCCCAAAACGATAGTGGCAAATTGGTAAGAGACATCATAGAACGGACCATATCTAATAAAGTACGGTTACGACATTTTTACACACCATTACGCTGTGGTGTTCCAGGTGGCGTGAGTTGTGAAACTAATCCACATTGTTTTAAATGAAGGCCAAACTCGTAACTCAAATATTCGCCTCCGCGATCAGATCATAGAAACTTTATTTTCTTGTTACGATGATTCTCCACTTCACTATGAAATTCTTTGAACTTTTTAAACGTTTCAGACTTCTGTTTCATCAAGTAGATATACCCATAACTTCTCAAATCATCTGTGAAGGTGAGAAAATAACGATAACCGCCGCATGCTTCAACACTCATCGGACCGCATACATCAGTATGTATTATTTCCAATAAGTCATTAGCTCGCTCCATTGTTCCGGAGAACGGAGTTTTAGTCATCTTACCCATGAGGCATGGTTTGCAAGTATCAAATGATTCATAATCAAGTGATTCCAAAAGTCCATCCGCATGGAGTTTCTTCACGCGCGTGACACCAATATGACATAAACGGCAGTGCCACAAGTATGTTGCACTATCATTATCAACTTTTCATCTTTTGGCATCAATATTATGAATATGTGTATCACTACGATCGAGATTCAATAAACCATTCACATTGGGTGTATGACCATAGAAGGTTTTATTCATGTAAACAGAACAACAAGTATTCTCTTACTTAAATGAATAATCATATTGCAATAAACATGATCTAACCATATTCATGCTCAACGCAAACACCAAATAACATTTATTTAGGTTCAACACTAATCCCAAAGGTAGAGGGAATGTGTGATGGTGATCATATCAACCTTGGAATCACTTCCAACACACATCGTTACCTCGCCCTTAACTAGTCTCTGTTTATTCTGCAACTCCTATTTCGAGTTACTAATCTTAGCAACTGAACTTGTATCGAATACCCAGGGGTTACTACGAACACTAGTAAGGTACACATCAATAACATGTATATCAAATATACCTTTGTTCACTTTGCCATCCTTCTTATCCGCCAAGTATTTGGGGCAATTCCACTTCTAGTGACCATTTCCTTTGCAGTAGAAGCACTCAGTTTCAGGCTTGGGGTCCAGCTTTGGGCTTCTTCATGGGAGCGGCAACTTGCTTGCCATTCTTCTTAAAGTTCCCTTTCTTTCCCTTGCCCTTTTTCTTGAAACTAGTAGTCTTATTAACCATCAACACTTGATGCTCTTTCTTTGATTTCTACCTCCGCTGATTTCAGCATCGCGAAGAGCTCAGAAATCATTTTAGTCATTCCTTGCATATTATAGTTCATCACGAAGCTCTAGTAGCTTGGTGATAGTGACTGGAGAACTCTGTCAATCACTATCTTATCTGGAATATTATTTCCCACTTGATTCAAGCGATTGTAGTACTCAGACATTCTGAGCACATGCTCACTGGCTGAGCTATTCTCCTCCATCTTGTAGGCAAAGTACTTGTTAGAGGTCTCATACATCTCAACACGGGCATTAGTCTAAAATACCAATTTCAGATCTTGGAACATCATTTATGTTCCATGGCGTTCAAGAACGTCTTTGGCGCACTAAACTATCAAGTAGTCATCATATCGAGCTTGCCAAACGTTCATAACGTCTGCATCAGCTCCTGCAACAGGTCTGTCACCTAGCGGTGAATCAAGGACATAATTCTTATGTGCAGCAAATCCTCAGATCATGGACCCAGTCCGCATTATTGCTACCATCATCTTTCAACTTAGTTTTCTCTAGGAACATATAAAAAATAGGGGAGCTATATCATGAGCTATTGATCTACAACATAGATATGTAAAACTATTAAGACTAAGTTCATGATAAATTAAGTTCAATTAATCAAATTACTAATGAACTCCCACTTAAATTAACATCCCTCAAGTTATCTAAGTGACACATGATCCAAATCAACTAACCCATGTCCGATCATCACGTGAGATGGGGTAGTCATCAATGGTGAACATCTCTATGTTGATCATATCTACTATATGACTCACGTTCGACCTTTTGGTCTCCAGTGTTCTGAGACCATGTCTGTACATGCTAGGCTCGTCAAGTTTAACCCAAGTATTCTGAATGTGCAAAACTATCTTACACCCGTTGTATGTGAACGTAGAGTCTATCACACCCGATCATCACGAGGTCCTTCGAAACGATGAGCTTTGGCAACGGTGCATACTCGGGGAGAACACTTTTGTCTTGAAATTTAGTGAAGGGATCATCTTATAATGCTACCGCCATTCTAAGCAAAATAAGATGCATAAAGGATAAACATCACATGCAATCAAAATATGTGACATGATATGGCCATCATCATCTTGTGCTTTTGATCTCCATCTCCATAGCATCGTCATGATCTCCATCGTCACCGGCTCGACACCTTGATCTCCATCGTTGTGTCGGGGTCATCTCGCCAGCTATTGCTTCTACAACTATTGCTAATGCATAGCGATAAAGTAAAGCAATTACATGGCGCTTGCATTTCATACAATAATTAAGACAACCCTAAGGCTCCTACCGGTTGTTGATATTACAAAACATGATCATCTCATGCATCAACTTATATCACATCACGTCCTGACCATATCACATCACAACATGCCCTGCAAAAACAAGTTAGACGCCCTCTACTTTGTTGTTGCAAGTTTTATGTGGCTGCTACGGGCTTCTAGAAGGAACCGTTCTTACCTACGGCAAAAACCACAACGGTGATTTATCAAGTTTGTCGTTTTAACCCTCTTCAAGGACTGGCCATAGTCAAATTCGATTCAACTAAAGTAGGAGAAACAGACACCCGCCAGCCACCTTTATGCAAAACTAGTTGCATGTCAGTCGGTGGAACCGGTCTCATGTGCGTGGACATGTAAGGTTGGCCCGTGCCGCTTCATCCCACAATATCGCCGAATCAAAATAAGACGTTGGTGGTAAGTAGTATGACTATCACCGCCCACAAATCTTTGTGTTCTACTCGTGCATATCTTCAACGCATAGACCTCGCTTGGATGCCACTATTTGGGAACGTTGCATGGAAAACAAAAAAAATCTACGCACACGCAACACTAAAAAAATACACTTCCGTGATGATACGTGTTTGTCACAGTAGGTCATGTTTTCTGTCATGCATGTACATCCATGACGATTTTATGACAGAATCAAGATAGTCATACATGTGCTGTCGTAGAAGTGTTCCATGACATCACCAAAATTATCATCACGAAAGTGTCCACTTCCATGACGATAAATGGCGCGTCATGGAAGTGTTTTCGTCAAGGGTAACCGACACATGGCATCCACCATAACGAGTCGCCGTTAAGATACCGAGTCCGGTTTTGGATCCGGTAACCCGTTAACAGCCAGAACCAATGGGGATTTTCCACATGTAAAATTCTCATTGGCAGGAGGAAACACATGTTGGCTCACCGTTGGGACAGATGTCATCCACTCATTGGACAGGACGCGCCTATGATACGTCGACACGTGGCATGGCCTAACATAGGCCCATTCTGGTGAAAAGGCCGGCCCGTTTGACTTGGCCAAAAGGTAGCGGGCCGGCCCATGGAAAGCCTGTAACGGCATGTTCGCATATAGCCCATTTACATCCCGCTAACCCAGGGCCCATTACGGCCTATCCGAACTAGGCCCAGTAGCGTCATCTGGGCCGTCCAATATGATTCCAGCCCGTTTTAACTTCTGGCCCATGACGTCTTTCGGCCCATATGAGGCCCTTTGTAACACTTGGCCCATTAATGACCCGTGGTGAAACTGGCCTGTAATGAACAGTGTATCACTTTACACCCATTAACGAACCATTATTCCATTGAGCCGTTTTCATCCCATGTTATCTTTCGGCCTTCTCAGGGCCCATTTATTCTTGGGCTCATTTCCAGCATTCGGTTACTTACGGCCCGTTACTATCCATTTCTTCTTGTGGGCCAAATTCAGCCCGTGGTTACAGTCGGCCCGTTAATCTGTTGGGCCGTTTTCATAGCATCATCAAATACGAGCGATTAACGACGGCCCGTTATGGTCGGCCCATGAACGGACGATTCCAACTCTAGCCCGTTTACGGCCCATAATGCGGTCTGTTATTGGCCCATCTTTGGCCAATCGATCATACGGCCCGTAGAAGGCCCATTTATGATACAACTCGTAGAAGGCCCATTGTTTCTAGGCCTTGTTTCTGTGGCCCGTAGGAGGCCCATTGTTTCTATGGCCCGTAGAAGGCCCATTGTGTCTACGGCCCGTAGGAGGCCCATGGTCACTACAGTAAATATGTAGCCCATGGCTATTGTGGCCTAGTTTTTAAAAATAGGTTATTGCGGCCACTAGCAAACCGCGGAAAAAGAACTGCACTGACTACAAGCAAACAAATAAACAAGACAACAAGGAAATAAATAAGCAAGCAACTTACACTACGCTATCACGACTATTACACATATTACATCCACTGGGCATCAAAGTTCGCCACCAGTGCAAATATAGGGAACGAAGCAGCATATCACATACAATGGTTGTCAAAGCTGGCGACCAGTGCAAATAAACGCCGCAGAAAAACAAGTCCAGAACCGAAACCACTTCAGAAGAGCTCAAGAAACAATATCCTGGTACCCATAATGTCGGCAAGATGCTTAGCAAGCTTACTAACTTTCTCTTGTTTGGCGCTTAAATCCTCCAAAGACTTGTCATTGCACCGTAAAGTATGCATCTGAATTCTGCAGGACTTCCTCGGTCCTTCGGCTTCCTGTCGCATAACATCTGATCAATGTCTTTCAACTTGAAGTTGATACTAAAGAAGCCGAACGGATTCAGGCAGTGAGTTCAAGGAGCTGGTGACGGCAGTAGTTGCCATTAACTCGAACACTACATCAAGACGGGACTTTGGGGTTGTCTCAGTGTCTTCAATACAATTTTTATCTGCTTTCTTGGAGACCAACAGGGATGTCTCACTATCTTGAACCTTATTCGCATTACTTCCTTTACCATTGCATAACGGGGTACTCTTCTCCAATATTTTATCCACATTGTAAAAGAGAAACAAATAGACACATCACAGGTTTACCATGTTGTGTATGAAACTCATTTTGGCAAACCAGTTCAGTAGTAAGGTGGACAGGATAACAGCATGAAACAAACATATATGTATGTAGTATGGTCTATATCATTCTAGTTTATGTTGCCAAATCTAGATAGACAGTTCAAATCATATCTATTTAAGACAAAGCAGCATAGACAGAATATAAGTGTGGGAAACTACACAACAATAACAACACTTGTAATGTGCATGGCATGAGAACGTAACTTTTTATTCAGTTGAAATTGAAATCAACATAGAGCAAGTTACAACAGCAAACACGTTAAAGAAACAGGTTTAAAACATACATGTTGCGCCATTGGAGTTTCAGTTGCATCCTTCAAATTTGAAATTAGTTGGTATGAGTAAATACAGTGATGCAAGAGCAAAGGAGTATGAACCATAGCTATAGAACCTGACCTGAGAACAATTCTTCTTCTACTTTAAGCGTTGACTTGGGATTCAGAGTGGTGGTCCTCGTGCTTTGGGCACTGCAGTTGCCTTACTAACTACTCGTGTTTGGGTGCTCTGTGGTGGAGACGGTGCTGTGTCAACTGGAACTGGGTTACTATCTGCTGGGGTTGGGGTTAGAAGGGGTGTAGCTGTTTCTCTGTCCAACTGGGTAGGGGTACAATCTGCATGAGTCTGGGTTATGTGTGGTGGGGCTGGTTCTTGGGCAAGTACAACCGTGGTTCTATCTGCATCGACCGGTAGCACGATCTTTTCTGAAGACCGTGTTTTTACTCCCACAGATACTACCATCACCCCCTCCAATTCAAATGGCTGATAAACAAGAAAACTAATTGAATGTACAGACATTGTAAGATAGAAAGGTGCAATGGATAGTGTCGGTGTCAAAACCGGCGGATCTCGGGTAGGGGGTCCCGAACTGTGCGTCTAGGCGGATGGTAACAGGAGACAAGGGACACATGTTTTACCCAGGTTCGGGCCCTCTTGATGGAGGTAAAACCCTACGTCCTGCTCGATTGATATTGATATTGTGGATGTTTACAAGAGTGGATCTACCACGAGATCAAAGAGGCTAAACCCTAGAAGCTAGCCTATGGTATGATTGTATGGGTTGTTGTTCTGATTCTAGTCCTACGGACTAAAGCCATCCGGTTTATATAGACAACGGAGAGGGCTAGGGTTACATAGAGTTGGTTACATTGGTAGGAGATCTACATATCCATATCGCCAAGCTTGCCTTCCACGCCAAGGAAAGTCCCATCCGGACACGGGGAGAAGTCTTCAATCTTGTATCTTCATAGTCTTGGAGTCCGGTCGATGATGATAGTCCGCCAATGATAGTTCGGTGATGATGGTAGTCCGCTATCCGGACACCCCTAATCCAGACTCCTTAGTAGCCCCTGAACCAGGCTTCAACGACGATAAGTCCGGCGCAGATATTGCTTGGCATTGCAAGGCGGGTTCCTCCTCCGAATGATAGAAGATTGTGAACACTAAGATAGTGTCCGCTCGCAAAATAAATTCCACATTCCACCGTAGAGAATAATAACATATACACAAGTTCAATCTGCGACGCTTTTTGTGGCATGACGTCACACCACTACCAAGCCATTACTTGAATTGTTTTTACTTTACCACCTTAGTGCATTTAGCGAGGCGGTTTCCTTGGCACGCCTTTGTCGAGCGTAGATCGTGTTTCCCTTAATCCGGATTCTCATCAATACGGACGTGGGTATTCCAACGCGCCTGCTCGCCACGCCTCTATCGGGCGAGTCCCAAACGGTCACGGAGACGGCTCTTGGTATTCTTCCTCTTTATAACGGGACCAAGGCTCGCTTTTTTCTTCAATCCTTCATCGAATCCTCTCCCGCCCAAGTTCCAGCACCTAGAGCTCCAGATTCAAGCGCTGTGGACTTCCAACGATGTCCGGTTCCGACCTCCGGGTCGGTGGATGCCCTCCTCCGTCACGGAGGAGGACGTGCTAAAGTTGCGGAGGCCAAGTACCTGCCTTACGAGATTTCAGACAGGTTGCTGCCAAGGGCAGGCCATCCCCACCCCGAGCCCGGCGAGTATGTCGTTTCCAGATCCCACCTCCGTCGGGTTTAGGCTTCCGATGGATCCTTTTGTGAGAGGGCTCATGTTTTATTATGGGTTGGAATTCCATGATTTGGCCCGAGTCCATCCTCCATATTTCTGCATTTATTATCGCTCATGCGAAGCCTTCCTCCGTCACCCTCACTTCGCCTGTGGTCAAGACCTTGAATGTGGCGCCAAGATGATCGGGGCGTCAGCGGAGTGTGGCGGGGCGGCCATAAGTAAGAGGGCCGATGCCCCGTGGCCCGCTGGCTCATTCCAAGAGGAGCTCGGCCTGTGGCAGCAAGAGTGGTTCTATATTACCGTTCCGAGGGGCCGCAGACAAAAGCCGCCGCCCTTATTCCGCCCGGGACCTCCACGACGGTTGATGTCGTGGGTCAACCAAGGGCTCAACTGGGGGCCGTCAAAGGACGTGCCCCTACTGCAGGGCCGGATTCGAGATCTCCTAACGAGGGAGATCGATATGGTGGTGGTGATGCAGGTTATGCTGATTAGGCGCCTCCTGCCCTGCAAACGCCGCCCTCTCCGGCTATGGGAGTTCAATCCGGAGGGCCCACGGATTCTTCAACACTTCATGGGTATGACACCCCTGGAGATGTATAACTTATTCTTCGGATCGCAAGAGGTGCGCCCGGAATTGACCGAGGATGCTGGCCTAAGCTGCAATCGCCCGGATACTCAAGTAAGTAGTTCCGAGTCCGACATACAGTTTGTTTGCCTTCGATGATTCATTTATGACCAACTTCCTTCTACAGGAGTGGATAGCGGAAGCAAAATTAATACGTGTCCGCCCCTCCCCGAGACCGTGCGGATCCCGTGCTGGTCCGGATGCTTGAGGTTGCGCCTTCAGAGGAAGGCGAAGGGGAAAGCAGAAAGCTACTGCCTCGCCTAAGGAGGCTCTTGAAAGAGGGGGATCGAGAATCCTCCCACCAAGGGGAGAAGAGGACTGCCTCCGAGGACACTGGGGCAAAAGCCCCTAAACGGGGAAGAAATCTTTGCGGAGGGTCCTGCGTCCGGGAGGCCCCGCCGCACGATCTTCATTAATGAGTCAGCCTCCAACGAGCCGTAAGTAGAAAGAAAGGAGTTTTATAATAAGGACATCCCTATTTGTGCTTCGAGGATAACTAAAGTTTTACCTTGTAGTTCGGATCTCCGCCCTTCGCAGATGAGCTCGTCTTGGGGACCTTCGTCCGGAGATGATAGAGAGCGAGACGCCCGTCCGGGCGCCGTTGGATAGGGCGGACGAGCCTGAAGTGTCGCCACGGAGGGAGCCCCGGGTTTGGCCAAGCCGGATATTTCGGCGCCAATCGTGTACGGTCAAAGGATCTGCTTGAGAAGGCGTCTATCTCGTAAGATCAGCACGCATTGATGAGCATGGTGATTGAAAGGATTTCGTCCGCCAAGGCGGGTTGCACGATGCCGCCGAGTTTATCGCGGGTTTGAGGTACGTAAAATGACACACCTTTTAACAGTTTTGCATATAGAATGCGCCAGATAGATAGTAGCCCCTGAGACTCGGTAGGTTGTCGAAATCAACAGCGTGCCGAGGATCAAAATCGCAGGTTTAAATTCCCGTCGTGCCGATGCAGGTGGCGGGTCGTCCGGGGGCCAGCCGGACTGATGGAGTTGCTGAACTAAAGCGGCAACTCGATGCTGCGGATGCGGACATCACGCTGGTCGCCAGCGACTTGATGAGTCGCAAGGTAAGTGTTATCGCGGTCACTTGGTAAGGGAGCCGAAGCCATCTCCTTACAACATGTGCGTGAAATGCAGATAGTGCCGCTGCCGTGGAGAGCCTTTCGGGCCGAACTTGCTCAAGCCAAGGAGCAGGCCAGAAGGAGTAATGCGGCAGCCTCGAGGGCGGCCGAGGAGTTAGCGGCGAAAGGTCGCGCTGCTTGCCGAGCAGGGAAGAGATAGCGAAATGGCCGTGAAGTTAAAGGATGCTACCGACCGCAATGAGGCTCTTGGGAAGGAGTGCCTAAGCGGGCAAGAAGACCTGCGGAAGGCCACCGCCGAAGCCAAGAATGCCCGCCTGCAATGCGGGCTATGAAGGAAGAGCTGCGCCAGCCGGGATATTGTAGCCGGTAAGCCTTTTCGCTGCGCCAAGGTTCACGGATCCAAAATATGCTCAGCTGGGCTAACTGTGGTGTCCGGAGGACCTTATATGGACTTAGCAGCGAAAAGCGGCGGATGCCGCCAGCATTTTCGCCGAAGGATCACAAGACGGAAGAGCTGTTTTGGTCTCAATTCCATAGTCCGGAGCGCTCACTTCGCGACCGATCGTTTGGCTGAGTGGGCTGAGCTAAATAGGTTGTCCGGCTTGCTATGACGGATATAGTGACTCATATCCGCCGGATAGGCCCCACCAAGAGTTACTTTGGCTTATTGCAGCAATTTCTTGGGGCGGTGCCGCATATCAAGGCGATGAAGCGGTCGGCCTGCATAGAGGGTGCGCAGATGGCGCCGCCGTGTGAAGACACATTGACAGAGATGGATGCCATCGCTGTTGCGACCCCGGTTCGGATGATAATCGGTTACCCACCGAGCACTATTTTGGCGAAGTGCTGCGTGGTGCTCGTGTAATAGAGTCGCAGGTTTCAAAAATGTTACGCTCGAATGAACGCTTATATGATGTAAAACGATATTTATGATGTAAGCGCCTTTTATACTTGTGCGTTCAAGTAATAGAATATCTCCTATGCGGGCGCTCATGTATACGTGTGTATAACTCGAAAGATGGCGATCGCCGGCTTCAGCCCCCACGCACAAGGTGCGGGGTGTTTGCAAAAATAGCGCGTTTTCACACTTAATCCGATGTCTCGGTCCTGTAAAGGAGGTGGTAGCGTAGCAAACGAGGCGACCGGACTATAATGCTTTATCACTTTCACTTAGCCATGGAGTTCGAGGGTGGGGCTACGACATAGCCCTGGGGCACCGCGCCTCCGAATTGGGCGCAGATGTGCTGGCCGAAACGGCCCTTCACAAAGCGGGGAATCCTAAACATTCCCATGGTCGATCGAGTGGTTGACCAGTCTCTCATTGTATCATGACAGTCATTTTTCGCTTTCATCGAGGTGCTCGCCAGCCGAACGGGGCACAATCGCAGAGTTCTCCCGAGCCGCGTTAGCCGGCGATACGGAACGTAAGGCAGCAAAACACGGAGCCGGGCAAACCCAACATTTGACCAAAGACATGATTCGAGCTGATACATATAAGGCCTAACTCGAGACGCCGAACACTCCCTAAGGTGTTTGGTCTTTATAATAGCGGCAAAACAAAGCCCTAAGCCCCTTGTGTCCGTGCACGGCAGGTTCTTACGCGCGGCCGATGCCAAACGCCAGCCTCCACTCTAGTTATAATGATAAACCAGGGGATTATGGCAACAAGAGACAGTAAGAAAGGTTTACGTAGGGTCTTAGTCTGAAAAGAGTCCTTGCAACGGGTCCCTACTGCACGTCTGCGCATGTGTCTCCGTTGTGCCGTATCCTGGACGGGTGTGCACGCTGTTCATCTATAAAAATAGAAGAACTTGGTTGGAAAAGAAATCGTGCGAGAAAGTGCATAAGAAATTGAAATATAGATTAAGAAAGCTGAGCCTATGCTAGCTCATTATGGCTTATATGTGCAAACCCTTGTGAAGGGATGTGCGGCTAGGTAGCCCCTAGCTTATTTATTCCGGACTCGTCCAACCGTGTCCGGGGTCTCAAGCGACCTTTTAATGAAAGGTTAGCTTTTCTCGTCGGAAGTTGTCAGGTGACCCGAACACAACTTCTAGTAATAATGAAACTGTGCACCTGGCGTAAGGGCCTGGCGCCACTCCTTTGAAGGAAGTGCGGCTATGCCGAATTGCAGTATGGTCTATCCCAACTTGCGGATTGTGTCCGGATGTAGCAGGTTTAAGTCACTGCCGCCGTCCATCAAAACCTGCGTGAAAATGCAGTCCGTCTGTTATGGGATCCAATATCAGGGCAGTCTATCCTGCGTTCCGGATACTTCTGGACTAATCCAGATGTTCGAAAGTGATTGGTTTTGACGTCCAATCTCGGTCCACTGGGGTGGATCGTGCGACACTTGTCTTAGCGAGTGTCGTGTTGGCTTTCCGTACTATCACGTGAAGCGTGTTTACTGTTTTGACTTCTTGTGGGAAAGTCTTTGACTTCCGTGCTCGCTTGTGGGGTTCGTCATCGCCCTCGCTTGGCGCATCGAGTTCTTTGTGTCCGCATTGAGTCTGCCGGACTGTTTAAAACCCAACATTTCGTTGGTATGGTTTGCGAGCCTTCCAGATGTATCAGGATTTGACATATCCGATCTAAAATTTTGTTTAAATTTGATAGCTCGTCTCTGTTCTCCTTAAGAGGCCGTGTTGTATTGTTTGGCCGCGAGCTTTTGAATCCGGCATTGACCGCTGTGCCCTTTGGGCTTTTTTCTTTATTCCGGCGCTGGTCCTTCCTGTGCCGTGACTGTCCGTTTCCATCTCTGATCTCGGATGTACTCGGGTCGCTGGTGCTGCATCTTGCTAGCCAGCTGTCTTCTCCTGCGCAAAAGCGCGTCATGAGGCTTGTTAGCGCGGCCATTGTTCTTGGATTCTCTTGGCCGAGGTGTTTGGCGAGCCATTCGTCTCGTACGTTGTGTTTAAAAGCTGCTAGGGCTTCTGCGTCCGGACAGTCCACTATTTGGTTCTTTTTGGTAAGGAACCTGTTCCAGAATTTGCGCGCCGACTCTCCGGGCTATTGGGTTATATGACTCAGATCGCTCAGATCCGGAGGGCGGACATAAGTCCCTTGAAAATTTGTTTAAACGCCCCTCAAGCTCTTCCCAACTTCCAACAGTGTTTTCTCGGGAGGCTTTTGAGCCAATGCCGAGCTGGCCCTTTGAGCTTGAGGGTAGGTATTTTATGGCGTGAGATCATCGCCTAGCCATGTGTATGTGTAGTATGTAGTCTTCTATCCAGACTCCGGTCTCATTGTGCTGTCGTATGCCTCTATGTTTATGGGTTTGAACCCTCACTGAAATTCATGATCCAGCACCTCATCGGTAAAACATAGCGGGTGTGCGGCGCCCAGATTTGGGTGTGCCGCTGTCTTGAACACTGTCGTGGTGTGTTACTTCCTGGGGTCCTCTTTTTGCCCGTAGATGGACCTAGTTGGGCCGTCCGCTTTCCTGTGATTATAATTGCTTGTGCGCCCCGCTTGTTGCTTTTGGCCCGTCATCCGCCGTCTATCCGCCAGTGGCCTCTTTATTTTTTGACCGTGAAGGCTCTATGGCTTCCTCGTCAAATTCTGGCAGCAACTTGCGCTTGGTAGTTCTTTGTTTGATGGCCATTGCCATATTTGTCTCGCAGTCTTGAATACTTTGCTCCACTTCATTCGAGCGTGTCTTCGCTGTTTTGAGCTTCCGTTTCGCTTTCTTCAAACTTCTTGCAAGTGGCGACGAGTTTTTTGTGTATGTTCTTATGCTCCGGTGTTGAGCCCGGACTGTTGATTTCTCCGTGAAGGGGTTGATTATCCGGCTCATCCTGTTCGTCGTCCGCTGGTTTGCCCTGCTCTATCGCTGGGTCGTTAGGAAGGCTGCTTTGATCAAGGCGGGACTTAGGGCGGCGTCTACGTCACCGTTTTGGTTGTTTATCGGCGGGATCATCCTCTGCCGTGTCCCGTTGTTCCTCGTTGTTGCTTCCCTTTGGGGTGTCCACCATGTATATGTTGTATGACGAAGTGGTCTTGCAGTCTCCTGTAGGCACTGGTTCTTGGTAGTCTCCGGCATTGTCGTCCATACCGTCGATGTCTTCGGAGTCGTAGTCGAGTACGTCGGTTAAATCATCGACGTTGGCTACGAAGTGGGTGGTGGGTGGGGTCTGAATTTCTTCGTCGTCGCTGTCCCAACCATCCTGGCCGTAGTTCGCCAGGCTCTCCGGATAGCGAGAGATGCTTCATGAATTTATGATATCGCCAAAGGGCGAGTCTTTGAAAGATGTCCGCAGCGGTGAATTCCATGATCGGCGCCAATCGGTTTCGACCGGGCGGGCGCAGGAGGTTCGAGTCCGCAGAGAGTCCGCACCTCGAGTCATGAGCTTTATGCGGACAAGGTAAGTGTTCGCCCATCGCCGTAGAAGTTGCCGCCCCGAGGCGGTGTCCAGCCATCCATCCTCGATTGAGCGATCGGCTCCGGACTATGGGTCGGAGCGGATTCGTGCGGCCTCCAAGGTGCTATCCGCGGCAGAGTTAGGTCATGCCCATCGTGATGGCACGGCACGCTTCGGTATGGCTCAGATCCATCAAGATCAAGTCCTCGCGGATATCGGCCGTGAAGTTTAGGCTTCCAAACCTAACTCGACGGCCAGGGCGAAGCTTCGATCTGCTCCAGATGGCCAAGTGAGTTGGCCCGCAGATGCGAAGCCGCCCGAATCGAAGATCTGTCCGGGAGAAAAGTCTCACCCAGACTGCGTCGTTGTTGATTGAAGAGGCCATCAAGCCTATCGGTGACGACAGAGGAACTCTCAATGAAAGCACCAATGTCGGTGTCAAAACCGCGGATCTCGGTAGGGGGTCCCGAATCGTGCGCCTAGGCGGATGGTAACAGGAGACAAGGGACACGATGTTTTACCTGTGTTTGGGCCCTCTTGATGGAGGTAAAACCCACGTCCTGCTCGATTGATATTGATATTGTGGATGTTTACAAGAGTGGATCTACCACGAGATCAAAGAGGCTAAACCCTAGAAGCTAGCCTATGGTATGATTGTAAGGGTTGTTGTTCTGATTCTAGTCCTACGGACTAAAGCCATCCGGTTTATATAGACACTGGAGAGGGCTAGGGTTACATAGAGTCGGTTACATTGGTAGGAGATCTACATATCCGTATTGCCAAGCTTGCCTTCCACGCCAAGGAAAGTCCCATCCGGACACGGGGAGAAGTCTTCAATCTTGTATCTTCATAGTCTTGGAGTCCGGTCGATGATGATAGTCCGGCCAATGATAGTTCGGCTGATGATGGTAGTCCGGCTATCCGGACACCCCCTAATCCAGGACTCCCTCAGATAGTAAGGAAGAAAATAGGGCATGAAATAATTCACATTTATGTTGTCTAACCAAACAGAATAGCATGACATAATTTCACATATATGATGGCTAATTAAACAGGATTGCATGACACAATTTCACATGTATGATGGCTAACTAAACAGGATAGAATGACATACTTCAAAATATGATGACTATGTAAACAGGATGACATGATATATCTATACGATGTGTCTATTAAAGTGGTTGGCATGCCATAATTCACAAACATGCCGTTGATGGAAACATGATGGCATGATATAATTCACGGATAGAATGACATAATTCAAAATATGATGACTATGTAAACAGGATGAGATGATATAACTATATTATGTCTTTAGAAAATGGGTTGGCATGCCATAATTCAGATACATGCTGTCTATGTAAACATCATGGCATGATATAATTCAAATATATGCTTTATATACTAAGCAAGTGAGCAGAGGGCAATTGCATATATGATGTGTCAACTAAGGAGATGGCATTCAATATTGTGTATATGATGTAAAAGCTAAGAATTGCAATACAACATATACATGATATGAGTAATATAACCCTGCCAAGTTTGAGCATACACCTCAGGGGGATAATAGGACTGATCATCTGCCTCTGAATCCTCCTCTGAGGAGCTATCTGTAACCAACAAGATATCTGCTTCAGCAAGTAGCATTGTCTGCTCTAAAGACCTTGTTTTCACTCCAGATTTCTCCATCACCAATTCAAATGGCTGATGAACAGGAAGAGTAGTTGAATATACCAATGTTGAGGATATCGCTTATCGTTATCGTCTCGGCCAACTAGGGATTAGAGATTAATCGGAAATCGGCCAATCCATCGATTTTATCGGTCGACTATTAATTAGATATTTCTTACAAATCTCAGGTTCCCAACACTAAAATACGCTATATTCAACACCAAAAAAATATTTGACAAAAATGTTACCTTGATTCCTCGCCTTTGAATCCTTGTATAATAACAAAAAAAATAGGACAACAGTACATATTGCATAACAAGGCCCACAAAACATAAATAAACATAGTTTTTGCAAACATGGTGCTATGAATAGATCCGATTTATCGATAGATTCCCGATAAATCACTTGTGAGAGCGATAAATCAATCCAAAAGACAAACGATGAAGATAAGGCATAATCTTATCGGTCACCCCCAATTAGCGATAAATCGGAAGATTAATCTTTGAATCAGAAGATTTTTTGAACAGTGGAATATACACACGTTGTCAACAAATGCAATGAGAAATACAAAAAAGGACGACATGATATAATTCACATATATGACGCTTGGCTAAACAACATGGCATTGCATAATTACATATATAATGCCTTGCAACAAGATAGCATTGCATAATTCACATATATAATGTCTTGCAACAAGATGGCATTGCATAATTCACATATATGGCAATTAGACACTAAACAGGTGGCATTCACACAAAGCATGTCTAAACTAAGTAAATGACATAGCAATGTAAGACACCACATGCACGATATGAGTAACATAACCCTGCCAAGTTAGAGCATGCACCTCTCGGGGGGAAATAGGACCGGTCATCTGTCTCTGAATCCTCCTCTGAGGAGCTATCCATAACCAACAAGACATGCGCTTCGTCAGATAGCATTGTCTGCTCTGAAGACCTTGTTTCCACTCCAGATTTTTCCATGACCGTGTCGAATGGCTGATGCACAGGAAGAGTAATTGAATGTACTAAAATTGTTGACAAATTTAATAATAATAAAAAATGATGGCATGATATAATTCACATATAAGATGACTGGCTAACCAGCGTGGCATGACAAAATTCACATATATGATGCCTGGCTAAACAAGATGGCATTGCATGGTTCACATATATGATAAAGAAACTAAGCAGATGGCATTCACACAAAGCATGTCTAAACTAAGCAGATGACATATTTGATGTATAAAGTAAGCAATGCAAGACACCATATGCATGATATTACCAACATCAGCATGCCAAGTTAGAGCGAAGACCCCAGGGGGTAAATAGGAGTGGTCTTCTCCTTCTGAATCCCCCTCAGAACAGTTATCTTCCTCTTGATTACAATCCGAAGTGGGTGGAGGGGGGCTGCCTTTGCACCCACAATGGAGCGACGTCCGCATGAAATTTTATTGTCACACAAGGCTCGTCTCCTTTGCTCTACATGTTCAGTTCCATTGCGTACAATAACTGACATGCATAGGAATAAAACATATTGAGATTATGTAAGGAGTGCATGCACAAATCTAGTGTGATGGTAGCAAACTGTGAATAGGCCCAAAACCAATGATAGCAGGCAGATAATAGCTTTAGTTAAAAAATACAGATAATGGCTCCTTTAATGTTTGTTTGCACCCAACATGAAACTCATAGTAGACAACCGAGATTAACCAGATAGTAGACAGATAGTACTGATTGCTGCCCCAATATGTACCCCACAACCATTTAAAAGCTCAAGTTTCAGCATTTAGTTTGGACCTGACTCGGAGTCTAATAGGTGAACAGGACGATAAAGTAGCATGTCATCATATTAAGCGATGCATAACGTAAGCAGACACGGAAGAGTGCGACCTCTCTTGCACACCCGTGTAGTCCTCAAGGTCATCTGCTCAGTTGATGATGGTAATGCAGTTGTCGTGGCTGCCGACGACGGGGAAGAAGATCTGAGGCGACGAAAGACAGTCTGGAGAGTGGATCCCTACTGTGGTGAACCCTTCCGTCGTTGGAGCGGCTGAGCTGGGGTGGAACACATCGCAGCAGGAGCAGAACAAACCACACAAGGTTTTCTTTGACACATATCTGTAACAGAAGTAATTGTGTAAGGGCTTGTTTGAATTTGAGGATTCTAACAATGCAGGGATAGGAACTACACATGAATAGGATAGGAATGCACGTGCAAACAGAGAATTTAAAAACACATGATTTCTGCCAATCTGGGTGTTTGGTTCACAAGAATTGGAAGATCACAGGATGCAAAGAAGCATGGTGAGATTAAGTCAAACCACAAGAAAATGTACGGTTATAATGTTATGATGCTACTATCTCTTAGTCTCGTGCTTCATGAATAGGAATTTTAAAAGGAGGACAAGTGGATATTAAAATTCCTACGATTTTTCTTTCAAGGAGACACTAAAGGAACAAACCCTACAATTTTCCTTTGCTCCATTTATTTGAACCAAACTCATGAATAGTAATACCATAGGAAACTTTCCAATTCCTATGTTTTTCCTTCACTTTTCCTTTCAAGCACTGGCGATTCTAGTAGGCAGGCTTGAGCAGGGAAAATCCTACACTCAAAAAATGTTTTTGTGCTACTTCTACTACTTTGGACCCAGGCCACTGCCCTACTAGCTCAACTCCCAGGCCCATCTGCAAATGCATAGCTCAAACACGCAGAGATAAATAATGATGGCCTTCAAGAGAGTCCATCACGGATAGCTAAGTTGCCTGGTACCTCACTGCTTGTCATATAGTAGGAGAAACTAATTGTATTTCATGTTACTACATGTGCTCAGTGGACAATATATATAACATGTAGAGTAATAAAGAGAGGCAACAAGTGTACAACCTCTTTGGCAAAGCCATGTCGATCTCAGCGTGATTGGGTTAGTCGGTGAGGATGCTCTGGCTGATTTGGCTGCCGGAGGTGGGGAATAAGATCTTAGGCGTCTGGAGATGGAGCCTGGGGTACTACTCCGCTGTGATGGAGGGTTTTGTCGTTGGACCAGCGCTGGTGAGTTGTACGACGGCGAGGCTGAAGCAGGACAAGAGAGACAATGTTAACCTGAGTTGAATTCTAATAGCATCTCCAATAGACGACGTAAAATACATAACCACAAATTGCTAGAGGTAAAATACATCAGTCGCTCATCTTTGAACTTAACTGTCGAAACTGAATTTAACTGTCGAAACTGAATTTAACTGTCGATACTGAACTTTACTGTCGAAACTGAACGCACTAGTAGCCTAAAAGCAGCTCCTTGGATGTGGAGGATGAGGTGGCTGAACCAGCAGGACGACAAGATCGACGACGGATCCTCATTCGGTATGGTGGATGAGGGATGTCGAGGTGTTGTTCTAGACGGCGTCGTCGGGGAAGAGGCTCCGGCTGGGTGGCGGATGGAGGAGGGTGTGGTGCTTTGCGGGTTTTCGTGGCCTCGGTGTATGAATGGGTGGGCGGATGGGATGGGAGGAGGAATCATGGCTTAGGGACGTGCTTGTCCAAAATGTGGGGTAAGTTACAAAAGTACCCCCACTGATTTGAGCTAGGCTGTTCTTTCGGTTCAGGGGTATCACGGGCATTTCGCATGTCGGGATTTCGTAGGAGGTGGGAGTTTTCGCGCGCGTTGTAATTTTAGGATAGCAAGGCGTGGGTTGAGATGGAGGGAGTTTTCGGAGCACAACGAGACAAAGATATATCTGAAATATTTTGGGGTAACAAGGCGCGGGTTGAAGAGGCGGGAGTTTTGTAGCACGATAGACAGAGATGCTAGCTTAAAATTTCGGCATAACAAGGCATGGCTTGAAATTTCGGGAGAACAAGCTTAACGTGTACAAAAAAAGACAATTCGCACCTCATCACTAGAGAGAGCCATGTCCCGTTTTACTATATTACTAGAAATGCATTCAAATATAACAACAAAAAAACTAAAAAAATCGGGACAACAAACATAACGTGTCTAGTACCAAATCAATTGGCACTTCCCCCAACAATAAAAAACAATTCGTGTTGTCTAGCATATGGACTAAATTTGAGTACATTTTCGCTGTTTGAATGGGATTGTACTCGGGTTAGTTATACAACCATCTAAATATTATCTTCACAACACATGACATGAATATAGGAGTAGTAAATTCCTATATAAATACGAACTACATGTACATACGATCTCAAATTCAAATATATGTATCCATTTTATGTTGAATTCAAATCATAGTACATGTACTCTAGCTAGATGTTCGGGATCTAAACCATGTATGATACTGCGTACAATGTGTTTAACACGCAAAACACACAAACACCATTTAGACTAGTAAGGTACACGTGCATTGCACGCATGAGATTTGGCAACCAAATTATGAATAAATGTGTAGCGACCCGACCCAAAATCGGTCAAGTCTCTGTGTAGCTGTACCATCCCAAGATCATGCTGGCACACACAGTACATTGATGAAATAATCAAAGTTCAATCACACCTGAATTTATTACACGATTCTCATATCGAGTCTTTATTACAATAGAATAAATTTGGCCGAACGCCAACTCATGAGAAATAAACTAAATAAGCTGCGGAAGCGTAGAAGAATAGCGAGTCCATCCGACTCCATAGGGCAATCACCAAGCGTGGATCGTAGCCTCACTCCTGATCGGAATACTCCTCTGCAACATAAGACGTTGCAGCCGTGTAGGTCAGCATTTTGAATATGCCGGCAAGTCATGAAGAGAGAACAATAATACAAATTACTAACACTATATGCAATTTGGCTGTGGGGCTCTAAGTTTCATTGTTTTGCGAATAAGCCAGTTTTTCCCTACAACAATGGACTTGTTTGCAAATACTACAAAATTGTTGGTAGTTATTGAGATGGTTCCGCCAACCAATGTCTCATTCCCAATTATTAAATAACCCCCTCAATTAATTTATTAAATTTGGTGTTGAGATATCCGAAATACTTCCAAGTTCCAGAGGCTCAAATTGTCCGTAATCGGGACACGGCTAACCGATTAGATCTTCACTCTGCAGAGGTTTATGACTTTACCATAAGATTCGCTCCCTCCTTTAAGTCTTCGCACTTCATGGTGTTTGAAGACGGATGAACGAAACAGGGTCTTCCAAGAGTTCTTCCGCCACCGCCGTACCCATCCAATCCTACCGTTCTTCTACATCTCGTAGCACCGTCCGCCAGAGTCACACCTAGGGTTGACCAAGCTAGAGCCCATAATGGCTTGCGGCTGCATGTAAGCTTCCGTCAATGGGGTATACATCCATCTCTTCGTGGCTGGGTGAAGCTTTCCATAAGATGTCATGGCGCTTCTCCATGCATCCCGCCAACCACCGGTTTTCTCCAGGTGCCCGTCAACCGCCCTCCACCCAAGAGTGAATTTTGAAGTCCATCTTGAGCTTGAAGTCATGGGGTTGTCATCATCTTGACTCTCACATCTCCCTTATGATTCACTCAACCAACCCCGCTTCACGAGCATAGCAAAATAAACTACTTCGTCCCGGCAATGGTAACAAGGGAATTGGGTTCATCCTACCTCATGATACTACTCAAGAACATAACTTAAAATTCTCCTACTGCATGCATGGTGGGAGGTATAATTCTAATGCAATAAAATCATAGGTATTGTAAAGTAAACATGGTCAAATGACTTGCCTTGCTGACGATCTTCGAAAGCTAGGGACTCGTGGTAGCAAGCTTCGCACTCCGGAAATTCTACCGAGGCAAACAATAATCATATAAGCATACAAACATATGATCACTTAACATAACAGCATAACACACAAAACAATTGAACCAAAACCCAAAGAAAACTTGAAAAAATCCAAATCAAAGTTTTCACCACATCAAACAACAACCAAGAAATAGTTTTGCACAACCAAATTTTTCTTAACAGAACCTAAGCATGGGTTTTTGCTAACTAACAGAAGAGAAAACATCATGCAACTAGGAGCAAAAAGAATCACATTAAAAGCTATTATAGAACTCCTATTATGCCTATAACACTTCTAGCAAGAAAACAAAAAATAAAAATTCTATTTATTGTAAATAAAAGTTCATGTTCTAGAGTTACAGAAACTAACCTAAAACAAACTATCACATAGGAAAAATAAAATTATCTGCTAAATAAAACAATAGGAAAACAGTAGCTAGTTAAATAAATAAGAACCACATGATTTTGATTAAAACTATTTTTTATTAAATCTAAAATGCCCAAATAAATTCCTACGGTTAGGCAAGGTCAAAACAAAGTAGTGACAAAAAGAATCACTAAAATAAAATAATCCTAACTCATTTTATAGCAGAATTACTAATCTGTATAAAACTAAAATAAAATAATTTCTAATAATTTTAACATGACTAAACATATTTTCTACAGAAACTACAACAAATTTGCAAACTAACAAAAAAAGAATCAATTAAAAATATTAAGTAGATTAAAAGATATGGATTTTACAAATCTGAAACTATTCTGTTAAAAACAGAAACGAAAAAATTAACTAAAAAGAAAACCGGAGCTAATGGGCCTATCTAGCACATCGGGCGTAATATAGCTAAAACGCGCCCGAGGGATTAAACCGAGTCGGGCAGGTCTAAACTAAACCTAAATAAAACCAAATAAACCGAAACTAAAACCGGTCTATTTAAATTAAACCGTACCCCTTCGGGGATCTAATCTAGACCCTACGTTTAGATCGGACGGTGGGGGCATCTCCGGCGACTTACCGCGGTGGTCGACGGCGACGGCGGCTCGGGCGGCCCGGTGCGGTGGCTCCGGTGGTCGGGGACGACGGCGGAGGCGTCGGGAGGGTGCGGCGGAGCGAGGGGGTTTCGGTGGTGGAGTCGGGGGAGCTCGGGGGGGTGTCGGAGGTGGCCGGGGCAGGGCAATGGCGCGGCGGCGGCGTCGGACTCCGGCGAGCGATTGCGGGCGAGAGCGAGGGGTTCGGGCGAGGGGGAAGTGAGAGAGGGGAGAGGGGTGTTCGGTCGGTTGGCCGAAGGGTAGGGGTTCAGCGGCGGCGGTTGGTGGCTCGGGTCTTTGGTGGGTCGCTGGTTGGCTCGCGCCCGGCCCGTGGCTGGCTGGTTGGCTTGGCCCGCGGGTGGGTTTCTTTCCTTTCTATTTTTTTTTTTGAATTTGAGAGAGAGAGAAAATATATTAGATATATATATATATATTTTTTATAGGACATATATATATCAAAATGATCAGGGGAATATTCCCTATAATTTGAACATTTTTCCAGGGGCAAAACTCAAACTTTTTTAAAAAACATTTTTCTAAAATCCCAAATAAAATCAAAATTTGAATTCAAACTTTTTGGCAGGGTTTTTCATCTGACATATTTGGAGTGTCATGTTTACTCCTCTCATACTTTTTCTCAAGTATTTGTCACGCATTGATTTGAAATAAATTTCAACTGCCAATTCAAATTCAAATTCCAACAACTCAAAATCTTCTGAAACTTCAAATGCCACTCAATTTCAAACAATATGCATAGATGCTTAGCTACAATTGTAAAACATTCCAAATAGGAAATTTGGGATGTTACAAACCTACCCACCTTAAGATGAATCCCGCCCTCGAGATTCGGGTTGGCTAGCAAATAGGTGCGGGTGGTCTCGGCGGAGGTCTTCTTCTCGCTCCCGGTGGATTCCTCCTCGAATGATGACTCCACAGACCTTGCAAAACTTGATGATCTTGCTGCGGGTGACTCTGTTCAGATCTCGAGAATTCGGACGGGTTTCTCCTCATAAGTCGATCACCGTTGTCGAGCTGTATGGCCTCCGGGGCACCGTGTCTCTCAACGGAATATCGCCATGCCGGCATGGCATTTCTTCACCGAGAAACATGGAAGACATCATGAACTCCGGACAATCCTTCCGCAATTCCAACTTGTAAGCAACTTCTCCACGACGCTCGAGGATTTTGTAGGGCCAATGAACCGGGTGCTAACTTTCCTTTAACACCGAACCTCTTGATTCCACGGCGGGGACACACGAAGATATGCTCGGTCTCCCGCTTCGTAAGTTACTTCCTTGCGCCATCTTGTCGGCATAACTCTTCCGCCTCGATTGGGCTACCTTGAGTCTATCTCGAATCAGCTTGACTTTCTCTTGAATCTCGATAAGATCGGGACCGAAAAGTTTTCGATCTCCAACACCATCCCACAGCAATGGTGTTCGCACCTCCTTCCGTATAGAGCTTGAAGGGGCCATCTTCGACGGGTCTCGATAACTGTTGTTGTGTGAGAACTCCGCGTATGGCAAATTATCATCCCAGCTAGACCCATAGTCTAGCGCACAAGCTCTCAACATGTCCTCCAGATCTGGTTGACTCTCTCGGTCTGTCCATCTGCTGCGGATGAAAAGCTATCTTGAACTCCAGCCTCGCACTCCAAAGTTTCATGCAACCGATTCCAAAACTTTGAGGTAAATTGTGTTCCTCTATCGACACGATACTCCTCGAACTCCATGCGGACATACGATCCTGGTCATGTATATCTTGGCTAACTTAGCGCTGGTATAGGTAGTCTTCACGGAATGAAATGAGCTACCTTGGTCAATCGATCAACCACTACCCAGATGGAATCATAACCTGAACGGGTCCCGGTAATCCTGTGATAAAATCCATTCCAAGTTTTTCCCATTTCCACTCGGGAATCGGCAAAGGTTGAAGTAACCTGCTGGCTTCGATGTTCCGCCTTTACTCGTTGGCAAACATCGCATCCTGCTACGTACTCGGCAATATCCTTCTTCATACCTGTCCACCAGAAACTTTCCTTCAAATCCAGATACATCTTGGTGTTACCGGGGTGAATCGAGTATAGTGAATCATGAGCCTCCTGAAGAATTAGCTTCCTAAGTTCGGGATCATTGGGTACATAAATACGATCCTCGAACCATATAGCTTCGTATTCATCCTTACGAAACCCTTTAGCTTTGCCTTCATCCATCCTTTTCTTTATCTCATCAATTTCCTTGTCCGACTTCTGGGCTTCACGAATTCTTTCGGCCAAAGTGGACTGAACTTCCAGAGTTGCAACATATCCTCTCGGAACTATCTCCAGTTGGAGATCTCTGAGGTCATCGACTAACTCCTGGGGTAATCCTCCCGCTATAAGAGTATTCACATAACTCTTACGGATCAAAGCATCTGCTACAACATTAGCCTTTCCTGGGTGGTAATGCATTTTCATGTCATAGTCCTTGATTAGCTCCAGCCATCTCCTCTGCCTGAGGTTCAACTCTTTCTGCGTGAAAATATACTTCAAGCTCTTATGATCTGTGTAAACATCACAACGGTTTCCGATAAGGAAATGTCTCCAGGTCTTGAGTGCATGCACTACGGCTGCTAACTCCAAATCATGTGTGGCATAATTCATCTCGTATGGTCGTAGCTGTCTGGAGGTATAAGCTACAACTTTTCCTTCCTGCATGAGTACTCCTCCGAGTCCCCGACGAGAAGCGCCACAATATACCGTAATCCTTGTGTATGTCCGCAAAATCAGTCTTGGGCTGTAACCAAACGTTTCTTCAATTCCGAAACTGGTTTCACAATCCTCGGTCCAAATGTACTTGGCATCCTTCTTCAACAGCTCACCATGGGCTTGGCAATCTTCGAGAAATTCTCAATGAACCTCCGATAATATCCTGCGAGTCCGAGAAAACTGCGGATCTCCTTGATCGAGGTGGGCGATCGCCAATCGGTGATGATACAACCTTGGCGGGTCAATCGCTATTCCTTCTCCTGAAATAACATGTCCGAGGAATCCGACTTCCTTCAGCCAAAATTCACATTTGCTGAACTTGGCATACAACTGATGTTCTCGGAGTTTCTCGAACTAGACGCAAATGTTCCTTATGCTCTTCCTCGCTCTTGGAGAAAATCAGTATATCATCGATGAACACCACGACAAACTTGTCCAGATATTCCATAAATACCTTGTTCATCAAATTCATGAAGTATGCAGGGCATTAGTCAATCCGAATGACATGACGGTATACTCATATAAACCATACCGTGGTAAATGCTGTTTTGGGTATATCCTTTTCACGGATCTTCAATCGATGATACCGATCAAGATCGATCTTGGAGAATACCTTGGCTCCAACAGCTGATCAAATAGGTCATTAATCATCGGCAGAGGGTACTTGTTCTTGATGGTCACGTCGTTCAACGAACGATAATCTACAACCATTCTCAGGGTTCCATCCTTCTTCTCTACCAAAAGAACTGGGGCTCCCCAAGGTGACGAGCTTGGCCGAATATATCCTTTCTCCAATAGCTCATTAATTTGGTTCTTGATCTCCTTCAAATCGTTCGGGGGCATCCGATAGGGTCTCTTGAATATTGGGGCTGTGTCGGGCAATAACTCAATCAGAAATTCAATGCCTCTGTCCGGTGGCATTCCTGGTAATTCCTCCGGAAACAGATCGGGGAAATCTTGCACTACTGGCACTTCCTCCTGAACAACTCCCGTGAGGGAATTTACCTGATTCTTCATCGGGATACGTCTGGATACATACTTGATCCTCTTCTGCTCCGGGGTGGTGAGCAGAATCGACTTGTGGGCACAGTCTATGTTTCCTTCAACCTTCGTCAACCAATCCATGCCTAGGATTACATCCAAGGTCTGGGTTTCCAATACTATGAGGTCTAGGGTTGCATGACAGCCTAAGCCTGCCATCATTTCTCCTCCTGCGGAACTGACTGAAGAGGGCTTCTAAGGGTTCTAGTGGGCAACCCGTACTTTTCCACAACTACCCTTGATATAAATGAATGCGTTGCACCAGAATCAAAGAGTACCAATACTAGATGTGAATTTAATAAAAACTTACCAACCACAGTGTCTGGCTGATCATAGATATCCTCCACGTCAATGTGGTTCACCTGAGCACGAGGAAAAGGGTTGGGCTTCTTTGCTGAGCTTCCATTGCCGTTTCCATTCCTCTGCTTGGCCTCCGGGCAGTCGGTGGCATAGTGCCCTATTTTCTGGCACTTGAAACAGGTGATGTGACTCAGATCTTTCTGAGCCGGGGCAGGACGATGCTGGTTGCCATTGCCGTTTCCATTGCCTGACTTGTTGTCGGGGTTGCGGTTGTTCCCATTTCCTCCATGGTTATGTCCTCCATGATTATGTCCTCCATGGGTGTGATGGGTATGCCCTCCCGAGTATGGGGCATAACGGGCTTCTGCTGAGCTCGAGTTGTACTTCCCAGCCATACTTCCGCTATGCTATTAATCTGCTGATGCTTGCCTTCAAGTATGGTGGCCTTGTCTACCAGCTCCTGGTAGTTGTTGAAGGTAGCCACCATTAGCTGCATACCCAGCTCGTCATTGAGTCCCTCGAGAAACTTTTCCTGCTTTGCGGCATCTGTGGCCACATCATCCGGGGCATAGCGAGCTAACTTGCTAAACTCATCCACGTACTTCGCCCCACGATGCAGTTCCTTCGGCGTAAGTTGCGGAACTCACGCTTCTTCAGACTCATGGCTCCAACTGAAACATGAGCGGTGCGGAAAGCTTCTTGGAACTGATCCCACGTGATGGTGGCGATGGGATAAGTGGCGGTGTAGTTCTCCCACCAAGAGGTTGCAGGTCCATCAAGCTGATGTGCGGCAACGCGCACCTTCTCTGCATCTGTGCATCCAGCAGTGGCTAACTCCCTTCCGACCTTGCGGAGCCAATCATCGGCCACAATCGGCTCAGTGCTTCTAGAGAACACTGGCGGATTCAGCCTTAGGAAGCGGGTCAAGTTGTCAACAGGGGGTGGTGGCAGTGGATTGTTGTTGTTGTTGTTGTTCTGGTTCTAGATGAGCATCTGCATGAGGGCATTCTGCTGCTGGATCAGCTGGGTGAGCTCTGGCGGAAAGTTGAGACCGGGGTCACGTCTCGGAGGCATCTGGTGTTTTGGAGTGGATGAGAAAATTAGAATAGAACAAGGGTCTAATGAGAAAATATCACCACCCATATGAATGCACAACCATAATCACACCAAATAATTTATTCAATCCACTCAAACATGGTTCAATCTCGATTACAAATTTCACGACTAATCGAAAATAACGGCCTAACTGATCGACGGGAAAATAAAATAACATGGCGGTCGACTAAATGTCTTCATCAATTATCCTTGCGTCCTCTGGTGCGGCGTCCTCCGGTGTGACGTCCTCTGATGCAGCGCCTCCTCTTGCGGCTTTCTTCAGTGGAGCTCTCTTCATAATCCTGGTCATTGCTCACGAGGGGTCCGTCATCTCTACTCGGGAAAAGGTCTTCTCCCAAGTCCATCTTCTCCTCTAATGCGGCAACATCCATCTTCAGCTTGTCGACTCTCTCCATGAAATCCTTGATTTCTTCTTCATGGTCAAGGAAGTCTGCGTGTGCTTTCTCCTCCAGTTCCAGTTCACGGAACAACAGCCTCCTGTGTACCTTCGAGTTACGGCAAGTCTGGATCTCCCGTTTCCTGAGGAGACACTCCAAGTCTTGGACATATGAGAGAATGGATCCGTCCTCTACGGTACGGATGATATCTCCATTCCTAGCTCTGCGAGAAATCATGGCAAGGTCTGATGGGTCGAGCTCGGCCCTGTACTCTTCTCGGAGATGTCAAAGTGCACGATAAATCGCCATGTCTCTTCCGAGGATCCAATTGAAATCGGTAAACTCAAAGTCAATAGGCTCAATGTCCTCCGAAGGTCCTCCTGGAATGTGCACCTCAATCCTCAGAAGCGGGTATCCGTCGGAAGTGCATTGGTAGGCTTCCCGGTGATTGAGGGCAGAGCAATCTTCAGCTTCTTCACGATCTGAACCAGCTTCTTGCCGAGAGGCATCGTCTCATCTGGCTGGCAAAACTCCGGTAGCAGAACTGGGGTGAACTCGTGCCATCTAGAATGTTGAAAATCGGAGAGAAGTCGAAATGAGCAGGGAGAATTACGGAATGATAAGGACATAAAATAAATAGTCTCTTCCTATGGCTTTCCGATCCTAGGGGTTACGTCCTACGGTCAGCGTGTGCTCTGATACCATCTCTGTAGCGACCCGACCCAAAATCGGTCAAGTCTCTGTGTAGCTGTACCATCCCAAGATCATGCCGCACACACACATTGATGAAATAATCAAAGTTCAATCACACCTGAATTTATTACACGATTCTCATATCGAGTCTTTATTACAATAGAATAAATTCGGCCGAAGGCCAACTCATGAGAAATAAACTAAATAAGCTGCGGAAGCGTAGAAGAATAGCGAGTCCATCCGACTCCATAGGGCAATCGCCAAGCGTGGATCGTAGCCTCACTCCTGATCGGAATACTCCTCTGCAACATAAGACGTTGCAGCCGTGTAGGTCAGCATTTTGAATATGCCGGCAAGTCATGAAGAGAGAACAATAATGCAATTTGGCTGTGGGGCTCTAAGTTTCATTGTTTTGCGAAAAAGCCAGTTTTTTCCTACAACAATGGACTTGTTTGCAAATACTACAAAATTGTTGGTAGTTATTGAGATGGTTCCGCCAACCAATGTCTCATTCCCAATTATTAAATAACCCCCTCAATTAATTTATTAAATTTGGTGTTGAGATATCCGAAATACTTCCAAGTTCCAGAGGCTCAAATTGTCCGTAACCGGGGACACGGCTAACCGATTAGATCTTCACTCTGCAGAGGTTTGCGCACTTTACCCGCAAGATTCGTTCCCTCCTTTAAGTCTTCGCACTTCATGGTGTTTGAAGACGGGATGAGCAAAGGGTCTTCGAAGAGTTCTTCCGCCACCGCCGCGTACCCATCCAATCCTACCGTTCTTCTACATCTCGTAGCACCGTCCAGCCAGAGTCACACCTAGGGTTGACCAAGCCAGAGCCCATAATGGCTTGCGGCTGCACAGGTAAGCTTCTGGTCAATGGGGTATACATCCATCTCTTCGTGGCTGGGTGAAGCTTTCCGCAAGATGTCATGGCGCTTCTCCATGCATCCCGGCCAACCACTGGTTTTCTCCAGGGTGCCCGTCAACCGTCCTCCACCCAGTAGTGAATTTTGAAGTCCATCTTGAGCTTGAAGTCATGGGGTTGTCATCATCTTGACTCTCACATCTCCCTTATGATTCACTCAACCAACCCGTCTCGAGCATAGCAAAATAAACTACTTCGTCCCGGGCAATGGTAACAAGGGGAATTGGGTTCATCCTACCTCATGATACTACTCAAGAACATAACTTAAAATTCTCCTACTGCATGCATGGTGGGGAGGTATAATTCTAATGCAATAAAATCATAGGTATTGTAAATTAAACATGGTCAAATGACTTGCCTTGCTGACGATCTTCGAAAGCTAGGGACTCGTGGTAGCAAGCTTCGCACTCCGGAAATTCTACCGAGGCAAACAATAATCATATAAGCATACAAACATATGATCACTTAACATAACAGCATAACACACAAAACAATTGAACCAAAACCCAAAGAAAACTTGAAAAAATCCAAATCAAAGTTTTCACCACATCAAACAACAACCAAGAAATAGTTTTGCACAACCAAATTTTTCTTAACAGAACCTAAGCATGGGTTTTTGCTAACTAACAGAAGAGAAAACATCATGCAACTAGGAGCAAAAAGAATCACATTAAAAGCTATTATAGAACTCCTATTATGCCTATAACACTTCTAGCAAGAAAACAAAAAATAAAAATTCTATTTATTGTAAATAAAAGTTCATGTTCTAGAGTTACAGAAACTAACCTAAAACAAACTATCACGTAGGAAAAATAAAATTATTTGCTAAATAAAACAATAGGAAAACAGTAGCTAGTTAAATAAATAAGAACCACATGATTTTGATTAAAACTATATTTTTATTAAATCTAAAATGCCCAAATAAATTCCTACGGTTAGGCAAGGTCAAAACAAAGTAGTGACAAAAAGAATCACTACAATAAAATAATCCTAACTCATTTTATAGCAGAATTACTAATCTGTTTAAAACTAAAATAAAATAATTTCTAATAATTTTAACATGACTCAACATATTTTCTACAGAAACTACAACAAATTTGCAAACTAACAAAAAAAGAATCAATTAAAAATATTAAGTAGATTAAAAGATATGGATTTTACAAATCTGAAACTATTCTGTTAAAAACAGAAACAAAAAAATTAACTAAAAAGAAAACCTGCGCTAATGGGCCTATCTAGCACATCGGGCGTAATATAGCTAAAACGCGCCCGAGGGATTAAACCGAGTCGGGCCGGTCTAAACTAAACCTAAATAAAACAAATAAACTGAAACTAAAACCGGTCTATTTAAATTAAACCGTACCCCTTCGGGGATCTAATCTAGACCCTACGTTTAGATCGGACGGTGGGGGCATCTCCAATGACTTACATGGTGGTCGACAATGACGGCGGCTCGGGCGGCGACGTGCGGTGGCTCCGGTGGTCGGGGACGACAGCGGAGGCGTCGGGAGGAGCGGCGGAGCAAGGGGTTTCGGTGGTGGAGTCGGGGAGCTCGGGGGTGTCGGAGGTGGCGGGCAGGGCAATGGCAAGGGCGGCGCCGGACTCAATGAGCGATTGGGCGAGAGCGAGGGGTTGGGGCGAGGGGGAAGTGATAGAGGGGAGAGGGGTGTTCGGTTGGCGAAGGGTAGGGGTTCATGCCTTGGCTCTCGGTGGTGGCTCGGGTCTTTGGGCTGCGCCTGGTTGGGCTGCGCCCGGCCCGTGGCTGGCTGGTTGGCTTGGCCCGCGGGTGGGTTTCTTTCCTTTCTATTTTTTTTTTGAATTTGAGAGAGAGAGAAAATATATTAGATATATATATTTTTTATATAGGACATATATATATCAAAATGATCAGGGGAATATTCCCTATAATTTGAACATTTTTCCAGGGGCAAAACTCAAACTTAAAAAAAAACATTTTTCTAAAATCCCAAATAAAATCAAAATTTGAATTCAAACTTTTTGGCAGGGTATTTCATCTGACATATTTGGAGTGTCATGTTTACTCCTCTCATACTTTTTCTCAAGTATTTGTCAGGCATTGATTTGAAATAAATTTCAACTGCCAATTCAAATTCAAATTCCAACAACTCAAAATCTTCTAAAACTTCAAATGCCACTCAATTTCAAACAATATGCATAGATGCTTAGCTATAATTGTAAAACATTCCAAATAGGAAATTTGGGATGTTACAAAATGCCACATTATAGCATGTAAGCTTTGAGTCATATATGCATGATGTAGATGTTCGTTTAATTCTTATACTTCATCTCATTCAAAATCATCTAGTTTTTATAAGAAAGCTAATCTATTTTAAGATTCATGGAATTGTGCATTGTAAAGCATAAAGTAAAAACAAATAATGGCAAATCATGTAGAAAAACATTTGGGGAATTATGATATGGAAGATTCTATAACAAAGAAGAAGTGCTTGTGTTTTGAGGTTTGTGCATTGTGCTTAAGTTCAACCATGTAGTCTTCTAGATTGTACATGTGGCAAAATCTAGTGGAATGTAGATGATATCCAACGACCAGTAGTGCTCAAATTTGCCATCTCTGTAGCGTCGGGTTGGCTTAATCCAATGACCATTTTTCAAAGTTAAAGTTATTCGCACACTATATAAAAAATATAAAATATAATATATAGGGGTATATATATATATGTGATGCAAAAGCCACCCATCATCTCCAATTAGAATAGTGTGTGCATGCACGGATGCAATGTGGCCAAACGATATCTGCCATCGGTATCTCAAATTCAAATCATTCTGACCTTGTTCAATGTGTATACAGTATATCATGCTCATTTCCAAACCACACCGCGCATATCTCAGTTATATTCATGCATGCATGGGTTTCAAACATCATGATCTCTTATTCAAATATTTGAATTCAACTTTACATTGATTATGACCTCACCTAGTCTTTTACACCCACACAGTCGTCTTCTCTTTATAATTGTACCACTAACTTCCTCACGTGCATGCATGCACACACACTACCACTCGGCATTATCCATCACACACATGCAATCTTTTTCTTTAGGTCGGTCTCTCATGCATGCACACACACACACACCTCCCCCTCTTCATCATATCGGGCACTCTTTATCTCTCACGTGCATGCGCAACGATCAATGTTCCTCTATGTGTGTGTACATATAGCTAGGTCTTTCCCAGTTTTACACACAAACCAATCAATTTATATATCTAGTGAGGTCTCACCCTCTTTCCCACGTACACATCGATCAATCTATACCTCTCTATATAGAATTACATAGCTAATACACCCACATTAATTATATATCCAATGTCCCCCTCTCATCATCCATTCCTTCCGCTTCATCTCCCAGACGCGCGCACAGTGGCGAAGATGGGGGCAGCAAGGGCCCTGCCCCCTAACATCACTATATATTGAGGCTAATATGAATCTGGTCAGTAGATCAATTGCTAGTAAAATGGTTTAAGTTGGTAAATTGGCCCTCCTTGTAAGGGATTAGTAATGCTTGGCCCCCTAGCTCATTTATTTTTCATGGCTCCGCCACTACGCGCAATAACGCATGTTCTCGCCCCCTCTCTTTAAATATCGATCTCGCACTTGTGCACTCCTTCATAGTCTCCTTCCACTTGGCCCCTCGCACCATCTTCTAGCCCCCCACCGGATTTTGCCACATGTATAATCTAGCAGACTCCATGGTTGAACTTAAGCATAATGCACAAACCTCAAAACACAAGTGCTTCTCCTTTGTTCTAGAATCTTCTGTATCATAACTGCCCAAACTTTTTTTCTAGTTGAATTGCCATTATTTGTTTTTTACTTTATGCTTTACAACGCACATTTCGTTGAATCATAAAATGGAAACCAACGTCTACACCATGCATATATGACTCAAAGCTTACATGCTATAGTGTGGTATTTATTCATAATTTTGTTGCCAAATCTGATGCTTGCAATGCACGTGTACCTTACTAGTACTTCCAGTATGTGCAAAACATGTAAATTAGAATTCCAATGGCACACTACACAATGTCTCTCCTTCCGTTCATGAAGCCACGTGGCACATGTCGAGGCGTTGTCGCGACCTCCTTGTGTGGATTGATCACAGTGACGTGCTGATGGTTCTAGAAGAATGTACTCGTCCTCTCTCGGGCACACTGGTAGTACATGCATGAAGCGAAGATGTGCACGCACGCACACGCGGGTACATGATGGGACGCATTTTTGTATGAAGATCCACCCCATGTGATAATTTGACGCGTGTAAAGTCCTTCACTTCATTAATGGTCAATTAATACAACGCATGCAAATTGAGTGGACGTGAGGGAGGAAGTAGTTGAGAAAGACATTACACCTCCATTGCGTGCATGCGAGTAGTTAAATCATGGGTTGCTACTTCCATTGGTCTCCTTCGTATTTTCTGCCAAATCTTGACCATATTTTTAAGTACTCCCTCCTTCCATCTATATAGGGCCTAATGTGTTTTCCAAGACCACCTTTGACTATTGATAAGATTAATAGTACATGTGATGTATAATGTGAAAATTATATCATTGTAAGCTCCTTTCACATACGAATTTGACGGTATGCTTCGTGTAACTTGCATGTCATATATTATTGCTCCAACATTTGGTCAAAGTTAGGCTCGAAAAATGGTTAGGCCCTATATAGATGGAAGGAGGGAGTAACATACTAATGCATGTCATAAAAAGTGGCACAAAAAAAGGGGGCCAATAAACCAGGACGCAGGAAGCATGATCAATTTTTGCCAGGGCTACTGTTTGTGGCCTTTCTATTTAAATATGGATGGAGTGGAGTAGTACTATCTGTATCTTAGCCTCGTAGGGCTCTCCCAGCGCCTAGGCTCGCCTCCCCGCCTCGCCCACCGGATCCCGCCATGGAGAATTCCGCCATGGATAATCCCTTAGATCCCAGGATCCCGCGGGTTGCCCTCTCGATGCGGCCTGCAGCACTGCCGCCTTTGAGCGAAACCCACATTTGTTTTAGAGGGGATCCATTTCTCTGGAATCACAGATCGATGGAACCGGAGGACATGTCAGGGCTGCGTTTCAGGTGGTGGGCAGCAACGGCAAATCGGATCGAGGAAGTGTCGCATCGATTGGAGAGAAGTTTGAAGGAGCTGCACCTGGCGTAGCACAAGGCGGAGGCGCAAGTTGATCTCAGGGGAGAGATGCTGAGGGATGTCAGCATCTGGCAGCGTCGCGTTGATTTTGAGCTAGGGCTAATGGTAGAGATCATATTCACGGAGTCAACTACGGAGGAAAGAACACACATGCCTGCGGAATGGCATCAGCAGCTGGTGCAACTGTTCAAATGGGTGGTAGGAGAAGCCAAATCGCGGGACCAGCTGCGGCGGCGCCGCTAGGAATGGATCGTAGGCGAGGTGAGCTGCCCTCCTTCCCCGCTGGCGATGCAGTGACCTACTCGGTTGCTGCTGCAGTGAACTTGCGGCGCCATGGCGGTTTGCAACCGTGACAATCACTCCATCTATATGTATTGTATTCCTGTGAAAATACTTGGTCGTTTGGAAAAAGATGGTAATTGATTTATCACTAGTTTTTGAATGCTTGGTCGTGACAATCACCCGAAGCCACAACCAGAAGTCTCCATCGCGTAATACTTACGGTCGGTCGCACCAATAGACAGTTGATCGGACCCGCCACACGCATCGGGTTGGTCTGACATGTACGACCAGTTACATCACTGACTTGTGCGACCGTATTTGAGCATTAGTACTTGAAATTTGTGTTCCAGGAAACTCATCGGGAGCCGTTTCAGGCCTCGAAACCAAAACCATCAATTAATCTTTAGCTTGTTCCCATCACATTCCATAGTGTATAGTAGTATAATTATAAGTGCAAACCTGCCAGACCTAGTAGTACGTATCAAACCTGAACGTGTCCCCACTATGCAGGTTTTAGTATTAGTGCTAGTACTAGGTTATAAAAAGGGGAACTAGTACCTAGCCGAAAATCACTCTACCTCTTCCTCCTCATAAGTCTTTCTTGTTTGTCCATCCTTGCCATGGCCGGTGTGCACAACTCTAGGTAGATAACTACTCATAACAAGGGAGCAACAACCAAGGCCGTGGAAAAAAAAGAGAGGGCTCGCCACCTGGCAGAGACAGGGGAGGGCTCCCAGGAGCGCCCTAGCCGCGGAGGCGAATGCTCCCAGGAGCACCCTAGCCGCAGAGGCGAGGGCTCCCAGGAGCGCCCTAGCCACGGAGGCAAACATGCCAGGCTGGCAGCGCTGGAGTTGTTATCCCTCGACGACATGCCCGATCAGCTCAATAAGCAGGAGGAGTTCATCGACGGCTTGGTGGAGCTGTTTGATACGTCTCCAACGTATCTATACTTTTTGATTGTTCCATGCTATTATATTATCCATCTAGGATGTTTTATATGCATTTATTTGCTATTTTATATGATTTTTGGGACTAACCTGTTAACCTAGAGCCCAGTGCCAGTTTCTGTTTTTCCTTGTTTTTGAGTTTTACAGAAAAGGAATACCAAACGGTGTCCAATTGACGTGCAAATTTTTGATTATTTTTTATGGACCAAAAGAAGCCCTCGAAGTAAAAGAGTTGGGCCAGAAGAGTCTCGGGCTGCCCACGAGGGTAGGGGGCGCGCCCACCACCCTAGGCGCGCCCCCTATCTTGTAGACGACTCGAAGACCCCCCTGACGTGAGACCTATGCCAAAAAATCCTATAAATATAGAAACCTGGATAAAATAACCTAGATCGGGAGTTCCGCCGCCGCAAGCCTCTATAGCCACCAAAAACCAATCGACACCCTGTTCCGGCATCCTGCCGGAGGGGGGATCCATCACCGGTGGCCATCTTCATCATCCCGACGCTCTCCATGACGAGGAGGGAGTAGTTCACCCTTGGGGCTGAGGGTATGTACCAGTAGCTATGTGTTTGATCTCTCTCTCTCTCTCCCTCTCTCTCTCTCTCTCGTGTTCTTGATTTGGCACGATCTTGATGTATCACGAGCTTTGCTATTATAGTTGGATCTTATGATATTTCTCCCCCTCTACTCTCTTTTAATGGATTGAGTTTTCCCTTTGAAGTTATCTTATCAGATTGAGTCTTTAAGGATTTGAGAACACTTGATGTATCTCTCTCATGTGCTTATCTGTGGTGACAATGGGATATTCACGTGATCTACTTGATGTATGTTTTGGTGATCAACTTGCGGGTTCAGTGACCTTGTGAACTTATGCATAGGGGTTGGCACACGTTTTCGTCTTGACTCTCCGCTAGAAACTTTGGGGTACTCTTTGAAGTACTTTGTGTTGGTTGAATAGATGAATCTAAGATTGTGTGATTCATATCGTATAATCATATCCGCGGATACTTGAGGTGACATTGGAGTATCTAGGTGACATTACGGTTTTGGTTGATTTTTGTCTTAAGGTGTTATTCTAGTACGAACTCTATGATAGATCGAACGAAAAGAATAGCTTCGTGTTATTTTACTACGGACTCTTGAATAGATTGATCAGAATGGATAACTTTGAGGTGGTTTCGTACCCTACCATAATCTCTTCGTTTGTTCTCTGCTATTAGTAACTTTGGAGTGACTCATTGTTGCATGTTGTGGGATAGTTATATGATCCAACTATGTTATTATTGTTGAGAGAACTTGCACTAGTGAAAGTATGAACCCTAGGCCTTGTTTCAACACACTACAATACCGTTTATGCTCACTTTTATCATTAGTTACCTTGTTGTTTTTATATTTTCAGATTACAAAAACCTATATCTACCATCCATATTGCACTTGTATCACCATCTCTTCGCCGAACTAGTGCACCTATACAACTTACCATTGTATTGGGTGCGTTGGGGACACAAGAGACTCTTTGTTATTTGGTTGCAGGGTTGTTTGAGAGAGACCATCTTCATCCTACACCTCCCACAGATTGATAAACCTTAGGTCATCCACTTGAGGGAAATTTGCTACTGTCCTACAAACCTCCGCACTTGGAGGCCCAACAACGTCTACAAGAAGAAGGTTGTGTAGTAGAGATCACTGCTGAAGGAGAGCCTCGACGACATGCCTGCTGAGCTCAATGTGCAGGGGGGGGGGGTTGACCGCCGGCTTGGTGATGCTGCTAAAGAAGAGCATTGCATCGGATAAGAAGGCGACCGGCAAAATCGTGCAACTTCAGACACCATTGCCGGGGAGGTGACTGCTTGAAGGTATATCTTTAGATCTTGCAATCGAATCTTTTAGTTTCTTGTTTTATCACTAGTTTAGTCTATAAAAGAAAACTACCAAAAAATGGAATTGAGGGTGCCTCATATGCTTCATCTTTTTAATATCTTTCATGAAAGTAATGATTCCAATAATTGTGCCAAAATGTTAGAAGAAGAATGCATTAAAATGTTTGGAACTAAATCTTTGAATGATGAGCATGATTGCAATGTTGTTAGTACGAACTCTTTGAATATCCGTTGTACTAATGATGATTGCACTAGTCATGATGAAAATGTCTGTTATAAGCATGTCAATTTTTGTGGAGTGCATAGAGTTTGCAAGTACACACCAAATAGGGAAGATAGATTTTGCAAGAGGCATAAGTATAGAGGCATAAGTATTTAGAAACTAAATGGTTGCAAGAAAGGCTAGATGTTTGTGCTGAAAATTTAAATATTCTTAATCATCCTTGCGAACTTTGCAATGAACATGGTCATTTAAATATCCAATGCAAATTTTTTCATGATTGTATCGTGTCCAAAAATTGGGATGACTTGATTTCCCTTGCACATCATAATGAACTTAGTTTGCTTTTGGGTTATGAAGAAATGAAACGTATAACTAAGGATATGCAAGAATTTGCCCTTGATAAAGTTCTTGATTTTGATCTAGAAGAAATTTTTATGTATTGTGCGGTGAATTGCATTGAAAATCCTTATATTGCCAATTACATAAAGAAAAGAAAACAAATAGAAGATGAAGATAATACTAATGAAAGGGAAGAGACTTCCCAATATCCTCCTATTATTTCTTATGATAAATCAGGTAACGAGGAGGAGCTTTCTATTCAACCAATCTCATTAATAAGGAGCTCAAAAAAGAGAGTTAAACCCACACATGATGTGAAGAAGAAAAAGAAAAGACGGAGAAGCAAAGGTAGAAAGGTATCCCTCCCAAATGATGTTGCTCCTATTACCCATTGTGATGATGATAATTGCTATACTATTGGTGCTATCCATACTATTAATGATGAGAGTGATTATGCTTATGATATGAAAAGGCCCAAGCTTGGGGATGCTATTTTTGATGAGAATGACATGTTTGAGAATATATTTTCTGCAATTAATGTTTGTCCCAAGCTTGGGGATGCTATGTTTAATGAAGATGATATTTTTAGCCTCCCAAGTTTTGATGAGCAAATTTATTATGATGATAGCATGCCTCCTATTTATGATGATTATTGTGATGACACTTATGCTATAAAAAGTAGTGAGGATTATATTTATAAAACTTGTCAATGATTATGATTACCCTTTTTCTGAACATTACTCTTTTAATGTGGAAACAATTTATAGTATTCGAGTCTCTTATGATACTCCCACTATTCCGAATGGGAAGAATTTTGCTTATGTGGAGAGTAATAAAATTTCTATGCTTGTAGATCATGAAAAGAATGCTTTATGTGATAGTTATATTGTTGAATTCATTCATGATGCTACTGAAAATTATTATGAGGGAGGAACATATGCTTGTAGGAATTAGGAATTGCAATAATATCAAGTTTCATCTCTATGTGCTTAAAATCTTGAAGTTATACTTGTTTTGCTTTCCTATGCTAGTTGATTCTTGTTCCCATAAATTGTTTGCTCACAAAATGCCTATGCATAGTAAGTGGGTTAGAATTAAATGTGCTATTCATATTCTTCATGATGCTCTCTTTATGTTTCAATTCTTATCTTTTATGTGAGCATCATTGAAATCATCATGCCTAGCTAGGGGCGTTAAACGTTAGCGCTTGTTGAGAGGCAACCCAATTTTGTTTTTGTTATTTTCCATTTGCTCCTGTTTAGTAATAAGTAATTCATCTAGCCTCTTTTTATATGTGGTTTTATGTTTTAATTAGTGTTTGTGCCAAGTAGAACCTTTGGTAAGACTTGGGCGAAGTCTTTGCGATCTTGCTGTAAAAAACAGAAACTTTTGCGCTCACGAGATTAGCTGCCATTTTTTACTGGAGAGTGTTTTTAGGTTCATTCTTTTTGAATAAGATTAATAGAAAAATTCCTCAGGTCCACCAATTTATGTCATAATTTTTGGAGTTACAGAAGTATTCGAATGATACAGATTACTACAGACTGTTCTGTTTTCGATAGATTCGGTTTCCATTGTGTTGTTTGCTTATTTTGATGAAACTATTAGTAGTATCGGAGGGTATGAACCATAGAGAAGTTGGAATACAGTAGATATTACACAAATATGAATTTGTAATGAGTTCATAACAGTACCAAAAGTGGTGATTTATTTTCTTATACTAACGGAGCTTACAAGTTTTCTGTTGAGTTTTGTGTTGTGAAGTTTTCAAGTTTTGGGTAAAGATTCGATGGACTATGGAATAAGGAGTGGAAAGAGCCTAAGCTTGGGAATGCCCAAGGCACCCCAAGGTAATATTCAAGGACAACGAACAGCGTAAGCTTGGGGATGCCCCGTATGGCATGCCCTCTTTCGTCTTCGTTCATCGATAACTTTACTTGGAGCTATATTTTTATTCACCACATGATATGTGTTTTGCTTGGAGCGTCATTTTATTTTCTTTTGTTTTTCTTGCTGTTTTAATAATATGCCAAGATATGAAATTTTTAAATGTTATAGAGTCTTCACATAGTTGCATAATTATTTGACTACTCATTGATCTTCACTTATATCTTTCGGAGTAGTTTGTCATTTGCTCTAGTGCTTCACATATATCCTTTTAGAGCATGGCGGTGGTTTTATTTTGAAGAAATAAATGAACTCTCAAGCTTCACTTATATTATTTTGAGAGTCTTTAGAACAGCATGGTAATTTTCTTTGGTTATAAATTTAGTCCTAATATGATAGGCATCCAAGAGGGATATAATGAAAACATTCATATAAAGTGCATTGAATACTATGCGAAGTTTGATTCCTTATGATTGTTTTGAGATTGAGGGTGGTAATATTGGAGTCATACTAGTGAGTAGTTGTGAATTTGAGATATACTTGTGTTAAAGTTTGTGATTCCCGTAGTATGCATGTATGGTGAACCGTTATGTGATGAAGTCGGAGCATGATTTATTTTTTTGATTGTCTTCCTTATGAGTGGCGGTCGGGGACGAGCCATGGTCTTTTCCTACCTATCTATCCCCCTAGGAGCATGCGCGTAGTACTTCGTTTCGATAACTAATAGATTTTTGCAATAAGTATGTGAGTTCTTTATGACTAATGTTGAGTCCATGGATTATACGCACTCTCACCCTTCCACCATTGCTAGCCTCTCCTGTGGCGCGCAACTTTCGCCGGTACCATACACCCACCATTACCTTCCTCAAAACAGCCACCATACCTACGTAATGACATTTCCATAGCCATTCCAAGATATATTGCCATGCAACTTTCCACCGTTCTGTTTATTATGACATGCTTCATCATTGTCAAATTGCTTTGCATGATCATGTAGTTGACATTGTATTTGCGGCAAGGCCACCGTTCATCATTCATACATGTCACTCTTGATTCATCGCACATCCCGGTACACTGCTAGAGGCATTCACATAGAGTCATATTTTTGTTCTAAGTATTGAGTTGTAATTCTTGAGTTGTAACTAAATAAAAGTGTGATGATCATCATTATTAGAGAATTGTCCCAGTGAGGAAAGGATGATGGAGACTATGATTCCCCCTCAAGTCGGGATGAGACTTCGGACAAAATAAATAAATAAAAGAGGCCAAAGAAGCCCATATGAAAAAGAGAAAAAAGAGGCCATAAAAAAAGAGAAGGCAAAAAAAAAATGATGAGAGAAAAAGAGAGAAGGGGCAATGCTACTATCCTTTTACCACACTTGTGCTTCTAAGTAGCACCATGATCTTCATGATAGAGAGTCTCCTATGTTGTCACTTTCATATACTAGTGGGAATTTTACATTATAGAACTTGGCTTGTATATTACAATGATGGGCTTCCTCAAATTTCCCTAGGTCTTCGTGAGCAAGCGAGTTGGATGCACACCCACTTAGTTTCTTTTTGAGCTTTCATACACTTGTAGCTCTAGTGCATCCGTTGCATGGAAATCACTACTCAATCACATTGATATCTATTGATGGGCATCTCCATAGCCCGTTGATACGCCTAGTTGATGTGAGACTATCTTCTCCCTTTTTGTCTTCTCCACAACCACCATTCTACTCCACATATAGTGCTATATCCATGGCTCACGCTCATGTATTGCGTGAAGATTGAAAAAGTTTTGAAAATGTCAAAGGTATGAAACAATTGCTTGGCTTGTCATCGGGGTTGTGCATGATTTAAATATTTTGTGTGATGAAGATAGAGCATAGCCAGACTATATGATTTTGTAGGGATAGCTTGCTTTGGCCATGTTATTTTGAGAAGACACGATTGCTTTGTTAGTATGCTTGAAGTATTATTGTTTTCATGTCAATATTAAACTTTTGTTTTGAATCTTATGGATCTGAATATTCTTGCCACAATAAAGAAGATTACATTTTTAAATATGTTAGGTATCATTTCACATCAAAAATTCTGTTTTTATCATTTACCTACTCGAGGACGAGCATGAATTAAGCTTGGGGATGCTTGATAAGTCTCCAACGTATCTATAATTTTTGATTGTTCCATGCTATTATATTATCCATCTAGGATGTTTTATATGCATTTATATGCTATTTTATATGATTTTTGGGACTAACCTATTAACCTAGAGCCCAGTGCATGTTTCATTTTTTTCCTTGTTTTTGAGTTTTACAGAAAAGGAATACCAAACGGAGTCCAATTGACGTGCCAATTTTTGATATTTTTTATGGGCCAAAAGAAGCCCCCGGAGTTAAAGAGTTGGGCCAGAAGAGTCCCGGGATGCCCACGAGGGTGGGGGCGAGCCCACCCCCCTGGGCGTGCCCCCTATCTCGTGGACGACTCGGAGACCCCCCCCCCCTGACGTGAGACTTATGCCAAAAATTCCTATAAATACAGAAACCTCCAGAAAATAACCTAGATCAGGAGTTCCGCCGCCGCAAGCCTCTGTAACCACCAAAAACCAATCGGGACCCTTTTCCGGCATCCTGCCAGAGGGGGATCCATCACCGGTGGCCATCTTCATCATCCTGGCGCTCTCCATGTTGAGGAGGGAGTAGTTCACCCTTGGGGCTGAGGGTATGTACCAATAGCTATGTGTTTGATCTCTCTCTCTCTCTCTCTCTCTCTCTCTCTCTCTCCCCCCCCCCCTCTCGTGTTCTTGATTTGGCACGATCTTGATGTATCGCGAGCTTTGCTATTATAGTTGGATCTTATGATGTTTCTCCCCCTCTACTCTCTTGTAATGGATTGAGTTTTCCCTTTGAAGTTATATTATCGGATTGAGTCTTTAAGGAATTGAGAACACTTGATGTATGTCTTGCATGTGCTTATGTGTGGTGACAATGGGATATTCACGTGATCTACTTGATGTATGTTCTGGTGATCAACTTGCGGGTTCAGTGACCTTGTGAACTTATGCATAGGGGTTGGCACACGTTTTCGTCTTGACTCTCCGATAGAAACTTTGGGGTACTCTTTAAAGTACTTTGTGTTGGTTGAATAGATGAATCTGAGATTGTCTGATGTATATCGTATAATCATACCCGCGGATACTTGAGGTGACATTGGAGTATCTAGGTGACATTAGGGTTTTGGTTGATTTGTGTCTTAAGGTGTTATTCTAGTACGAACTCTATGATAGATCGAACGGAAAGAATAGCTTCGTGTTATTTTACTACGGACTCTTGAATAGATTGATCAGAAAGGATAACTTTGAGGTGGTTTTGTACCCTACCATAATCTCTTCGTTTGTTCTCTGCTATTAGTAACTTTGGAGTGACTCTTTGTTGCATGTTGAGGGATAGTTATATGATCCAACTATGTTATTATTGTTGAGAGAACTTGCATTAGTGAAAGTATGAACCCTAGGCCTTGTTTCAACGCATTGCAATACCGTTTACGCTCACTTTTATCATTAGTTACCTTGCTGTTTTTATATTTTTCAGATTACAAAAACCTATATCTACCATCCGTATTACACTTGTATCACCATCTCTTCGTCGAACTAGTGCACCTATACAACTTAGCACTGTATTGGGTGTGTTGGGGACACAAGAGACTCTTTGTTATTTGGTTGCAGGGTTGTTTGAGAGAGACCATCTTCATCCTATGCCTCCCACGGATTGATAAACCTTAGGTCATCCACTTGAGGGAAATTTGATACTGTCCCACAAACCTCTGCACTTGGAGGCCCAACAATGTCTACAAGAAGAAGGTTGTGTAGTAGACATCACTGCTGAAGGAGAGCCTCGACTACATGCCTTCTGAGCTCAATGAGCAGGGGGGGTTGGCCGCCGGCTTGGTGATGCTGCTAAAGAAGAGCATTGCATCGGATAAGAAGGCGACCGGCAAAATCCTGCAACTTCAGGAGGACAAGGCGAAGCTCTGCCACGAGCTCGACCTGCTGAAGGAGGAGAACGCCGGTTGGAAGAAGTTGCATGAGAAGAGTAGTTCCTCGATGAAGATGTTGCAGGCCCTCATGATGGAACAGAAGGAGGAGTTGGCGAAGCTCTGCATCGTGCACCCGGCTGTTGTCAAGGTACGTAATGCGGCCGTGGATTAGATGATGAAGGCTCGCGTCGAGAAATCCCGCGTCATGGACAGAATGAAGAAGATGGCGGAGGAGACATGCAAGGAGATAGAGGTCATGGAGGCGATGAAGAAGCAGTTACGACTCCATGGCCAGCAACCCTTCATGTAGTAGAGAGCAGCGCCCCAGACTTGTGTGTGCCTCTTCCTTCTTTTTTTGGGGTGATAATATTCCTTCTTCTTTTGCTCCTGTGTTCCTTCTTTTGCTTAGGGTGTTTCGCCGCACGTGTCATGTTCTCTGTGAGGCATGAATAGAACAATGCTAATGATGAGCGGCGCCGTGGGATCGATGACTAGCAAATTAGATCATTTTTATCGCCATATGGCACTGGGTTGCCGTGTTTCGTACTCCTCCGCCTTACTAGTACTCCAGTGGAAAACTTGAGTATACCGCACGGTTCTTTGCTCCTCCTCAGGTCGCCGGCAACATTTACACGAGCAGTCAAATCAGAAGGCCCCGCCTTCCAGCAGTAATGAGCCGTCAAATCACAAAGGCCCTCGCCTCTCGTGAAATCGACCAAGCGAGACTGCCCCGCCTTCTAGCATTTTAAAAAATGTATACTTTTGTGCAGTAGTAGTATCGATGGATTGCGCCATGGAGCAAAACTAACAAGATGAAATTAAAAAAAAGGTGGTACATATAGAGAGCGCTCGTCGCCAAATTATGCATATAGTACTATTAAAAAAGCTAGTACATGCTTAAATGGGGTGCTAAATTCTTTTAAAGAAATTAGCATACCTATTTAATTCTTGGGTTCTTATTATTTATGCCACCAGTCGTGTATCACTACTCAGTTTTGCCATTAGAAGTTACAACTACTCAAAAATGCCATCGACCCGTGAGATGCTTGCTCAAAAATGCAATTAGATATCTCAAAAATGCCATCGTTTTGTTAGATGTTTGCTCAAAATTGCCATTAGAAATTGTTATTTTCACGTCAAACCCATTGACCATGTTATATGACAAAAATAAACAGATTCTCACAATGATAAGTGTGTGCCCGCTTGTCAGGAGTAACCAAGCAAATAATTTTACAGGAAAATAAGAACGATGTTGGGATCAAGTAGGCCCCACACTTTATTGTGCTGTAGTGAGATAGAGGGAGAGCTGGCATGTTGGTCCATAGGTATTTATGTCATTATAACATGGCAAAAGAGATTTGAGTCACAATAATGGTGTCCAGCACAACACGTGCACCCCTCAAATAAAACTAAGCACCCTGAAATTCTTTGAAAACTAAACTGCTGGCTATATGATGTTGGCCATATATATTGTACATATATAATGTGAAGAAATGAGTGGTAATACTACCAACTACAATATGAACTATAAGAAATACTAGTATGTACGTACTGAAGAGTTAAAGTAACGAGAAGGAACATAACATAGTTCTGCTGGGGGCTCAGCATAACACACCCCTCAAATAAAACTAAGCACCCTGAAATTAAACTAAGCAACTAATCTGGGAGACACTACATTAGAACCACCATGAGCAACAACATTGCCACCTTACTCGGACTCCTCGTCCACGTGCTCAACTTCGTCCTTGTCCCTCTTCCTCTTGGCCGATACTTCTTTGCTTGAACCGCACACTTGGCTCTTGCTCTTCATCCAACCCTTGTAGATATTGAAACAAAGGTAGGCGTCCATTGCAGCATACTGGATGTGGTCTATATCTAGTACATTCCACTGCCATGCATGACGATGAAACTTGGGCAGAGGTTTCTTCAGTTTGCCGTATGAAGGATGAACCATGGCTCCTGCCAGGGTTAGCATTGAAGGCTGATCACGGGAGGGCACCAGCCCATTCTTCTGGAAGTCGAAGGGCTCGCCTACAATGAGGCCTATCCAACCCAGGACTCTTATGTCGTTCGTAAAGTCTACAGTAACGAATTTTACTAGGCCGCCCGCGAGGAAGTTCTTAAATTCCTCGCACTCAACGTTGGCATGGCATATCTTGTAGACCAAGCACAAGTTATGCACGCAAACCTGGATCATGGCGGGCTTCATCTTCTCTTCCTCCTTTAGATTCTTCTCTTTGTCCAGGGCTGTGGTTTACTCAATATCTAGCCTAGCGACCCGCTCATCATTTGACTTTTCGAACATGTGTCTGAAGCGAGCAAGGCATCCTTTCACCGTCGCGGAAGAACGGGTGTAGATGATGTCGAACTCATCGCCGGTGATGGTTCTAACCATGTACTCACCACCGATCCTGGAGATTTGGGACGCCATGGACTTGGGAGGAGGGTTAGGATTAGTGGAACTGCCATAATGTGAAAGGACAGGACGACTAGGAGCGAACTGCCGTAATGTTAAAGGACTCCGGGGACGAGTAGGAGCGAACTGCTAGCGGTTTTTCGATTGTAAACATGTTGAGTGGGGCGTGCGAACGGCAGGGTAGTGGTTTGCCTGGTGAATAAATGGATTCATGCATAGTACTATGGGGGCCCAATTAGATGTCATGTCTACTCGACGCCTGATTAAATGGCTTCATGCATTTGCGTGTTCGCACGTCAAGCATCTTGAAAATTACAGGTGATATGAAGCTTTCCATGCTCCCATTATACGGGCTTCTGAGAGCCCTTGGATCTGAGATCGAACGGTTGCATGGCGTGATTTAAGACCTATGGGTGAATATCCTATCCTGGAGGGTTATTCTGCAAAGTTTCAGCAACTTAGCATGCGGCCGTTCGATCTCAGATCCAAGGGCTGCTAGCAGCCCATATCATGGTCGCGCCTACCACGACCGTCGCCTCGCTCTCCCGGTCGCGCCCTTGGAGATTTCACACAGTGCATTAGGCTATCTGATGTTGGCATGTCATACATAGTCATCACTTAGTCACTCATACAACAAGGTTAGCTATAAGGTTGGCTATAAGAGTATTTTTTACTTCTCTCTATCTCTTTCTTTGTAGTATTTATTGCATTTGCCAAGGAGTGACCTCTTCCAATGAAATGGTGCTTAGATGAGGTGCTAAGGGCATTAAATGGCTTAGCAACTCAAGTCCCCAATGCATAGGTGCTTAGGTTTTTGTTGCTAAGGGCATCTCCAACAATTGTAAGATAGATGTTGGTAAATTTGCCACCTAGGACATAGTGATGATGTGGCATGTAATAAATGTGGAGAGAGAGCAAAGTTGTATGTAGATTAACCAACAACATTTGCACAAGCTCCAAGGTGAAATAGAGAGAAATGACATTTATTTTCTCACCATCTATTGGACAACTTAGATACAATCTATTGGAGTAGTTGTATGATAGCTTGTTGGTTGATGACATGGACATTTTACCAACAAGACTAATATACAACCTGTTGGAGATGCTCTAAGCTTGCTTCATTTAATTAGCTATAGACTCAAAATTTTCTTTTCACCTAGGTACACGCCCTTAGCACCGTTTCTTCCTGGGATCACCAAACTAGTCTCTCTCTTCCTAATTAACTTGCCACATCAGACTTTATGCCTATGTGGCAGGCTTAGCACCTGTACGAGCAAGTACAATAGTGGGATATAAGCCCGCTTACATGGCATTTTTGCATATGTGGAGGAGAGAGACAAGGAAAAAGTGGAGGAGTGGGCTCTCATGCAAGAGCCAGCTTCTACACATGCTCCTAGAGAAAAGCCTTTAATATAAGGAGAAAGATAGAGAGAAAGTGAGAAAAAACTTATAGCCAACCATATAAGCAACCCAATTGTATGACTAATAAATAATACTAATAACTTTTGATGACATGGCATGTTTATATAGTACTCATGCAGCACCAGCAGCTGGCTATACTAAGCATGCTCTACGTGGTGGAGCATTGGAAGAGGCACCTGTATACCATGGAGGTGGTCAGGAATCGGAAGACTCACGTCGGTCGTAGCATCGCGGTTAAAATGATAATGGAAAGTCAAATCACGGGGCCCCACCTGTCCAACAGTAACTCGCTGTCAAATCACACAACCCTATGTTTACAGCAGCCTACTCCCTCATCTTCTCGCGTCTCTGTCGAACCGACTAGGCAGAACTATCCCGCCTACCGCGCGGGAAAAGCCCCGCCCTCGACTTTTAAATAGTACTACAATATACTTTTGTATCCATGGATTGCGCCATGGAGCAAAGCCTCAAGAAAACGGCGGTACACATGTACGGAGTATACAGCACGCCCGTCGCATTCGCGTCGCACCCTAGACGGCCGGTCGGTCTGGCACGCCACTCTCCAAATGGAATGTGCGTCATATTGCGTTTGCACACACATGTGGGAGCGCAATTGAGAACCGACCATAGGCACACTCCCCGGCCCCACAAGTCGGGTGAGTTAATAGAAGAGAGAGACGAGCGATAGTACTGGAGCAGTGTTGTACAACCATCGGTGCTTGGACGATCCCTACATGACACGGAAGATCAGTTCGTCCATGCATGTGACCAGACTCCAGCAGACCCGGCTGGATTGGCTATCGTCTACATATCGTGCATGCTTTGTTGTACAGGGCTATAGTTCTGATGAGAAATCTAAAAAAAGGTTTCTTGTCATCTCGTAATATTAGGTGTCATGTGCTTCGAATCACTGCGAGGGTTAAACAGCGACAACTGAGTTCCTCCAAGGCACTGGTCATTGGGGGCACATCCATGAATACTACTCGGCTGCCATCTAGGTCAAGACGGCTATGTTAATTAGGACATCTATCGATGGACCCCTTTTCTATGAGTTTATCTTTAATTTGAGCTTTGATCCTTGAGGGAGTCCTGGACTAAGGGGTCCTCGGGCATCCGGCCTGTTAGCCATGGGCCGGACTGATGGGCTGTGAAGAACACGAAGACCGAAGACTGCACCCGTGTCCAGATGGGACTCTCCTTGGCGTGGAAGGCAAGATTGGTGACCAAATATGTAGATTCCTTTCTTTGTAACCGACCCTGTGTAACCCTAGATCCTCCCGGTGTCTATATAAACCGGGGGACTTAGTCCGGAGGGGGGAGATATTCATTACCATAGTCATACAGGCTAGGCTTTTAGGGTTTAGCCATTACGATCTCGTGGTAGATCAACTCTTGTAATACTCATATTCATTAAGATCAATCAAGCAGGAAGTAGGGTATTACCTCCATAGAGAGGTCCCTAACCTGGGTAAACATCGTGTCCCCTGTCCCCTGTTACCATCGACCTTAGACGCATAGTTCGGGACCCCCTACCCGAGATCCGCCGGTTTTGACACCGACATTGGTGCTTTCATTGAGAGTTCCACTGTGTCGTCCTTAAAAGGTTTGATGGCCCCTTCAATCGTCAATAATGACGCTGTCCAAGGAGAAACTTTCCTCCTCGGCCAGATCTTCATGTTCAGCGGTTTCGCACTGCGGGCCAACTCGTTTGGCCATCTGGAGCAGATCGATAGCTATGCCCCTGGCCATCAGGTCAGATTTGGGAGCTTGAACTACGTTGCGGACATCCGTGGAGATTTGATCCTCGCCGGATTCGAGACCGCGGCAACCGCTCCCGGTCACATCGATGAACATGACCTAAATCTGTCATCGGACCGCATCCAGGAGATTGCTCCTATAACTGCTCTGGCCTTAGATCTGGAGCATACCGTGGCATCCAAGGATGGGAGGCTCAACCCCACCACGGAGGCCACAGATTTCGCGGCGTTGGAGCCGCACATAGACTTAATCTCACGCGATACTTGTGCCACCGGAACCCCGGACTCATCTCCGGTCATAAGTTCCGAACCATGTGAGCCCGCGGACGCCGAACTTGATCATTTATCGGTCTTCTAATTCAGCGCCGCAGATATCTTCTAGCACTCGCCTTTGGGCGATGTGCTAAACTCATTAAAGAACCTGTCCTTGGCGGGGGACTCACGGCCGAACTATGTTCAATTCGAACTAGGGGCTGATGATGGAGAATTTTGCTTCCCACCCGCCACCTAGCCACTTTCGTGGACTTAACCGACATGCTTGATTACGGCTTTGAAGACATCGACAGTACGGACGATGATGCCGACAAGGTGCAGGGCCAAAACCTGCCATTCACTGGAAAATGGACGGCCACTTCTTCATACAATGTGTACATGGTGGATACACCCAAAGAAACCAACGACGATGACAAAGAAAACCCAGTTGAGAATAAACCTCTTGAGACACAGCACAAACGCCGGCGTCCTCGGCCCACTCTAAGATACATCGTTCAAAAGACAACAATATTGGCACCAGAGAAAATAATACTCCGGACGATGCTGAAAACAATGAAGACCCCGTTGAGGTAACCTCCGAACAGGAGGAACGGGAAAATGGGCAAATCAGCCCTAGTGAACAGGCCATAAATGACGACTCAGAAGATGATAATTACCTCCCGCTCTCCGAAGATGAGGTAAGCCTCGGCGACGAGGATTTCATCGTGCCCGAGGAACCTCTAGAGCAGGAGCGTTTCAAGCACAGGCTAATAGCCACTGCAAGGAGCCTGAAAAAGAAACAGCAGCAGCTTCAAGCTGACCAAGATCTGCTTAACGACAGATGGACTGATGTCCTCGCAGCTAAAGAATACGGCCTCAAGCTCCCAGCCAGGAGTTACCCGAAGCACAGATGGCTACCTCAGTTCGACGAGGAGGCGCCAGAGTCCATATCTCCCTTGCGCAATACGTCCGACAGCCCACAACGCGGTCGGGATAGTGCGGCGGACCGACCACCATATGGTCGGAATAAATCGGCAATCCAGGCCGAACAGCAGCTCGCCCCACCACAATGTAAAAACAGAGACAAGACAGCTCGGGGTCATACATATGACCCTCGACAGGACCTGGATAGTAGAACAGGATATACCAGATCGATCTACGGATCGCAAAGACGCACCTCAACACGCGACGACGGCTACCTATTTGGATGTAACGAACCTAGTCACGCCTGGGCCGAAAATCGCAGATGAACTCCATCAGAGATACGTCGCGTCATGGACCTATATAGAGGGGCCGCACACCCCCTTTGCTTCACTGATGAGGTTATGGATCATGAATTCCCAGAAGGGTTTAAACCCGTAAATATTGAATCATACGATGGAACAACCGATCCCGTGGTGTGGATTGAGGATTTCCTTCTCCATATCCATATGGCCCGCGGAGACGACCTTCATGCCATCAAATACCTCCCGTTAAAACTCAAAGGACCAGCTCGGCACTGGTTAAACAGTCTGCCTGAAAACTCAATTGGCAGCTGGGAGGATTTGGAAGACGCCTTCCACGGCAACTTCAAAGGTACATATGTCCGGCCACCGTATGCCGATGATTTAAGTCACATTGTCCAGCAGCCCGGGGAGTCCGCCAGGAAGCTCTGGACTAGGTTCTTAGTTAAAAAGAACCAAATTGTAGACTGTCCGGATGCAGAAGCCCTGGCGGCCTTCAAACACACCGTCCGGGATGAGTGGCTCGCCCGCCACCTCGGTCAGGAAAGACCAAAATCCATGTCAGCCCTTACGGCTATGATGACCCTCTTTTGCGCGAGAGAAGACAGATGGCTCACTCGTAGAACCAATAGCGCCAGCGACCCGGGTACTTCCGAAGTCTGGGACGGCAATGGGAAGCCACGACACAATAAAAGCAAGCACCCCAATAACAACGAGGGAACACATGACACAGCGGTCAACGCTGGATTCAGCGGCCCCAGACCCGGACAACGAAAAAAGCCATTCACGGCAAATAGGGACGGACCATCCAATTTAGACAGGATATTGGACAGGCCCTGCAAGATTCATGGCCACCCAAATAAACCAGCTAATCAGACCAAAAGAAGCTGTTGGGTTTTCAAATAGGCCGGCAAGTTAAATGCCGAACACAAGGGGAAGAGGCCGCCCAGCGATAGCGACCTCATCTCACCGCATACCTCATCGGCCATGACGCTGCCAGTCTCCGATCAACGCGACCGGTCAATGTCCATACTGGACTAGCAATTCAGCTTCCGCTGCTCGCCTAATATGCCTGCAAAGTCGGTACCATGCATACATAATTATGCACTTAAAATACCCTGGGCATCGGCGGAAGCACAATAAGGATGGGCCTACAAGCACTCCCATAAACTCTCTTGTTTTTCTAACTGTTTTCTTTTTTACTACCCTCTCTACAGATGGCTCAAAGGCTGGTCACTGTAACACCCCGGAAGTAACTTTCCATACTTGTAACTCCAACTCTTGCCATTTTCGGCATTATGATATGATATTCCCTCCGTGGTTGGGTTTTTCTTCATTTTGCTTTTTTTCCATGTCATGCATTTTATGTCATGTCATCATGTGCATTGCATTTGCATACGTCTTCGTCTCATGATTCCGAGCATTTTTCCCGTTGTCCGTTTTGCAATCCGGCACTCCTATCTCCCCCGGCGGCCCCTTTAACGTTTTTCCATGAGCGGGTACTAAACCTTCTCGGAATGGACCGAGGTTTGTCAAGTGGCCTTGGTATACCACCCGTAGACCACCGGTCAAGTTTCGGGTCATTTGGAGCTCGTTTGGTACTCCAACGGTTAACCGCACTCTCGCAAAGGCCTCTTTTAAGTTGCAGCCCAACACCCCTTCAAAATAGTCCAATAACCCATCTAAGTCACTTCCATGCTCTCCGTCGTTCGATCACGATCGTGTGGGCGAAAACTACACCTCATTTGGACTCTCCTAGCTCCCTCTATGCCTATTTAAGCAAACCCCCATTCCAATCCGGGTCTTCTTCCTCCCGAAACCCTAAAATTCCTCCCCGCGCCCGTACGGACACGTCCGCCGCCGCCGGACGAAACCGCCGCCAGCGTCGCACTAATTCGCGACACGTGTCAGCCCGCCGCCCCGCCGCCCGCCAGGCGCCAGCGCCTCCGCGCCCTTCCGCCGCCGGTCGCCTCCCTCGCTGGCGCCGCCGGCGCCGGATCTCCTCGGCCGCCTCCGCCGCCACGGCTCCCGCTCGCCGTCTCGGCCCTCGCCGCCGCCACGCCGACCCCCGCCCGGCCACGGAGCTCGTCGCCGTCTCCGGCCACCGCGCCGCCGCCCGCCTCCGCCGGCGCCACCTCCTCCGGCCCGCCCGCCTCTTCTCCTCTCCGCGAACCGCCGCCGCCGCGCCGATCGGATCCGGCCCGATCCCGATCCGGAGCCCGTTGACTTCTTCCCCCCTCTTTTTCCTCTAAGTTTTTATTCCGTTGCATAATTTGTGGCATTTTCAACGCATCGTAACTTTGCATCTGTAGCTCCATTTTGCGCGTATAATATATCAAAATGTTCACCTCGAAGAGTAGATAATTTCATCTCATTGCATCATTTTCATTTGAGCTCATCTTGATGCCCGAAATGCTGTTAGAAGAGGGCTATGTGATGTTAGTTTCTGTTTCTTAACAGAACTTGCACTTTTGTTATTTTTGCTATGATTGATGTGTGCACCCTATGAATTTGAGTCCTACATGTGTTTTGTAATATGCCATGCCATCTTTCCAGGGGTGTATGCCATGTATTTTTGTGATCTATGTGGTGACTAGCACAAGCATGCAAAGTAGGCTTCCTGATGTTGCTGATTTCAACCCTGTTTAGCTGATGTTTTGATGCCATGTTAACTTGATGCTACCGAGAGATCCATGCATATTTTGAGATACTTCAGTAAGGAGGTTTTGTTCTATATGTCTTGCTCTATCCATCCATGCCCTTGTTTGCAATTATGGAGTGCCATAGCTTGAGTCAATCGAGCTCTACTTTTGCTATCAAATGTTTCCTGGCAGATTGTTTACATGTTATTCAATTTTGCCAAGGTTGTTGCGGTTGATACGTGTATGCTATGATGTTGTTCTTGCCATGTATATCTTCTATGCCATGTCTTCTTGATGTATGTATGCTTATTTTATCATGTAAGGCTCTGTAGTGAGTGCATCGAGCTCTTAAACATGCTTACTTGTTATCAGTTTTTGACATGCCATGTTGCTGAATCTGTTAACGAAACTTGCGATATTGACATGGGTGTTACTATATTTTCTGATCCTTTTTGGCTTATGGTCAGTAAGGGACTTTTGTTCTATGCTTTGATTAGATTCATGCCATGCCTTGTTTTGCTATTATAAGTTCCTGTAGCATGTAGTTTTCTTGCTCTGAACATTGCTACCGATGCTGTTTTTGCCATGTCCACCGATATTTTGTGCACTTTTGCCATGCTTGTTTGAACCTGTTATGAGGTGATTTAGCCGTAGCTCAGTGTTCATCTTTTGTCAAGCATCTTATGTAGATCACTGCCATATACTTTGTTGGTACGTTTGGGTGTAGTAGCTTAATTTCTTGTTGCTTGCTAAGTGGCATCATGTTTGTTAATGGCGATTTGTGCCATTCTTGTTTTGCTTGTCATTTGCAAACCGTGCATCCGATTCCGTGATCTTTATATCGATTTCAACCGAAATCATCTCATCTTTCCAGTGGCATACTTGGTTTGCCAAGTTGATGCCTGGTTCATCATTTTCCTTCCGAGCGCGATACGCATTGCATATCACATCTCGCATATCATGTCATGTTTTGCATCATGTTGCTTGTGCATTGCACCGTGATTTATTGTGGTTCCTTTGTTTGTGTTCTTGCTTTGGATAGAGCCGGGAGACGAGTACGTGGACGAGGAACCTGTTGAGAACGCTTTCGAGGATCAAGTTTTCGACAGCTCTGAGAACATTGCAGGCAAGATGACCATACCCTCGAAATCACTTCTATCTTTGCTATGCTAGTTGCTCGCTCTTTTGCTATGCCTATGCTACGATGCCTATCTCTTGCTTATCATGCCACCCATATTGCCATGTCAGCCCTAACCATCCTTTCCTAGCAAACCGTTGATTGGCTATGTTACCGCTTTGCTCAGCCCTCTTATAGCGTTGCTAGTTGCGGTGAAGTGAAGTTTGTTCCTTGTTGGAACATGGAGATGTTGTTCCTTATTGGAACATGTTTACTTGTTGGGATATCACAATATATATCTGCTATAATTAATGCATCTATATACTTGGTAAAGGGTGGAAGGCTCGGCCTTATGCCCGTGTTTTGTTCCACTCTTGCCACCCTAGTTTCCGCCATACCGGTGTTATGTTCCTTGATTTCGCGTTCCTTACGGTTGGGTGATTTATGGGACCCCTTGACAGTTCGCTTTGAATAAGACTCGTCCAAAGAGGCCCAACTTTGGTTTTACCATTTGCCGCCTAAGCCTTTTTCCCCGGTTTTCGCGAGCCCGAGGGTCATCTTTATTTTAACCCCCGGACCAGTGCTCCTTCGAGTGCTGGCCCAAACTAGAGTGCTTTGCAGCGCCCCTCAAGGAAACTTGAGGTCTGGTTTTAGTTGTACGGACTGCTCATCCGGTGTGCCACGAGAACGAGATATGTGCAGCTCCTATCGGGATTTGTCGGCACATTCGGGCGGCTTTGCTGGTCTTGTTTTATTGCTGTCGAAATGTCTTGTAGTCCGGGATTCGAGATTGATCGGGTCTTCCGGTAGAAGGAATATCCTTCGTTGACCGTGAGAGCTTATAATGGGCTAAGTTGGGACACCCTGCAGGTAATATCTTTCAAAGCCGTGCCCATGTTATGAGGCAGATGGGAATTTGTTAATTTCGGTTGTAGAAAACCCGGTTGACCTCAAATAAAATACACATCAATCAAGTGTGTAACCGTGATGGTCTCTTCTCGGAGTCCGGGAAGTGAACACGGTGTTGGAGTTATGTCTAACGTAAGTAGTTCAGATCACTTCTTGATCGCTACTAGTTTCACGACCGTGCTTTGCTTCTCTTCTCGCTCTCTTTTGCGAATGTAGCCACCATATATGCTAGTCGCTGCTGCAGCTCCACCTTACAACTCTGTCCTTCCTATAAGCTTAAATAGTCTTGATCTCGCTGGTGTGAGATTGCTGAGTCCCGTGACTCACAGATTCTACCAAAACAGTTGCAGTGCCGATGATGCCAGCAGGTGGTGACGCAACCGAGCTCAAGTGGGAGTTCGACGAGGAACGTGGTCGTTATTATGTGTCTTTTCCTGATGATCAGTAGTGGTGCTCAGTTGGGACGATCGGGGATCCGTAGCATTTGGGGTATCTTCTTTTATTTTGGTTCCGTAGTCGGACCTTGAGTGTACTCTGAATGATGGATGTTTATTTACGCATTGTGTGAAGTGGCGACTGTAAGCCAACTATGTACCTCTTTCCCTTATTTATTACATGGGTTGTGTGAAGATTACCTCACTTGCGACATTGCTTTCAATGCGGTTATGCCTCTAAGTCGTGCCTCGACACGTGGGAGATATAGCCGCATCGAGGGCGTTACAGTCACCCACTGACTCTATCGGAGTTCGGATTCATGCACTCATCCAAAAGTCATTTCCATCAAGGAATACCCTAACCAAGGAAAGGCGACGCAGACGTGCGACAGGAGGTCCAAAATAATTTTTTGTAGACCGCACTCAGTATTTCGAGCCTGTAAAGTACCTTTATCCTCAGCCTTCCACCCTTGGCATGTAAAATAGCCAGGGTGCGGCTTTGTTATCTATATAAACGATTGGCACATCACTCAGATCCCAGTAAAAATAATCCACTCTTTTCTAAAGAACCGAGTTTTGCCCCTACAGTTGTTTCAAACATGCACCTCAGCATAACTTGCCAGGGGCTCGGTATGGGAACAAACGAGTTGCCAACAAGTTCGAACAGCTCTATAGCTTACTTCGACGTCGCGAGTTTGGCATTATATGCATCAGCTCCGAATCATGTCTTGGGTCAATAGTTGGGTTGCCAGGCTCCTGTGCTTGCTACCCTACGTTCCGCTCTATCGGCTAGGGTAGTAAAGGGAGAACTACTGCGATTGTGCTTCCGGTTAACCTGGTTAAGCACCTCAGTAGAGTAAGCCAAAAACTGACTGTCATGATGCGGCGAGAGCTGGTCAACCACTCGATGACTTATTGGAATCTTTCGCGATTCCCTCCATGTCACACGAAGGACCTCTTTCAGGTCAAATATGTAAACGCATCGTATAAGAATAAGCCACGTACATACCAGGGGCTATATCCTAGACCCACCATAAAACTCCTATGGCTAAGTGAAAGTGTTAACGCCCTATAGTCTGGTTGCCTGGTTCGCCGCATTGAAACCTCCTTCACGGACCAAGACGTTGGGTCAAGAGTGATCAGATGCTTTTCCGAACACCCCCGTATTTCCCACAAGGGGGCTGAAGCCGACGACTGGAAAACTTTCAGATCATATACAAACGGCCACACAGGAGGAAGAAAAGCCTTTAGGCAAAACTAAAATATAGACTGATTATAAAAATTGTCTTTTACAATTCGTACAGAGTTCATTCGAATATTATGCCTTTCGAGCATTGACCTTCTATCAAGCGAGCAGCCTCTAAGACGTCCTCAAAATAATGCTCTGGTGCGTGATGGTCCTTGCCCCTGGGCGGACCCTTCACTGCAACATCGACGGCCTTCATCTTCCCCCAATATGTCTTGACTCGGGCAAAGGCCATCCGTGCACCTTCAATGCACGCCGACCGCTTCACGGCGTCGATACGTGGCACCGCATCAGCAAGCCGCTGCACCAAGCCGAAGTAGCTATTCGGAATAGGCTCAGTCCGCCACAGCCGGAGTATGACGTTCTTCATGGCAGCGTCGGACATCCTGTGAAGCTCGGCCCATTGGGACATATGTTCATTCAGCAGTAGAGGGCGTTTTGATGCACCAAACTGTGACCAGAAAAGCTTCTCCGTTGCATATCCCTCTTGCGCTTGGTAAAACTACGCCTCATCGGAAGAACTCTTCGGCAGGTCCAAAAACATGTCTGGAGAGCTCCACACTTGGTTAAGCCGAGCATAATTCGGATCGCCGAACTTAGTTTGTAATAAAAAGGGCTTACCAGCCGCAATCTCCCCAGCTTTCCGGATCTCCTCACGGGCCGCTCCAGATTCGGACCGCGCTTCTTTCGCCTCTCACAAGGCCTTGTCAAGATCAACCATTTTGGCTTTATTCTCCTTCTCCAGGAATTCACAGCGGCTAGTAGCATTTTTTAGTTCGAGCGCCATCATGGATATTCTCTCCTCGTCTTGGTGCCGAGCAGCTTGTTCGGCCTTTAGCTCGGCCGATGCCTTTTCAGCATCCGCATTACTAAATCAGGCCTGCTCCTTGGCCCGGACCAGTTCCGCCCGAAGAATCTCAATGACGAAGACACCATCTGCAGTCATGCATACCCGAGCATGCAATTTTAGCATCACGCTTATATTACAAACACGTATGTGTAAGGACTGCTCCGAATACATACCTTGCGACTCGTCAAGACGTCTGTTGATTACCACGATGTCATCCCCTGCCACGTCAAGCTTTCGCTGTAGCTCGGCAACATCCGTAGTCTGGGCAGTCGTCAGGGGAGAAACAGCCTGTGTTCCAATTAACCTGATTATTCCTTGAGCATTTCTTTTGATCCTCTGTTCGCCTCCCATGGGAAGCCAACCCAACTCTCAGGGGCTACTACCTATACACACGTGCATGTCGCAAATAAAACATAGTTGAAAATATTACATTACAAACCTCGAAGCCTCTTAGCAGGCTCATGAAGGCTTCATTCAATCCGCTCTTCGCGGACAAAATCCTCTCAACCACCGTACCCATCAAGGTACGCTGTTCCTCCGAGACAGATGCTTTTCGCAGCACATCCCTCAACATATACGGCGTCACTGGGTCTCCGGAAGCCGCTGTAGGAGCATGACCATCCTTTTAAGGAACCTGTTCACTCATTTCCAGAATCACCACTGGTTGAAAACCGGATAGCCCGGGACCTTCATTGTTGGCCCCCGAATCTCGGATGATCGGAGGCTCACCTTCGGGTACTGCCTCCTTCATCCCTCGCGCCGCTTGTTGATCAAGAAAAACCCTCCGAGACGACACTTCGGAGTCGTCCGCCTTATTGGGTGAGGAGGACGGGGGATGCGTCTCGCTTTCCATCATCTCTGGGAGAAGATCTCCCGAAGAAGAGGATCGCTCAGGAACACTCTGCGCCGAACTGTTAAGATACACGTGAATATTACGTGTCACTTCGAAAACAGGAACGGAATGGGATGTGATTAAAGCACCCAGGATTTACTTACGATTTGGTCAAAAGCCTGTCCTCACGACGGAGCTGTTCAACAGCGTTGCCTTCCAGTCCCGAGCCGCCCGACGATGGCATCTTGCCCCTCTTGGGAGTTGGTTCCTCCCAACCTTCAGAGGCAGCCCTTTTCTTCCTGTATGGAGAAGGGATGCTTGCTTCTCCTTCGCCTTTGTCTTCGGGCGAAGAAATGTCGATTTCCCCGGACTCGGTGTCTAATTTACCTCCAGAACGAAGGCCATCCCTGGTATTCCCACTCTCCACCTTACCCTTCTCCGCCGGCGCCTGATACGGTGCCAGTGCCAGCATCCTTGTTAACACGGGGTCCGCTGAGTCTTCGGGAAGGGGGGCCGGACACCTAATCCATTCCGCTTTCTTTATCCAGCCCTGGAAAGATATGGTTTGCTCAGTGTCTTACCACAAGATACCTGATTATGATATGTTCGGCGGACGGATACTTACCATGGTGTCCGGATGGTTACAGTAAAGGCCAGTGTCTTCGGTAGTATCCGGCCACTGCTTTCATTTCCCGAAAAATAATTTCCACATCCCTTTGTGCGTAGTGCCGAAGAAGTGTTGAAGTGTCCGCGGCCCTTCGAGATTAAACTCCCACATACGAAGAAGTCGCCTCTGGCACAACAAGGTCCGACGGACCAGCATTACTTGAATAACGTTGATAAGCTCAATGTCCCTCTCGAGGAGGCTCCTGATGCGGCTCTGAAGAGTCTGTACCTCATCAATTGATCCCCAGTCCAACCCCTTATTAATCCATGATGCACGCTGGATCGGAGGACTGGGTCGAAACACAGGCGCAACCGCCCACTTGGAGCCACGGGGCTCGGTGATGTAGAACCACTCTCGTTGCCATAAGTCAGAGGACTCGGTGAAGGATCCTTTTAGCCAAAGAGCGCTATTGAGCTTTCTCACAGTGCCGCCACCACACTCCGCCTGCTTTCCCCCTATCGTTTGCGGCTTCACGTGGAAGGTCTTAAGCCACAAGCCGAAGTGTGGAGGGATTCGAAGGAAGGCCTCGCATGTGATGGTAAACGCCGAGATAAGCATAACAGAGTTCGGGGACAGATCATGAAAATCCATCCCATAGTAGAACATGAGCCCTCGAACAAAGGGTTTAAGGGCAAATCCTAACCCTCGGAGGAAGTGGGAGATGAACACGACCCTCTCGCCGGATCTGGGGGTAGGGATAACCTGCCCTTCGGCAGGGAGCCGATGGAGAATTTCTGCAGTCAGATATCTCGCCGCCCTAACCTTCGCAATGTCCTCCTCTGTAATTGAAGAAACCACCCATCGACCGGGAAGGCTGGATCCAGACATGACCAAGGCTTGTGGTGGCCGAACCTTGGGTTTTAGAACTCGAGAGAGCAAGGGCTCAGGAAGAAGCGAACGTGGAAGAGAAAGAGACGGGTGTGCACCCCTTTATAAAGGCCATGAGCATCTAAACGCCTACTCCTGGGCCTTAAAGCTTGCCTATTTCCAAGGAGTTGTACCACAGAGACGGTTGGGTTACCCACGTCTGTGTTGATAAGAATCCCTTAATAAGGGGGACACGATTTTGGCTTGGATAAGACGTGCCAATAAAGTTGCGCCTCGAAACCCAGGGCTAACAACGGGTTTAAAATAATGTCCCGACGGTGACGTAGCGTCGTGCTATGAACAGTTGTGGGTGGATTGGATTTATAAATTATTGTGCCCTCTGTGGAAATATACAAAACTTATGTTAGAGGTCCGGACACGTTCAATACGTCCGAAGACTATCTTGGAGTTCGGAGGGAGGAACCCGCCTTGCAATGCCGAAGACAGATCTATGCGCCGGATACCTTGTCATCGAAGCCAGGTTCAGGGGCTACTGAGGGAGTCCTGGACTAAGGGTTCCTCGAGCGTTCGGCCTGTTAGCCATGGGCCGGACTGATGGGTTGTGAAGAACACGAAGACCGAAGACTGCACCCGTGTCCGGATGGGACTCTCCTTGGCGTGGAAGGCAAGCTTAGCGACCAAATATGTAGATTTCTTTCTTTGTAACCGACCCTGTGTAACCCTAGATCCTCCCGGTGTCTATATAAACTGGAGGACTTAGTCCGGAGGGGGGAGATATTCATTACCATAGTCATACAGGCTAGGCTTTTAGGGTTTAGCCATTACAATCTCGTGGTAGATCAACTCTTGTAATACTCATATTCATCAAGATCAATCAAGCAGGAAGTAGGGTATTACCTCCATAGAGAGGGCCCGAACCTAGGTAAACATCGTGTCCCCTGTCTCCTGTTACCATCGACCTTAGACGCACAGTTTGGGACCCCCTACCCGAGATCCACCGGTTTTGACACCGACAATCCTCGTCTAGTTTGTTCGTCGGGATTCATGTGGTCTCATTGGGGGCAGTGAGGTTATGGTTTCTTGTCATGTAGCATTTTTTCGTGTTATATGTTAATCCGATGCTTCAGATCAAAGTGACGACAACAACGCCTTTGGGGCTCGTGCATGAAGACTTCTCGACAGTCATTGACGAGGTCAAGCCGGCTCCGGTAGACAAAAGAAAACTACTCCACTGTATAGGCAGGAGCCTCCGCGCTTGCTTGCTAGTGTTGCTCTCTTCACACTGTCTCGTCCTCTCCAGATCTAAACACGAAAGCGGTGGCCACACTCTCTCTCTGCTCACCGCTGGTAATAGATCCAGCCGGATCCTCTCCGCCGGGGAAGGTGAGAAGGTGCAACGTTCACGCGGTCGTCCTCGGCGACGGCTCTTACCCACTGCTGGCGCGTCTCGATCAGCGTGCCTTGCCGTTCTCTCCCACACACCGCCGACTAGGGAGAGCCTCCGACCCCTTCTTCCTCACTGCCCTAGTGTGGGCAGATCCGGCCTCCCGCCCCCCACATCCCGGCGACCCTCAGGTATAACTTCCTTCGAAACCGGCCTTGCTCTACTTCCCCAACTCCTGACGTCGCTGCATTTGTATGTTTTACTATTTCTCAGGCCCCCTCGTAGATAGGATCGATCGGCTATTCGGAAGCCACCTAAATTTTTACTGTTAAGAGGTAAAACTAGTTCATGCACTTGAATCTAGTACTACTTGGTTCAAACAAGGAAGAAAGGGGGTGGGGGTGGGGGAAGATTTATTACCTGAATCTAGGACTTGGTCGAAAGAGGAAATAATGGGGGCGAAAAGTAGCAGAGACTGGCTATCCAACTGGTCTCTTGGTCTAATAGGGAGATAAAGGGAAACTCAGTACAAACTCAATATAAACCAGATCTATTGGTTGAAAAAGAAAAGAAAGTGGGGACTGGGGGACAAGTCAACAGAGTATGTCCAGCACTAGATTTGCTAGCCTCACACAGTATAAGGTGGCTATACCGAACAAAAATGGGACCAACCCAGATATCCTGTTCTGATGTTTGTTGCCCTGAGCCCCTCTTATGTAATGTCCCTGGTAAAATGTAGCAGTCGCACTGTTAAAAGTAAGGACACGTTAAACCAATGTTGTTTTCAATGTAATGCCTCCAGTAGTCTGAATCAATGGCACTGTTTTTCATGTCCTGCTAAATTTCCCATTAAGATAAGTTGCTTCTTTTTGTTAGAAATGCAACTGTCCTGGTCCGGCTACTCTCCCGTGCCCAAATACCAACTCTGTAGCAGCTATTAATGTAATGTTGCTGTAAAATGAAGCAATGGCACCATTAAAGTAATCGTATTTAATGGTTGTCATAGTTAATCCTAATGCCCACACTAATATCTAGCAATGTTGCTGCTTTAGAAGTTGCTACTGTCCTTGTAGGATTGCCATTCAGATAAGGAACATGCTTGTTTTCATTTGATGTATGTTTCATCACTTGTTAGTCACCCTCCTTTCCACCTTTTTGTGCAAACAGAGATATACATTTCACGCTTTATCTTAGTTGAACTGCACAAATGATATCCAATTTATAGTTGAACATTCTACGAGCTTCACAGCCAACCTTGATGTTGCTCAATTTTATTGCAACTAATGAAGAAGAAGCTCTGTGGGTTTCGTTTTCTGATGGAAATGGAACCGGGGCTGGAGCCCTTTTCTTAAGAAAATGAAGAAGAAGCTGCTAGCTCATGGGACATTGCTTCATTTTAGGTGAACTGCACAAAAAGGTCCCATGAATTGAATCATCCATGTTGGTGACTAGTGTCATCCCTTCTACGATGTCTTGACTGCAGATATGGTTCCCATCACGACGTATGTTCCTGTTTGGTTCGATCGTTTGCCAAAGATCCTGCATGTTGAGTCTGCTCTTGTGCTACTGTTTTGGCACTGCCATGATAAAGCAGTAATGTTATTATTTTGCACCTTAATCTAGTGGAACTATTAATTTGAGGCAATGTTTTGGCACCGCTAGTGCCACTGATTTTTTTATATATCGAAAGAGGGGGTTTCCTCCAATTTCATTAAAGAAACCCAACCATAGAGAACCATTATCCGACAACATCTCAGTGTAAACGGGCAGTTATGCAACTACTACTAGAACAGACTGAGTACTAGCAGGAGACAAGTTTGCCACATAAGCTAGGCAGATAGGGGGATGCAGCACCAGCTCGACCAAGTTTGGATTACAACCCAAATGCTACCATAGAAACATCAGGGGGGAAGATAGGGACTGAAAGAGCCAGCTTCAGCATCCCAGTCTAAGCACCCCCGACCTCCATCCTTGCGACGCACGATACACCTCGTTTGCCACCTGCTCGACCCTAGTGCCACTGATAAAATGAACTAATAATACAGTTAAAATAGAGTGAGTGTCCTCTCTATCATTTCATTTCCAATGTAGATAAAGAAAGTGCTTCTCTTTGTTAGTATATGTTTCGTCAACTAGTCCCATTGTTCATGTTTAAGCGTTTCTACAAACTGGGGTGCTTAATTTTAGTTGATCTGCACAAAAATAGAGATTGGAGTGTCTCAAGGCCCCTCCTTGTACTACCGTTGTACACCGGTGTTCATCACTTGCAGAAGGTGTATCGGGGGAATTGGGTCGATTTCCAGTATGAGGCCTACCGTATGAGGCGTTGCAGGGCCCATCTCGCCCTCACAACATGGCATACTATGATACTATCGCAATATTTTCTTCTATTTATTAGTGTATGTTTCATCAACTAGTGCCACTATAATGTAATCACGCTTTTTCATTATCTGTGCAAACAGGGTTATTTAGCTGCATTTTGGTGGAACTGCACAAATGTACGGATCGAACCGGCATATATGCAGAGTGCGAGGTGTGCCAAGTAAAAATTACCGACACCAACCATGCTCCATGCACTGTAACATCCGAAAATTCCGAATTTTGGAATGTTATACTACTTAAGTAATAATGATTGCTTGTGTGATTTGTTGAGTGAAATTTGAAACTTTTTGAAAGTTAAATGAGAGGGAATAAAAGGACCTTCCCAAACTTTCATCTTGCATTTATGATCTCCATGAATTCAAATTCATTTCATCACAAAACCCTGGAGTGAAGATGGTATAACTTCTTCCATTTAAATCAATGAAAAGGGTTTTGAAAAGATTTGAATTCCATTTGGAACTATTTCAAATTCAGAAACTTTAAGTAACTCAATGATTTTCATGAGAGAAGATAAAATGACTTCTTGAAAAGATATGAAATATGAGTTGGAAGTTTAAAAGAATCAAATTTAAAGTCCCTTTGAAATTATTTTCAATTTGGAGTTAATTGGTTTTTATTCAAATTATTTTCTCCAAACATAAAACATATGGAAAATAGGTTAAAATGATTCCCTACAGTAGAAAAATGGAGAAAAATGAGTTTGAAATTATTTTGGTATTTTTAAAATATTTTATTTGGTATTTAACTAAACCAGTAGCAATGTTTGCTTTATTTAAACTTTTTGTGGATTTAATTTGACGCTAAAAAATGTTCATGTTGTAGAAAATCTCCGAAAATTTTGATATATAATATGCCTACATTATATTTTTTATTTCTTTTTGTTTTATTCTCTTGTCTGTCTGTATTAAAAAAATCGTTTGGACCAAACTGGGCCGAAGCCCGACTGGCCCAACTCGTCGTCGCCTTCCTCCCGTCGCCATGCCGGACTCCTCCCGAGTACGAGCACGCCAGCGCCGCCGCCATGGCCGACTCGGCCTCCGCCTTACCGCCTTGTCCCCTCCTCCACGCCACCCGTCACCCCTCCCCCTTTAAATAGCCGCGCCCCGCCGCCTCTCCTCCTCGCATCGCATCACCGCCATCGCCAGATCTCGCCACCTCACACACTTTGCCGCCTGCGTCAGACTTTGTTGCCAGTAGCAGCCCGCCGCTGCCACAGAAGCGCCGCCCGAAACACGCCACCGCCACAGAAGGCCGCCTCGAGCCGCCACCGCCGACACCCCGACCCGCCTTGTCGCCGTCGCCGGGAAGCCGCCGTCGCCGCCAACGTCGAACCGTCCGAACAGGTAAAAACCGCCACCGGTCCGGTTTATTTTTCGATTCGCCGGTTTTGTTTTCGGTTTTTTAGAAAACCCGATTTGTTTTACTTTAGTTATTTAGAGAATGTTTTCTGTTTAGTTAGTTTTGGCGGACGTCTTCGTTCGTTTGCATTCGGTAGCGAATGTTCGTTAAGTAGTTTTTTCATTTTATTCTATTTTCGGCCAAGGACCCAGATGCAATTAGTTTATTGATAGATTAGCCCCTGATGTTAAAACGAACACAACTTTTTGCTCGTTTATCCAAATCCAACGAAACCAACGCCTAATTCTTTGTTATGATCCCCTCTATCCAGATAACTAACATAAACATATTTTCGAAAGTTTAATTTTATTTCCAAACAGATTTGAATTTGAATTTCTTTTGTTCATAACTTAAGTTTTATAACTCCGACTTAGTTGATTCTTTTTGCAAATCGAAGCTCTTGACCTAAACTTTCTGATAATCCCAAATCCACCTAATTTTGGTACTGTTAGAAATTGTTTTATGCTGCAAGAGTTAATTGCTTGTTTTCGAAGTTTTCCGAGATCTTCTCTTCGATTCTTTTGCATGATTGCTTATGTGTGGTTACTATTGCTGCTTATGATAGATTGATCGGAGTGTGACGAGTAGATCTATCACGAGTTATGAGTGCGAAGCATCTTCATCAAAAGTACAAGGCAAGTTCACACTTTGATCATACTTTTCATACCCAATTTTTATGCATTAGTTTCACCCCTCAAATATTTGCATGAGTAGGATTTGGGAATTGGGATTTGCTAGGTAGTTCATGAGGTAGGAACCTATTACCTTTGATTCACCCTGGAAATATATGTGGTGCTCATATTGCTTAGCCATGCTCATAGACGTGGATTGGTATGTGTGATTCATGAAAGTTGCGAGAGTAATATTAACTAAGGGAAACTTAAGGTGGCTACTTTAATACACATCTGGGAGGAATGGTTGGGGCACCCTGGAGAACCCAGTGGTTTGCCCAGGCACCTGGAGAACCTAATGCTTGCACAAGGGGATCCCGGAGTACCCGTGCGATCACCCTATGGAATGCCACCCAGGCTCAAAGGGATCATAAGATTATTCATGCTAGAAACTTCCGTGTGCAGCCACAAGCCATCATGGGATCTGGCATAGTTGAGTATGTTGTTTGACCTCTTTCAATGGGAGGCTAGCAGATGTAGGGGAAAGTAGGTGGTACGGTCTACCCAGAGTAAAGAGTTAATGCTTCGGAAAGACTGTGTCTCAATCATCCGTTTCTCAAACATGATGTAGTGCGAGACATCCAACGAGGAGATCGAGTCTCGTGGGGAAAGTGCACAAACCTCTGCAGAGTGTACAAACTAATCATGATTAGCCGTGTCCCCAGTTATGGACATCTTGAGTATCTGGTATTTGAATTATTGATTTGATCTCATCACTTTACCTAATGAATTTGTTGGGTTATTAATAATTTTGGGATTGAGTTGGAGGAACCTTCTCAATAACGGCATCAACTTGGTAGAAAAATAAAATTTATTCCTTTGTTGTAGGGAAAAATTGTCTTTATGCAAAAAAAATAAACTTAGAGCCTCCACCAGCCAAATGTGCATATAGAAGTAGTTAGTATTCATCATTATTCTATGGTGTGAATTTGCCTGTACATTCAATGTACTGACCTACATGGCTGCAGCGTCTCATGTTGCAGGAATCTTACGACGAGTTAGTGATACGTTAGGGTTACTCTACACTCAACTTTTCGTTGGCGTTTTTGGGACTCCACAGCTTTGTTGTTTCTTCCGCTATATGGATTGAGGTAATGGTATTTATGTTACTTTATACATGTGATTTACCTCTATTATAAATCCTCGAGTAGTGTGTGTGTCACCATACCGATCCAGGGATGACACTTAAGCACAGAGACTTGATTGATTTGGGTCGGGTCGCTACAAGATGGTATCAGAGCACATGTTGACTGTAGGACGTGACCCCTAGAAACTGGCAAGCCCATAGGAAAGTTTTTCTCTAAAAACTTTATTTTTTTTCAAAAAGATCTTTTACTTCTCTTCTTTTCTGAGCTTTATCAAATATTCCCTTTTAGTTAGACTATACCCCTTTCCCCTTTTGACGACACAAAGATTCAACTGATGAGATCACTACAAGAAGTACAAGATATCGGACAACTAAGATCACTACAAAATGAAGAGGATTTTACTAGGCCTTAGAATAATGGAAACTACAATGGTTGAAGACTCCGAAGACTAGGAGAATTTGAAGGCTCTGAAGAATTTCCAGATTGGTATGACCTAGGAAGGCTACCCTTGTGGAACTTGTCAGACTATTGAAGTTGTCAATACCGGAGATCAAGGTGTGTCGAAGAAAGACCGGAGCATGGAGCGTTAAAACTCAAAGTTTTTGTCAAGAAAACCCTAAGGCCTGGAATGATAGCTCATGGCAATGACATGGGCATAAACACGACTATCCATGATGTTATCGCTCGCTTATGCTATTGTCACCTGATACGTCTCCAACGGTATCTATAATTTTTTATTGTTCCATGCTATTATATTATCTGTTTTGGATGTTTATGGGCTTTATTTTACACTTTTATATTATTTTTGGCACTAACCTATTAACCCAGAGCCCAGTGCCAGTTTTTGTTTTTTCCCTTGTTTCAGTGTTTCGCAGAAAAGGAATATCAAATGGAGTCCAAACGGAATGAAACCTTCGGGAAAGTTATTTTTGGAACGGAAGCAATCCAGGGGACTTGGAGTGCACGTCAGGGAATCAACGAGGAGGGCACAAGGCAGGAGGGCGCGCCCACCCCGGCGCGCCTCCACCTCGTGGGCCCTTGTGGCTCCCCGACGATTTCTTCCTCCTATATATACCAATATACCCTACAACCATCGGGGACAGAATAGATCGGGAGTTCGCTGCCGCAAGCCTCAGAGCCACCAAAACCAATCGGGACCTTGTTCCGCACCTGCCGGGGGGAATCTCACCGGTGGCCATCTTCATCATCCCGGCGCTCTCCATGACGAGGAGGGAGTAGTTCACCCTCGGGCTGAGGGTATGTACCAGAGCTATATGTTTGATCTCTCTCTCTCTCTCTCTCTCTCTCTCTCTCTCTCTCTCTCTCTTACTCTCTCGTGTTCTTGAGGTGATACGATCTTGATGTATCGCGAGCTTTGCTATTGTAGTTGGATCTTATGATGTTTCTCCCCCTCTACTCTCTTTTAATGGATTGAGTTTCCCCTTTTGAGTTATCTTATCGGATTGAGTCTTTAAGGATTTGAGAACACTTGATGTATGTCTTGCGTGGGATACCCGTGGTGACAATGGGGTATTCTATTGATCCACTTGATGTACGTTTTGGTGATCAACTTGCGGGTTCCGCCGATGAACCTATGCATAGGGGTTGGCACATGTTTTCTTCTTGACTCTCCAGTAGAAACTTTGGGGCACTCTTTGAGATTCTATGTGTCGGCTGAATAGATGAATTTGAGATTGTGTGATGCATATCGTATAATCATACCCACGGATACTTGAGGTGACATTGGAGTATCTAGGTGACATTAGGGTTTTGGTTGATGTGTGTCTTAAGGTGTTATTTTACTACTAACCTGTGGCTGTTTGTGACACTTATAGGAATAGCCCAATGGATTGATTGGAAAGAATAACTTTGAGGTGGTTTCGTACCCTACCATAATCTCTTCGTTTGTTCTCCGCTATTAGTGACTATGGAGTGAATCTTTGTTGCATGTTGAGGGATAGTTATATGATCCAATTATGTTATTATTGTTGTGAGAACTTGCACTAGTGAAAGTATGAACCCTAGGCCTTGTTTCAACACATTGCAATACCGCTTTCGCCACTTTTATCGCTTGCTACCTTGCTGTTTTATATTTTCAGATTACAAAACCTATATCTACCATCCATATTGCACTTGTATCACCATCTCTTCGAACTAGTGCACCTATACAATTTACCATTGTATTGGGTGTGTTGGGGACACAAGAGACTCTTTGTTATTTGGTTGCAGGGTTGCTTGAGAGAGACCATCTTCAACCTACGCCTCCCACGGATTGATAAACCTTAGGTCATCCACTTGAGGGAAATTTGCTACTGTCCTACAAACCTCTGCACTTGGAGGCCCAACAACGTCTACAAGAAGAAGGTTGCATAGTAGACATCATCACCGTGCTTAGTTAAGCATGAATTTCGTCGGAAGGATTGGATGACAAAAGGGCTAATGGAGCATCTATCAGCAAAAGATAAAGTTTTAAACTTAGCTGGTGTATCGCCAGGATCTGGAGTATTACATCAAGAATTTTAAGATGGACCTGCAGGAAGTCGTATTTGACAAGGGAGTATTTCGTGAAGAACTCAGGACCCATAGGCTGAAAGTAGCCTAGCTGGAGGAGCAAAACCTCGAGATACCGGAGATTCGTCAGGAACTGAAGGACAGTAGGACCATGGTTCATGCCAAGGATGTTGAAACCCAGAAGTTTGGAATGCAACTCCAGAATATTAAAGGACGTCACGAGAGACTTCACGTCAACAGAAATGACCTGGCAGAAGAACTTGAGAAGATCAGCAAGCACGATCAGAAGAAGACCAAACACCAGTTATATACCTATGTTAGATGCAACAGTTGTGAGCTGTCATTTGTTTGATGTTTTTCCGACAACCACAAAATAAAATATGTCTCTTCAAAACTATTGTTTGTATTGTGTGTATCCCTCTCTATCTCTCTTATCTCACCCCAAAACCCTTGGAACCAATAGAGGATGAATGGAGACGAACTCATATTTTCTGGACCGATAAGTCAATTGGAGACGGACCGATGGATTCAGAACATGGAATATCACATGAAGAATAACACTATAGCCAGAAAAGATATGGCCCAACATGCTCTTCAGTGCTTTGAAAGAGGTGCTGCTACTTGGTGGAAGATGTACCAAACCATCAATGGATGGCAAGGAGTAACCACTTGGAAAGAATTTAAGTTGACTCTTCAAAGGTCTCGTCTTGTGTCCCAGAACTTGAAGCCTTATGGAAATGATATGAAGAAACCTTGTGCATGCAAGCTCTATGGAGCAATAGGACACAACCATAAAGAACACAAGGATGAATGCCCTCATTGTGAAGAAAGTCACCCAGCTGAAGAATGCCCAACTAGGCAGATTACTTCTTTCTTGTGTGAAGGGACTACCCACTACCCTGCTTAGTGTCACATTTACCCCATGGTACAAAGAACCATCCAACAGAAGAAAGAAGCAATGAAAGGAGCCCTCATGGAAATTTTAGAAGAACCTGTGATGACGGAAGAGGTGGAGGACACACCCGAAGAAGATCCAATTAAACCCTGCACCAAGTCATGCTATTCATGTGGAGAAGAAGGACACATCTCCCAGAATTGTCTGAAGGGGGATCTAGTAGAATTCCCGACAGAGGAAGTAGAGTATGACCCACAAGATATAGAAGTCCTGATTGGAACGGAAAAGTCCAGGAAGAGAAATAGATTGGATTCCAGGAACAACCCAATTTCTACAAAGGACCTGAGTCATATCACATGTTTTAGGTGCAAAGATTTAGGGCACTACTTCAGCGGTTGCCCAAAAAGGAAGCCGAGGACCCAAGGAGGCTATGTAATTCCAAGGAAACCTCGAGACTCGTCAGAAGTAATATTTTTCTACTATAATGAAGCAGGGCACTTTGCCAGAGATTGTCGCAACGAAGATATTCGTGTTAAATAATTGAGTCTGTGAGGAATATAATAGTAGTAGTGGGAACATTTATTTTATATTGAGGTGTTGAGTTGAGGCATGAAATGGAAATGCAGGAGGTTGTAATAATTTGAGAATCAATAAAGTTAGCATCGTTGGTACTGATTTGGATTTTATGAGTTGTTACTCTATGAAGAAAGATTTTGACCATTTTCGAGGATATGAGATATATGGTCTATGGAAGAATTTGTGCATTTCAAGGGTGGTAGTACCCTGTGAGGACACTTGACCCCTGGAAAAGATAATGACATTCCATGGAGTGGATTTTGGACAAAAATAAGTACGAGTTTTATCTCGATATGTGGGATACCCCAAGAATATGAAGGAATGAAGTACTATTGGGTAAAGGAGGTATAATGTTGGTAATATGGAGCAATTGTAACCCCAGGATAGGTTGAAGCTATAAATGTGATGAGGTGAGCCCATAACCCACAGGCTCCAGGACCTACCAAGAAGCAAGCACACTCTTTTGCATACATTGCCACATGGCCCTCACCGTCCCCGAAATCTCCCACTCATTGTCAAACCAAGTAAGGATCTCCTTCAACCTGGCTAACTTTGCTTGGTCGCGTACGGCGATCTTCCTGATTCACTGCTGCATCCTTTCCATAGATGTCCTTCTGAGAGGTCCGGTGCTAGCTTTGGAAGATGGGAGGAGGGACGGTGGTCTTGCAATAGATAAGAGGGAGAGGTGAGATGGTGGTTTTGCAATGGAGAAGATGGAGAGGAGAGGGGGTGGTCTTGCAATGCAGAAGAGGGAGAGGCGAGATGGTGGTTTTGGAATGGAGATGATGGAGAGGAGAGGAGGTGGTTTTGCAATGGAGAAGAGGGAGAGGAGCGTGCCGCAGCGATTTAGGATTGGACAAGAGGGCCGGCGCACTGTGACTGGATCAAAATCAAAATTAGTTTACCCTTCAATTAAGAAAGCAACCCCTCATTAACTAGTCTCCCTTTTATTCTGGGTCATAATTGACAATGATTTTCACAAATAAAATATATGTTTTACATTGAAAAAACAATATAATTTGAAAGTACATTCAGATACGAACCAAATGATACAATTTTTTTGTCATGCATTCACATTTTGCTTGTCAAATACAATACGTGGTCAAACTTTGACCCAAAATACGCAAAATAAAAAAATACTTCCAAGACCAGCACCGCTCCTCTCCTATTCCAATCTAAATCCAGCGCCGCTCCTCTCCTCTTCCATTTCAAAACCACCGCCCCTCCTCTCATGTTCCAATGCAAAACCAGCACCGCTCCTCTCCCGTTCTAATCCAAAACCAGAGTCGCTCCTCTCCTCTTCCATTCAAAAATCACCGCCGGCGAGTGAAGGTGTTGGGGAGAAGTAGAGAGGAGTACAACCAATACATGAGAATCGCAGACGGCGACCCGATGAAGCTAGCTAGGATGTTGGAGATACAGTCTTGGTTTGACAACAAGGACCAACTAGCGGCGATGGCGACATCCATGGCCAAATATCTGAACAGAGCGAAAAGGCGGCGATACTCCCGAAGGGAGTCATGCGGGAGTACATAGAGCTGCTCCTCTGGGCCATGGAGCAAACAGATTCACAAAATCCGATCGTGAGGGAGCGGTGCTGGGAGTATCGATCCCAGATGGAGTATCCACCAGAGATTGAAGGATTGAGCATCTACATGGTGCCGTTTGTGAGGGTGCCGTTCCAGGTCGAGTCGGTGGAGTCTTCGTCGACCGAACCCAACCGCAAGAGGAGAAAAGCAGTTGGCTCGATGATGCTTGCCCGCCATCCTCTCCCTCTCCAAGCACATCGTCTCACGGGGCGGATGTACGCCATCGAGGAATAGGAGGGGACTGGCCCCCAGCCCAATAGTCGGGCAGGTTGTGAATTGTCAGGAGGAGCTTAGGGTTGTGAGTATTTGCAGGTTGTGAATTGTGTTGTGTATTTTGAGAGTACTTTCAGATATGAATTTTTTTAATTTCAGATTTGTAGTATTGAGCATATGAAGTATTTTATGAATTCTAGAGATCTATTTTTAGCACTTAAAAATGTAGTTTCATAGGAGTATAATAGTGCAGACAATGTGATTCTCACAGAAGAAACTACAAGTTTCAGTTTCAGATAATAAACTGCAAGTTTCAGAGGCAGAGCACTTATATTAACACGCCCTTTTCAAACAGGGATAACATCATGTTGGAATTTTTATTCATGGTCGAAAATGGATCTACCAGCCAGGTAACATCATGCTGATCAAGATAAGAAACTGCAAGTTTCAGAGGTAGAGCATTTATATTAACACGCCCTTTTCAAACAAGGATAACATCATGTTGGAATTTTTATTCATGGTCGAAAATGGAACTACCAGCTAGGTAACATCATGCTGATCAAGATTCATGCATAGCACATCTTCATATGATGCATAGTCAAAAAGATATGCTATTTTCAAAATGCCCACACAATGTCGAGTGTGCGAAAAACAGAAAAAATGAGGGAAGAAGTTTTGCAAGTGTTGGACGTGGTGTGCGTAGATGACAATGGGGACCCACATGTCAATAATGGCAGAGGCAAAAAAATTGGAGATATTTTCCCTGCATCAGGTGGAATCGAACCCGGGCGGAATAGCGGTTGGGTAGTGTCACTTGGCCACCGGGCTAGTTCAGTAGTTTCGATAGAAATAAGGCACTGCTTCAGGTGGTTTGTTCTCATCATGCGCCTTCGTACGCTTGTCGCGGCGCCGCTGTCTGCCGTTGTGAACATGCTGAACAAACAAGAGGAATCTGGAGAGGACTATGCATGGAGAGGCGGACAGTCGGGACCCACCAGGTCTATGGTCGTACGCAAGCAAGTGCCTCATTGAAAAAAAATACTTCCTCCGAATGCTATACTGACGTTGGGGCCCACGGGTTTGTCAACATAGTTACATTTTTTTGAGGTGCTTCAACGTAGTTACTAAAGGAGATAAATTTACAACGAAGCCGGGGAGCAGGCAGGTATCATTTATTATCAGTGGGTCAGCAAGTATCAGCTGGGTTGTGGGCTGCCCCGTCTAGGCTTTGTTTCTTAACATGACAGCCCACGACATGCCGGTTTGTATTTCCTTGAGGGCCGTCATGTATCGACCAACCTATGGACCTCCCATCTGAGGTTTTATTTTTCCTGAAACATCGGCAACCCAACTTATGTATTTTTTGAAGAAAATGCAGAGGTCTGTTCTATTTTTCTATATAAGAATAGGAACGCCAGGTCCAACTTATGTTTCCATTCTAACTATATTATATATATTTAAATTATTTTATATGTTATTATATATTATTGTTATTGTCATCATATATTTAACAGATACTTACGTATATAAGAGAACAATGTCCCACATCTTATTAACTTATAAAAATAATTACTTAACAATAAAATCCTAGATTTTTACATCAAGGCAACGAAAGCTTGGTAAGATTGAAGGACCAATGTAATAATAAATCACTTATTATTTAAATATATTTATAACAAAATGCCTAGCCCCTGTTTATTTTTTGATAACATTGTTGCGCCCAACCCAACATTATAATTAGAACCAGCGCAGCAAAATCGTGTATTTCGAGAAAGTGAAAATGGCATGTAATTTTTTAGGAAAAAATAAATGGGCCACATGGAAGCTACATTATTTGTTCAGCCAGCCCAGCAAATTCGTGTATTTCGAGAAAGTGAAAATGGGATGTAGTTTTTAAAAAATGGGCCGCATCGACGCTACATTATCTGTTCACCCAGCCCAGCAAATGGACTGTAATTCTCAAAAAAACAAATGGTCTATAAATTCTGAAAAAGTTGGTTGAATTTGTGCCACATTTGTGGAGGCTGAAATGTGGGCCAATAGGTCGAAGCTAAGACAAGTCGTTGTCAACTTAGTCAACAAATGATTCTGACATCGTTAGCCATTGGATTTACATCCAACGACCGGCATCCATCTTCAATCTCCCGCCTCCTGCTACTAGCAGCTCTGCTTGGCACGCTTCACTGTGAAGCGCTACCCCACCGCCGGCCAGCCCATCCCTCCACCCCTCCACACCTCCTGTTCTTCTCCACCAATTGTCGAACCACGCCGCACCAGAACCAGTTAACCCTCGTACACCTCTCCTTCTGCGACTCCACTCCCATGTCTTCCCATCTCTAGCTCGTTGCTGTCCGGGGCCTCGCCCTCGCCCACCACCTTGGATGCGCTCGGCGCGGTGTGGTCAACACAAAAAAAATTAATACTCCGCCTGCTAGCTAAGACCCACCATAGTGGGAGGCTGACTTGTGGGCCTACTAAGTTGACGGGGACGGAGGGCTTTGTCAACTTAGTCAATATGAACGATTCTAGCTCCAGTGACCGTCCGATGACCATCCAACGACCGCAGTGCTTCTTCAACCTCTGGTCTTGTTGCTCCAGCTGCCCAAAACCAGCGCCAGTCGTGCTGCCTGCTCCTGCCTCCCGTGGCCGGCTGTGATGCTGCGGAGGCCTCACCGCCCCCTACTACTCCCACCGCTGGCCAGGCCCTGCGGTGACGGCAACCTCACACCGCAGCCGAACCAGTGAACCCTCGTACTCCTCTCCGTGTGGGCATCCACTGCTGTATCTTCCCCTTTCTAGGCCTCGCCTTCGTCCACCCCTTGGTGCTCTCGGCGTAGCATGGTCAATGTGGTCAAGGAACGACTTCTATCGGAAGAATACTGTACCTGGAGAGGCTGACAGCTGGGTCCACGGCCGCACCAAGGAAGTGCCTCCTTATTATGCGGAAAATAATGATTCCTCCACCTGATAGCAGGGACCCACCAAATGGGCCACCGTATTTCGCAAAAAAACGTTTCCCCCCTGACTGCTGGGACCCACCAGCTACATCTTCGCACGCAAGGAAGTGCCTCCTTATCCTCCCGGACAGTCAGGACCCACCTGGTCGAAGCGCACTTAGCATTGTCATTCTGGTCGCGAACGTGTACGTACATACTTGTCGATCGGTCTGTCTGCAGGCTGCAGCGATGAACCGTGGCCGAGTAAGGAAGGGCACGTGTCGTATTATAGGCGTGCACGTGTCATACTAGAGGCGCGCACGTAGCATGTCACGCAGTCCCTTTAATATCATGTATACGTACGTACAACCAGGGTGCAAGAAAGTAAATACAGCCACGTACGTACAAACGGGCGGGGTATCGAATGCCTACTCACGCATACGTACAGCCAGGCTCGTGTACATGGCTGGCTCTGAACAGAGAAACTGCGTCGTTGTGTTCATCGAGAGCCAACTGTCTTGGACGGAATAGCCGATCAAAACGAGGCCTGGCATACCGCAGAACAGAGGAAACGGCCTTGTGTTCGACCGGCCACGGTCGAAACGGGATCCTGTTCGGAAGGGGTCTAGCGTACCGCAAAATGAAGGAAACAGACTTCTCTTGGACCTCCTACGGTTGAAACGGGGTCCTATTGATTAGGAGGGGTGTGACGTACCACAAAACGGAGGAAACGGACTTGTGTTGGAGCGCTATGGTCGAAACGGGGGTCCTGTTCATCGGGAGGGGTGTGGACTACCGCAAAATGGGACTCCATGGGCTACTGTTCATCCACCGTCGACCTCCTCCAGCCTCCACCTGCGATTGTTCATCCACGGCGTCTCCTCTCCTGCCTCCACCAGCCACTGTTCATCCATGGGCTCCTGTTCATCCAGCCTCCACCGCTCCTCCACCGGCTATTGTTCAACCAGCCCTCTCCACGGGGTCCTGTTCAACCACCCCTCCACGGGCTACTGTTCATCCAGCCCTCCACCGGCTACTGTACAACCAGCCCTCCACGGGGTCCTGTTCATCCAGCCCTCCACGGGGTCCTGTTAATCCACCCCCAACCGGCTCGATCGGGGTCCTGTTCATCCAGCGGCAACATCCTCTACTACCACGAGGTCCAGTTCATCCAACCCCCCCCCCCCAACAACACTCAATGTTCATCAAGGGAAGGAGGCAGCAGGTTCAATCGGGTTCAGTTAGCAGCAATAGCAAAGAAATCGCTCGATCGGGTTCAGTTAACAGCCAGATCGATCGATCGCTCGGGTTTAGTAACGCGTAGCCTGCACTGCAACCGCTCGGGTTCAGTAGGCGAACGCCTCACTCGGGTTCAGCTAGAGCCCAACGCCTCGCACCCACGCACGTACGTGTACAAGAGGAACATGCATCGCTCGGCCCCCGACCACCCACCGTAACCGGGAACTCCCTAATATTTTCCTTGCCCTCGCTTCTACCACGGTTTTTTCGGTCATGGACGGCCCAAAGAATGTCATGCAGCTGCATCTCCGGCCCGTCCAGGACGATAAGCCCATTTTCTATCATGATTTTTTGTCTTAGAAGTAGGAGCCCACCACATCTATGATGGTATCGGGTTTTGTTACAATTATCGTCATAGAAGTGCCATAAGCATGACATAATTTTTTTCATTCGGCCCAAAATGTCGATGTGTCCTTTTTTTGTAGTGCAAGATCTATCCATGGAGATGCATAGCAACGAGAGGGGAGAGTGTGTCTACGTACCCTCGTAGACTATAAGCGGAAGCATTTAGTAACGCGGTTGATGTAGTCAAATTTCTTCGCGATCCAACCGATCGAGTACCAAACGTACGACACCTCCGTGTTCAGCACACGTTCAGCTCGGTGACGTCCTCGCCTTCTTAATCCAGCAAGACGGCGAAGTAGTGTATGAGTTCTAGAAGCACGATGGCGTGGTGACGGTGATGGTGAAGCTATGTCCGCAGGGCTTCGCTTAAGCACTACGAAAATATGACCGAGGGACAAAACTGTGGAGGGGGCACCGCACACGGTGTGTGGAGCCCTCCTCGCACATATATATAGGTGGGGGAGAGGGGAGGATGCCAGGAGGCGCTCCAAGTATGTTGAATCCTACTTGGGGTCCTCCCCAAGCCACGCCCCCTTTCCTTATTTGAGTGTGGGAGGAAGGCAGGGGGAGGTGGCGCCCCCCTTTCTCTCATGAGGAGGGAAATGCAGGAGGGGCTAGCCCTCCCTCCTTTCCTTCCCTAGGGCTGGCGGCCAGGGAGAGGGGCGCGCCAGCCCCCTTGTGGGTTGGTCTGTCCCCCCTTGGCCCATTAGGCCCATACACCTAACGAGGTGTGTCCGGAACCCCTTTCGGCGACTTGATGACTACCCGGTACACTCCGAAACTCTTCTGGTGTCTGAATATCTTCATCCTATATATAAATCTTTACTTCCGGACCATTTCGGAGCTCCTCGTCATGTCTGTGATATCATCCGAGACTCTGGACAACATTCGGTCACCAAATCATAGAACTCATATAACACTGTATCGTCAACGAACGTTAAGCGTGCATACCCTACGGGTTCGAGAACTATGTAGACATGATGGAGACACCTATCCGGTCAATAACCAATAGCGGAACCTGGATGCCCATATTGGCTCCTACATATTCTACGAAGATCTTTATCGGTCGAACCTTATGACAACATACGTAATTCCCTTTGTCCATCGGTATGTTACTTGCCCGAGATTTGATCATCGGTATCTTCATACCTAGTTCAATCTCGTTACCAGAAAGTCTCTTTACTCATTCCATAATACATCATCTTGCAACTAACTCGTCACTTTGCTTGCAAGGCTTCTGATGATGTGTATTACCGAGAGGGCCCAGAGATACCTCTCCGATACTCGGAGTGAGAAATCCTAATCTCGATCTATGTCAACTCAACAAACACCTTTGGAGATACCTATAGAGCACCTTTATGATGACCCAGTTACGTTGTGACGTTTGATAGCACACAAGGTATTCTTCTGGTATCCGAGAGTTGCATAATCTCATAGTCGAAGAAATATGTATTTGTCATCAAGAAAGCAATAGCAATAAACTGAACGATCAATATGCTAAGCTGGCGGATGGGTCTTGTCAATCACATCATTCTCCTAATGATGTGATCCCGTTATCAAATGACGACATATTTCTATGGTAAGGGAACCTTAACCATCTTTGATCAACGAGCTAGTCTAGTAGGGGCTTACTAGGGACACAATATTTGTTTATGTATTCACACATGTATTTAAGTTTTCGATCAATACAATTGTAGCATGAATAATAAAACCTTTATCATGAATAAGGAAATACAAAATAACAACTTTATTATTGCCACTAGGGCATATTTCCTTCCGCGGAAGCACGAGAGATGCCCCCCTCGCCGCAAAAGCAGTCGACATGTCCCGTCGCGCCGTTGTAGCAGCACATAGGTCCCGTCGTGCCGCCCAAGCAGCACAGAGGTCCCGCCGCGACGTTGATGCAGCAGACTGGTCCGACCACGCCGCGATAACAGTAGAGATGTCCCGCCGCGCCACGAATGCAGCAGAGAGGTCCTCCCGCGCCACGGCGGCCTGGGAAAATGTATCGCGGGCAGGCAAGGACTCTCACAGGCACGTGCGCGCTATGCTCGATGACCTGACGGATCGGATCTCCGGCTGGATAAAGTTGTAGGACAAGATGAATGCCTCGTTTGAAAATGCTACCAGCGTCATCCGGGGACTAGGGAAGGAGAAGGCAAAGGTCCGCACCGAGCACGACCTACCGACGGCGAAGATCGCCGGAAGGACGAAGCAGCACGAGGAGACCACTGCCTTGTTGAAGAGGACGGGCGTCATCGTCAAGAAACTTATGGATGAGAATGCCATGCTACACATCGAGCGTGAGAGGCTGGTGGAGGAATCCGTGGATGCTCTTAAGCAGTGTATTGAGTACACGAAAGAGCTCATCGCCACTTGCCGCGAGAACTAGTCTCCACAGCTTGCAGCAACGCATCAAAAAAGTAGAGATAAGCAAGCCATCGTTGTTTGTGTCTTCCTTCTTCTTTTGCCTTTATGTATTTTGGGTCTTGCCACATGTGGTATTTTTAATTATCTTCCTAAATATGTAAGACAATTATTATCTACTGTCATCGTCCTTATATATTCATATCAGTCTTGCTATAAGTCACGGTCGATGCTGTATATGTCCGTCAGATCTTACATCAATATCCGTGCAAAATTTTCTTTTTGTTCTTAAATCTCAGTCGAGTGAGACATAGCCAGGCCATAAAACAGGGGCTCGGGCGCCATTAATGGAGACTTTGGGAGAGAGGTGGGTGGCGGATGGAGGTCAAAGGGCTCTCCTTCTGATAAGCTCGCGCAAGGGTCTGATCGCACGCCTCCCGTACTCAAAGAGCGACCCCGCACGGCGCCTCCTAGCCAATAAACAAAGGGGATGCGTGGCAGCATGCAAATGGTAAGTATACCGCCCACGGTTTCAACAATACTTGTGTTTTTATTGTAACATAGCACTTGTTCCAAAATGACTTTGTGGGTTGTTAATGTGTGCACCTTCACAAATCATACAAAATAATACCACAACATGTTGGTGCCATGTCATGATACCATGCCAAGTTTCATGATTTTTAGGCGAGTTTTGGATTTACACGAATTTAGAAACCAAGTTTATCGATGTTTTTGGCCAAGCCATGATGCCTAGACGTTTGAATTCCATTCCCATTTCTTGCATGGGACCTAGAAATTCACCCAAGTACACATAAATGATTTTTTAACAAACTTTGGTGCAATGGAGCATGTGCTTGTAGTGCAAATTTTAATTATGCACACTAAATGCCCAGAAACTCAACTAATGTATAAAAAGGCCAAACAAACCCGAAATAAATCCAAAATTTAGCACTAAACTCCTGTTGGTCTATGTTACCTCTGTAAAAAATCAAGGCGGGAAAAGTTAGTGTATGTCATTTCGCACACGAAGGTGACACGTTCCCTCTCAGAACCACGAGGCTTCTTGAGAGAAATTGCAGTTTGCAAGAAGCTTATACCAAAGCTTGTCCCAAGTCGGCCAAAAAATTTACATAAGCATGTTGGTACGTGCCATGTCATGACACCATGCCAAGTTTCATGATTTTCATACATGTTTTGGATTTACAGGAATTTAAAAACCAAGTTTCTCAATGTTTTCGACCGAGCCACGATGCCCGGACGTTTGAATTTCATTCCCATTTATTGCAAGGGACCTATAAATTCACCCAAAGACACACATGTGATTTTTCAACAAATTTTGGTGCACTGGAGCATGTGCTTGCAGTTCGAATTTGAATTATGCACATTAAATGCCTAGAAACTCAATTAATGCATAAAAAGGCCAAACGAACCCAGAATAATCCCAATTTTTAACACGACACTCATATAGTTCTATGTTGCATCTGTAAAAAATCAAGAGGGGGGCAGCGTATGTCGTTTCGCACGCAAATGTGACAGTTTCCTTCTCGGAACCATGAGCCTTCTTGAGAGAAGCTCCGGTTTGCAAGAAGCTTATACCAAAACTTGTCCCGATTCGGCCAAATTTTTTACCACATCATGTTGGTGCCATGACATCACACCATGCCAAGTTTCATGATCTTTGGGAAAGTTTTGGATTTACATGAATTTAAAAACCAAGTTTCTCAATGTTTTCGGCCGAGCCATGACGCCCAAATGTTTGAATTTCAATCCCATTTCTTGCAAGGGACCTATAAAAATTCAACCAAAGACACACATGTGATTTTCAACAACTTTGGTGCACTGGAGCATGTGCTTGCAGTTCAAATTTGAATTATGCACATTAAATGCCTCAAAACTCAATTAATGCATAAAAAAGGCCAAACGAACCCGGAATAATTCCAAATTGTAACACGACACTCATATAGTTCTATGTTGGATCTATAAAAAATCAAGAGGGGGCAACGATGTATGTCGTTTCGTGCACAAAGGTGACACGTTTCCCTCTCGGAACCACGATCCATCTTGAGAGAAGCTCCGGTTTGCAAGAAACTTATACCAAAACTAGTCCAAATCCGGCCAAAAATTTTAGCACAGCATGTTGCTACCATGACATGACACCATGCCAAGTTTCATGATTTTCAGGCAAGTTTTGGATTGACATGAATTTTAAAACCAAGTTTCTCAATGTTTCCGACCGAGCCACGACGCCCGGATGTTTGAATTTCATTCCCATTTCTTGCAAGGGACCTATAAATTCACCCAAAGACACACATGTGATTTTTCAACAAACTGGTGCACTGGACCATGTGCTTGCAGTTCAAATTTGAATTATGCACATTAAATGCCTAGAAAATCAACTAATGCATAAAAAACGTGAAACGAACCCAGAATAATCCCAATTTTTAATACGACACTCATATAGTTGTATGTCCACTGCAGATAAATGTTCTAGCAATTCAAACACCATCCTTTCCCTCCATAACACCATTTTGTCTTTCAAAACAGAATGAAAAATCAGGTATACCACAAACAGTTTACTAGCAACAATCATGTGGGATGCGATATAAAATATCTTGGCGCACCGTCTTGTGTGGCTTACACAGGAAGCTTCATCGTCTACAGTCCACCTCCTGCGCTTGAACCACACTTGCGCGCTAGTTTCTCGCGGCATCGAGCGAAAAAAATTCTGCCACCGCGGAAATATCTATCTCCCCGCCCCTACGCGCACCAAAAGCCACATGTCCACTGTTACTCCTTACTTTCCAAGTTCGAACCTTCACTGCTACTTACTGGTAGCGTTGCCTCCTCGCCGGCAACCCTTCTTCTTGCAGCGCCGCCTCCTCGCCGGCGACCCTTCTTCTTGTTGCGCCGCCTCCTCGCCAGCGACCCTTCTTCTTGCAGCACCGCCTGCTCGTCGGCGACCCTTCTACTTGCTACACCGTCTCCTCGCCGGCGATCATAATTCTTGCTGCGCGGCCTCGTTGATATGGTCAGGTAATCCATACCCCACCCATACCATCCTCCTCCTTCCCCATCCCACATGCCCCGACCGAGGGCGCGACACCTTCCGGCCAAATCACTACCCCGTCCTCCAATTGAGCGCCACCCACAGACACTTTCCATTCAATATAGCATGGAGCTCAGTAGCACCTTGCAACAGAGAAGCAAATCGCTGTCGCACGCGCGGGTGAGGTTGCGATGGCTGCGATGCATGCCGACCGCCAGATCTTGGAGGAGCACCTCGTCTTTGAGGCCACTTTCGACACCGCCACACGGTTGTCTACTTTAAAATGTTGTTTGTGCTATTTTATTGAGGCCACCGCCAATGCCTTCTAGTGATTTGTACTCTGTATTGTTAATAAGCAATCTAATATTCTGAAATGTAATGTTCAGTTAACAGTTTGGTCCAACAACTGCTACATATCGTAGTAGTTCTCAAGCATTCTTGGTTTCATTAACTGTCTTATCTTCTACTCTATGTTCTATTTTGCAATGTCATGCTCAGTTAACTGTTTTGGTTCATTTGTTTTGCTGTATAGTTAACTGTATTGTTCAATTCTGCAATTTGATTTTCATTTGTTGTGGGTACAATTTTGTATTGTTATGCATGTGAGAAATAAATCAAATTTGGTTGTACTCTATACACGACAAACATATATAATTGCTCTATTTTACCAAGTTGTTTAGCATGCTTGGTTAGGTTAACTGGCATTAATATATTGCACTGATAGTATGGCAACTCCCAGTCTACGTGATCAAGATCTTTCTTATATGTGTTGCAGGGAAACAATGGGAGGCACTGTGGTTTACCATCGAGGTTTGCTCGTGCATGATCCTTTCGCTAATAGCACATTATTGTGCAGTTGCAAGAATCATTCTAATATTTAGTTTTCTTACAATTTGGTCTTGGACATGGAGGTCCTGCTGTTAGAGGCTTAGACCCACTGTTCGATTGCATACGGGGAAATGAGATGTCGATGAATATCAGTCATGTCAAGTGTCGGAATCGGGGCTCCGCGGACCCTAAACAAGTTCAAACTCTGCGGTGTGTGCGAAGGACCTCGCTTCACGTTGACTCTCTGCTCACCACCCACACGGCCTGATCTCACCGAGTACGCGCGAGCTGGGAGAAAGGATGAACACGGCGATTTACCCAGGTTCGGGCCACCTTGTGGTGTAAGACCCTACTCCTGCTTTGTGGTGGATTGGCCTCATGAGGAGGTTGAAGATGAACTAGCACAGAGGATGAGCTCCCTTGCGAGGGATTGAGGGGTGAGAATTAATCAACCTTCTCCTACGGTGGAGTCTAGCCTATATTTATAGTGGCCTTGGTCCTCTTCCCTCATAGCATAGGCGGGAAGGGATTCCATAGTGGCCAATTTTGAAAGGGGACAAGAGGTACATCTTATCCTAACGGAAGGTGGTCTTCACCTGCAAAGCTCTGGCCATGACGCAGTGGTGGGCTCGGTGATGACATCCGTCCTGCCGAGCTCGTGGTCTTGGTCTCATTGCACTGGAATGGAAACCTTTGGGGGCTCCCTCGGGAATACGCGCATGTCCTTGCTTCCTTAGCACCAAAGAGGAAAATGTCCTCTTCTGCGCCCACTGGCGCCCGCCTGGCCTTGGTCGTCATGGCTCACGTCATCGTGAACCTCATGATGTGGGGCACCTACATAGAGATCTCCGCTCTCGGGTGGCAGGCTCGGGGAGCCGCTCCGTGGGAGGTCTTGACGTTGCCCTCCTCGCGAGGCTGGGGGTCCTCGTGAGGGCCTTGCTCATGGGGTCTCGCAGCTGGGTCGTACTGGGAAGTTGATGAAGTCAAGGGCTGGGCCGCAGGCAGGCAGGTCTGGGTACCCCCGATCCCAGAACGCCAACAGTAGCCCCCGGACCCAAGGTATGCCCGGCCTAGCTTCGAGGCGAAGGCAAGGAGCAAAGGGAGAAACGCTGCGAACCCCAATTGTCTGCAGCCGGGCTTGACGTGTGGCACGTAGTGGGATGCGGATGCCCCCGCTTCCCCACGTTGCCTCGGGCAACTACTCGGTGCTGACAAAAAGCATGGCACTCGCTGCGGAGCCATCATTGCTCACCTTCCTTGCGCCCTTCCTCCCCTGTTGAGATCCCTTTTCCCTCGCGAGAGGTTCCTCCAGATCCTGGCAAAGCACCATTCTTCCTCCGTCATTTCTCTTTGCCAAGGATTCCTCAGATGGTGCCCACCGGGAAATCGAAGCCAGAGACCCAGGTCGCGGCCCCCTCATCTCTTCCGCCGGCGCTCGCAACCTCCTCCGTTGCCAAGGAGGGGGACCTCGCCCCCGTGCTCCCGCTGACGGCGGGCGACTCGAATGAGTGGAGCGAGACCCTGATCTAGGTCGGCTCTGTGGAATAGAGCACCCTGGCGAAGATGTCCTACCCTTTCTTCCTCCAAAGCGTCTACTCTGGGCTTTTCCCGCCCTTCTCGGAGTTCTTCTACGCCATCCTCAGGGACTACATGATCTAGGTCCTTCATGTCCATCCCAACTCCATCCAGCTCTTGTTCGTCTTCGCATTCTACTGCGAGGCCTTCATGGGCGTGAGGCCCTCAGTGGCCCTCTTCCGCCATTACTTTAGCTTGCGATTCCACGACCGGGAGCAGTGATCTGTGTGTGTCTCCTTCGTCACAGTCCAGAGCAGAAATGTGCTCCCGAAGGCCGGGAAGAAGGTGGAAGGCTTTCGGCACCGCTGGGTCTTCCAGGATGTCCAGGGCTCTGATCCGCTCCTGGAGCGTCCGGCAGAGCTGGCCGAGCGGATCCCGGAGTGGGGCTCCGTGAAGCACTCACCGACCCACGGGCAGCAACCGTTTTGGAGCAGATAGCCTCTAATATGAAGGCCAAGCTGCTGACCGGGGCGATGATTGCGAAGGAGTTCTTGACTCAGGGTTGGCGCCTCTTCAAGCACACTCGAAGCCCCTTTGGGAGTACCAGGGCACCGGGGACACGGCAAGGCTGCGCCCCACCGGCCTGACGCGTGGAGAGCTTCAGGTGGCCTTGACCGCTTTGCTAGGTTTCATCCCGGCGGACATACCCGAGGCATACGCCCTGTTGTACCACCGCGACGACCGGGAGGCTCTGGTCGCCGCCATGCCCGTCTTCAACGACCAGGGGTTTGACCCGCCGGTCAACCCCGATTCCCTCATGGTGCTGACCTCCAGCAACAACGGCGGCGAGGAGGACTCGGAAGAGACCGTGGATGACAACCTGGAAGGGGCATCCCCTCCATCGCAGCGCGAGCTTCACTGCAACCTCGAGGATGACAACAATGCCGAGGATTATCCCGTCGTGGACTCCCCTCACTCCGCCGATATCATCAGGTGATCAGGGCCCACTTCCTGAACCACGCAAGCATCTGGTCGGGCGGCCCCATGGAAGGGCGCGGCCGTGCCCCCTCTGGAGGGCTTCCCGCGCCCTAGAAGGGCGGTTGAGGGGTCAGTCCCATCTTCGTCCAACCCACAGTCGAAGGACGGGGTGGTCCCTGCTGGGGCGGACACGGCTTCGCTGGCCATGACTCCTCGGGTGGACCTCCTCACCTCTCCAGGCGATAGCGCCACAACGGGGCTGCTACCTCTTGAGCACTGCGTTGGTTTTCCCTTGAAGAGGAAAGGGTGATGCAGCAAAGTAGCGTAAGTATTTTCCTCTGTTTTTGAGAACCAAGGTATCAATCCAGTAGGAGGCTACACGCGAGTCCCTCGCACCTGCACAATACAAATAACTCCTCGCAACCAACGCGATAAGGGGTTGTCATCCCTTCACGGTCACTTACGAGAGTGAAATCTGATAGATATGATAGGATAATATTTTTGGTATTTTTGTGATAAATATGCAAAGTAAAATGAAAGCAAAGTAAAAAAGCAAAGGAAATAACAAAGTGTTGGAATATTAATATGATGAAGATAGACCCGAGGGTCATAGGTTTCACTAGTGGCTTCTCTCAAAAGCATAAGTATTTTACGGTGGGTGAACGAATTACTGTTGAGCAATTGACGGAACTGAGCATAGTTATGAGAATATCTAGGTATGATCATGTATATAGGCATCATTCCGACACAAGTAGACCGACTCCTGCCTGCATCTACTACTATTACTCCACTCATCGACCGCTATCCAGCATGCATCTAGAGTATTAAGTTCATGAAAATAGAGTAACGCCTTAAGCAAGATGACATGATGTAGAGGGATAAATTCATGCAATATGATAAAAAAACCATCTTGTTATCCTCAGTGGCAACAATACAATACGTGCCTTGCTGCCCCTACTGTCACTTGGAAAGGACACCGCAAGATTGAACCCAAAGCTAAGCACTTCTCCCATTGCAAGAAAGATCAATCTGGTAGGCCAAATCAAACTGATAATTCGAAGAGACTTGCAAAGATAACCAATCATACATAAAAGAATTCACAGAAGATTCAAATATTGTTCATAGATAATCTTGATCATAAACCCACAATTCATCGGTCTCAACAAACACACCGCAAAAAGAAGATTACATCGAATAGATCTCCACAAGAGAGGGGGAGAACATTGTATTGAGATCAAAAAAGAGAGAAGAAGCCATCTAGCTACTAACTATGGACACGAAGGTCTGAAGTAAACTACTCACACTTCATCGGAGAGGCTATGGTGTTGATGTAGAAGCCCTCCGTGATGGATGCCCCCTCTGGCGGAGCTCCGAAACAGGCCCCAAGATGGGATCTCGTGGGTATAGAAGGTTGCGGCGGTGGAATTAGGTTTTTGGCTCCCTATCTGATCGTTTGGGGGTACGTAGGTATATATAGGAGGAAGGAGTACGTCGGTGGAGCAAAAGGGGGCCCACGAGGGGTGGAGGGCGCGCCCTGGGAGGGTGGGCGTGCCCCCCTACTGATGAAGTCATGTACCTGGGGTAGGGTCATAGACCTGCCCAAAGGTACCCTCCACAAGGACACTCGCAAGAGAAGCGGCCTTCCAGTCGACCTGGTAGGTTTCCACTCGATAGATTCAAAGACACTGACCATGAAGACCCACTCGACCACCAGAGTCCAAGAGCCACTCGGTGCCCAAACGGTGTGTAGTTAAATAGTCTTTATGATCATAATGACACTTTATGTAAGGCATTACCAGTAACGCCTAGCCTTAACGCACCTTAAACCCTCTGCTGCGTGGGCTGGCTGGGGTCCCGCGCACTCTATGTAAGCCACCCCCTCCACAGTAGAAGGGTTCGCACTCACAGTAACACATACGATATAATCCAATGACCGCCTCCGGCCCGAGACATAGGGCTATTACTTCCTCCGAGAAGGGCCTGAACTCGTAAATCCCTTGCGTATACAACTACTCCATAGCTAGGATCTTGCCTCTCCATACCTACCCCCCATTCTACTGTCATACTTAGAACCACGACAGTTGGCGCCCACCGTGGGGCCGGTGTTCTAGCGATTTGTTGGAGAAGTTGGGATTCTTTCGATCTTCTACATCATGGTTTCAAGTGGAGTTCTGGTTGACGGCCACGAGATCCGTCTCGGTGTGCTCATGTCCGTCACTGATGACTCCGCTTGGCTTCAGGAGGCTCCACTCGACGTGGACGCGCTCCCCGTCCGCGGGGCGACGCACTTTCGCGCGTGTGTCCGCGGTGTCCTCCTCAAGGCAACCGCCGACCCAAGATGGGTCGGCTCTCGCCGCCTTTTGCTCCCGGGCCTCCCACCGCGCAAGCTGCCCGGCCGGTCGAGGCTTCAGCGGTGGGTGAGGCATGCGGTGGCCTGCCACCGGCCACCCCCAAGTCGCGCGATCGAGCCCGACGAATCTCTCTACGGCCTGTCCGATCTGCCGACCGGTTCGCAGAGATCAAGGCTCTGAATGCGATAGCAGTGACCCGGCGACAGAGGTTCTGATGGTCGATGGACCACGCAGTCCCCCCGGATTCACCCGCACCAACGGAGGTGATGGTGGAGGCGATCCGGAGCAAGCCCATGAAGAGTACCTGCCCGAGCCCCTCACTTCGCTCCAGAGGGAGGAGCTTCGCCATCGAACATGGATGCACTTCACACTCCTATCGTTGGAGAAACCCCGAGGCTCGTGCCTTGGAGGATGCGCTGCCATTAACCTGGCTGAGCGCACTCGACCGAGAACCTTCAGCGCAGCACTCGACGCGCTGCCACCAAGGGTTCCAGAATCCAATCGACGCCGCTCTTTCAATCGCCAACTCAGGTACATCGAACTCCGATTCAGAATTTAGCAGCCGTCGCCAGATAGCGTAGTCAATTCAGCCTTCCAAGTCGGAGGCGGTAGAGGTTTGCTGCAAATCGAGATCTGCTCCGGGCGGCAGGAGATCAAAACTCAGTTGTATCACGTCATGAACAGGATTCACAGCCGATCCGTCATGTGAATTCAGTCCATCGGCCCATAGTTCGAGATCGCCTCGAGGCGTGAGGAATGTGGGGGCCGGCATGATGATCAGTACAAGGGCCGCGAGCAGTATGAGCACCGATTCGATCGCAACGATCGACGTCGAGTGCCCACTCCTCCCCCAAGGGGTAGATCATACGCTTCTCGGCAGCAGGACGACAGACGCCAGCACAATGTCGGGCGAAGAGTTCCAGTCGACCCCAGAGAACCAGGCTTTGATGCGAGATCTATTATCGTTCAAGGTTTGGTCGACAGGAACAGAGCTCACCGAGACGGCCATGATAGAGATGTTCCTCCAGCAGCAGAGTTCATGTCTCGGGACCAGAGTGTTTCAGCAGAGCCATCGAGCGCGGTGATTCCTCCCAACTTCAGGTTGGCGGCCGAGTCGAGAAGTTCATCGGTGAATCCAAGCCCGACACTTGGCTTGAAGATTACCGAGTGGCTGTTCAGATCGGCGGTGGCAACGATGAGGTAGCCATGAAGCATTTGCCTCTTATGTTGGAGGGTTCAGCCAGTATGCGGGTTGAATCTGCTTAGCACCCAGCAAGATTTACACTTGGGAAGATCTTGCCCGAGTGTTTGTCAGGACATTTGAAGGAACTTGCAAACGACCAGCAGGATTGATGGAGTTGCAGTCATGTGTGCAAAAGTCGAGTGAAACTTTGAGAGATTATATCCAGAGGTGGATCACTTTGCACCACACAATGAGAATGTATCTCGATCACCAGTGCAGTTTGTGCCTTCAAAGAAGGTGTCAAGAATGAGAGTTGAGTTTGAAATTTGGTCGAACCGAGATATGACCCTGAGTCGGATGATGGAGATTGCCACCAAGTATGCAAATGGTGAAGAAGAGGATCGGCCCGGAGTGGTAATATAAATCGGCCGCCAATGAGGCCGGCAGAGGAAATTCCAATGGAAGCGTAGCGCAAAAGTCGAGCCAGCCGCCCCGGAGAGGCCTTGGCTGTGACCCAGAAAGTTCAAGGGGAAACCCAAGGGTCCTTGGAACCCCAAGAAGGTGAAAGACCAGGATGGAAACGACGTGTTGGATTTGCCATGTCATATTCATACAAAGAAAGATGAAGAGGGTAAACTCATTTACCCAAACATACCACTCGACAGTTGTCGGTTTTGATTCAGCAGCCCAAGGAAACAGCTCAAGGATAAGGATAAGGAAATAGACAAAGTTGAGGACAAAGATGACAAAGATGATGGATATCCCTGTGTCAATTCCACCTCGATGATTTTGCCGACGCCGAAGCAAAAGTCGATTGAAGGTTATCAATCGGAAGTGAACTTGGTTGCTCCGCGACTCCAAATTATCTGAATGGTCCTGCATCGCCATCACATTCGACCACCGATCACCCGACGACATTGCCACCCATGGAGGCAAGCATTGGTGGTCGACCCAGTTGTTGAGGGCACTCGACCGACCAAAGTCCCGATGGATGGTGGTAGTGGCTTGAACATATTGTACGCGAGACGCTGAAAGGAATGGGCATTCCGATGTCCGCACTCAGATCAAGAATATGAGCTTCCACGGAGTCATTCCTCGAAAGAAGGCTGAGTCACTCGCCAAATTGCTCTTGATGTAGTTTTGGTGATTCAAGCATTTCGAAAGAAAATTTGACCTTTGAGGTCGTGGATTTCAGAGCGCTTATCACGCTATTCGGGAAGGCCAGCTTATGCACGCTTCATGGCCCGCCATGTTACGTGTATCTTAAATCAAGATGCCTGGTCCCAAGGGCGTGATCACCGTTACGGCAATCGGAAGAAGGTGGAAGAGTGCTTCCAGAAAGGCTCTAAGATCGCCGATGCTCGGTTGGCAGTGGTAGAGCTACAAGAGTATCGTAAAACTGCAGATCCGAGTGATTTGTTGCGAGCTAAGAAGCCTGCTCGGAGTCACCATTTCACCGACCGGTGAGACGTAAACAGGTTCACATTCACCCGACTGATCCCAATGCTGTCCGACCAACATCTCAACAACACTCGACTCAAAATAGGAAGAAGCGCCATCCAGTTCCTCCGTGAGAACTGGGACATCTTTGCATGGAAGCTCGCGACATGCCGGTGTTTCAAGGAGCTGGCTGAGCATCGCCACGAGTCGACCCAAAATTCAAACCGTTAAAGAATATCTTCGTGGTCCGCCGTCCGTAAGATAAAGGCCATTGGCGAGGAGGTGGCTCGCTCTTAGCGGAAGAGTTCATCCGAGAGATCTACCACTCGAGTGGCTCGCCAATGTCGCCATGGTCCCCAAGAAGGACAAGTCGCTATGCATGTGCATCGATTTCAAGCATATCAATCGGGCCTGCCCGAAAGATCATTTCCTCTTCCTCGCATCGACCAAATAGTCGACTCAACTGCGGGATGTGAGAGGTTGTCTTTTTAGACGCCTATTCCGGTACCATCAGATCCGCCTCAGATGGACCCCGATAAGATTAAAACAGCGCTCATCACTCCATTCGGTGCCTATGTTATGTCACCATGCCATTTGGTCTCAAGAATGCCAGAGCCACATTCATGAGGATGATTCGAAGTGTTTGCTCACCAAATCAGTCGGAATGTGGAAGCGCATATGGATGATATAGTGGTCAAGTCACGAAAGGGTTCCACCTGTTGACCGACCTTGCTGAAACATTTGCCAATCTCAGAGCTATAATATCAAGCTTAACCCATCAAAGTGTACATTTGGAGTTCCCGTGGAAAGTTACTCGGTTTTCTCGCTTCGAGCGAGGAATCGATGCTAACCTGAAAAGGTTGGCACCATACTCAATGAAGCGCCTGCGCGCTGCACGGCGTCCGAAACTTCATCGGATGCTTGGCCGCTTTAAGTCGATTCATCTCTCGCCGATGAAAAAGGCATTGCCTCTTTACCGATCGATGAAGAAGTCGACAAGTTCGAGTGGACTCTAGAAGCTGATGCAGCGTTTGCAGAGCTCAAAGCTCTGCTCTCCACCCAGCCGGTGCTTGCTACCCCAATCAGCAAAGAGCCTTTGCTGCTTTACATTTCAGCCGCTGGACAAGTCATCAGTACCATACTTACGGTCGAGCGGGAAGAAGAAGGAAAAGCCTTCAAAGTTCAATGCCCAGTTTATTATCTTTCTGAAGTACTGACCCCATCAAAGCAAAGATACCCTCACTATCAGAAGCTTGTTTATGGGATCTATATGACCACAAAGAAGGTTGCTCATTATTTCTCCGGTCATTCCATTACAGTCGTCAGCGACGCCCCATTGTAGGAAATTCTTCATAACAGAGATGCAACTGGTCGAGTGGCAAAATGGGCGATTGAACTCCTTCCCCTTGATATCAAATTCGAGGCAAAGAAAGCCATCAAGTCCCAAGTAATAGAAGACTTCCTCGCCGAGTGGACTGAACAGCAGCTTCCGACTCAAGTTCACTCGGAGCATTGGACTATGTTTTTCGACGGTTCCAAGATGCTGAACGGTTCTGGTGCAGGGGTTATATTGGTTTCCCCCCGAGGAGATAGGCTCAAATATGTTCTCCAGATTCACTTTGATTCTTCCAACAACGAAGCAGAATATGAAGCACTCTCAGTATGGGTTGCGATGGCCATTTCACTTTCGGCGTCCGTCCGCCTTATGGTCTACGGCGACTTGGATCTGGTTGTTAATCAAGTGATGAAGGAGGGATGTCGAAGCCCAGCTATGACAGGTTATTGTAATGCAGTGAGAAAGCTAGAGAAGAAATTCGAGGGGTTAGAGCTTCATCATATACCCCGACTGAAAAATCAAGCTGCAGATGATTTGGCGAAGGTAGGATCCAAGAGGGAAGCCATTCCTAGTAATGTATTTTTGGAGCACATTCATGCACCATTAGTGCAGGAGGATCCTTTCACAGAAGAAGCCCCGCAGCAAAAGAGTGCCAATGATCCGACTGAAGTTGAGGTCCCAGCCGTGGTCGACCTAATTATGGAAGTTGTGGTCATCACTCCCGACTGGACGGTGCCGTACATCGCATATATCCTAAGGAAAGAGCTCCCAGAGAATGAAGAAGAGGCTCAACAGGTCGTCCGACGATCCAAGGCCTTTACAAGGATCAAGGGACAGTTGTTCGAGAAAGCGTGGATCGAGTCGGCCGTAAGTGTATCACGCCGTAAGAAGGTCGATAATTTTGAGGATATCCACTGGGAACCTGTGGCCATCATGCGCCCTTCTCGACCATTGTGGCTAAAGCATACCGAAAGCGGGATTTTACCGGCCGAAAGCAAATGAAATGGCAAAAGAAATAGTTGACAAGTGTGAAGGATGTTAGTTCTATTCCAACATGTCGCACAAGCCCGCCTCAGCCTTGAAGACCATTCCACTCGTCTGGCCCTTCGCTGTTTGGGGATTGGACATGATTGGACCGTTGAGAATCGCGTAAGCGGCTTCACTCATTTGCTAGTAACAATGACAAGTTCACCAAGTGGATCGGGCCAAGCCCATCAAGAACCTCGATGCATGCACCGATATCGCTTTCATCGAGAGTTGATATTCAGATATGGAGTTCCGCATAGCATCATCACCGACAATGGGTCAAACTTTGATAATGACAAGTTCAAAGCCTTCAAGGCCTCTCAAGGCACGCTGGTCGATTATGCTTCAGATGGCTCATCCTCGCCGAATGGACAAGCGTAACGCAAACGCCCTCATTCTCAAAGGGCTGAAACCACGGCTGATGTGTGATCTCAAACACGCAGCAGATCTTGGGTCGATTTAACTTCCATCAGTTCTCGGGATTGAGGACCACTCCTAATCGCTTGATCGGGAGAACTCCATTCTTCCCGGTCTATGGAGCTGAAGCAGTTCTGCCGAGTGACCTGCTTCACAATGCGCCTCGAGTCGAACTATACTCAAGAAGAAGCGGAACAAGCCCGGCAAGATGCAATCGACCTCTTGGAAGAGGAGAGAGAAATGGCCCTGATCCGCTCGACTATCTATCAGCAAGACTTGCGTCGATTCCATGCAAGAAATGTGAAGAGTCGAGCCTTCCAAGAGGGAGATTTGGTCCTCCGAGTGGATCAACAGAAACCGCACAAGCTCACTCCCACTTGGGAAGGTCCCTTTATCGTCACAAGAGTTCTCCACAACGGAGCGTATCATCTCTACAACGTTGATCGCCAGATCGACGAGCCTCGAGCTTGGAACGCGGAGCTGCTCCGCCCCTTTTACACTTAATACTCACTCGGTTGAGATTTAATAAAAGTACGTTTGTAGTTTGTTTATCTAAGACAGGAATGTTATAATTTTCCCAGTGATTGTTATTACTTTTTGTTGAAATTTCCCCCAGTGGGTGGCTTAGTTGCGAATCCGGTTTGCCTAAGTTTGTAAAAAATCCTTTTCGAGTGGCGAGCCGCCTCTCACTGGGGCTTAGCTGCGAATCCGCTCGCCTAAGTATTCAAAATCCCACCGAGTGGTGAGCCGCCTCTCACTGGGGCTTAGCTGCAGTCCAAGTACTCGCCTAAGTATTCAAAATCCTACCAAGTGGTGAGCCGGCCTCCCACTGGAGGCTTAGCTGCAGTCCAAGTACTCGCCTAAGTATTAAAATCCCACCGAGTGGTGAGCCGCCTCCCACTGGGGGCTTAGCTGCAGTCCAAGCACTCGCCTAAGTATTCAAAATCCCACCGAGTGGTGAGCCAGCCTCCCGCCGGGGCTTAGCTGCAGTCCAAGTCCTCGCCTAAGTATTCAAAATCCTACCGAGCGGTGAGCCGGCCTCCCACTCGGAGGCTTAGCTGCAGTCCAAGTACTCGCCTAAGTATTCAAAATCCTACCGAGTGGCGAGCCAGCCTCCCACTCGGAGGCTTAGCTGCAGTCCAAGTACTCGCCTAAGTATTCAAATCCTACCGAGTGGTGAGTCAGCCTCCCACTCGGGGGCTTGCAACAGCCCAAGGATTCGCCTTAACATCCAAAATAATGAAAATCGCAAGGACGACGAGGTGCAGGTCGACTGCTACCTTCTCCTTCAAAGCTACGCCATAAAAATCCCACCGAGTGGAGAGCAAACCTCCCACTGGGGCTTAGCTGCAGCCCAAAGGCTCGCCTAAGTAATAGAAATCCTACCGAGTGGAGAGCAAACCTCCCACTGAGGCTTAGCTGCAGCTCTGCTCGCCTAAGTAATAGAAATCCTACCGAGTGGAGAGCAAACCTCCCACTCGGAGGCTTAGCAGCAGCCCAAGTGCTCGCCTAAGTAACAAAAATCCTACCGAGTGGAGAGCAAACCTCCCACTGAGGCTTAGCTGCAGCCCAGTGCTCGCCTAAGTAATAGAAATCCTACCGAGTGGAGAGCAAACCTCCCACTGGAGGCTTAGCTGCAGCCCAAGCTCGCCTAAGTAATAAAAATCCTACCAAGTGGAGAGCTAACCTCCCACTCGGAGGCTTAGCTGCAGCCCAGTGCTCGCCTAAGTAATAAAACCCTACCGAGTGGAGAGCAAACCTCCCACTCGGGGCTTAGCTGCAGTCCAAGACTCGCCTAAGTAAGGAATTCATCCCAATCCGCAAGGACGACGAGGTGTAGGTCGATCGTTACCTTCTCCTTCGAGCTTCGCCACAAGTACAACGTATGTCCATCCCAATCCGCAAGGACGACGAGGTGCAGGTCGACTGTTACCTCCTCCTTCGGAGCTTCGCCACAAGTACAACATGCGGTTCATCCCAATCCGCAAGGACGACGAGGTCAGTCGCAGTCTGTGTTCCATCTCTACCTGCAGGATAAATGAAGCACAAGTCGACCGGAGTTCCAACGGAATATCTTCCGAATGAGGAACAAAGTTCTCTCGAAGGCAAACAAAGCATGTCAAAGGACAAATCAAGTTCGGATAATGTCCTACGGATCCAAAGGTGCTCAGGCGTTAAGCATGTTAAAGTTTATCGGTTACAAAACCACTCGCATTCCGAGGCAAATTTAAGGTGGGACTTAGAAGTTTTTACTCCTCCGCGGAGGACCGAAGGTGCAACAAACTGGTCGAGGTCGATTCCGCCGGCAATACGGGTAGCAGCAGCGATGAAAGTCTCCATGAAAGATCTGAAGTCGTGCTTCCCGGTGTTGGCAACCTTGAGAGACACCAGCTTGTCCTCTTGCGCTTCCTTGCAAAGTGGACACGAACCGAGATAGAGCAACATCAGCACCACACCGCGAAGACTTTTTCCATTCTTGCACTCGACTTGGAATCTCATTCAGTCGAGTCATCAGGGATTCAAGGTCATTATGAAGCGTCTGATCTGGCCAGAGAGTCGAGTCGATCCGCGACACTGCAACTTCCAGTCGAGCAAGGTAATCCACCACGCTAGCAACGCGAGACTCCAGTCGGAGCACATTCATAGCAGCTTCGTCCTTCACAGGAGAGTTGATGGGGTCCAAGCTGGTTTCCACTCGACTGGTTTCTTCTTCGAAGTTTTGACAGAATTCTGAAAACACAGCTCAGGCTCAAAATAACGATCATGTGATGAGCCGATGATAGCAAGACAGTCGGGTAAAAGAGATTACCTTCAAGCATGAGAAACAGCTTCTTGGTGAGCCCTCCAAGATAAATCTCCAGGTCATTTCGCTTCCCGCCAGCTTGGCCAGCCTTGTCGACAGAGCAATCTTGTCGTTCTTCAATGACTAACTTCCTTGTTAGCCGCGTCAAGAGCGGCTTTCAGCTTGGCATTTTCATCTTCAAGTTTGTCGACTGAGGCAAGGTTCTCTTCAGCGAGCTTTGTTTTCTCCAAAGCCGCCTTCTGTGCCTCTGCAAGGTCAAGGTCCTTCTTCTTCAAAGTCTCTTCAGTTTATCTGCAAAGCAACAATGAGAACAGAGTTGAGAATGAATAGAAAAACAAAGGCAGTCGTCAAAAGTTCTCACCAGCCATACCTTTTGCTTCATCCTTTGTCTTTTGCAAATTCTCCTGAGCAAGCTTCAAATCGAGGTTGAGCTGGATCTGTTTGTTCTCTAATCTCAAGATATAGCGAGCCACAAGCTCGCAAGATTTCTACAAAGAGTCAACCAACGAAAGACATCAAAAACAGATCACTTCCGAGTGATTAAGGAAAATAGTAGCATTTCTAAGACTACAATGAATCAAAATATTCCACAAGAGTCTCGGGACTACACCAAGCGGGTGCACTCGCAGTGCCCCACTGGTTTTACTAATTTGGTTCACCAACACCAAACGAGGCAAAAGGTTATGTGTCAGCGGTCAGCCGTGATAAAAAGAAAAAAACAACACACAGTTCTTTAGACTATAGTCGATCGACGCAATGACCATAGTCTCGGGATTACACCTGTGGGTGCACTCAGCGGCACCCACCGGTTTTACGGTTCCATTCGACTTGGTCCGTCCAGGTCGAGTGAAGAAGTTCACAAGATAAAGATTATAGCCGATCGCACGCAATGACCATAGTCTCGGGACTACACCCAGTGGTGCACTCAGCGTGCCCCCACAAAAATTAATCGACACACCCACCCAAAGGGTGTATAGATATGGAAATCTCCGTAAGGAAGCAGTTTGTAGCATATCCTAACAAAGCAAGCAACGATCGACTTACTTGGACATTGCTCGAGAGCTGAACTAGCATCATAGGTCGCCGGCTAGCTTCTCGACCGCTTTCACTTGCTCCATATGATCCCTGCTCGTGATGGCCTCCTTAGCAGACTCACTTGGTCTTCCGGACGTGGTGTATAGCAAAGAGAGATGGTGGATCAGCAATGACGAAGTGGGTCGGGCACTTGTCACCGTACAGCAAAAGACACGAAGCCGAGAGGGGTTGCCTCCCTCGAAACCAGCGCCTCAGAATCGCCATGATCGAGCAGCCTTGCCAGCAGGCACTCTCTTGTTCTTCCTCTTCCTGAATGATGCCTCGCCATCATCGGGAGATCAATGACGTGAGGCGGAACTACAAGAAAGATTCAAAAGTAAATATGGAAGTCCAATCGACTAAAAGCTCCAGTCGACTAAAAGCGAAACCTCAGAGATCATACCAAGGTTGGAGGTGGCAGCATCCTCCATTGCCTAATCTTCATGCTTGGCTGAAGTCTCGGAAGTAGCGGCACTGTAGATTTCAAGAATCGGCTGACCAGTCATCAAGTCGACCAAAAGTTCACTCATGTTGAATAAGGAAATACAAGGTTCTGTTGGTTACCCGGAGATGGTGGGGATGACCATCCGCATCTTGGGCAGGGCCTTCGCCGGCTTTGACGACGTTGCTCGAGGTTGCTTCGGCGGTTTCTTAGTCAGCGCAGGGGAAGTTGTCCTAGGTCGCTTGCCGACCGCCCAAAGGCACAACAGCTTTACCGCTACCGCCCGCCGGGTCATGCGTCAACTTGGACCTTCCCTTTGAGCGAGGAGGATCGACGTCTTCCTCCTCCTCCTCTTCTTCATCAGAGTTGTCATCCCCCTCATCCTCCTCGCCGTTGGACTCCCATTCCTCCTGACTTTCACCTCCACTTCCTTCTTCTTCTTCGACTGTTTCTTGCGCCCCGTTGGGCATCGAGTACATCTCAGTGGTGACCTAGAAGACAACAAAATAAGGCGAAAATCAGTCGATGAATTGGCATCTAAACAGAATGAATGCAGCCGAATCACAGTCGAAGATAAGTGGTTGTACCTTGCCTACTTTGTAAGTCTGGTCGAGTGGTGGAATCCTCCTAGCTCCGCGAGGGCTATCTTTGTTTCCTGTGATGGCAGTCATCCACTTCTCCAGCGTGGCGTCATCGACCTCCTCTAGATGGACCCGAGTGGTATCATCCGTAACAGAGTACATCCACATCGGATGACCTCGGTATTGGAGTGGCTGAATACGCCGTCGGAGGAAAACCTCCAGGAGATCCATGCCGGTCACCCAGTCGCGAATGAGCTGGACTACGCGCTCCATCAGCAATTTTACTTGGGCCTTCTCCTCTGGTAACACCTTCAGGGAAGATGGCGGTTCACTCGACTCATGGAGAAAGGACGGAGCCCAATGATCGCCTCAAGGCCGGCTGGTCTTGGCAGAGAACCAGGTCGATCGCCACCCTCTATCCGAGTCGGGAGAGTCATAGCCGGAAAGGCGCTCTTCCCCTCATCTGGACCCCGAGTCCCCACACATCTGGATTACTTGGGTTCTCTCGTAATTGGTTCGCTTTCTTCACCGTCCCGAGAGCGACATGTGAATATGTGCTTGAAGAGACCCCAGTCTTGTCGACAACCCAAGAAGTTTTCGACAACGAAATGAAAGCAGCAAGGTAGACAATGGAGTTGGGAGGAAATGATGGAGTTGCGCCCAAAAAGTTCAGAAACCCCGAAAAAAGGATTCGTGGCGAGAAAAATCCCCGATCTCGTGGGTGGCCAGGAGAACGTACTCACCCTCTTCAGTTGTGGTTGCCACTCCGTTCCCTAAGCCTCGCCGACCCATGGGGGATCAGTCCTTCATTGGCCAGATCGGTGAGGTCCTTCTCGGTGATGGTCGAGCGGATCCAGCCTCCTTGGACCCAGCCTTGCGGCAGTTTGGACTGAAGAGGATCCGCCCGACCGGGCGCCTCCCTTAGCCTTCTCGAAGTGCTATATCGACTAGAGGGGGGTGAATAGGCGATTTTAGAGAATTTTACAAATTCTTCACCGAGGAATTTGTCGGTGAGGAAATTCCTTAGCTAAGAAATACATGCAGCGGAATAAGTACTCGAAGTAAGCATAACAGATTACACCATAGTCATCATGATGAAATGAAGACTATCACAGAGCACGTAAAGCGAATCACAGGATAACACAAGATGAAGACAAACAGATCAAGAAATTGAACTGAGGAAATTGAGAAAGTCTTCACCAAAGTCTTCAAACACAGATATGACAAACACTCAACACAAGAATGAGGAAATGAAAGGTTGAGGAAATAGAACCAGTTAGGTTGGTGAAGACAATGATTTGTAGACCAGTTCCAACTGCTGTCTCGCTTGTACGTCTGGTTGGAGCGGCCGAGTATTTAAACTCGAGGACACGCAGTCCCGGACACCCAATCACCGAGCACGCAGCTCAGACACCAAGTCCTCACCGTATTCTCCTTGAACTAAGGTCACGCAGACTCGGCCCAATCACTGTGGTAAGTCTTCAGCGACTTCCAAACCTTCACATACTAGGTCACTCGGCGATCCACAATTCCTCTTGATGCTCTAGACCGTGACGCCTAACCGTCTGGAAGAAGCACAGTCTTCAAAGGTAAAAGCGCCGGATCCACGCAGGATCAATTTCTTCAAAGATGCTCAATCACTTTGGGTTTGTTGGGGTTTGGTTTTGGGTTTTCCTCACTTTTGGGTTTTTCCTCACTTGATGATTTTCGCCAAATTCCTCGGAGGATGGGTTGCTCTCAAATGACAAGTGTCAAGTTCTTCTCGAGCAGCCAACCAACTAGTGGTTGTAGGGGCGGCTATTTATAGCCTAGGAGCAGCCCGACATGATAAGACATAAATGCCCTTCAATGATATGACCGTTAGGTGGATAAGATATTTTGGACAGTCATGCGCAGAAGATAAAGAACGGTCGGAATTTTGAATGTCAAATTCCTCGTGGCTATCATGTTCTCATCGTAGGCAATTCAGACCGGCGAATTCCTAACTCCTCGCCGAAACAAATTCCAAGTGACTGTAAGAGCTTCGTCTCATCCATCAAGAAATTGACTGAACTGTATGAGATTTCCAAAAGCTTCACTCAAGGGATTGGTAGGTGTAGGATTTTGAGTTGAGCATCAAATGGAAATTTTCCTTAGTATTTCCTCGACCCCCTTTAACAATGACGGTGTTTCCTATGACTCAAGAAAGAGAAATGAAACTACGAAAACAAAAGTCTTCACGCTTCATGTTCCTCAAATGAATACCAAGTCTTCAAGGTCACACCAATTTCTTCACTTTCAAAGTCTTCGAAAGTCTTCGTAATATCAAATTCTTCAGTTGAAGAACTTCATTTTAGGGTCGACTTTCACCGTAAATATCAAACTCCTCATAGACTTATAGACCTGTGTACACTCACAAACAAGATTAGTTACTTAACCTATAAGTCTTAAATACACCAAAATCACTAAGGGGCACTAGATGCATTTACAATCTCCCCCTTTTTGGTGATTGATGACAACATAGGTTAAGTTTTCAACGGGGATAAATATATGAAGTGTAAACACTGATAATGAGGAATTTGATTGCAAGATATAGAAGAACTCCCCACAAGGTGTGCATAGTGAGGAATTTGCTTTTGAGGCAATGCACATTTGAAGAATTGAATCATGGAGATCTCCCCCTATATCTTGTAATTCATACACGCATTTAACATATAGTATGAAGAATTTGAAATGCATGATGAAATATGGTGCTTGATGGTATGCAGAGCATGCAAAATAATGCATAAAGAGTATCAGAGCCCAATGCGTATGAGGAATTTGAAACTTTTCATGAGTATCAGATCCCAAATCGATTTGAAGATTTTCAACGAGCTCATGAGGATCAGAGCATAACAAATATCAGAGCATATCAACACTACTGTAATCAGAGCATAGAGCAAAAACATAATGCATCAAAAGTATCAAAGCACCATCGGGTTTAAGATTACAACTCGATCCAATAAAAGGTTTCAGAAGAACGAGAGTTGTAACTTAATAAAATACTGTATATAGACAAAAACGAGACCCGCTTGAAGACTAACTCAAATTTCTCCCCCTTTGTCATCGAATGACCAAAAGGATCGAAACTGAGTGAAAGTGCGTTATATCGACTAGAGGGGGGTGAATAGGCGATTTTTAGAGAATTTTACAAATTCTTCACTGAGGAATTTGCTGGTGAGGAAATTCCTTAGCTAAGAAATACATGCAGCGAATAAGTACTCGAAGTAAGCATAGCAGATTACAGGCATAGTCATCATGATGAAATGAAGACAATCACAGAGTACGTAAAGCGTAATCACAGGATAACACAAGATGAAGACAAACAGATCAAGAAATTGAACTGAGGAAATTGAGAAAGTCTTCACCAAAGTCTTCAAACACAGATATGACAAACACTCAACACAAAGAATGAGGAAATGAAAGGGTTGAGGAAATAGAACCAGTTAGGTTGGTGAAGACAATGATTTGGTAGACCAGTTCCAACAGCTGTCTCGGCTTGTACGTCTGTTGGAGCGGCCGAGTATTTAAACTCGAGGACACGCAGTCCCGACACCCAACATCGAAAGCACGCAGCTCAGACACCAAGTCCTCACCAGATTCTCCTTGAACTAAGGTCACGCAGACCTCGTCCAATCACTCGTGGTAAGTCTTCAGCGACTTCCAAACCTTCACATATTTGGTCACTCGGCGATCCACAATTCCTCTTGATGTTCTAGACCGTGACGCCTAACCGTCTGGAAGAAGCACAGTCTTCAAAGGTAAAAGCGCCGGATCCACGCTGATCAATTTCTTGAGTGATGCTCAATCACTTTGGGTTTGTTGGGGTTTGGTTTTTGGGTTTTTCCTCACTTTTGGGTTTTTCCTCACTTGATGATTTTCGCCAAAGTCCTTAGAGGATGGGTTGCTCTCAAATGACAAGTGTCAAGTTCTTCTCGAGCAGCCAACCAACTAGTGGTTGTAGGGGCGGCTATTTATAGCCTAGGGAGCAGCCCGACATGATAAGACATAAATGCCCTTCAATGATATGACCGTTAGGTGGATAAGATATTTTGGACAGTCAAGCGCAAGAAGACAAAGAACGGTCGGAATTTTGAATATCAAATTCCTCAGGGCTATCATGTTCCTCACTGTGTAGGCAATCCGCACTGGCGAAAACAAAAGTCTTCACGCTTCATGTTCCTCAAATGAATACCAAGTCTTCAAGGTCACACCAATTTCTTCACTTTCAAAGTCTTCGTAAAGTCTTCGAATATCAAATTCTTCATTGAAGAAATTCATTTTAGGGTCGACTTTCTCTGTAAATATCAAACTCCTCATAGACTTATAGACCTGTGTACACTCACAAACGCATTAGTTGCTTAACCTATAAGTCTTCAATACACCAAAATCACTAAGGGGCACTAGATGCACTTACACTGAGGACTAACGCTCTTGAAGAATTTCAAGTTGAAGATGGAGCGCCAGCATTGTCGGGGTTGTTCGTTGAAGTAGGACCAGCAGCAGTGTCTTCCAAATCTTCATTTTCATCAGTATCGCGAGATGAAGAATAGGAGCTGGCCACTAAGGAAGGAACTTTGACCTTCTTGAATTTCTTCGAGGAGGTGCGACCACCAAATTCTTCCTTGAGTCCCATTGATTGCAGCTTCTTCATTATAGACATGTGAAAGAACAACCCAAAGCGCTTGAAGGTTTCATGAAGATAGTAGTAGTTTTTCTTCACCGCATTGTGTGTTGAGGTCAAATTGTAAAGAAGAGTACCAAACCGACGCTTGACCCACTTATGATTGCGATCAACCTTCTAATGAAGACCGAGGAGTAACTCACGATCACCATCACCCGGGTGCGAGTTCCTTGAGGATTTTGCTTGATGAGGGTATTTGCTGCAGAGTCATGTGTGGCGAGTCATCATTGGTGGAGTAGGATGTCGCTTTGTGAAACTGTCCATCCAATGGACGAATGCCTTCATCTATCACAGCAGAGCCTTTCCTTTTCATCACCGAGGCAATTGGCCGCTTGAGGACTTCAATCGGGGCAGTAGCTGCAGTGGTTCAAAGTATCAGCCTTTGTAATTCAGTGAAGATCTTGACCGATGAATCTCATAATCCAAGGTGCATAAGGCTTCAGCTCAAAAGGTGACATGGCAATGTTAGCCGAGTCCTCATGAAGAAATCATGGAAATTGACGGAACGCCATGGATGATGTTGAAAAGCATATTCTTCATGATGCCAACGACTTCTTCATCATTGGAGTCGTGGCCCTTGATAGGACTCATAGTCTTCGCCAAAATTCGATAGACTGTCCGAGGCACATATAATAATTCCTTGACGAGGAATTTGGTTCTTGGTGCCTGCCTTGGCTTCAAAGGCTTCATCAAGACTTGCATATAGTGATTTGAAAGTTCTTTTCTTCATAGATGCGACGTGCACCATCAATCGGAGGATCGAGTGGAGGGCACGGCAATTCACTTGTCGGTGCCTTGTAGTGAGTGTTTTCGTCATCCAATCTAAGACCCATGAATGTACATCTTCAGCGCCTCCGTGATGTGCAAGGTTGCATAGAATCAAGAATTAGCTCTTCATTCCAATCACAAATATCAGCAGAAGTTTAGAAGACCTGCATCGTGAAGAACACTTAGGACGGGCTCAAAGCTCGGCAGCGACTCCATATCCACATGAGGAATATGAGCATGATCAAGATTTTGTCCTTGTTGAAAAGCACCGAGGAATAGAAGTTTGCTTGACCGGCAGTCCGTAAGCGCCTCTTCCTAATTCAAGCAGTAATCATAAGGATTATATTCAAGAAGAACACATGCTCGGCAAAGAAATCTTCAGCCTTGAACTTTTGCTTGGTTGAGAACGGATTCTTCGCTTTGGCAGAGGGGTGTCGATGAGTTGCATCACCACCTCGTGAATCGTAAGTTCAGGTTCTTCACTTGAGGAATTTCTTGTTCCTCAACAAAGTGCAGTCCGAGGATTATCAGCAAAGCAGCAGTTTCATCAAGACTAGTGGCTGGAATTTCTTCATGCACGTAACCAGGGGTTGATTTTCTTCAGAGTCTATTTGGACAATTGCAGGGGAGTGAGGAACTTGTTGAAGGGGTGAAGAGAGGAGTATTGGGATGCTGACTTTCCCAAAAGTCATCATTGATCACCGGAGTGGTGCATCCAATATCCACATCTTCATTTTCAATTTCCTCAAGACCAGCTTGAGGAATTTCATGGTCCGATGAGGAATGACTGGGGTTGAAGGGATTGCTTCCACTTCAATTTCTTCATCAATTTTCTCCGACGAAGCAGAGATTGATGTTCTTCATCGATCCGATTGGGATTTCATATTCTTCTCCAAAAGGAACTACTTCCTTTGATGGTATGGAGGAAATTGAATAGCATCAATTGGGTTTTCAACGAGCTGGTCATTGGCTTCATTTTCTTCGCAGCTGAAGAATCGACGCAGCTGATGCTTTCTTTTCTTCACAAAGCAGCTCGCTCAAGAGCCTTGGTTTTCTTCACATCGTAAGCAGATGGAAGAATTGGAGTTGGAGTTGGCGCAGGAGGAGCCGAGGAATTTGGTGCAGTTTCTTCAGAGCAACCGATGCAGTTCCTCTGCCTTGAGTAATTTCTTCAGCGCAATCGATGCAGCTGTTCTGACTTGAGCAGCTTTCTTCAGCGCACTACTAGTGGGTGCCTGGCAGTTTCTTCAATGCAGCTGGAATTTCTTCATCAGCCCCGAATCAACATTTTTTTCAAGAGGGCTGAACTGAGGCTTCACCGAGGATTTTCATGTTGCACAAAAGCAACACTTGTGATTTTCTTCGCCGATTGATTTAATCTGGTCTTGACTACTTGCCAATCAGCATAGTATGTGTCAAGTTCTTGCCGAGGTTCTGAATTTCAGTTTGATTTGAAGGAGTTCCTCGTGTCATCTTGACAACATTTTCTTCGTGAACCTCTCCTTCCTGTATTGAGCCTTCTTGATTTCCCTCGCCTTCTCAAACTTCCATTTTTCTTCAGCGATGAAGTGAGTCAACGCATGACTTTGACCAGTGTCAAAGGAAGATCAGCAGAGGGGTATTGGGATCATTGTGCCGAGGTCGATGAAGTCGAGGACTTTCTTTGGGTCCAAAAGCAAAGGGCACAGATGTACCTTTGGCTCTAGCGGCTCTAACTTGGCGGTCTCGATGATTTCTTCAAGTTCTTCATCGATGCCTCATCATCGATGGCACGTGGACTACAAGTTGTTTCTTCCTTGGCTAGGCCGAGGACCACGCCCAGCTGTTGCTTTTGTCTTCAGCAGAGTCGGGCCGATGAAGAATTGAGGGCAGCCGAGGAACTTGCAGAGATGCTCGAGGCAATTGAGAAACCAGCAGTCCTTTGACATGTAGCTAGGTGCACAGAACCAAGGTTTGGACGGAGCAGTTGAGGACTTTGATGGAACAAAGAGCGGTGAGAGGAATTTGTGCCGAGGAATTTGCCTTGAGGGAGCTGCCGATGAACTTGGCCGTGAGGGCGCAGATGATGAAGCACTTGGCTTATTAGCAGACTTCTTTTGCATTGATTTCTCGGTTTGACCGAGACCTCAAGCAGGCAGCAGCAGCGCAGAATCCTCATTGAATTTCTTCACCGCTTCCTTTGCTTGCTTAGCCAACTTTGCTTGGCGCTTAGCCCATTCATCGTGAAAGTCCTCACCGCTTTGACGCTAGTGGGATCAGCTATTTGGCCTGGTGCCAAAGGAGCTCTTGGGCATGGAGGATTTAACGCTAATTTCTTCATGTACTTAGGTGTTACATATCGGTATTCCTTCCATTCCCGTGCCCATCTCCGCTCAATCTTCTCAATACGCACCTTGCGCTGATTTTTGCTTTCCTCATCCGGTGTGCAAGAGTCAGATATATTTCCTCGTGGATTTCAATGCTGTCATGACCTCGTGTTTCTTTCCTCCTTCTCGCGGCTTCTTACCATCTGCCATTTTCTTCAGTTGAGGAAATTGAACAATTGAGTTCTCTCAAGAAGTGTGCAGTTTTTCTTCGAGGAACGCTGCAAATGAGTTAAGTTGATGAGAACCTAGGGATTCAGCAGCGACATTTGTACCGTGAACAGAGTATAGGTGCGAGGAATTTGAAGAGGTCATATGCGTTCTCGTGAGGTTTTTCAAAAGAACAAGTTTGAGGATTTTGACCAGATGAGCCTTGAAGAATTTCAATAAGCGTTTTTGTCTTAGGTTCCAGAGTTGTATAGATCAAGATCCACACAATTGAGGAATCTTGAAGAAAATCATTGCTTAGAGAAATGAGTCAAGAGATTTGAGGTGTTCATATGTGTGAAGATTTGAAGAATAAACACCTTTGAAGAATTTGAAGAAAATTTGAGAATCAAAGCGAGTAATAAAAGTAACTTTTAATTTACTCAAGTGAAGAACACGACGAACTGAGATGAACAGTTTAGAAGTTCGTCTGCTCAGATCTTCTCCGCCCTAACTTGGCAGAGGAAATCAGCTACGGCGACGGCGGAGTGAAGATATTCCACGGTCGGCGCGAGTACGCCGGGCGAAGAGGTCAAGGCAAGGAAGCTTTTCCTCACCGGCGACGATGGAGAAGCGGCGGCGCTTAGGGTTTGAGGAGCTCGAGCGGAGAGAGAGGTCGAGCGAAGTAAAAGAGTGAGGAAGGGAGAGAGGGGTATTTATAGCCACGGTGAAAACGGATCGTCCGAAGATTTAGGACGAACGTGCCCCTGACCGCTTCCCTTCTCACGACATGTGTCACCCACGCATCGGTAGTGGAGATCGTAAAGCATCGTGGGTGAATATAATAATGCATCGTGGGATGCGGAACGGTTTGAGCGGTAAAAGCGAAGTTTGGATAAGATTCGCTTTAAAGTTCCGCTCGCAATTTCTTCAGCTGTCAAGGACACAAAGGAAGAATTTGAACGAGTTTCAAAGTAGAACGCACATGAAGAATTTGTGAATGGATTTGGTTGAGTATAGCATGGAGGGGAAGGGTCCGATCACATTCACTTAGCAGAAAAAGCGACTTGAAGAAATAGCCATAAGTGAATGCTGTAGAGGACATAAATCCATATATATATATATAGCCAATGAAGAAAGACGACGGAAACAGTGAAGATTTTGCAAAGTTGAAGAAATTGAAAAACTGAAGAATTTCAAAAACTCAAGAATTTCAAAACTGAGGAAAAACTCAAATTGAAGATTTTCAACTTTGGTGGTGGCGTGACCCAATCAGATAAGAATGATGATTTCAGACACCGCGCATAATTGTCGAGGGTTCTCGAGAATCAAATTCTTCATTAATTTCTTCACATTTAGAGTGTTATTCTTCATTGATTGAAGAAAACGCTTTCTTCATGTGTTGCACATCTAAGTCATCAATTTTGCATAAGTGTTAGGATGTGTGTCTTTTCAAAGAACGCTCAAGATTCTAAGATATTTAGCTCACACCGCAACTTGCTAAATCTCTTCTCATCCAAGGGCTTAGTGAAGATATCAGCTAGCTGTTCTTCAGATCTTCACGTGCTCGATGGAGATGTCGCCTTCAACACATGATCACGAAGAAAATGATGACGAATTTGAATGTGCTTTGTCTTCGAAAGTGCTGAACTGGGTTGTGAGCAATCTTGATGGCACTCTCATTGTCACAAGAGAGAGGCACATTCTTCACGTTGATGCCGTAGTCCTTGAGGGTTTGCTTCATCCATAGTAATTGAGCACAACACGAGCCAGCAGCAATGTATTCAGCTTCCGCAGAGGGATGTGATACGCAGTTCTGCTTTCTTCGAGGACCAATGCACCAAAGATCGTCCGAGGAAATGACAAGTACCAGATGTTGACTTGCGGTCCACACGATCACCAAAGATAGTCGAGTCGAATATCCAATGAGATCAAAAGTAGAGCCCTTGGGGTACCATAATCCTAGTGTTGGTGTGTGAGCTAGATATCAAGAATATGCTTCACAGCCTTATGGTGTGATTCCTTCGTGTAGCTTGAAATCGGGCACACATGCAAACACTAAGCATTATATCTGGCCTAGATGCACATAAGTACAATAAAGAACCAATCATGGAGCGGTATACCTTGTGATCAAGTCAATACCATTTTCATCAAGGCATAGATGGCCATTTGTGGGCATAGGAATTTTGACGCCTTTGCAATCTTGCATGCCAATTTCTTCAGACATCTTTGAGGTATTTCTCCGAGATATGAATATGCCATTGTGTTGTTGATTTAATTTGAAGACCTAAGAAGAATTTCAACTCTCCCATCATAGACATTTGATATTCTTCACTCATCATATAGGCAAATTCATCACTATAACGTTGGTCAAGACAGCCAAAGATAATATCATCAACATATATTTGGCACACAAACAGTTCACCATCATAAGATTTAGTAAAGAGAGTAGGGTCGAGTGAACTGGTGTGAAGCCATTCTTCACGAAGAATTCCTTCAATGTATCATACCACGCCCGAGGGGCTTGCTTGAGGCCATAGAGGGCCTTATTTAGTCTCAAGACTTTGTCGATTCTTTGGATCTTCAAAACCGGGGTTGAGCAACATATACTTCTTCCTCAAGCTTACCATTGAGGAATGCACTTTTCACATCCATTTGATATAAAGTGATATTGTGATGGTTAGCATAGGCGTAGTAATATGCTAATAGACTCAAGTCTAGCAACAGTGCAAAAGTTTCATCGAAATCAATTCCTTCAACTCATGGTAGCCTTGAGCTACTAGTCGTGCCTTATTCCTCACCACAAGACCATTTTCATCTTGCTTGTTGCGGTAGATCCACTTTGTGCCAATGATATTATGCTTGCGAGGATCTGGACGCTTGACCAGTTCCCACACGTTGTTGAGCTCGAATCGATGTAATTCTTCTTGCATGGCCTGAATCCACTCCGCCCGTAAATGCTTCATCTACCTTAGTGGGCTCTGTGATAGAGACAAAAGCATAGTGCCCACAAAAGTTAGATAAGTGTGAAGCTTTTGAGCGAGTGAGAGGACCTGGCGCTTCAATGTCATCGATGATCTTGTCAACTTGCACTTCTTTTGCAACGCGAGGATGAGCTGGTTGTCTTCGAGGAATTTGATCATTTTCCTCAAAGACCATTTTCTTCAAAGATTATCTTCAGTGCATCACCGACGTTCTTCACAGACAGAAATGAATTCTTCAGCAGTTTCTTCAAGAGGAATGACATCCTCAGCTGCCTTGAACCTGATAGAATCCTCAAAAGGTTCGCCTAACACGTAGGTAGGTGCTCTCTTTGCAGCCATTAGTTTCATCGAACCGCACATCTACAAAGGTCAACAATCTTGTGAAGTGCGATGTTGAAGACTCAGAGGTGTGCGAGTCCTTTCCGTAACCAAGCATAAACCTTCATGTGCTTTCGTGCAAATTTAGAGGTGTGGTGAGGATCTCTAATCCAGCATTTAGCAATCAAGACTTTGAAATAACTTACATTGGGTTTCTTGTCGTGAGGAGTTCATAGGCAGTCTTCTTGAAGAATTTGTGAAGATATACTGTTGATGATGTGGCACGCAGTGTCAATTGCTTCAATCCGTAAACGACTAGGCGCTTTTGTATTCATCAAGCATAGTGCAGCCATCTCAACAAGAGTTCTGTTCTTGCGCCCACGACGCCATTTTGCCGAGGAGTATAGGGAGCAGATAACTCATGAGTAATACCAAGTTCATCAAGATAGTCATCAAGACCGAATTTTGAACTCAGTTCCATTGTCACTCCCGATGTGCTTGATCTTCACACCAAAGTTGGTTGAAGCCCTCGAGGAAAATCGCTTGAAGATTTCCTGCACTTGATTTTTGTAAGTAACAATGTGTACCCATGTGTAACGAGAGTAATCATCAACAATAACAAAGCCATATAGTGATGCTTCATTAACGACACTGAGTAATGATTGGGACCAAAGAGGTCCATGTGAAGCAATTCAAGGGACGAGTAGTGGTCATGATAGTCTTCACTGGATGCTTGGCCTTGGTCATTTTTCCAGCTTCACAGTTCACGTGATAAGTGATCCTTGAGGAATTTGACATTTTCAATGCCAATGACATGCTTCTTCTTCGCAAGCGCAGTAAATTCCTCATGCCTGCGTGACCAAGTCGTCGATGCCATAGCCAGCCTTCAAGCTTTTGCAAGTAGACACACGGCTGGTTGTGGTCCTGTGGAAAAATCAACAATATACAAGTCTCCTCTCCTAAAGCCTTCAAGACTTTGGAATTGTCACTTCCATAATCACAACACAACGATATTTGCCAAAGATAACAACCATATCAAGATCACAAAGCATTGAGACCGACATGAGGTTATATCCTAAAGACTCAACAAGCATGACTTTGTCCATGTGCATGTCCTTAGAGATAGCAACCTTACCAAGTCCCAATACCGACTTTTGCCTTTGTCAAGAAAGATGATATGCTTCAGATGTGACGGTGATAAGGGAGCATCCATCAATAGATTCTTGTCACCAATATGTGATTTGTACATCCACTATCGAGAACCCACTCGGTGGTTTTGGGTTGATCATCCCGCAGATGAATTAGTATAACTTACGATCTCATATACTTCATCGCTGAAGAATATGATATCAAGTTCATCGATGAATTTCATCACCAAGATTTAGATAAGCAAGATGAGGACGTGTGAAATGAAAGTTCATTTCATCATGATTAGCCTCAAGGCCCTTTCGTGCAATTTTGTCGTGCCCCAAAGAAATTCTTCAGACGTTAAGGCACGCCCGAGACCTGACCCTGCAGAAGAGATTAGTTCTTTTCTTCACCACCCACATCTCAAGGGGTGGCAAAGAGTTCATCATTCTCATGAAAGCACCATATGAGAATGGTGGCATAGAGGCCAAACCATTTCGCTTCACATAAGAGGGGTTAGGTAAGCATATGAATAAGCAGAGAAATTCTTCGAGGACTTATGAACATATTGGTTTGAAGAATAATGCACATATTCATAGCCCTTAGCTCTACCTCATGCAAATGAGTTGTTAGCACGATGATAATCATATGAGGACTTTGATCCTTTGAGGAATTTGATCCACGTGAGGAATTTGGTCCGTATGAGGACTTGGATCCATATGAAGAATTTTGTCCATATGAAGAATTTGATCTGGGGTTCCTTTTCTTCACCGGTGGTGTCATGAGGACATTCACCAAGACTTTCAAGGCACTTCTTGGGAACCCAGATTTTCTTCATAGGGGACCGCTCTCTGCAGCTTAGTGCCAACATATCTAGCAAATACTTCACCATTCTGATTTTTGAACAGTTTATAGTTTGAGTCAAATGACTCATCATCGTAATGAGGAAATTCACATGTAAAACCAGATAAGGTAGATGGATCAATCGAGGTCCCTTTGCAGCAACCCATGAGGTTTTGGGATACCGCCAAAGCTTCCAAAGACGCTCCATCAAGATTGAGTTTCCTCTCAAAGGCAATACCTCTTTCCTAGGGTTCCTGTTGAGGATCTGCTTTTAAGCACATCACAAAGAGTCTGATGCCCTTTGAGGCTTTTGTACATGCCTGTCATGTACAATTCCTTCATTCCTGCATCATCAAGGATACTAGCAATGTCCTCGTGTGAGGAATTAGTGATAGCAGAGGCAGGTGAAGAATTTGTAACAGCTTGAAGCATTTGAACATTCAGTGAAGAATTAGCGATTCACGCTCAATGCACTTTAAGCATGGAGGAACAAATTCTTCTTGAGAAGCGCTGATTTGTTGAGCAAGTAATGAATCGCGCCCTTCAAGATCTTCATAACTCGCTCTTAGCTTCTCAAGATCTTGCTTTTGAAGAAATTCATAAGAAAGTTTTCATGATCGATAAGAGAGTGTTATGATGACCTTGAAGGTCGTCAAGCCTAGACCGAACTCTCTCAAGATTTTCAATGTGGCTTGAGTGCGATCCATTTCTTCACCTAACATATCATCACTCTTATCTAGCATGTTTTGAACCTTTTCAAAAGCCCTTTGTTGTTTTATAGCAATCTTAGCAAGTTTAGAGTAGCTGGGCTTGAGATCCTCATCGATTCATTTTCACTAGATTCAGAGGAGGTGAAATTGAGTACCTTGGCACCTTTTGCCATGAAGCAATAGGTGGGAGCGTAGTCATCATTTTCCTCATCAGTTTGTCGGAGTCAGCTTTCTTCAGTGTTGAAGATGGACTTGCTAACATAGGCGAGCAAGAGCCGACTAGCCACACCAGATTCGGATTCTTCGACTCCTCCTCTTCCTCATTTTCCTCGATTCAGCTTCAGAGTCCATTTCCTTGCCAATGAATGCCCGAGCCTTTTTGGAGCTGCTCTTCTTGTGAGAAGAAGGTTTTGAGGATTTTGATGATGAAGATTTTGATGATTTCTTCTTCTTCTTCACGCCATCGTAATCGTAATCCTTGTGTTTCTTCTTCTTAATTCCTTTTCCATCGAGGACAATCTTGGATATAGTGACCAGGTTTCTTGCATTTGTGGCAAAGTCTTCGCTATAGTCACTAGATGAGGAATCACCGCTTCTTGAGGATTTTCCAAAACGACCACGCCTTGTGAATTTCTGAATTTCTTCACGAGCAAAGCTAGCTCCTCGCCAAATTCTTCAGATCTCCAAGGCTACTACCGAGTCTTCACTCTCGATTCAGATTCAGCCTTGGCCTTCAAGGCACGTGTTTTTCCATAGCCGTAACCATAGAGATCTCTTTCAAAGAAGTCGAACTCGTGAGTATTTAGCCTTCGAGGATATCAGCAGGATCAAGAGACTTGTAGTCAGCTCGCTCTTGTATCATCGCGCAGAGTGTCAAATGAGGAATCGCGATCTTAGTAATTTCTTCACCACCTCATGGTCGGTGATGTCAAGGCACCCAAAGGCTTGAAGCTCATTTGAGATGTCAAGAGGCGATCAAGGTTTGTTGAACATTTTCGCTTGTCGAGTCTTTTGAAGCGTTGAAGAGATTCCAAGAACATCAACTCGAGAGTCACGCTGAGTTGAAACACCTTCATTTACTTTGGACAGCCTGTCCCGTATGAGTTTGGCAGATTCCAAAGCACTCACTCTTCCATATTGACCTTTGCTCGATGGCCACATATGATATTCTTCGCTTGAGAATCGAGTTGCTTGAATCTCTTCACATCAAGATCATTCGTAGAGGGTGTGACCGAGGAAACACCTTTGTCACAACATACCGTAGATCGTTGTCAATTGCTTCAAGATGCATTCGCATTTTGTTCTTCCAAGAGGGGTAGTCCGTCCCATCAAGGTAGGACACCCTGCCGAGACCTTGATCATACCTGCGGGTCGATATAACTAAAACTCCGTGTGGTTAAACTAAAATCACACGTAACAAGGGAGTACCTTGCTCGATACCAATTGAAAGTGCTATATCGACTAGAGGGGGGTGAATAGGCGATTTTAGAGATTTACAAATTCTTCATCGAGGAATTTGTCGGTGAGGAAATTCCTTAGCTAAGAAATACATGCAGCGGAATAAGTACTCGTAAGTAAGCATAGCAGATTACAAGCATAGTCATCATGATGAAATGAAGACAATCACAGAGTACGTAAAGCGAATCACAGGATAACACAAGATGAAGACAAACAGATCAAGAAATTGAACTGAGGAAATTGAGAAAGTCTTCACCAAAGTCTTCAAACACAGATATGACAAACACTCAACACAAGAATGAGGAAATGAAAGGGTTGAGGAAATAGAACCAGTTAGGTTGGTGAAGACAATGATTTGGTAGACCAGTTCCAACTGCTGTCTCGGGCTTGTACGTCTGTTGGAGCGGCCGAGTATTTAAACTCGAGGACACGCAGTCCCGGACACCCAACATCGAGCACGCAGCTCAGACACCAAGTCCTCACCCAGATTCTCCTTGAACTAAGGTCACGCAGACTCGCCCAATCACTGTGGTAAGTCTTCAGCGACTTCCAAACCTTCACATACTTGGTCACCGGCGATCCACAATTCCTCTTGATGTTTCTAGACCGTGACGCCTAACCGTCTGGAAGAAGCACAGTCTTCAAAGGTAAAAGCGCCGGATCCACGCTGGATCAATTTCTTCAGTGATGCTCAATCACTTTGGGTTTGTTGGGGTTTGGTTTTGGGTTTTCCTCACTTTGGGTTTTTCCTCACTTGATGATTTTCGCCAAAGTCCTCGTGAGGATGGGTTGCTCTCAAATGACAAGTGTCAAGTTCTTCGAGCAGCCAACCAACTAGTGGTTGTAGGGGCGGCTATTTATAGCCTAGGGAGCAGCCCGACATGATAAGACATAAATGCCCTTCAATGATATGACCGTTAGGTGGATAAGATATTTTGGACAGTCAAGCAAGAAGACAAAGAACGGTCGGAATTTTGAATATCAAATTCCTCGTATTATCATGTTCTCATCGTAGGCAATCCAGACCGGCGAATTCCTAACTCCTCGCCGAATAAATTCTCAAAGGACTGTAAGAGCTTCGCTCTCACATCAAGAAATTGACTGAATCTGTATGAGATTTCCAAAAGCTTCACTCAAGGGATTGGTAGGTGTAGGATTTTGAGTTGAGCATCAAATGGAAATTTTTCCTTAGTATTTCCTCGAATTTCTTTAACAAAGACGGTGTTCCTATGACTCAAGAAAGAGAAAATGAAACTACGAAAACAAAAGTCTTCACGCTTCATGTTCCTCAAATGAATACCAAGTCTTCAAGGTCACACCAATTTCTTCACTTTCAAAGTCTTCGTAAAGTCTTCGAATATCAAATTCTTCATTGAAGAAATTCATTTTAGGGTCGACTTTCTCTCAGAATATCAAACTCCTCATAGACTTATAGACCTGTGTACACTCACAAACGCATTAGTTACTTAACCTATAAGTCTTCAATACACCAAAATCACTAAGGGCACTAGATGCACTTACACCGAGGACTAACGCCTTTTGAAGAATTTCAAGTTGAAGATGGAGCGCCAAGATTGTTCAACGTTCGCTGAAGTAGGACCAGCAGCGTAGTGTCTTCCAAATCTTCATTTTCATCAAGATCGCGAGATGAAGAATAGGAGCTGGCCACTAAGGAAGGAACTTTGACCTTCTTGAATTTCTTCGAGGAGGTGCAGGACATTTGAAGAATTCTTCCTTGAGTCCCATTGATTGCGCAGCAGTGTCTTCTTCATTATAGACATGTGAAAGAACAACCTTCAAGGTGCGCTCAATTTGTTTCATGAAGATAGTAGTGGTTTTTCTTCACCGCATTGTGTGTTGAGGTCAAATTGTAAAGAAGAGTACCAAACCGACGCTTGACCCACTTATGATTGCGATCAACCTTCCGATGAAGACCGAGGAGTAACTCACGATCACCATCACCCCGGTGCGCGCCTTGAGGATTTTGCTTGACAAAGGTATTTGCTGCAGAGTCATGTGTGGCGAGTCATCATTGGTGGAGTAGGATGTGCTTTGTGAAACTGTCCATCCAATGGACGAATGCCTTCATCTATCACAGCAGTAGCCTTTCCTTTTCATCACCGAGGCAATTGGCCGCTTGAGGACTTCAATCGGGGCAGTGTAGCTGCAGTGGTTCAAAGTATCACCTTTGTAATTCAGTGAAGATCTTGACCGATGAATCTCATAATCCAAGGTGCATAAGGCTTCAGCTCAAAAGGTGACATGGCAATGTTAGCCGAGTCCTCATGAAGAAATCATGGAAATTGACGGAACGCCATGGATGATGTTGAAAAGCATATTCTTCATGATGCCAACGACTTCTTCATCATTCGAGTCGTGGCCCTTGATAGGACTCATAGTCTTCGCCAAAATTCGATAGACTGTCCGAGGCACATATAATAATTCCTTGACGAGGAATTTGGTTCTTGGTGCCTGCCTTGGCTTCAAAGGCTTCATCAAGACTTGCATATAGTGATTTGAAAGTTCTTTTCTTCATAGATGCGACGGCACCATCAATCGGAGGATCGAGTGGAGGGCACGGCAATTCACTTGTCGGTGCCTTGTAGTGAGTGTTTTCGTCATCCAATCTAAGACCCATGAATGTACATCTTCAGCGCCTCCGTGATGTGCAAGGTTGCATAGAATCAAGAATTAGCTCTTCATTCCAATCACAAATATCGCAGCAGAAGTTTAGAAGACCTGCATCGTGAAGAACACTTAGGACGGGCTCAAAGCCCGGCAAAGACTCCATATCCACATGAGGAATATGAGCATGATCAAGATTTTGTCCTTGTTGAAAAGCACCGAGGAATAGAAGTTGCTTGACCGGCAGTCCGTAAGCGCCTCTTCCTAATTCAAGCAGAATCATAAGGATTATATTCAAGAAGAACACGTGCTCGCAAAGAAATCTTCAGCCTTGAACTTTTGCTTGGTTGAGAACGGATTCTTCTGCTTTGGCAGAGGGGTGTCAGTGAGTTGCATCACCACCTCAGGAATCGTAAGTTCAGGTTCTTCAGCCTGAGGAATTTCTTGTTCCTCAACAGGCGCAGTCTGAGGATTATCAGCAGCGGCAGTTTCATCAGCACTAGTGGCTGGAATTTCTTCATGCACATAACCAGTGGGTTGATTTTCTTCAGAGTCTATTTGGACAATCTGTGCAGGGGAGTGAGGAACTTGTTGGAGCGGGGTGAAGAGAGGAGTATTGGGATGCTGACTTTCCCAAAAGTCATCATTGATCACTGGAGTGGTGCATCCAATATCCACATCTTCATTTTCAATTTCCTCAAGACCAGCTTGAGGAATTTCATGGTCCGATGAGGAAATGACTGGGTTGAAGGGATTGCTTCCACTTCAATTTCTTCATCAATTTTCTCCGACGAAGCAGAGATTGATGTTCTTCATCGATCCGATTGGGATTTCATATTCTTCTCCAAAAGGAACTACTTCCTTTGATGGTATGGAGGAAATTGAATAGCATCAATTGGGTTTTCAACGAGCTGGTCATTGGCTTCATTTTCTTCGCAGCTTGAAGAATCGACGCAGCTGATGCTTTCCTTTTCTTCACAGCAGCTCGCTCAGAGCCTTGGTTTTCTTCACATCGAAGCGATGGAAGAATTGGAGTTGGAGTTGGCGCAGGAGGAGCCGAGGAATTTGGTGCAGTTTCTTCAGAGCAACCGATGCAGTTCCTCTGTCTTGAGTAATTTCTTCAGCGCACGACTGCAGTGGGTGACTTGAGCAGCTTTTCAAAGCGCACTACTAGTGGGTGCCCGAATCAGCATTTTCTTCAGCAGGCTGGAATTTCTTCATCAGCCCCGAATCAACATTTTTTCAAGAGGCTGAACTGATGCTTCACCGAGGATTTTCATGTTGCATTGTGCAGCAACACTTGTGATTTTCTTCGCCGATTGATTTAATCTGGTCTTGACTACTTGCCAATCAGCATAGTATGTGTCGAAGTTCTTGCTGAGGTTCTGAATTTCAGTTTGGATTTGAAGGAGTTCCTCAGGTGTCATCTTGACAACATTTTTCTTCGGGAACCTCTCCTTCCTGTATTGAGCCTTCTTGATTTCCCTCGCCTTCTCAAACTTCCATTTTTCTTCAGCGATGAAGTGAGTCAGCGCATGACTTTGACCAGGTGTCAAAGGAAGATCAGGCAGAGGGGTATTGGGATCATTGTGCCAGAGGTCGATGAAGTCGAGGACTTTCTTCGGGTCCAAAAGCAAAGGGCACAGATGTACCTTTGGCTCTAGCGGCTCTAACTTGGCGGTCTCGATGATTTCTTCAAGTTCTTCATCGATGCCTCATCATCGATGGCACGTGGACTACAAGTTGTTTCTTCCTTGGCTAGGCCGAGGACCACGCCCAATTGTTGCTTTTGTCTTCAGCAGAGTCGGGCCGATGAAGAATTGAGGGCAGCCGAGAACTTGCAGAGATGCTCGAGGCAATTGAGAAACCAGCAGTCCTTTGACATGTAGCTAGGTGCACAGAACCAAGGTTTGGACGGAGCAGTTGAGGACTTTGATGGAACAAAGAGCGGTGAGAGGAATTTGTCACGAGGAATTTGCCTGAGGGAGCTGCCGATGAACTTGGCCGTGAGGGCGCAGATGATGAAGCACTTGGCTTATTAGCAGACTTCTTTTGCATTGATTTCTCGGTTTGACCGAGACCTCAAGTGGCAGCAGCAGCGCAGAATCCTCATTGAATTTCTTCACCGCCTTTGCTTGCTTAGCCAACTTTGCTTGGCGCTTAGCCCATTCATCGTGAAAGTCCTCACCGCTTGACGCTAGTGGGATCAGCTATTTGGCCTGGTGCCAAAGGAGCTCTTGGGCATGGAGGATTTAACGCTAATTTCTTCATGTACTTAGGTGTTACATATCGGTATTCCTTCCATTCCCGTGCCCATCTCCGCTCAATCTTCTCAATACGCACTTTGCGCTGATTTTTGCTTTCCTCATCCGTGTGTGCAATAGTCAGCATATATTTCCTCGTGGATTTCAATGCTGTCATGACCTCGTGTTTCTTTCCTCCTTCTCGGGCTTCTTACCATCTGCCATTTTCTTCAGTTGAGGAAATTGAACAATTGAGTTCTCTCAAGAAGTGTGCAGTTTTTCTTCGAGGAACGCTGCAAATGAGTTAAGTTGATGAGAACCTAGGGATTCAGCAGCAGACATTTGTACCGTGAACAGAGTATAGGTGCGAGGAATTTGAAGAGGTCATATGCTTCGTCGAGGGTTTTTCAAAAGAACAAGTTTGAGGATTTTGACCAGATGAGCCTTGAAGAATTTCAATAAGCGTTTTTGTCTTAGGTTCCAGAGTTGTATAGATCAAGATCCACACAATTGAGGAATCTTGAAGAAAATCATTGCTTAGAGAAATGAGTCAAGAGATTTGAGGTGTTCATATGTGTGAAGATTTGAAGAATAAACACCTTTGAAGAATTTGAAGAAAATTTGAGAATCAAAGCGAGTAATAAAAGTAACTTTTAATTTACTCAAGTGAAGAACACGACTTAACTGAGATGAACAGTTTAGAAGTTCGTCTGCTCAGATCTTCTCCGCCTCTAACTTGGCAGAGGAAATCAGCTACGGCGACGGCGGAGTGAAGATATTCCACGGTCGGCGCGAGTACGCCGGGCGAAGAGGTCAAGGCAAGGAAGCTTTTCCTCACCGGCGACGATGGAGAAGCGGCGCGCTTAGGGTTTCGAGGAGCTCGAGCGGGAGAGAGAGGTCGAGCGAAGTAAAAGAGTGAGGAAGGGAGAGAGGGTATTTATAGCCACGGTGAAAACGGATCGTCCAAGATTTAGGACTAACGTGCCCTCGACCGCTTCCCTTCTCACGACATGTGTCACCCACGCATCGGTAGTGGAGATCGTAAAGCATCGTGGGTGAATATAATAATGCATCGTGGGATGCGGAACGGTTTGAGCGGTAAAAGCGAAGTTTGGATAAGATTCGCTTTAAAGTTCCGCTCGCAATTTCTTCACTGTCAAGGACACAAAGGAAGAATTTGAACGAGTTTCAAAGTAGAACGCACATGAAGAATTTGTGAATGGATTGGGTTGAGTATAGCATAGAGGGGAAGGGTCCGATCACATTCACTTAGCAGAAAAAGCGACTTGAAGAAATAGCCATAAGTGAATGCTGTAGAGGACATAAATCCATATATATATATATATATAGCCAATGAAGAAAGACGACGGAAACAAAGAAGATTTTGCAAAGTTGAAGAATTTGAAAACTCAAGAATTTCAAAACTCAAGAATTTCAAAACTGAGGAAAACTCAAATTGAAGATTTTCAACTTTGGTGGTGGCGTGACCCATCAGATAAGAATGATGATTTCAGACACCGCGCATAATTGTCGAGGGTTCTCGAGAATCAAATTCTTCATTAATTTCTTCACACTTAGAGTGTTATTCTTCATTGATTGAAGAAAACGCTTTCTTCATGTGTTGCACATCTAAGTCATCAATTTTGCATAAGTGTTAGGATGTGTGTCCTTTTCAAAGAACGCTCAAGATTCTAAGATATTTAGCTCACACCGCAACTTGCTAAATCTCTTCTCATCCAAGGGCTTAGTGAAGATATCAGCTAGCTGTTCTTCAGCCTTCACGTGCTCGATGGAGATGTCGCCTTCAACACATGATCACGAAGAAAATGATGACGAATTTGAATGTGCTTTGTCTTCGAGTGCTGAACTGGGTTGTGAGCAATCTTGATGGCACTCTCATTGTCACAAGAGAGAGGCACATTCTTCACGTTGATGCCGTAGTCCTTGAGGGTTTGCTTCATCCATAGTAATTGAGCACAACACGAGCCAGCAGCAATGTATTCAGCTTCCGCAGGGATGTGATACGCAGTTCGCTTTCTTCGAGGACCAATGCACCAAAGATCGTCCGAGGAAATGACAAGTACCAGATGTTGACTTGCGTCCACACGATCACCAAAGATAGTCGAGTCGTAATATCCAATGAGATCAAAAGTAGAGCCCTTGGGGTACCATAATCCTAGTGTTGGTGTGTGAGCTAGATATCAAGAATATGCTTCACAGCCTTATGGTGTGATTCCTTCGTGTAGCTTGAAATCGGGCACACATGCAAACACTAAGCATTATATCTGCCTAGATGCACATAAGTACAATAAAGAACCAATCATGGAGCGGTATACCTTGTGATCAAGTCAATACCATTTTCATCAAGGCATAGATGGCCATTTGTGGGCATAGGAATTTTGACGCCTTTGCAATCTTGCATGCCAATTTCTTCATGACATCTTTGAGGTATTTCTCCGAGATATGAATATGCCATTGTGTTGTTGATTTAATTTGAAGACCTAAGAAGAATTTCAACTCTCCCATCATAGACATTTGATATTCTTCACTCATCATATAGGCAAATTCATCACTATAACGCTTGGTCAAGACAGCCAAAGATAATATCATCAACATATATTTGGCACACAAACAGTTCACCATCATAAGATTTAGTAAAGAGAGTAGGGTCGAGTGAACTGGTGTGAAGCCATTCTTCACGAAGAATTCCTTCAATGTATCATACCACGCCCGAGGGGCTTGCTTGAGGCCATAGAGGGCCTTATTTAGTCTCAAGACTTTGTCAAGATTCTTTGGATCTTCAAAACCTGGGGGTTGAGCAACATATACTTCTTCCTCAAGCTTACCATTGAGGAATGCACTTTTCACATCCATTTGATATAAAGTGATATTGTGATGGTTAGCATAGGCGAGTAATATGCTAATAGACTCAAGTCTAGCAACAGTGCAAAAGTTTCATCAAATCAATTCCTTCAACTCATGTAGCCTTGAGCTACTAGTCGTGCCTTATTCCTCACCACAAGACCATTTTCATCTTGCTTGTTGCGGTAGATCCACTTTGTGCCAATGATATTATGCTTGCGAGGATCTGACGCTTGACCAGTTCCCACACGTTGTTGAGCTCGAATCGATGTAATTCTTCTTGCATGGCCTGAATCCACTCCGCCCAGAAATGCTTCATCTACCTTAGTGGGCTCTGTGATAGAGACAAAAGCATAGTGCCCACAAAAGTTAGATAAGTGTGAAGCTTTTGAGCGAGTGAGAGGACTCGGCGCTTCAATGTCATCGATGATCTTGTCAACTTGCACTTCTTTTGCAACGCGAGGATGAGCTGGTTGTCTTCGAGGAATTTGATCATTTTCCTCAAAGACCATTTTCTTCAAAGATTATCTTCAGTGCATCACCGACGTTCTTCACAGACAGAATGAATTCTTCAGCAGTTTCTTCAAGAGGAATGACATCCTCAGCTTCCTTGAACCTGATAGAATCCTCAAAGCTGGTTCGCCTAACACAGAAGGTAGGTGCTCTCTTTGCAGCCATTAGTTTCATCGAATCGCACATCTACAAAGGTCAACAATCTTGTGAAGTGCGATGTTGAAGACTCAGAGGTGTGCGAGTCCTTTCCGTAACCAAGCATAAACCTTCATGTGCTTTCGTGCAAATTTAGAGGTGTGGTGAGGATCTCTAATCCAGCATTTAGCAATCAAGACTTTGAAATAACTTACATTGGGTTTCTTGTCGTGAGGAGTTCATAGGCAGTCTTCTTGAAGAATTTGTGAAGATATACTGTTGATGATGTGGCACGCAGTGTCAATTGCTTCAATCCGTAAACGACTAGGCGCTTTGTATTCATCAAGCATAGTGCAGCCATCTCAACAAGAGTTCTGTTCTTGCGCCCACGACGCCATTTTGCCGAGGAGTATAGGGAGCAGATAACTCATGAGTAATACCAAGTTCATCAAGATAGTCATCAAGACCGAATTTTGAACTCAGTTCCATTGTCACTCCCGATGTGCTTGATCTTCACACCAAAGTTGGTTGAAGCCCTCGAGGAAAATCGCTTGAAGATTTCCTGCACTTGATTTTTGTAAGTAACAATGTGTACCCATGTGTAACGAGAGTAATCATCAACAATAACAAAGCCATATAGTGATGCTTCATTAACGACAACTGAGTAATGATTGGGACCAAAGAGGTCCATGTGAAGCAATTCAAGGACGAGTAGTGGTCATGATAGTCTTCACTGGATGCTTGGCCTTGGTCATTTTTCCAGCTTCACAGTTCCGATAAGTGATCCTTGAGGAATTTGACATTTTCAATGCCAATGACATGCTTCTTCTTCGCAAGCGCAGTAAATTCCTCATGCCTGCGTGACTAAGTCGCCGATGCCATAGCCAGCCTTCTCAAGCTTTTGCAAGTAGACACACGGCTGGTTGTGGTCCTGTGGAAAAATCAACAATATACAAGTCTCCTCTCCTAAAGCCTTCAAGACTTTGGAATTGTCACCTTCCATAATCACAACACAACGATATTTGCCAAAGATAACAACCATATCAAGATCACAAAGCATTGAGACCGACATGAGGTTATATCCTAAAGACTCAACAAGCATGACTTTGTCCATGTGCATGTCCTTAGAGATAGCAACCTTACCAAGTCCCAATACCGACTTTTGCCTTTGTCAAGAAAGATGATATGCTTCAGATGTGACGGTGATAAGGAGCATCCATCAATAGATTCTTGTCACCAATCATGTGATTTGTACATCCACTATCGAGAACCCACTCGGTGGTTTTGGGTTGATCATCCCGCAGATGAATTAGTATAACTTACGATCTCATATACTTCATCGCTGAAGAATATGATATCAAGTTCATCGATGAATTTCATCACCAAGATTTAGATAAGCAAGATGAGGACGTGTGAAATGAAAGTTCATTTCATCATGATTAGCCTCGGCCCTTTCAGCAATTTTGTCGTGCCCCAAAGAAATTCTTCAGACGCTTAAGGCACGCCCGAGACCTGACCCTATAGAAGAGATTAGTTCTTTTCTTCACCACCCACATCTCAAGGGGTGGCAAAGAGTTCATCATTCTCATGAAAGCACCATATGAGAATGGTGGCATAGAGGCCAAACCATTTCGCTTCACATAAGAGGGGTTAGGTAAGCATATGAATAAGCAGAGAAATTCTTCGAGGACTTATGAACATATTGGTTTGAAGAATAATGCACATATTCATAGCCCTTAGCTCTACCTCATAAACAGAGTTGTTAGCACGATGATAATCATATGAGGACTTTGATCCTTTTGAGGAATTTGATCCACGTGAGGAATTTGGTCCGTATGAGGACTTGGATCCATATGAAGAATTTTGTCCATATGAAGAATTTGATCTGGGGTTCCTTTTCTTCACCGGTGGTGTCATGAGGACATTCACCAAGACTTTCAAGGCACTTCTTGGGAACCCAGATTTTCTTCATAGGGGACCGCTCTGCAGCTTAGTGCCAACATATCTAGCAAATACTTCACCATTCTGATTTTTGAACAGTTTATAGTTTGAGTCAAATGACTCATCATCGTAATGAGGAAATTCACATGTAAAGCCAGATAAGGTAGATGGATCAATCGAGGTCCCTTTGCAGCAACCCATGAGGTTTTGGGATACCGCCAAAGCTTCCAAAGACGCTCCATCAAGATTGAGTTTCCTCTCAAAGGCAATACCTCTTTCCTAGGGTTTCTGTTGAGGATCTGCTTTTAAGCACATCACAAAGAGTCTGATGCCCTTTGAGGCTTTTGTACATGCCTGTCATGTACAATTCCTTCAGCCCTGCATCGTCAAGGATACTAGCAATGTCCTCGATGAGGAATTAGTGATAGCAGAGGCAGGTGAAGAATTTGTAACAGCTTGAAGCATTTGAACATTCAGTGAAGAATTAGCGATTCACGCTCAATGCATTTTAAGCATGGAGGAACAAATTCTTCTTGAGAAGCGCTGATTTGTTGAGCAAGTAATGAATCGCGCCCTTCTTCAAGATCTTCATAACTCGCTCTTAGCTTCTCAAGATCTTGCTTTTGAAGAAATTCATAAGAAAGTTTTCATGATCGATAAGAGAGTGTTATGATGACCTTGAAGGCTGTCAAGCCTAGACCAACTTTCAAGATTTTCAATTAGGCTTGAGTGCGATCCATTTCTTCACCTAACATATCATCACTCTTATCTAGCATGTTTTGAACCTTTTCAAAAGCCCTTTGTTGTTTTATAGCAATCTTAGCAAGTTTAGAGTAGCTGGGCTTGAGATCCTCATCGATTCATTTTCACTAGATTCAGAGGAGGTGAAATTGAGTACCTTGGCACCTTTTGCCATGAAGCAATAGGTGGGAGCGAGTCATCATTTTCCTCATCAGTTTGTCGGTGGAGTCGCTTTCTTCAGTGTTGAAGATGGACTTGCTAACATAGGCGTAGCAAGAGCCGACTAGCCACACCAGATTCGGATTCTTCGACTCCTCCTCTTCCTCATTTTCCTCGATTCAGCTTCGAGTCCATTTCCTTGCCAATGAATGCCCGAGCCTTTTTGGAGCTGCTCTTCTTGTGAGAAGAAGGTTTTGAGGATTTTGATGATGAAGATTTTGATGATTTCTTCTTCTTCTTCACGCCATCGTAATCGTAATCCTTGTGTTTCTTCTTTCTTAATTCCTTTTCCCATCGAGGACAATCTTGGATATAGTGACCAGGTTTCTTGCATTTGTGGCAAAGTCTTCGCTATAGTCACTAGATGAGGAATCACCGCTTCTTGAGGATTTTCCAAAACGACCACGCCTTGTGAATTTCTGAATTTCTTCACGAGCAAAGGCTAGCTCCTCGCCAAATTCTTCAGATCTCCAAGGCTACTACCGAGTCTTCACTCTCGATTCAGATTCAGCCTTGGCCTTCAAGGCACGTGTTTTTCCATAGCCGTAACCATAGAGATCTCTTTTCAGAAGTCGAACTCGTGAGTATTTAGCCTTCGAGGATATCAGCAGGATCAAGAGACTTGTAGTCAGCTCGTTCTTGTATCATCAGCAGAGAGTGTCAAATGAGGAATCAAGCGATCTTAGTAATTTCTTCACCACCTCATGGTCGGTGATGTCAAGGCACCCAAAGGCTTGAAGCTCATTTGAGATGTCAAGGAGGCGATCAAGGTTTGTTGAACATTTTCGCTTGTCGAGTCTTTTGAAGCGTTGAAGAGATTCCAAGAACATCAACTCGAGAGTCACGCTGAGTTGAAACACCTTCATTTACTTTGGACAGCCTGTCCCGTATGAGTTTGGCAGATTCCAAAGCACTCACTCTTCCATATTGACCTTTGCTCGATGGCCACATATGATATTCTTCGCTTGAGAATCGAGTTGCTTGAATCTCTTCACATCAAGATCATTCGTAGAGGGTGTGACCGAGGAAACACCTTTGTCACAACATACCGTAGATCGTTGTCAATTGCTTCAAGATGCATTCGCATTTTGTTCTTCCAAGAGGGGTAGTCCGTCCCATCAAGGTAGGACACCCTGCTGAGACCTTGATCATACCTGCGGTCGATATAACTAAAACTCCGTGGTTAAACTAAAATCACACGTAACAAGGGAGTACCTTGCTCGATACCAATTGAAAGTGCTATATCGACTAGAGGGGGGTGAATAGGCGATTTTAGAGAATTTACAAATTCTTCACCGAGGAATTTGCCGGTGAGGAAATTCCTTAGCTAAGAAATACATGCAGCGGAATAAGTACTCGAAGTAAGCATAGCAGATTACAAGCATAGTCATCATGATGAAATGAAGACAATCACAGAGTACGTAAAGCGAATCACAGGATAACACAAGATGAAGACAAACAGATCAAGAAATTGAACTGAGGAAATTGAGAAAGTCTTCACCAAAGTCTTCAAACACAGATATGACAAACACTCAACACAAGAATGAGGAAATGAAAGGGTTGAGGAAATAGAACCAGTTAGGTTGGTGAAGACAATGATTTGGTAGACCAGTTCCAACTGCTGTCTCGGCTTGTACGTCTGGTTGGAGCGGCCGAGTATTTAAACTCGAGGACACGCAGTCCCGGACACCCAACCACCGAAAGCACGCAGCTCAGACACCAAGTCCTCACCGATTCTCCTTGAACTAAGGTCACGCAGACCTCGCCCAATCACTGTGGTAAGTCTTCAGCGACTTCCAAACCTTCACATACTTGGTCACTCGGCGATCCACAATTCCTCTTGATGTTTCTAGACCGTGACGCCTAACCGTCTGGAAGAAGCACAGTCTTCAAAGGTAAAAGCGCCGGATCCACGCTGGATCAATTTCTTCAGTGATGCTCAATCACTTTGGGTTTGTTGGGGTTTGGTTTTGGGTTTTTCCTCACTTTTGGGTTTTTCCTCACTTGATGATTTTCGCCAAAGTCCTCGTGAGGATGGGTTGCTCTCAAATGACAAGTGTCAAGTTCTTCGAGCAGCCAACCAACTAGTGGTTGTAGGGGCGGCTATTTATAGCCTAGGAGCAGCCCGACATGATAAGACATAAATGCCCTTCAATGATATGACCGTTAGGTGGATAAGATATTTTGGACAGTCAAGCAAGAAGACAAAGAACGGTCGGAATTTTGAATATCAAATTCCTCGTATATATCATGTTCTCATCGTAGGCAATCCAGACCGGCGAATTCCTAACTCCTCGCCGAATAAATTCTCAAAGGACTGTAAGAGCTTCGTCTCTCATCAAGAAATTGACTGAACTTTATGAGATTTCCAAAAGCTTCACTCAAGGGATTGGTAGGTGTAGGATTTTGAGTTGAGCATCAAATGGAAATTTTTCCTTAGTATTTCCTCGACCCCTTTAACAAAGACGGTGTTCCTATGACTCAAGAAAGAGAAAATGAAACTACGAAAACAAAAGTCTTCACGCTTCATGTTCCTCAAATGAATACCAAGTCTTCAAGGTCACACCAATTTCTTCACTTTCAAAGTCTTCGAAAGTCTTCGAATATCAAATTCTTCATTGAAGAAATTCATTTTAGGGTCGACTTTCTCTCAGAATATCAAACTCCTCATAGACTTATAGACCTGTGTACACTCACAAACGCATTAGTTGCTTAACCTATAAGTCTTCAATACACCAAAATCACTAAGGGGCACTAGATGCACTTACACTGAGGACTAACGCTCTTGAAGAATTTCAAGTTGAAGATGGAGCGCCAGCATTGTCGGGGTTGTTCGTTGAAGTAGGACCAGCAGCATATCTTGTCTTCCAAATCTTCATTTTCATCATGATGAAATATGGTGCGAGATGAAGAATAGGAGCTGGCCACTAAGGAAGGAACTTTGACCTTCTTGAATTTCTTCGGAGGAGGTGCAGACCAGTCAAATTCTTCCTTGAGTCCCATTGATTGCAGTTCTTCTTCATTATAGACATGTGAAAGAACAACCCGCTTGAAGTGCGCTTGAAGGTTTCATGAAGATAGTAGTGGTTTTTTCTTCAAGACTGCATTGTGTGTTGAGGTCAAATTGTAAAGTAGAGTACCAAACCGACGTTTGACCCACTTATGATTGCGATCAACCTTCCGATGAAGACCGAGGAGTAACTCACGATCATGTCCATCACCCACTTGTGAGGTGCAACCTTCCTTGAGGATTTTGCTTGGTGAGGACTATGCTTAATCGAGGTATTTGCTGCAGAGTCATGTGTGGCAGAGTCATCATTGGTGGAGTAAGATGCTGCTTTGCGAAACTGTCCATCCAATGGACGAATGCCTTCATCTATCACAGCAGTAGCCTTTCCTTTTCATCACCGAGGCAATTGGCCGCTTGAGGACTTCAATCGGGGCAGTAGCTGCAGTGGTTCAAAGTATCAGCCTTGTAATTCAAAGAAGATCTTGACCGATGAATCTCATAATCCAAGGTGCATAAGGCTTCAGCTCAAAAGGTGACATGGCAATGTTAGCCGAGTCCTCATGAAGAAATCATGGAAATTGACGGAACGCCATGGATGATGTTGAAAAGCATATTCTTCATGATGCCAACGACTTCTTCATCATTGGAGTCGTGGCCCTTGATAGGACTCATAGTCTTCGCCAAAATTCGATAGACGGTCCGAGGCACATATAATAATTCCTTGACGAGGAATTTGGTTCTTGGTGCCTGCCTTGGCTTCAAAGGCTTCATCAAGACTTGCATATAGTGATTTGAAAGTTCCTTTTCTTCATAGATGCGACGTGCACCATCAATCGGAGGATCGAGTGGGAGGGCACGAAGCAATTCACTTGTCGGTGCCTTGTAGTGAGTGTTTTCGGTCATCCAATCTAAGACCCATGAATGTACATCTTCAGCGCCTCCGTGATGTGCAAGGTTGCATAGAACTCAAGAATTAGCTCTTCGCTCCAATCACAAATATCGGTCTGCAGAAGTTTAGGAGACCTGCGTCGTGAAGAACACTTAGGACGGGCTCAAAGCCTGCGGCAAAGGACTCCATATCCACATGAGGAATATGAGCATGATCAAGATTTTGTCCTTGTTGAAAAGCACCGAGGAATAGAAGTTTGCTTGACCGGCAGTCCGTAAGCGCCTCTTCCTAATTCAAGCAGAATCATAAGGATTATATTCAATGAAGAACACATGCTCGGCAAAGAAATCTTCAGCCTTGAACTTTTGCTTGGTTGAGAACGGATTCTTCGCTTTGGCGAGAGGGGTGTCGATGAGTTGCATCACCACCTCGTGAATCGTAAGTTCAGGTTCTTCACTTGAGGAATTTCTTGTTCCTCAACAAAGTGCGATCGAGGATTATCAAAGCAGCAGCAGTTTCATCAAGACTAGTGGCTGGAATTTCTTCATGCACGTAACCAGTGGGTTGATTTTCTTCAGAGTCTATTTGGACAGTCTGTGCAGGGGAGTGAGGAACTTGTTGAAGCGGGGTGAAGAGAGGAGTATTGGGATGCTGACTTTCCCAAAAGTCATCATTGATCACTGGAGTGGTACATCCAATATCCACATCTTCATTTTCAATTTCCTCAGTACCAGCTTGAGGAATTTCATGGTCTGATGAGGGAATGACTGGGGTTGAAGGGATTGCTTCCACTTCAATTTCTTCATCAATTTTCTCCGACGAAGCAGGAGATTGATGTTCTTCATCAGATCCGATTGGGATTTCATATTCTTCTCCAAAAGGAACTACTTCCTTTGATGGTATGGAGGAAATTGGAATAGCATCAATTGGGTTTTCAACGGAGCTGGTCATTGGCTTCATTTTCTTCGCAGTTGAAGAATCTGACGCAGCTGATGCTTTCCTTTTCTTCACAGCAGCTCGTTCCGCAGCCTTGGTTTTCTTCACATCGAAGCGATGGAAGAATTGGAGTTGGAGTTGGCGCAGGAGGAGCCGAGGAATTTGGTGCAGTTTCTTCAGAGCAACTCGATGCAGCCCCTGTCTTGAGTAATTTCTTCAGCGCAATCGATGCAGCTGGTGCTGACTTGAGCAGCTTTCTTCAGCGCACTACTAGTGGGTGCCTCATCAGTTTCTTCAGCCGCTGGAATTTCTTCATCAGCCCTGAATCAACATTTTCTTCATAGGCTGAACCGATGCTTCACCGAGGATTTTCACGTTGCACAAAAGCAACACTTGTGATTTTCTTCGTCGATTGATTTAATCTGGTCTTGACTACTTGCCAATCAGCATAGTATGTGTCAAGTTCTTGCCGAGGTTCTGAATTTCAGTTTGGATTTGAAGGAGTTCCTCGTGTCATCTTGACAACATTTTTCTTCAGAACCTCTCCTTCCTGTATTGAGCCTTCTTGATTTCCCTCGCCTTCTCAAACTTCCATTTTCTTCAGCGATGAAGTGAGTCAACGCATGACTTTGACCAGGTGTCAAAGGAAGATCAGCGTAGGGGTATTGGGATCATTGTGCGAGGTCGATGAAGTCGAGGACTTTCTTTGGGTCCAAAAGCAAGGGCACAGATGTACCTTTGGCTCTAGCGGCTCTAACTTGGCGGTCTCGATGATTTCTTCAAGTTCTTCATCGATGCCTCATCATCGATGGCACGTGGACTACAAGTTGTTTCTTCCTTGGCTAGGCCGAGGACCACGCCCAGCTGTTGCTTTTGTCTTCAGCAGAGTCGGGCCGATGAAGAATTGAGGGCAGCCGAGGAACTTGCAGAGATGCTCGAGGCAATTGAGAAACCAGCAGTCCTTTGACATGTAGCTAGGTGCACAGAACTCAAGGTTTGGACGGAGCAGTTGAGGACTTTGATGGAACAGAGAGCGGTGAGAGGAATTTGTCACGAGGAATTTGCCTGGAGGGAGCTGCCGATGAACTTGGCCGTGAGGGCGCAGATGATGAAGCACTTGGCTTATTAGCAGACTTCTTTTGCATTGATTTCCTCGGTTTGACCGAGACCTCGATGTGGCAAAGCAGCGCAGAATCCTCATTGAATTTCTTCACCGCTTCCTTTGCTTGCTTAGCCAACTTTGCTTGGCGCTTAGCCCATTCATCGGAAAGTCCTCACCGCGCTTGACGCTAGTGGGATCAGCTATTTGGCCTGGTGCCAAAGGAGCTCTTGGGCATGGAGGATTTAACGCTAATTTCTTCATGTACTTAGGTGTTACATATCGGTATTCCTTCCATTCCCGTGCCCATCTCCGCTCAATCTTCTCAGATACGCACCTTGCGTTGATTTTTGCTTTCCTCATCCGGTGTGCAATAGTCAGCATATATTTCCTCGTGGATTTCAATGCTGTCATGACCTCGTGTTTCTTTCCTCCTTCTGCGGCTTCTTACCATCTGCCATTTTCTTCATTGAGGAAATTGAACAATTGAGTTCTCTCAAGAAGTGTGCAGTTTTTCTTCGAGGAACGCTGCAAATGAGTTAAGTTGATGAGAACCTAGGGATTCAGCAGCGGACATTTGTACCGTGAACAGAGTATAGGTGCGAGGAATTTGAAGAGGTCATATGCGTTCTCGTAGGGTTTTTCAAAAGAACAAGTTTGAGGATTTTGACCAGATGAGCCTTGAAGAATTTCAATAAGCGTTCTTTGTCTTAGGTTCCAGAGTTGTATAGATCAAGATCCACACAATTGAGGAATCTTGAAGAAAATCATTGCTTAGAGAAATGAGTCAAGAGATTTGAGGTGTTCATATGTATGAAGATTTGGAGAATAAACACCTTTGAAGAATTTGAAGAAAATTTGAGAATCAAATCGAGTAATAAAAGTAACTTTTAATTTACTCAAGTGAAGAACACGACGAACTGAGATGAACAGTTTAGAAGTTCGTCTGTTCAGATCTTCTCCGCCTAACTTGGCAGAGGAAATCAGCTACGGCGACGGCGGAGTGAAGATATTCCACGGTCGGCGCGAGTACGCCGATGAAGAGGTCAAGGCATTGAAGCTTTTCCTCACCGGCGACGATGGAGAAGCGGCGGCGCTTAGGGTTTCGAGGAGCTCGAGGGAGAGAGAGGTCGAGCGAAGTAAAAGAGTGAGGAAGGGAGAGAGGGTATTTATAGCCACGGTGAAAACGGATCGTCCAAGATTTAGGACGGACGTGCCTCGACCGCTTCCTTCTCACGACATGTGTCACCCACGCATTGGTAGTGGAGATCGTGTGCATCGTGGGTGAATATAATAATGCATCGTGGGATGCGGAACGGTTTGAGCGGTAAAAGCGAAGTTTGGATAAGATTCGTTTTAAAGTTCCGTTCGCAATTTCTTCAGCTGTCAAGGACACAGTGAAGAATTTGAACGAGTTTCAAAGTAGAACGCACATGAAGAATTTGTGAATGGATTGGGTTGAGTATAGCATAGAGGGGAAGGGTCCGATCACATTCACTTAGTAGAAAAAGCGACTTGAAGAAATAGCCATAAGTGAATGCTGTAGAGGACATAAATCCATATATATATATATAGCCAATGAAGAAAGACGACGGAAACAGTGAAGAATTTGCAAAGTTGAAGAATTTGAAAACTGAAGAATTTCAAAACTGAAGAATTTCAAAACTGAGGAAAACTCAAATTGAAGATTTTCAACTTTGGTGGTGGCGTGACCCATCAGATAAGAATGATGATTTCAGACACCGCGCATAATTGTCGAGGGTTCGAGAATCAAATTCTTCATTAATTTCTTCACATTTAGAGTGTTATTCTTCATTGATTGAAGAAAACGCTTTCTTCATGTGTTGCACATCTAAGTCATCAATTTTGCATAAGTGTTAGGATGTGTGTCCTTTTCAAAGAACGTTCAAGATTCTAAGATATTTAGCTCACACCGCAACTTGCTAAATCTCTTCTCATCCAAGGGCTTAGTGAAGATATCAGCTAGCTGTTCTTCGCCTTCACGTGCTCGATGGAGATGTCGCCTTCAACACATGATCACGAAGAAAATGATGACGAATTTGAATGTGCTTTGTCTTCGAGTGCTGAACTGGGTTGTGAGCAATCTTGATGGCACTCTCATTGTCACAGAGAGAGGCACATTCTTCACGTTGATGCCGTAGTCCTTGAGGGTTTGCTTCATCCATAGTAATTGAGCACAACACGAGCCAGCAGCAATGTATTCAGCTTCCGAAGGACGGTGATACGCAGTTCTGCTTTCTTCGAGGACCAATGCACCAAAGATCGTCCGAGGAAATGACAAGTACCAGATGTTGACTTGCGGTCCACACGATCACCAAAGATAGTCGAGTCGAATATCCAATGAGATCAAAAGTAGAGCCCTTGGGGTACCATAATCCTAGTGTTGGTGTGTGAGCTAGATATCAAGAATATGCTTCACAGCCTTATGGTGTGATTCCTTCTGTAGCTTGAAATCGGGCACACATGCAAACACTAAGCATTATATCTGGCCTAGATGCACATAAGTACAATAAAGAACCAATCATGGAGCGGTATACCTTGTGATCAAGTCAATACCATTTTCATCAAGGCATAGATGGCCATTTGTGGGCATAGGAATTTTGACGCCTTTGCAATCTTGCATGCGAATTTCTTCAGACATCTTTGAGGTATTTCTCCGAGATATGAATATGCCATTGTGTTGTTGATTTAATTTGAAGACCTAAGAAGAATTTCAACTCTCCCATCATAGACATTTGATATTCTTCACTCATCATATAGGCAAATTCATCACTATAACGTTGGTCAGTACAGCCAAAGATAATATCATCAACATATATTTGGCACACAAACAATTCACCATCATAAGATTTAGTAAAGAGAGTAGGGTCGAGTGAACCGGTGTGAAGCCATTCTTCACGAAGAATTCCTTCAATGTATCATACCACGCCCGAGGGGCTTGCTTGAGGCCATAGAGGGCCTTATTTAGTCTGAAGACTTTGTCAGGATTCTTTGGATCTTCAAAACCTGGGGGTTGAGCAACATATACTTCTTCCTCAAGCTTACCATTGAGGAATGCACTTTTCACATCCATTTGATATAAAGTGATATTGTGATGGTTAGCATAGGCGAGTAATATGCGAATAGACTCAAGTCTAGCAACAGGTGCAAAAGTTTCATCGAAATCAATTCCTTCAACTCGTGTAGCCTTGAGCTACTAGTCGTGCCTTATTCCTCACCACAAGACCATTTTCATCTTGCTTGTTGCGGTAGATCCACTTTGTGCCAATGATATTATGCTTGCGAGGATCTGGACGTTTGACCAGTTCCCACACGTTGTTGAGCTCGAATCGATGTAATTCTTCTTGCATGGCCTGAATCCACTCGGCTCCGAAATGCTTCATCTACCTTAGTGGGCTCTGTGATAGAGACAAAAGCATAGTGCCCACAAAAGTTAGATAAGTGTGAAGCTTTTGAGCGAGTGAGAGGACTGGCGCTTCAATGTCATCGATGATCTTGTCAACTTGCACTTCTTTTGCAACGCGAGGATGAGCTGGTTGTCTTCGAGGAATTTGATCATTTTCCTCAGCACCATTTTCTTCAATTATCTTCAGTGCATCACTCGACGTTCTTCACGTCAGAAATGAATTCTTCAGCAGTTTCTTCAAGAGGAATGACATCCTCGGTTGCCTTGAACCTGATAGAATCCTCGGTGCTGGTTCGCCTAACACGAGAAGGTAGGTGCTCTCTTTGCAGCCATTAGTTTCATCGAACCGCACATCTACAATGTCAACAATCTTGTGAAGTGCGATGTTGAAGACTCAGAGGTGTGCGAGTCCTTTCGTAACCAAGCATAAAACCTTCATGTGCTTTGGTGCAAATTTAGAGGTGTGGTGAGGATCTCTAATCCAGCATTTAGCAATCAAGACTTTGAAATAACTTACATTGGGTTTCTTGTCGTGAGGAGTTCATAGGCAGTCTTCTTGAAGAATTTGTGAAGATATACTCTGTTGATGATGTGGCACGCAGTGTCAATTGCTTCAATCCGAAACGACTAGGCGTTTTGTATTCATCAAGCATAGTGCGAGCCATCTCAACAAGAGTTCTGTTCTTGCGCCCACGACGCCATTTTGCCGAGGAGTATAGGGAGCAGATAACTCATGAGTAATACCAAGTTCATCAAGATAGTCATCAAGACCGAATTCTTGAACTCAGTTCCATTGTCACTCCCGATGTGCTTGATCTTCACACCAAAGTTGGTTGAAGCCCTCGAGGAAAATCGCTTGAAGATTTCCTGCACTTGATTTTTGTAAGTAACAATGTGTACCCATGTGTAACGAGAGTAATCATCAACAATAACAAAGCCATATAGTGATGCTTCATTAACGACAATGAGTAATGATTGGGACCAAAGAGGTCCATGTGAAGCAATTCAAGGGACGAGTAGTGGTCATGATAGTCTTCATTGGATGCTTGGCCTTGGTCATTTTTCCAGCTTCACAGTGCACCGCATAAGTGATCCTTGAGGAATTTGACATTTTCAATGCCAATGACATGCTTCTTCTTCGCAAGCGTGTGCAAATTCCTCATGCCTGCGTGACCAAGTCGTCGATGCCATAGCCAGCCTTCCAAGCTTTTGCAAGTAGACACACGGCTGGTTGTGGTCCTGTGGAAAAATCAACAATATACAAGTCTCCTCTCCTAAAGCCTTCAAGACTTTGGAATTGTCGCTTCCATAATCACAACACAACGATATTTGCCAAAGATAACAACCATATCAAGATCACAAAGCATTGAGACTGACATGAGGTTATATCCTAAAGACTCAACAAGCATGACTTTGTCCATGTGCATGTCCTTAGAGATAGCAACCTTACCAAGTCCCAATACCGACTTTTGCCTTTGTCAAGAAAGATGATATGCTTCAGATGTGACGGTGATAAGGAGCATCCATCAATAGATTCTTGTCACCACCATGTGATTTGTACATCCACTATCGAGAACCCACTCGGTGGCTTTGGGTTGATCATCCTGCAGATGAATTAGTACAACTTACGATCTCATATACTTCATCGAAGAAGAATATGATATCAAGTTCATCGATGAATTTCATCGATCAAGATTTAGATAAGCAAGATGAGGACGTGTGAAATGAAAGTTCATTTCATCATGATTAGCTGCGTCCTTTCGAGCAATTTTGTCGTGCCCCAAGAAATTCTTCAGACGTTTAAGACACGCCCGGAGACCTGACCCTGCAGAAGAGATTAGTTCTTTTCTTCACCACCCACATCTCAAGGGGTGGCAAAGAGTTCATCATTCTGCGAGCACCATATGAGAATGGTGGCATAGAGGCCAAACCATTTCGCTTCACATAAGAGGGGTTAGGGTAAGCATATGAATAAGCGTAGAAATTCTTCGAGGACTTATGAACATATTGGTTTGAAGAATAATGCACATATTCATAGCCCTTGGCTCTACCTGCAAACAGAGTTGTTAGCACGATGATAATCATATGAGGACTTTGATCCTTTTGAGGAATTTGATCCACGTGAGGAATTTGGTCCGTATGAGGACTTGGATCCATATGAAGAATTTTGTCCATATGAAGAATTTGATCTGGGGTTCCTTTTCTTCACTGGTGGTGTCATGAGGACATTCACCAAGACTTTCAAGGCACTTCTTGGGAACCCAGATTTTCTTCATAGGGGACCGCTCTGCAGATTAGTGCCAACATATCTAGCAAATACTTCACCATTCTGATTTTTGAACAGTTTATAGTTTGAGTCAAATGACTCATCATCGAAATAGGAAAATTAAATTTAAAACCAAAAAAGGGGGAAGGGATCAACTGGAGGTCCCTTTGCAGCAACCCATGAGGTTTTGGGATACTGCTCAGGCTTCCAGTACGTTCCATCAGCATTGAGTTTCCTCTCAAAGGCAATACCCTCTTTCCTAGGGTTTCTGTTGAGGATCTGCTTTTTAAGCACATCACAAAGAGTCTGATGCCCTTTGAGGCTTTTGTACATGCCTGTCATGTACAATTCCTTCATCCCTGCATCGTCGAGGATACTAGCAATGTCCTCAGATGAGGAATTAGTGATAGTAGAGGCAGGTGAAGAATTTGTAACAGTTGAAGCATTTGAACATTCAGGTGAAGAATTAGCAGATTCACGTTCAATGCATTTTAAGCATGGAGGAACAAATTCTTCTTGAGAAGCGCTGATTTGTTGAGCAAGTAATGAATCGCGCTCCTTCTGAAGATCTTCATAACTCGCTCTTAGCTTCTCAAGATCTTGCTTTCTTTGAAGAAATTCATAAGAAAGTTTCTCATGATCAGATAAGAGAGTGTTATGATGACCTTGAAGGCTGTCAAGCCTAGACTGAACTTTCTGAAGATTTTCAGTTAGGGCTTGAGTGCGATCCATTTCTTCACCTAACATATCATCACTCTTATCTAGCATGTTTTGAACCTTTTCAAAAGCCCTTTGTTGTTTTATAGCAATCTTAGCAAGTTTAGAGTAGCTGGGCTTAAGATCCTCATCAGATTCATTTTCACTAGATTCAGAGGAGGTGAAATTGAGTACCTTGGCACCTTTTGCCATGAAGCAATAGGTGGGAGCGTAGTCATCATTTTCCTCATCAGGTTTGTCGGCGGAGTCAGTTTCTTCAGCGTTGAAGATGGACTTGCTAACATAGGCAGTAGCAAGAGCCAGACTAGCCACACCAGATTCGGATTCTTCAGACTCCTCCTCTTCCTCATTTTCCTCAGATTCAGCTTCAGAGTCCATTTCCTTGCCAATGAATGCCCGAGCCTTTTTGGAGCTGCTCTTCTTGTGAGAAGAAGGTTTTGAGGATTTTGATGATGAAGATTTTGATGATTTCTTCTTCTTCTTCACGTCATCAGAACTGTAATCCTTGTGTTTCTTCTTTCTTAATTCCTTTTCCCACTGAGGACAATCTTGGATATAGTGACCAGGTTTCTTGCATTTGTGGCAAAGTCTTCGCTTATAGTCACTAGATGAGGAATCACTTTGCTTCTTGAGGATTTTCCAAACGACCACGTCTTGTGAATTTCTGGAATTTCTTCACGAGCGATGCTAGCTCTGGCCAAATTCTTCAGATCTCCAAGGCTACTACCGAGTCTTCACTCTCGATTCAGATTCAGCCTTGGCCTTGAGGCACGTGTTTTTCCATAGCCGAACCATAGAGATCTCTCTTTTGAGCAAGCTGGAACTCGTGAGTATTTAGCCTTCGAGGATATCAGCAGGATCAAGAGACTTGTAGTCAGCTCGTTCTTGTATCATCGGTGCAGAGTGTCAAATGAGGAATCAAGCGATCTTAGCAATTTCTTCACCACCTCATGGTCGGTGATGTCGGTGGCACCAGTGCTTGAAGCTCATTTGAGATGTCGGTGAGGCGATCAAGGTTTGTTGAACATTTTCGTTGTCGAGTCTTTTGAAGCGGTTGAAGAGATTCGAAGAACATCAACTCGAGAGTCACGCTGAGTTGAAACACCTTCATTTACTTTGGACAGCCTGTCCCGTATGAGTTTGGCAGATTCCAAAGCACTCACTCTTCCATATTGACCTTTGCTCGATGGCCACATATGATATTCTTCGCTTGAGAATCGAGTTGCTTGAATCTCTTCACATCAGCATCATTCAGAGAGGGTGTGACTGAGGAAACACCTTTTGTCACAACATACCAGAGATCGTTGTCAATTGCTTCAAGATGCATTCGCATTTTGTTCTTCCAGTAGGGGTAGTCCGTCCCATCGAAGGTAGGACACCCTGCTGAGACCTTGATCATACCTACGGTCGACATAACTAAAACTCTAGGTGGTTAAACCAAAATCACACAGAACAAGGGAGTACCTTGCTCTGATACCAATTGAAAGTGCGTTATATCGACTAGAGGGGGTGAATAGGCGATTTTTAGAGAATTTTACAAATTCTTCACTGAGGAATTTGCTGGTGAGGAAATTCCTTAGCGAAGAAATACATGCAGCGGAATAAGTACTCAGAAGTAAGCATAACAGATTACAGTCATAGTCATCATGATGAAATGAAGACTATCACAGAGTACGAAAAGCGTAATCACAGGATAACACAAGATGAAGACAAACAGATCAAGAAATTGAACGAGGAAATTGAGAAAGTCTTGATCAAAGTCTTCAAACACAGATATGACAAACACTCAACACAGTAATGAGGAAATGAAAGGTTGAGGAAATAGAACCAGTTAGGTTGGTGAAGACAATGATTTGGTAGACCAGTTCCAACTGCTGTCTCAGTTGTACGTCTGGTTGGAGCGGCTGAGTATTTAAACTCGAGGACACGCAGATCCTGGACACCCGATCACCGAGCACGAAGCTCAGGACACCAAGTCCTCACCGTATTCTCCTTGAACTAAGGTCACGCAGACCTCGTCCAATCACTCGTGGTAAGTCTTCAGGCGACTTCCAAACCTTCACATACTTGGTCACTCGGCGATCCACAATTCCTCTTGGATGCTCTAGACCGTGACGCCTAACCGTCTGGAAGAAGCACAGTCTTCAAAGGTAAAAAGCGTCGGATCCACGCAGGATCAATTTCTTCAGTGATGCTCAATCACTTTGGGTTTGTAGGGGTTTGGTTTTGGGTTTTCCTCACTTTTGGGTTTTTCCTCACTTGATGATTTTCGCTCAAATTCCTCAGAGGATGGGTTGCTCTCAAATGACAAGTGTCAAGTTCTCTCGGAGCAGCCAACCAACTAGTGGTTGTAGGGGGCGGCTATTTATAGCCTAGGGAGCAGCCCGACATGATAAGACATAAATGCCCTTCAATGATATGACCGTTAGGTGGATAAGATATTTTGGACAGTGGCGCAAGACAAAGAACGGTCGGAATTTTGAATGTCAAATTCCTCGGGGCTATCATGTTCCTCATCAGTGTAGGCAATTCAGACCTGGCGAATTCCTAACTCCTCGATCGAACAAATTCCTCAAGGACTGTAAGAGCTTCGTCTCATCCTTTGAAGAAATTGACTGAATCTGTATGAGATTTCAAAAGCTTCACTCGAAGGGATTGGTAGGTGTAGGATTTTGAGTTGAGCATCAAATGGAAATTTTCCTTAGTATTTCCTCGACCCCTTTAATAGTGCGGTGTTTCCTATGACTCAAGAAAGAGAAAATGAAACTACGAAAACAAAAGTCTTCACGCTTCATGTTCCTCAAATGAATACCAAGTCTTCAAGGTCACACCAATTTCTTCACTTTCAAAGTCTTGAAAAGTCTTGAATATCAAATTCTTGATTGAAGAACTTCATTTTAGGGTCGACTTTCATGTAAATATCAAACTCCTCATAGACTTATAGACCTGTGTACACTCACAAACGCATTAGTTACTTAACCTATAAGTCTTCAATACACCAAAATCACTAAGGGGCACTAGATGCACTTACACCTTCGCCGCCGCCTTCTTCACCCGTTCCAGGGTTGCGGTCTTCTCCTTCGCCATGGTCGCCGGCGAAGCGAGTACTGAGCTGCGTCGCTGGACAGGCTAAGAGCGCAGCGAGAAGGTTTGGAGGCGGAGGGAGGAGAAGATTGAGGTTGCACTGTTCAAAATACCATGTCCGACGCTTTATATGGGGCCGCTTCCGAGTGGCTGACTGGAAGGCCCAGGCAATCCCGTCAAATCCCGCAACAGGCGTGCACGCGATACGTGGCGAAAAAGGCGGCGCGAAGATCGGGGCGTCATCGTCTTATCCCATCCGAGTGCCGCAGTTTTCTCCACTTCGCGTGCTTCCCAAAATTCAGATCCCGCGAAATCTGCTAACCGCGGAACAACCCGTCAGATAGCAGATTTCCTCCGATCCGTCGCTCGGAAATCCTCAAGTTCACAGAGTTCACTCGACAAAACGTGAAGAATGGATCAAGGCGACTGAAAGAGAAGTTGATGCCATCACTAAAAGGTCGTTGGTCCAGAGTAAGACACACTCGCAACACGAAGAACAGGTCGGAAAGATTATCAACTCCTTCCTCACTCAAACCTCGATCCATTCGGGGGCTAATGATGAAGTCATGTACCTGGGGTAGGGTCATAGACCTGCCCAAAGGTACCCTCCACAAGGACACTCGCAAGAGAAGCGGCCTTCCAGTCGACCTGGTAGGTTTCCACTCGATAGATTCAAAGACACTCGACCATGAAGACCCACTCGACCACCAGGAGTCCAAGAGCCACTCGGTGCCCAAACGGTCTGTAGTTAAATAGTCTTTATGATCATAATGACACTTTATGTAAGGCGTTACCAGTAACTCCTAGCCTTAACGCACCTTAAACCCTCTGCTGCGTGGGCTGGTTGGGGTCCTGGCGCACTCTATATAAGCCACCCCCTCCACAGGTACAAGGGTTCGCACCCCTGTAACACATACGCATATAATCCAGTCGACCGCCTCCGGGCTCCGAGACGTAGGGCTATTACTTCCTCCGAGAAGGGCCTGAACTCGTAAATCCCTTGCGTATACAACTACTCCATAGCTAGGATCTTGCCTCTCCATACCTACCCCCCATTCTACTGTCAGACTTAGAACCACGACACCTACCTCGTGGCCTCCTCTTTTGTTTCTTGACATAGGGTCCAAGTCTCCCGGATCATAATCTTCCTAAAAATCACGTTCCCGAAGGTTACATTCTGTTTGAACTCCGTTTGATATTCCTTTTCTGCGAAACTCTGAAATAGGAAAAAAACAACAATTCTGAGCTGGGCCTCCGGTTAATAGGTTAGTCCCAAAAATAATATAAAAGTGAATAATAAAGCCCAATAATGTCCAAAACAATAGATAATATAGCATGGAGCAATCAAAAATTATAGATACGTTGGAGACGTATCAAGCATCCCCAAGCTTAGTTCCTGCTCGTCCTCGAGTAGGTAAATGATAAAAACAGAAATTTTAATGCGGAGTGCTACTTGGCATAATTTCAATGTAATTCTTCTTAATTGCGGTCTGAATATTCAGATCCGAAAGATTCAAGACAAAAGTTTAATATTGACATAAAAATAATAATACTTCAAGCATACTAACAAAGCAATTATTTCTTCTCAAAATAACATGGCCAAAGAAAGTTATCCCTACAAAATCATATAGTCTGGCTATGCTCTATCTTCACCACACAAAGTATTTAAATCATGCACAACCCCGATGACAAGCTAAGAAATTGTTTCATACTTTTGACATTTTCAAACCTTTTCAATCTTCACTCAATACATGAGCGTGAGCCATGGACATAGCACTATATGTGGACTAGAATGGTGGTTGTGGAGAAGACAAAAAGGGAGAAGATAGTCTCACATCAACTAGGCGTATCAACGGGATATGGAGATGCCCATCAATAAATATCAATGTGAGTGAGTAGGGATTGCCATGCAACTGATGCACTAGAGCTATAAGTATAAGAAAGCTCAACAAAGGAAACTAAGTGGGTGTGCATCCAACTCGCTTGCTCACGAAGACCTAGGGCATTTTGAGGAAGCCCATCATTGGAATATACAAGCCAAGTTCTATATAATGAAAAATTCTCACTAGTATATAAAAGTGACAAAATGAGAGACTCTCTATCATGAAGATCATGGTGCTACTTTGAAGCACAAGTGTGGTAAAAGGATAGTAACATTGTCCCTTCTCTCTTCTTCTCTCATTTTTTGGGGCCTTTTCTCCCTTTTTTATGGTCTCTTTTTATTTATTTATTTTACGTCCGGAGTCTCATCCCGACTTGTGGGGGAATCATAGTCTCCATCATCCTTTCCTCACTTGGGACAATGCTCTAAAAATGAAGATCATCACACTTTTATTTTCTTACAACTCAACAATTACAACTCGATACTTAGAACAAAATATGACTCTATATGAACGCCTTCGGCGGTGTACCGGGATATGCAATGAATAAAGAGTGACATGTATGAAAGAATTAGGAACGGTGGCTTTGCCACAAATACGATGTCAACTACATGATCATGCAAAGCAATATGACAATGATGGAGCATGTCATAATAAACGGAATGGTGGAAAGTTGCACGGCAATATATCTCGGAATGGCTATGGAAATGCCATGATAGGTAGGTATGGTGGCTGTTTTGAGGAAGGTATATGGTGGGTGTATGATACCGATGAAAAGTGCGCGGTATTAGAGAGGCTAGCAATGGTGGAAGGAAGAAGGGTGCATATAGTCCATGGACTCAACATTAGTCATAAAAAACTCATATACTTATCGCAAAAATCTACAAGTTACCAAAGCAAAGTATTACGCGCATGCTCCTAGGGGATAGATTGGTAGGAAAAGACCATCGCTCGTCCCCGACCGCCACTCATAAGGAAGACAATCAATAAATAAATCATGCTCCGACTTCATCACATAACGGTTCACCATACGTGCATGCTACGGGAATCACAAACTTTAACACAAGTATTTCTCAAATTCACAACTACTCAACTAGCATGACTCTAATATCACCATCTTCATATCTCAAAACAATTATCAAGCATCAAACTTCTCTTAGTATTCAACACACTCATAAGAATTTTTCTAAATCATTTATGCTTAGAATATTAGGATTATTCAAGCAATTACCATGCTATTTAAGACTCTCAAAATAATCTAAGTGAAGCATGAGAGACCAATAGTTTCTATAAGACAAATCCACCACCGTGCTCTAAAAGATATAAGTGAAGTACTAGAGCAAAAACTATATAACTCAAAAGATATAAGCGAAGCACATAGAGTATTCAAACAAATTCCAAATCATGTATGGCTCTCTCAAAAGGTGTGTACAGCAAGGATGATTGTGCTAAACTAAAAAGCGAAGACTCAAATCATACAAGATGCTCCAAGCAAAACACATATCATGTGGTGAATAAAAATATAGCTCCAAGTAAAGTTACCGATGGAAGTACACGAAAGAGGGGATGCCTTCCGGGGCATCCCCAAGCTTTGGCTTTATGGTGTCCTTAGATTATCTTGGGGGTGCCATGGGAATCCCCAAGCTTAGGCTCTTGCCACTCCTTGTTCCATAATCCATCAAAAATCTTTCACCCAAAACTTGAAAACTTCACAACACAAAACTCAACAGAAATCTCGTGAGCTCCGTTAGCGAAAGAAAACAAAAGACCACTTCAAGGTACTGTAATGAACTCATTATTTATTTATATTGGTGTTAAACCTACTGTATTCCAACTTCTCTATGGTTTATAAACTATTTTACTAGCCATAGATTCATCAAAATAAGCAAACAACACACAAAAAACAGAATCTGTCAAAAACAGAACAGTCTGTAGTAATCTGTAATTAACTCAAACTTCTGGAACTCCAAAAAATCAGCCAAAATAGTAAGACCAAGGAAATTTGTTTATTGATCAGAAGCAATTGGAATCAGTATTTTATCATGTTCTGGTGATTTTTAACAATTGTTTTCGTGAACAGAAAGTTTCTGGAAATTACAGCAAGATCAAATAACTATCATCCAAGAAGATCCTATAGGTTTAACTTGGCACAAACACTAATTAAAACATAAAAAAACATCTAACCAGAGGCTAGAACAAATATTTATCCCTAAACAGAAGCAAAAAGCAAAAAACTAAAAATAAAATTGGTTTGCCTCCCAACAAGCGCTATCGTTTAACGCCCCTAGCTAGGCATAAAAGCAAGGATAGATCTAGGTATTGCCATAGTATTGGTATGGCAAGTCATGAAAACTTTTCTCATATTCTCTACGTTCAGCAGCAAGTTTTCTTTGAGGCAAGCAAAAATAATCAAAAGGGCTAAATTTAATGGGACAAAAGTCCCCAAGATCAATCTCGGGATGTATGGGTTCCTCCCTAGGCCCTTTGTATTGCACAACCAATTCATCATTAAGAGCATTCTTTTGGCAAAAAGTCACAAGACTTTGTTCAAGAGGAAAACCTAATCCATTATTCTGAATAGCAAAATCATCATTAAGCTCGGAAATTCTATCAACTAGAACATCGGCGGGAACCTTTTTCCTAAGATTTTTGTTATAAGCAATATGATCCAAAGATTGTAAACGCATCATGTCTTCTTGATTAAAAAGGATAGCTTCAATGGGAGGATGACAAGCATCTACCCTATAATGCTCAAAGATTTCTTTGGCCTCTTTTATTATGAATCTAAACTCATGAGCCAAAAATACAGTGGCGGCACGCTTAACAGAAGAATGCTCAATATTAGAGAATTCTAGGAAAATTCTTTGTATGCAAGGATGCATGTGCATAAATTGCCTTTCAAGTTCAACTATAAGTATGGCAATAGCGTCCACAAGACTACTAGTTCTATGTAGAATAGAACCACCCATAGAAGGCAAAGCACCGGCACAAGTAAAGAAATCTTGAATAACTCCTTTTCCAATGATATTACCACTACCAATTCGAAATCTTTTTGTATGCAAGGTAGGGGGTTCTTCAGCAGGAGCATCAGAATTTTCTATGATATTATTATTGTCCATATCGGCAATAATTTCCCCAATTTCAGACATAACGACAGAGAGAGCAAAGGGCAACAAGAAGAAGGCGAACGAACAAGAGAGGGCGAATAAAACGGCAAGGGTGAAGTGGGGGAGAGGCAAATGGAAAATAATGTAATGCGGGAGATAAGGATTGTGATGGGTACTTGGTAGGTTGACTTTTGCGTAGACCTCCCTGGCAACGGCGCCAGAAATCCTTCTTGCTAACTCTTGAGCACTGCGTTGGTTTTCGCTTGAAGAGGAAAGGGTGATGCAGCAAAGTAGCGTAAGTATTTCCCTCAGTTTTTGAGAACCAAGGTATCAATCCAGTAGGAGGCTACGCGCGAATCCCTCGCACCTGCACAATGCAAATAACTCCTCGCAACCAACGCAATAAGGGGTTGTCAATCCCTTCACGGTCACTTACGAGAGTGAGATCTGATAGATATGATAGGATAATATTTTTGGTATTTTAGTGATAAAGATGCAAAGTAAAATAAAAGCAAAGTAAAAAAGCAAAGGAAATAACAAAGTGTTGGAAGATTAATACGATGAAGATAGACACGGGGGCCATATGTTTCACTAGTGGCTTCTCTCAAAAGCATAAGTATTTTACGGTGGGTGAACGAATTACTGTTGAGCAACTGACGGAACTGAGCATAGTTATGAGAATATCTAGGTATGATCATGTATATAGGCATCACATCCGAGACAAGTAGACCGACTCCTGCCTGCATCTACTACTATTACTCCACTCATCGACCGCTATCCAACATGCATCTAGAGTATTAAGTTCATGAAAATAGAGTAACGCCTTAAGCAAGATGACATGATGTAGAGGGATAAATTCATGCAATATGATAAAAACCCCATCTTGTTATCCTCGATGGCAACAATACAATACATGCCTTGCTGCCCTCATCCTTTGGGAAAGGACACGCAAGATTGAACCCAAAGCTAAGCACTTCTCCCATTGGAAGAAAGATCAATCTAGTAGGCCGAACCAAACTGATAATTCGAAGAGACTTGCAAAGATAACCAATCATACATAGAAGAATTCAGAGAAGATTCAAATATTGTTCATAGATAATCTTGATCATAAACCCACAATTCATCGTTCTCAACAAACACACCGCAAGAAGAAGATTACATCGAATAGATCTCCACGAGAGAGGGGGAGAACATTGTATTGAGATCCAAAAAGAGAGAAGAAGCCATCTAGCTACTAACTATGGACCCGAAGGTCTGAAGTAAACTAATCACACTTCATCGGAGAGGCTATAGTGTTGATGTAGAAGCCCTCCATGATGGATGCCCCCTCCGGCGGAGCTCCTGAACAGGCCCCAAGATGGGATCTCGTGGGTACAGAAGGTTGCAGCGGTAGAATTAGGTTTTTGGCTCCGTGTCGATCGTTTGAAGTGCGTGGGTATATATAGGAGGAAGGAGTACGTCGGCGGAGCAACAGGGGGCCCACGAGGGTGGAAGGCGCGCCCTGGGAGGGTGGGCGCGCCCCCTACCTCATGGCCTCCTCTTTTGTTTCTTGACGTAGGGTCAAAGTCTCCCGGATCATAATCTTCCTAAAAATCACTTTCCCAAAGGTTTCATTCCGTTTGGACTCCGTTTGATATTCCTTTTCTGCGTGAAATAGGCAAAGATAACAATTCTGGGTTGGGCCTCCGATTAATAGGTTAGTCCCAAAAATAACATAAAAGTGAATAATAAAGCCCAATAATGTCCAAAACATTAGATAATATAGCATGGAGCAATCAAAAATTATAGATACGGTGGAGACGTATAAGGGGCCTGTCGAGGAGCACCCCGCTTGCCCCCGGGATGCGGCTAAGGCCACGGTGAAGGAGGGCGGGGGCACGGCAGCCTCCGCCGACATGGAGAAGAAGAGGGAGTGGGTCGCGCCTGAGGAGTAAGTGACCTACCTTGTTTCCTGATCAAGCATAGATTGCACATGTGCTCACATCACCCTCTTGATGACCAGAAGTGACGACACGATGAAGAAGAAGAAGAAGAAGAAGAAGAAGAAGAAGAAGAAGAAGAAGAAGAAGAAGAAGAAGAAGAAGAAGAAGAAGAAGAAGAAGAAGAAGAAGAAGAAGAAGAAGAAGAAGAAGAAGAAGAAGAAGAAGAAGAAGAAGAAGAAGAAGAAGAAGAAGAAGAAGAAGAAGGTGAGCGCTGAGCCAAAGGAGCCCCTGTCCTGAGGGCGCCGCCAGCCTCCGATCGCGGCCGCGATGGGCGCAGAAGTGCGTCACGCTAGCCCGGCACAACCATTGAGCACTCAGGCGGCATCGCGTCCGAGCACACGGGCGCACCGCCAACCGCTGGCACCCTGCCGACGCCACTTGGGAGATCGGCCATCGAGGGCGCGGGGGTTCACGGGGTGACACCCCTTGCCGCGGTCGTGCCAACTCTGGTACCGGTGGAGGGGGCGAATCCTCACCCCCCTCTGGCGGAATCTGACCCTGAGGGTGCAACGATGTAGCTTTAGGTGGAGCCAGCCCCCGTGGGCCAGCAGGCTATGAAGTCAGCAGCCATTGTCGTGCCTGAGAAGATCCCGGAGCCTCTGGTGCCTCAAGCCGACTGCAACAGTGCTTCCCTGGCCATGGAGCCGGCCAACGTGCCAGCACCGCCTCCTCGTTAGACCCTTGCACTCGTGAATTGCGGCCCCTTGATCAGGCCTAGGGCCCTGGATGAAGACTACACCGCGCTCGGCCGGATCCAGGCTGATCTCCAGGACACCGATAGGTGCCTCGTGAGGGAGCGCCTGGGGCTCGTCTCGGGGTGGCTCCAAGGTGACATAGCTACCAGGACGGCATGGGGACGGGCCGAAGCCGTCACCGTGGAGAGCAGGAGGGAGGCCGCCGAAGCCAAGGCGGCTCGTGATGCAGCGCTGGCCGATGCAGCATCTGTCGTGAAATATTGCGGCGAGGCGGAGGCTAATCTGAAAGCCCTTCGGGAGGAGTAGGTCGCGCACGCACAACGACTTCAACAGTAGCAGGGGGACCTCAAGGGTCACGAGGTGAAGCTCGCCGATTGCGATTCCGTGTTGTCCCAGGTGACACTTGATCAAGCTGCAGAATGCGAGCGCCTGACCAAGCTGAAGGAGGAGGTGTTCCCAGCCCAGACGTCCCATGCTAAGCACGTCTCCGAGGTGACGTCCCAACTGGATGCCAGGAAGAAGACCCTTTGCCGCTGCCAAAGGAAAGGCGGTCGCGGAACGCGACGCCTTCCTCTCTCTCGAGCTCAGGGCTCGCCAAGCACTGCAGTCAATCTGCAGGGGAGGATTCAAGGATCCGCTCGCGTCCCCTTAGGGCGGCTACACATGGCTCTCTTTCAGGCTTGCCGAGGAGCTCGAAGGCGCCGCCGCCAAGGTGGACTCCATCCTGGAGGACGAGTGCCGCTCCCTCTTCTCCATGGCATCAACGCGCGTCTCCAACCACCTCTACCTCCACGATCCCGACTTCAACTTTGACGCGGTAATTGGCACGGTTGCTCTTGAGACCCGCGTCACCGCGGTGGCGGCCGTGAAGGGCCATGTGGACGCACTGCTGAAGAAGTTCAACTGCACCCATGACGCTGAGCCCTCGGCAACGGAGGTGAGCAACAGCAACGGCGACGATGGACGCGACATCGATGCTGATGACGAGCTCGCCGCGACTGAGACAAGCGGCGGGGACGAACATGGCGATGACGATGTGACAGCCTGGTTTTTGCCCCCTCTTCTTTTTTCTGATTTTGATTGCCTTTTTATTTGAATTTGGGTTTTTGAATCATTTCAGTTGGACTTAAAACCTTGGCCATACCCTTGATTTTCACCCAAGTGGCTCACCTCTCCCCCAAGCCATCATTTCTTCTCTGATTAATCCCAAATTAATCCTAGGAATATTTTTCTTAAATGAAAGATATTCATTTTCTCTCGAAAACCCTAGTCAGCAGCCTATGCTCCACATCAACACTCATTTTCTTTGCCCACAAAAATCTGAGAAAATTCCCAAATATTCTTTGAACCCTAGGGCACCTCCCTGAGAAAAAATATTGCATCACTTTTTGGAATATTTTTGCTACAGAAAATCTTTTATATTCTGGTCAGAAAAGGTAGTTTCTATAGCAAGTATAATTTTCCTTAATCCAATGAGGCTAATTTTTCTTGAGCTTCATTACCTTCCTAAGAGACTTCTAAACCCCAAAGCTCAGCCCTCAACTCTTACTAGATTACTCACAGTTAACTCCACAAGTTACTGTCCAGAAACTTACCATGAAGTAAACCACGCACACACAGCTCCTGGGATCAACTCAAAGTGTTGGAACCACTCAAACCACTAAGGACTACCTGCCAGACATGGAGTTTGAGCTTAGCACGGCCTGATGTCATAGTTCACGCGGTGATTGAGGGAGTCCCGGATTAGGGGGTGTCCGGATAGCCGGACTACCATCATCGGCCGGACTATCATTTGCCGGACTATCATCATCGACCGGACTCCAAGACTATGAAGATAGAAGATTGAAGACTTCACCCGTGTCCGGATGGGACTTTCCTTGGCGTGGAAGGCAAGCTTGGCGATCGGATATGTAGATCTCCTACCATTGTAACCGACTCTATGTAACCCTAGCCCTCTCCGGTGTCTATATAAACCGGATGGCTTTAGTCCGTGGGACAACAATGACAACAACCCTTACAATCATACCATAGGCTAGCTTCTAGGGTTTAGCCTCCTTGATCTCGTGGTAGATCCACTCTTGTAAACATCCACAATATCAATATCAATCAAGCAGGGCGTAGGGTTTTACCTCCATCAAGAGGGCCCGAACACAGGTAAACATCGTGTCCCTTGTCTCCTGTTACCATCCGCCTAGACACACAGTTCGGGACCCCCTACCGAGATCCGCGGTTTGACACCGACATTGGTGCTTTCATTGAGAGTTCCTCTGTGCCGTCACCGATAGGAAGGATGCCTCCTCCGTCTTCAAGGACGGTATTTTCGCCAAAGGAGCCTTGGCACCGCCAAACTATCCGGCTAGGTCGTTTTCTTATGACCGCCGTCCGCCATCGCTCGACAATGACCTCTCAAGTCATCAAAAGCAATCTTCACGTCAGCTCGAATTCGCGAGCGGTTGGATCAATAGAGCTCTCGTCCGTAAGCGAGCTCTTGGATCGCATCGCTGCCACAGGAGTCGCTTCTGACTACGATCAGATTGGGCTTAAAACCGATCGAGAGAAATTAACTCTCCCCAGTCACCCACCACGTTGCGATGGTAGAGGAACAATGCGGCGACGCTTCTCCTGTATTGAAAACTAGTCATGTCCGGATCCCCGAACCCCCATGCGGATTCCCGCGGGGGGCGGGCTTCGATCAAACACTGAACTTAAAGTCAGGCATCGGACCAGACTCGTTGGACAGCGTCCGAAATCCAAGCTTCAAAATTGGAAACTTCTCGCCTTGAGCCTTGAGATGGGTAGGGTTCGGACTTAGTTCCACCCACCCGCCTGCACATATGCGATCTAACTCTAATTCGGCAAGAGCCCGCCGAGACAAGACATCACTCTTGGGCGATTCCTCCTGGTTATGGACAGGATAAAGGACTGCCGAGAGGAAAGCATAATCTCGGTCTTACGCAATAATTGCACGGACAAGGAATCCTAAACGCCATAAGTCGCGCGACATTACGCGCACCGCTGACTTGGAGACCATCGTACAAAAGTACTATGCGATGGAGAGCGCCTGGAAAACCGAAAGTAAATTTTGGGATAATCCGATCCCGAATACATCCCTAGTCCGGAACCAAAGGGTGCATCATTATAAAGCACACGGGCGAATACCAAAAACCAAAACCCCTAAAGTGCGGAACCGTCTTGGAGGGCTGGCTAAACGGACCTGCAAAATTCATAGCACGTAGGCGCCACTCCAACTCATAGCCTTCAAGCATGTTGGATACTACGGCGGTGGCCAAAAGTGGCGAAGAGCTTCTAGCTTCGAATCCCAGCCCAGCAACACCAATCACGGTGTTAACGATCTTGAGACTTTCGCATCCAATAACATGCAAAACGACAACTCCATAACCTCGCGAAGTCTACCAAGTAGCAACAATAAATCCATGGAGCGACACGGCTATTACCTTCAATGCCAGTGATTTAACCTAAATTCGAACTGCCGGGCACCACCGCATTGGTCCTCAGCCCGATAGTAGGCGGCTTCGCCTTACTAAGGTACTCATGGATGGCGGCAGCGGACTAAACCTCATCTATGAGGAAACCCTCGAAAAATGGGAATAGATGGAACCGCATTGAGCGAAGCAGCACAACCTTTAGAGGAATAATCCCCAGCCGGAAGCATGCTGCACAGGAAAAATCACGTTGGGCGTAGTGTTATTCACGGACAATTACAGGTCGAGGAGGTCACATTCAAGTGGCTCCATTCAGCAGCGGATATCATGCTTTATTAGGACGAGAGGCATTCACAATTTTCAAGCTATACCCCATTATGGGTACATGAAGCTTAAAATGCCGGTCCCAGCGGAATTATCACTCTCGCTGGTGATCCGAACATAGCACTCCTTTTGAAAATAAGACAGCCGCACTAGCCCTCGAGGCACTATCTGAAGCCCTAGCGGCCGAGGAACTCACCGCGATCGCTCCACGGTGAACAGGGGCGATGTGATACTTGATAAAGATCCAAGTCCACCTCTTTTAAACCAGCGGATGAAATAGTCAAATTCCAGGTCCACCCAACGGACCCCATGAAGACGGCCTCCATCGGGCCCCAATTGAACCCTGGTGTAGACGCCGCACTGCGAGAATTCCTTCGGGAAAATTGGGACATTTTTGCCTGGCACCCCTCGGATATGCCCGGAATCCCACGTAGATTGGCAGAACACAGCCTAAACAACCTAAAAGGATTCAAGCCACCAAACAGGCTCTTGACGATTTTCGAACCCAAAAGACAGGCAATGGGAGAAGAGCTAGCCAAGCTATTGGAAGCTGGATTCATCGAGACATCAAGCACCCGGATTGGCTAGCAAACTTGGTAATGGTACCAAAGAAGGACAAATCCTGGCACCTATGTGTCGATTTCAAAGACCTAAATAAGGCCTTCCCAAAGGATCCCTTCCCCCTCCCCCGCATCGACCAAATCATCGATGGCACCGCAGGGCACGATTCATTGTGCTTCCTGGACGCATACTCCGGCTATCATCAAATCAAGATGGCAGAAGCGGATCAAGCCGCAACGGCATTCATTACTCCATATGGACCATTCTGCTTCAACACGATGCCCTTCGGACTTAAAAACGCCCGCGCAACATATCAGCGCATGATTCAGACATGTCTGGCTACCCATATCGGCAAAACAGTAGAGGCATACGTGGACAACGTAGTCGTCAAAACTAAACACGTCGAAACTCTAGTAGACAACTTGAGGCTCGCATTCGACAGCCTCGAGCATATGACATCAAGCTGAATCCGGAAAATGTGTTTTGGCGTACCGGTGGAAAGCTGCTGGGCTTCATCGTATCCGTAGAGGAATTGAAGCAAACCCAGCCAAGATCCGGCTCTGTCACAACTAGATATCCCAAAAGACCTCAAGCAAATACAAAATTGACCGGATGCGTGGCGGCTCTAAGCCGCTTTATCTCCCGTCTAGGAGAAAAGGCATTACCCTCTATCGCCTCCTCGGCGCACGAACACCAGTGGGCGGATGCTGCCACAGCCGGACTCGAAGAAATAAAGGCCATATTGGCAACAAATCCGGTCTGGCTGCACCCAACTGGGCGAACCAATGTTGTTATACATCGCAGCTACGCATCAAGTTGTCGGTAGCGGTACTCGTCGTCGAGCGAGAAGCGAAGGGCATAAATTCCCTCTTCAAAAGCCAAGATACTATGTATCCACTGTGTTAACCCCACAAGTCCGTTACCGCACTATCGAAAGATAGCATACGCGGTGTTCATGGCATCCCGGAAGCTCCGACACTACTTTCAAGAGTGTTCGATAACAGTGGCCTCTGAAGTACCACTTAACGACATTATAAACAACCGCGATGCGACGGGCAAGATTGCAAAATGGGCCATTGAGCTCTTACCATTTGATATATCTTACAAACCTTGGCGAGCTATAAAGTCACAAGTTTTGGCTAACTTTGTCGCTGAATGGACCGAAGCCGAACTCCCTAGAGAATACGGCGCATACTCCAATTGGATTATGCACTTCGACAGCTCTAAAATGTTAGCCGGACTGGGGGCTGGCGTCGTCTTAACGTCCCCGACCGGAGACACAGTCCAATACGTACTTCAGATAATGTACACGGACTCCAACAACGCAGCCGAATACGAGGCCCTTTTACATGGTCTCCGGATGGCAATCTCCATGGGCATTCAGCGCCTAGAGGTGCGCGGGGATTCAAACCTCGCGATATCCCAAATAAATGGAGACTTTGACGCCAAAGATCCGAAAATGGCAGCATATCGCAACGCTGTCCTCAAAATGTCAGCCCGGTTCGAAGGACTTGAATTCCATCACGTCACCCGGGATAATAACCAAGCAGCCGACGTACTGGCACGCATCGGCGCAAAACGCGACGTTGTCCCTCCTAACATCTTCCTGGAACGGCTCTTCAAGCCATCCGTACTATGGGAACAGGAGTCCGGAACTAACAATCCGGAACAAGCCGCACCAACCGGCGATCCAGCCGATGACATAACACCTTCCGCCCACGACATAATGGCAGTAATTGCCCGTGGGCGGAACCATTCTCGCCTACTTGCTTAGGCAGGAGCTTCCGAAGACCAAAATGAGGCCCGCTGCATTGTCCGGCGATCTAAAGCCTACAAGGTCTATGAGGAGAACTTTATAAGAAAAGCACAACCGAGTCCTTCAAAGGTGTATCTCCGAAGAGGAAGGGCGAAACCTCTGGCTGAAATTCATGCGGACTAGGCGGACACCACGCCGCAGCTCGGGCCCTTGTAGGAAAGGCATTCCGTGCAGGATTTTCTTGGCCGACGGCTCGGCGGATGCTCGGGACTTAGTCCAAAGATGCGTCGGTTGTCGACTCTTTGCTAATCGAGCCATATGCCACCCACCGCCTCAAAACTATACCAATTACCGGCGTTCGCGTGCAGGGGCTTGACATGGTTGGACCACTTAAAGGGGGAACCCACAAGCAAAGGTACCTATTGGTCATGATGGATAAATTCACCAAATGGATAGAGGCCAAGCCGCTTAAAGCGGTAGAGTCCGGACCAGTGATAGACTTTATATCCGGGGTGGTACACCGTTATGGTGTCCCCCACAGCATCATCACCGATAACGGCACGAACTTCACCACCGATGAGGTTAAATCATGGTGCAAAAATATGGGCATCAAGCTCGATTACGCTTCATCTATCATCCTCAAACCAGCGGTCAAGTGGAGCGAGCAAATGGTCTAATAATGGCGGCATCAAACCCGGACTAGTGCCATCCCTTACGAAATCGACACGCCTTTGGGTAGAGGAGCTCGACTCCGTACTGGGGCTGCGGACAACGCCTAACCGTACCACCGGTTCACACCATTTTTATGGTATCTGGCGCGAAGCAGTTTTGCCCTGCGACATCATTCATGACTCACCTCGAGTGCGCATGTACGAACAAAGAGAAGCCGAGTTGGATCAGCAGGACAGCTTGGACACATTGGAGGAAGAGCGCGACGTCGCCAAGGCTCGTTCCGCATTCTATCAACAGCAGGCTCGAAGATACCAAAGCAGAGAAGTACGGGCCAAGACTTACAACGTTGGCGAACTGGTTCTACGCCTGCCGGACAAGAAAAAGGACAAGCTCAAGCCCAAATGGGAAGGCCCCTTCATCATCGATCAAGTCCTGACAGGCGGAGCGTACCGTCTACGAAATGCATCGGATAACCGACTCGAGCCAAACCCATGGAACGCAGCCCGCCTCCGACGATTTTATGCCTAGCGCCGGACTAAGAGTTCGTCCCCTCCCCCCGTCCAAATTTTTTATTTATTTATTTCAGCTGCCTTTTGTTTATCTTTTTCTTCTCAACCCTATTCATCCAAGCCTTAAAGGGCTTTACCAGCATAGCGTTCGCGACAATTGATGTGCTACCGCACTCATTATACACGGGGCTTCTTTACGAAAGCTTAATTATCTGAGCTTCATGCCCAGCACATGTGTCAAGCCTCCACATGTACCTTTTATTCACCATTATATGCATCGATATGACTTAAGTTTTGGCCAAGCTGGGTTGCTGGCTCTGTGCTTACCCCTCGTTCCTGATTGTTGGCTAGGAGGTAAAGGAGCACCTCTGCGATTATTCTTGCCGGTCAGCGGATGTGTACCTCAGACTGGGTGAAGCCGAAAGCTAGCGTTCTTAAGGGAATATCTGGTCGGTGACTTAAAAGATGAATTTTATCCACTTATTTATCTGCCCCAGATGTTTTTCTGCTTTTTTCGCAGTCCGACATGCACTTTAGGGCATGCCACCCCAATGAAAGGAACCCTTAACGGAACTATTCTCCTGGAAGATGTTTCTTACTAACCATGTAATATAACATAACTAGTTGGGCACTTATGCGATAAAGCATTGATGACCCCTACGCTGGTCTACATGCATACCCGGTTGTTTCATAACCGTGCGGTATTCGGACACCTCCGGACTCTAGGGTCCCGAGGTCGAAGCGAAAAAGGTCGGCAAAGACAAGCGATCTACAATCCGGCTAGAAGGCATTTTGTATGTCATTTTATAATACATTGTCAAATCGACCGATTGTATTCTTCCTCAATCCCGTCTAATAGGTTGTCTAATTTACAGTCTGTTGGGAAAATTTTGCGGCCAACTCAACTTGGCGTATACTAAACTCACAGGATCTCCTTCCCATCGGGCCCCACAGTCCGACTTGACCATGTGGTTGGGATCCGCCTTCTTGTACGCGTCTTTACCATGGCCCAGCCTCCACAGCACCTTGGCGGCAGGCGAAATCTTCCATACATGGAAGCGCTGCCGCCTCCACAGAAGCTTCTCATAGCTCCCAAGACCCTCGGGTATGGAGAAGGCTGGCCATAACACACAGGCAGCGCCGCTCATAGCCTGCCGAACTCGTTCGATCAGTTGTAACAATTCGGAAGTTGATCACCCGTTATTACGGGCATCTCCCAGCAGGCGACTGTGAGCATACCTACGATATATTACATCAAATTGACTTCCTCGCCGAACTCTTCTTTTCAAAGGAGTTCGCTCAAGCACTACTATATATGCCACGATGAAGCCGTTGATTCTCCTTAATGGAGCCCGACAACTCGGCCCGAACGCCTTTCAGCTCCTCTCCAAGCTGGGCATGGGCATCCTGGAGCTTGTTCTTTCATGCTGCACCTTATGCAGCACCCTCTCGCCGCCTTTAGTTGGCGCGAAGTTCTTACTGTCCGGATCTTGTCCGCAGCACCTGCAATGTCAATTTTAGACTTGCGCACGGCCAAGCGCTACTTATCTTTCTAAAATAATGCGTTACCAGGAGAGGTCCTCGCGTTTCCTCTGTGCGTAAAATGCGGCCTCAAGTTGGGCCTTGCACTCTTGCAACTCCCGAGACAGTGGGTATTCTTCTCGGTAAGATCCTGCATTTCATATGATCCTTAAATCAGTTAATATAACTACTTTAAGTCTCGGGGGCTACTGGCATATACAACTATTAAATTCTCTTACCCGTATGTCTTTTACATACTGCTCCGTGGCTCTGGTAAAACTATCTTGAGCAGCACGAAGGTGCGCGTCCCTCGTGTTAAAAGCATTCAACGCCTCGGGGGAGAAGCACGCGTCACGGAATACTGTCCGGCGGCGCCTGTGATTCAGGGCACTCTCCACCTCAGACTTGGTGGCGGACAGTCTTTCGGCATCCTCCGTCGGAGGAACGTCCGGCTCGCGCCTTGCGCTCGCCTCCCCCTCCTGACCAGGTGAGGGAGCCCGGCTGGTAGAGGTTGGATTGACAACCTTCACGCCTGCAGTCCGGCGGACGCTTTTTTCCCTATAAAAATCATGAGCACTCAAACGCTTCCTAGGAACTTTGCTCTAAATACTGAATTGTGAGCTATACCATTGCGGCGACGTTTCAGTCCGCGCCGCGCTCCTCTTCCGCCTCTTGGTCCGAATCGCCCTTGTTGGTCAGCCACCGCTGGCTCGGCTTCTCGCCTAAGGCGCCTCCTGCAGCGCCATCATAGACGATGGTCGAAATAAGCAAGGAAGGAATAGCGGTATCGGGCTTCGCCGCAATTACAGGAAGCGGATTTAGTCCGGGATAGTCGGCCGTGATGGCGACTAAAGCATTATCCATGCTGAGCTGGTGGAACACCCGTCGATTAGCTCCACCTTTATGTCCGGATCCTCTTGGAGGCGGATCCGGGATCTCTCTGGATCCTCGGGCTGCGGAGCCGGACTTAGCATTCCTCCACAGTCCGGCGCAGTTCTGCGACGAAAGAAGAACACAATGTAAGAAACTTAAGTTTCAAAAGGCACGGTCGGACACGCTGAGTGTTCACTTACCCAAGGCCGGGATTGTTCATGGAAAACCCGTTCAGCGGGTTTGTCTAAAAAAATCCTCCTTCTCCCCTTATATAGGCGGACAAGATCGTCACGGTTCTTGGCCGATTCCGCCCTTTATGGCCATGACGGGTGGCGTCGTCCTCCTCGTTGAAATCCCACATGGGTGGCCTCAGTATTGTAGTGGCTGCACCCCACGTAATGCATGTTGCCATGACTCAATCATGGTCAACCGGCATGGGCCATAACCTTATTCGCCCATCGGATAATGGGCGCTCTTGTCTTCCTCCGATCGGGGCTCGCGGGCGCCAACTAAAGCGTTTCTTGAGGAGCATTGCTGAACTCCGGAGGCCGATCCGAACAGGTCCGACAGCGGGCGTCTTCTATATAAAACCATTCCGAAGGCCAGTCTTCGGGCGCCTTCTTAGGGGCTCCAGATGGATATCCGGTCCTAGCAATGCGCCATATTTCGGCGCCGCCCACTTGATATATGGACCCCTCGTGAGAGCGGGGTACAAGGCAAAACAACCTCTTCCACAGCGCGAAGTGGGGCTCGATGCCCAGGAAAAGCTCGCAAAGAGCTACGTAACCCGCAATATGCAGGATTGAGGCGGGCGTGAGGTGATGGAGCTGGAGTCCGTAGAACTCCAGGAGCCCGCGGAGGAATGGATGTACAGGAAATCCGAGCCCCCTTATCAGATAGGGGACGAAGCATATCCGCTCCCCTTTGTTGGGATTAGGGGTGACCTCTGCTTGCTTCCCACCTTTGTAGGTGGCAAGCCCGGCTCGAACCGGAACCATGAAGGCCGGAGGGAGATATCCCCCCATTTGGAGCTTCACCAGCTCGTTGTGCGAGACAGAGCATCTCCTCCAATCTCCTGGCGAAGGGCTGGGAGCGCAAGAAGAGGAGCCGCGTTGACGGTCCATGATGGAATGAGTTCTTGGTCGAAAGCGCTCCGATGAGTATTTGCGAGAGGAAGATGGTGATTTGGATCTGGATTCTTGCCTCCCTTATAAGCAGATTATTCGCACAACTGGGGGGTAAAACATAAAAGGCACCCTGGCTTTTCACGTTCGCACGACGCGTGGAGGAAGGCCATTATTGGGCGTGGAAGCCGAGACGCATGACATTGATGAGGAAACCGGACACTGTTCGGCAGGTACATGGAACTTAGAGGAGAACCCGCCTTGCAACGCCGAAGACTACACGCATGCTGGACTTATCGTCTTTGAAGCCTGGTTCGGGGCTCTTGAGGAGTCCCGGATTAGGGGTGTCCGGATAGCGGACTACCATCATCGGCCGGACTATCATTTGCCGGACTATCATCATCGACCGGACTCCAAGACTATGAAGATAGTAGATTGAAGACTTCACCCCGTGTCCGGATGGGACTTTCCTTGGCGTGGAAGGCAAGATTGGCGATACGGATATGTAGATCTCCTACCATTGTAACCGACTCTATGTAACCCTAGCCCTCTCCGGTGTCTATATAAACCGGATGGCTTTAGTCCGTAGGACAACAATGACAACAACCCTTACAATCATACCATAGGCTAGCTTCTAGGGTTTAGCCTCCTTGATCTCGTGGTAAATCCACTCTTGTAAACATCCACAATATCGTATCAATCAAGCGGGGCGTGGGTTTTACCTCCATCAAGAGGGCCTGAACACAGGTAAACATCGTGTCCCTTGTCTCCTGTTACCATCCGCCTAGACGCACAGTTCGGGACCCCCTACCCGAGATCCGCCGGTTTTGACACCGACAGTGACCATGTTGTTCCAGGTGTGCTGGCATGCGGTCGACGCGCTCTGCGACGCGCCCGAGCCTCTGTTGAGCTCGTGCTCGCTTCCCCGACCGCCGCACCTTGCCAAACCGCGCCACGATCATCTCTTGACCCTCTTAACTCCTCCTCGGTGCTCGCCAACACCGGAGCTCGCCGCAGCAAGGACGGGCATGACCCGACCAACCCAACAGTGTGTCGCGCCACCGTGCTCGTCGCCATCACTGCTCCTTTGTTCGTCTCTGCCCTCCCGCAGTACCCGTGTGAGCTGCGTCGCCTTCTCCCCCTCTCACTGACGCCATTCATCGCTGGGCACCGTGTCCAAAAGCTCTCCGGCGGAGCCCGATCCCCTCACCTCGCTCGCCTATAAATACGGCCACCCCCGAGCATCACCAGCCACTCCTACACACTCCAGAAAGCAGTAGAAAGCCGCAGCCCGGCCGGGCCGCTGTCCTCGAGCTCGAGCTCGCCGATGATCCCCGCGGTTCGCCTCCATCTTTCCATCCCCTCCCGAGCTCAAGCCACTCTTCCAGCGCCTCCATGGTGGTTCACTGGTGCCGTCCGACCCTGTTGGAGCCCCTGGAGCAGCCCCACATCGTCGTCTTCCTCAACTCCGGTGACCTCTGCTTCCTGCCGCCGCTGGAGAGGCCCGTTCTCATGCCGTCCGACCACCCCTAGCTATTCTACGGGTATGGGCAAGTGCGCCTTGTGACAGCCTGGTTTTTGCCCTCTCTTCTTTCTCTAATTTTTATTTGGTTTTGATTTGAATTTGGAGTTTTGAATCACTTCAGTTGGACTTAAACACATGGGCACCACCTTGATTTTCACCCAAGTGACTCATTTCTATCTCTAGCCCTCATTTCTTCTCTAGTCAACCTCAGAATAATATTATGAATATTTTTCTTAAATGAAAAATATTCATTTTCTCCTCCAAAACCCTAACCAGCCACATGTGTTCCAAAGCAACCCCAATTCTTCTTGCCCACAAAAATTTGAGAAAATTCCCTAATATTCTTTGAACCCTAGGGCACCTTTCTGAGCAAAAATATTGCATCACTTTTTGGAATATTTTTGCTACAGAAAATATTTTCTGTTCCGGATAGAAATGGTAGTTTCTACAGCAACCACCATTTTAGTTGCTCCAATGGTGCTGAATTTTCTTGTGCATCACTACCTTCCTAGATGATTGCTAACCACCAAAGCTCAGCTCCCAACTCTTAGTAGTTTGACCATAGTTAACTCTTTACTGTCCAGAAACTTACCATGAAGTAACACTCCAACTTACATCACCTGAGCTCGACTCAAAGCATTGGCACAACCCTAAATACTAAGGACGACACGTCAGACATGAAATTGGGGCCAGCCGTGGCTCTATGCCAAAGTGCACGCGGTGACCACGCATGTGCATGGTACCAGTCTGCTAGCCGACGCGCTCTAGGTGTAGCTGAGCGCTCTGTGCGTCGCGTGCTAACTTCTCCGGCTGCCGCACCTTGCCAACCCTCGCCACCATCATCGTCTCTACTCCCTTAACTCCCTCCTGGCGCTCGCCGACGCTGGAGCTCGCCACAGCAAGCACGGGCGCGCGGCAGACAGAACAGTGCGCCGCGCACTGTGTTTGCCGCCACCCCCTAGATCCAGTGCTCGTCGCCGCCCACCCACAGTTCCCCGCTTGAGCTACGTCGCCTTCCCCCTTGCTCACTGACACCGTTCGTCGCCGGGCGCCGTGTCCAGGTGTCCTCCGGCGGAGCCCGATCCCCTCCTATCGCTCGCCTATAAATGCAGCCCTCTCCAGCCCTCTAGAGCATCACAAACCCACCTCACACACTCCACAAGACCATAGGCAGCCGTAGCCCAGTCGGGCAGGCCTCGGGCCGCCGTCCCCGAGCTCGAGCTCACCGGCGATCCCCACGGTTCGCCTCCACCGCTCCAGCCCCTCCCAGGCGCGGGCCACTCTCCCAGAGCCTCCTCCATGCTTCAGTGGTGCAGTCCGACCCGGTTGGAGCCACTGGTGCCGGCTCCCATCGACGTCATCCCCAACTCCGGTGACCTCCTCTCTCTGCCGCTGCTGGAGAGGCCCGTTCCCACGCCGTCCGACCACCCCTAGCTAATCTACGGGTATGGGCAGGTGCGCCTCAGTCTTCTCTCTCGATCTATCCCTCTAGCTCCGGCCAAGATGCCCTCCTCGCCGGCATGTGCTCCGGCGCAGCCTCGCCGTGCTCTGTTTCCTTCTCCCCTCCCTCTCACCAGACTAGCGGTGCCCGCTATCAGCCACTCCGGCTGCGCCCGAAGTAGTACGAATGGTGGCGCCCCGCGGTTTTACGTCTTTGATGTCACCCCCATATCTGTTTTTATTTAAATCAAATTCAAATTTAAACAGAGAGCTTCAAGCAGCCACAACTTTTTAACCATCAGTCCAAATGAATTGATTCTTTTTGCATTGTGTTCTTTATGAAATTATCTAGCAGCACACCAAAAATGAGATTTTTCTCTGCTGTCTAGATTTTCTGGTGAATTTCAGAGTGTTTCTTGATGTTTTCTTTTTATGTTTTTAATTGTTTTCACAAGGTGAAGCTTGTCTTGAGGATCACCAGGAGGAGTGTGAACCTCACCTGCACTAAGGCAAGCCACAACAACATTTTCATGGTGCCATTGCAATATTTGTGATTTTTTAACTTGAATGAATAATTTAGTTCATGCATTTAAATCGCTAAAATAAATATACATTTATTATGTTGAATGCTTGTTTGTGTTGACATGTTTGTTTACAGAAGGATAAAGCTAACTAAGTTAGTTTAAGTCATTAGAAGTTATATTTGATTATGAAGAAATAATTTGTTTATGAAAAAGAATTAGTTTGGTTAATATTTTCTTGAGTTAGAAAGAAATTATGCTAAGTTATTGTCATGGTTAGTTTGCTGAATAAACATAACCAGAAAAGTGTTATGAGTTTCTGATACGTATGGTTAGTACTTGATATAGTTGATCCGTTATTGTTCTAATGATAAGTGATGCATGTTATATGGTTGCATTTGCATGGCATCTCATGACACCGATTATTTTTACTTTAAGTTGAGCCTGATAAGAACTCAACTTGAACATATCGTTGATCGGGTCATGGTGCCACTGAATCGAGTTTTTCCCCAGTGCAACCACATTTTCCTTTGTGGGAAGGCCTTTATTCGGTCCGTTGTCATGCCTCTGGTCGGTGCCTCCAACGAGGGAAGGTTATGGGCGTGCGTTACCCTGGCCCGGTAAGCAGAAAAAACCTTGTGTGCCCGTTGTTGTTATGGTACCTTGTCCCTGTTTGGGAGCATTTATGTTTTGCCACGACGGTGGCCGTTGGTGTCTTTGGTAGACACGGGGCCACCCAGGACTTAGCCCAGTGGGGAGTGAGTCGGAGCGGCCGGGAGAGTGTCATGGCCATGGAGGGGTTCTGTCGGAATGCCGTTGGTCCACCCGAATGGGAGTGCGAGGCCATGGGTTCCGTGGTGTGGGTACAGTGCGCTACCTCTACAGAGTGTATTTAATCTATCGATAGCTGAGTCCACGGTTACGGACACGCTCGAAAGTAGGTCACACCATGGGTCAACGTTTAAATAATTTTGCACACTAAGATAATAACTTTGCACTGTTGGAAAGAGGATGGTTGAGGAACCAGTTTGATGATGGAGACCAAGTTGTTGGTCAGTTTGTGATCCGAGAAAGATCACCGTTTGATTACGAGGTAACCCGATTAAAGACCAAGATGTTGGTCCGTTTGTGATCCGAGAGAGATCGCCATTTGGTAAGCAAGTCGGAGGGACTTGAGTCACAAGATCATGATCACTGCATTTCTAGTATGATTTTGCATTAATGATTAAATTGGTTAATTATCATGATATTGTTTGTCACTATGTTTATGCTAGTTGTGAGCTTGCAAGTACATTCAATGTACTGACCTGGCGTGTCATGACAGCTTTCAGGAAAGTCTCGTTCGAACGGAGTGCTGTCCGAGTCTAGATCGTGTCCACATCGGTGTCCCTGTGCTATGGAGTCCCGCTTCATCGTCGTTCCGCTACCGCGTAGTTGTCGTGATCGAGGCCCCTTTATGTTCACTAAATACTGTACATATTGTTCAGCCGCACCGTGTGTGCTGCTTGGCTTCGCAACTCATTGTAATATGAACCATATTCCGCTAGCATCAATAAAGCGGTTGTATTCTGTACCAAGATGTTCAGTGTTGCCAGAAGACATGGTCTCTGGGCTGGCAATACAAGGTAAACGGGTTGCTCTGAGCCGGGGTGCCACAACGCTTGGTATCAGAGCCGCGCTGACTGTCGGACACGCTAGGCTACCGTCGTGTAACTGGACGTTAGTTAGAGTAAAAGTTGAGTGCCGATAGTGTTTGTAGCTGGTTGTTGCATTGCATACACTCGTTTATTTTTATTCTAACCTACTAATGGCTATGAGTGTAGATGGCTCCGGTGTCGTATCCATGCCAGTTGCAGTTGATGTCGTACACGTCTCCGCATCTCCTTCGTAACGTGTGGCGTCGGCTGTACCCTCTCGGTGACGACCCCGTCTGTCGTGTATACCGGGAGCGTCTAGCAGACTCAGTGTATGAGTATCACGCAGTAGTTACTCTACGCACCAGTTCATCTTCCAGCACTTACATTCGTACCTCCAGGAGCGGTTTCGCTTCTACCGCTTCTCAGGCTGTCCAGTTTGCTGCATTTGAGGTCCTCGTCGAGCTGCGCTATAACGAGGTCCGAATGCAGAACCATCCAGGTTTCCACTACTATCGTCCTTGCACAACAATGGTCGTGTCCGCTTTCCTATAATTGATCTGGAGTTTGATAGTACTGCTAGTCACCTTTCTCGCTAAATCACTGCTAGCTACCTTCTGATTCACGAGCTGGCTCGAGAGTTGACTCGTGCTCACACTGCTTTAGCTGCTACTAGAGCCTTCACTACTCCATCGTCTACGGGATTTACTCCTTATATTGCATCCAGTTCTAGCTCACCTATTTCACTGGTTACTCCTCCGAGTAGTTCGGGCACCTCGACCGTGAATCCTCTCAGTGCTCCTGCTGAGTGGGTTTCCCTTCTCACTACCCCCGTAGACCCGATGCTTCAGCCCCATCCAGCACCTGCTCCGGAGGGAGAGCCCTTGAGGCAGCGTCGTCATGTTACCTTGAACCCCGAGGTCTCGGTTAACGTCGTCAATTCAGGATTCGAGTCTGCTTCGGGAGAGGACCCCGCAGCACCAGCAGAACATTAGAGCGCTCGAGTATCCGCACTTGTCAGGTTCATGTACGGATGTAGTCGTACGAGTCATGGTGTTCCGTTTCATGTATGAGAGTAGTTGAACTTATTATGTCATTTATCTTTTATGTACGAGTCTATGTATAATTATGTTGGGACTTTCTTTTATTCGACGTGTTTCCTTCGTTATTTCGCTTTCTTTCGGGTTTTGTCGCTGGCTTTTCCCCACTATATTTTTGGATGTTGCTCATCTCGGTTACGTTGTCGTGGGAAAAACAAACAATAGGATGATGCGGGGAGGCAGCAGTCGCGACGCTTGTGAGGATGTCCCTATTCATCGTTCCGCACGACAGGCAGGACATTTCCCTGAGCCGTACGTTACACCACCGCCTCCACCACCAAATCCGCCAACCACCGAGCAAATTCTATGCATGTTTGAGGAAAGGAGGAATAATGATCTAATTGAAATATTAAGGAGTGTGCAAGCTATGGTTGGGAAGAATGGAAATCAGAATGGTCATCACTCCAAACTGTCAGATTTTCAGAGAACCAAGCCTCCCAGTTTTAGTCAGGTTATTGATCCCTTGGACGCAGACGATTGGTTACGAACTATTGAGAAGAAGCTTGAGATTGCTCGTACTGAAGAGGATGACAAAGTCATGTTTGCAACTCATTATCTTGAAGGCGCTGCCGCCATATGGTGGGAAAATGCAAAAGCCATGTGGCCTGCTAATGAAGAAATCACCTAGACAAAATTCAAAGGATTAGTTCCGTAAATACCATTTTCCTACTGGAATTATGAAGGTCAAGCAGCGTGAATTCCTCGCGCTCCTCCAAGGAAGTCAGTCTGTGAGTGAATATGCATAAGTTCAATCATTTGGCCCCTTACTCCCGTTATGATGTGCCCACTCAAGAAAGAAAGATTGACAGGTTTCTTGGGGGATTAAACAGCATCTCCGATGCACCCACAGTATGTTTGATTTCCCCAATTTCCAAACTCTAGTAAACAAGGCCCTCATTGCTGAAAGAGGGCACAAGCTTATTGATACGTCTCCAACATATCTATAATTTTTGATTGCTCCATGATATATTATCTTCTGTTTTGGACATTATTGGGCTTTATTATTCACTTTTATGTTATTTTTGGGACTAATCTATTAACCGGAGGCCCAGCCCAGAATTGCTCTTTTTTGCCTATTTCAGAGTTTCGCCGAAAAAGAATATCAAACGAAGTACAAACGGAATGAAACCTTCGGGAACGTGATTTTCGGAACGAACATGATCTAGATGACTTGGACCCTACGTCAAGAAATCAAGCAGGAAGCCACAAGGTAGGGGGCGCGCTTACCCCCCTGGGCGCGCCCTCCACCATCGTGGGCCACACATTGCTCCACCGACGTACTCCTTCCTCCTATATATACCTACGTACCCCCAAACGATTAGATACGGAGCCAAAAACCAAATTCCACCGCCGCAACCTTCTGTACCCACGAGATCCCATCTTGGGGCCTGTTCCGGAGCTTCGTCGGAGGGGGCATCAATCATGGAGGGCTTCTACATCAACACCATAGCCTCTCCGATGAAGTGTGAGTAGTTTACCTTAGACCTTCGGGTCCATAGTTATTAGCTAGATGGCTTCTTCTCTCTTTTTGGATCTCAATACAATGTTCTTCCCCTCTCTTGTGGAGATCTATTCGATGTAATCTTCTTTTGCGGTGTGTTTGTTGAGACCGATGAATTGTGGGTTTATGATCAAGTTTATCTATGAACAATATTTGAATCTTCTGAATTCTTTTATGTATGATTGGTTATCTTTGCAAGTCTCTTCGAATTATCAGTTTGGTTTGGCCTACTAAATTGATCTTTTTTGCAATGGGAGAAGTGCTTAGCTTTGGGCTCAATCTTGCGGTGTCCTTTCCCAGTGACAGTAGGGGCAGCAAGGCACGTATTTTATTGTTGCCATCGAGGATAACAAGATGGGGTTTATATCATATTGCATGAATTTATCCCTCTACATCATGTCATCTTGCTTAAAGCGTTACTCTGTTCTTATGAACTTAATACTCTAGATGCATGCTGGATAGCAGTCGATGTGTGGAGTAATAGTACTAGATGCAGGCAGGAGTCGTTCTACTTGTCTCAGACGTGATGCCTATATACATGATCATACCTAGGTATTCGCATAACTATGCTCAATTCTGTCAATTGCTCAACAGTAATTTGTTCACCCACCGTAAGATACTTATGCTCTTGAGAGAAGCCACTAGTGAAACCTATGGCCCCTGGGTCTATCTTCCGTCATATTAATCTTCCAACACTTAGTTATTTCCGTTGCTCTTATTTTACTTTGCATCTTTATCATAAAAATACCAAAAATATTATCCTATCATATATCAGATCTCACTCTCGTAAGTGACCGTGTAGGGATTTACAACCCCTTATCGCGTTGGTTGCGAGGATTTATTTGTTTGTGTAGGTGTGAGGGACTCGCGCGTAGCCTCCTACTGGATTGATACCTTGGTTCTCAAAAACTAAGGGAAATACTTACGCTACTTTGCTGCATCACCCTTTCCTCTTCAAGGGAAAACCAATGAGTGCACAAGAGGTAGCAAGAAGGATTTCTGGCGCCGTTGCCGGGGAGGCATACGCAAGGTCAAGTCAAGATTTGGACTCCCGACAATGAGCCATTTCTGGCGCCGTTGCCGGGGAGGTCTACGTAGAAGTCAACATACCAAGTACCCATCACAAACCCTTATCCCCCACATTACATTATTTGCCATTTGGCTCTCGTTTTCCTCTCCCCCACTTCACCATTGCCGTTTTATTCGCCCTCTCTGTTTCGTTCGCCTCTTTTTCGCTTGCTTCTTGTTTGCTCGTTTGTTGGATTGCTTATTTGTCATGATGACTCAAGATGATAAAACAAATTATGTGACTTTACCAATACCAACAATAATGATTTCCTTAGCACTCCAATTGCTCCTCTTACCGATACTGAATCTTGTGAAATCAATGCTGCTTTGTTGAATCTTGTCATGAATGATCAATTCGCCGGCCTTCCTAGTGAAGATGCCGCTACTCATCTAAATAGCTTCGTTGATTTGTGTGATATGCAAAAGAAGAAAGATGTTGACAATGATATTGTTAAATTGAAGCTATTTCCTTTTTCTCTTAGAGATCGTGCTAAAGCTTGGTTTTCGTCTTTACCTAAAAATAGTATTGATTCTTGGAACAAGTGCAAGGATGCTTTTATCTCTAAGTATTTTCCTCCCGCTAAGATTATCTCTCTTAGAAACGATATTATGAATTTAAGCAACTTGATCATGAACATGTTGCACAAGCTTGGGAGAGGATGAAATTAGTGATACGTAATTGCCCCACTCATGGTTTGAATTTTTGGATGATTATACAAAAAAATTATGCCGGATTGAATTTTGCTTCTAGAAATCTTTTAGATTTGGCCGCGGGAGGCACTTTTATGGAAATCACTTTAGGGTAAGCTACTAAACTCCTAGATAATATTATGGTTAATTATTCTCAATGGCACACTGAAAGATCTACTAATAAAAAAGTGCATGCCATAGAAGAAATTAATGTTTTGATTGGAAAGATGGATGAACTTATGAAATTATTTGCTACTAAGAGTGTTTCTTCTGATCCTAATGATATGCCTTTGTCTACTTTGATTGAGAATAATAATGAATCTATGGATGTGAATTTTGTTGGTAGGAATAATTTTGGTAACGACGCGTATAGAGGAAACTTTAATCCTAGACCTTATCCTAGTAATTCCTCTAATAATTATGGTAATTCCTACAACAATTCTTATGGAAACTTTAATAAGATGCCCTCTGAATTCCTACAAGAATTTATGAATTCGCAAAAGAATTTCAATGCTTTACTTGAAGAGAAATTGCTTAAAGTTGATGAATTGGCTAGGAACGTTGATAGAATTTCTCTTGATGTTGATTCTTTGGAACTGAGATCTATTCCTCCTAAGCATGATATCAATGAGTCTCTCAAAGCCATGATAATTTCCATTGATGAGTGCAAAGAAAGAACCGCTAGGATGCGTGCTAAGAAAGATCGCTTTATAAAAGCATGTTCTTCTAATTTTTATGAAAACAAAGATGAAGATCTAAAAGTTATTGATGTATCCCCTATTAAATCTTTGTTTTGCAATATGAATCTTGATAATGATGGGACTGAATATGATCCACCTTTACCTAGAAGGCGTTCCAAAAATTCAGACTTTTTAGATCTTGATGCTAAAATTGATAAAAGTGGGATTGAAGAAATCAAAACATTAGATGTTAATAAACCCACTATTTTGGATTTCAAGGAATTTAATTATGATATTCTCTTTGATAGATTGTATTTCCTTGTTGCAATCTGTGCTAAATTCTCCTCATGCTTATAGTCAAAATAAAGCTTTTACCAAACATATTGTTGATGCTTTGATGCAATCTTATGAAGAAAAGCTTGAGTTGGAAGTCTCTATCCCTAGAAAACTTTATGATGAGTGGAAACCTACTATTAAAATTAAAATTAAAGATCATGAATGCTATGCTTTGTGTGATTTGGGTGCTAGTGTTTCCACGATTCCAAAAACTTTGTGCGATTTGTTAGGTTTCTGTGATTTTGATGATTGCTCTTTAAACTTGCACCTTGCGGATTCCACTATTAAGAAACCTATGGGAAGAATTAATGATGTTCTTATTGTTTCAAGTAGGAACTATGTGCCCGTAGATTTTATCGTTCTTGATATAGATTGCAATCCTTCATGTCCTATTATTCTTGGTAGACCTTTCCTTAAAACGATTGGTGCAATTTTTGATATGAAGGAAGGTAATATTAGATTCCAATTTCCATTAGTGAAGGGCATGGAACACTTCCCTAGGAAGAAAATAAAATTGCCATATAAATCTATCATGAGAGGCACTTATGGATTGCCAACTAAAGATGGCAATACCTAGATCTATCCTTGCCTTTATGCCTAGCTAGGGGCGTTAAACGATAGCGCTTGTTGGGAGGCAACCCAATTTTATTTTTAGTTTTTTTGCTTTTTTGCTTCTGTTTAGGAATAAATACTTGTTCTAGCCTCTGGTTAGATGTGTTTTTATGTTTTAATTAGTGTTTGTGCCAAGTTAAACCTATAGGATCTTCTTGGGTGATAGTTATTTGATCTTGCTGTAATTTCCAGAAACTTTCTGTTCACGAAAACAATTGTTAAAAATCACCAGAACGTGATAAAATACTGATTCCAATTGCTTCTGATCAATAAACAAATTTCCTAGGTCTTCCTATTTTTCCTGATGTTTTGGAGTTCCATAAGTTTGCGTTAGTTACAGATTACTACAGACTGTTCTGTTTTTGACAGATTCTGTTTTTTGTGTGTTGTTTGCTTATTTTGATGAATCTATGGCTAGTAAAATAGTTTATAGACCATAGAGAAGTTGGAATACAGTAGGTTTAAAACCAATATAAATAAATAATGAGTTCATTACAGTACCTTGAAGTGGTCTTTTGTTTTCTTTCGCTAACGGAGCTCACGAGATTTCTGTTGAGTTTTGTGTTGTGAAGTTTTCAAGTTTTGGGTGAAATCTTTTGATGGATTATGGAACAAGGAGTGGCAAGATCCTAAGCTTGGGGATGCCCATGGCACCCCCAAGATAATCTCAGGACACCGAAAATTCAAAGCTTGGGGATGCCCAGGAAGGCATCCCCTCTTTCGTCTACTTCCATCGGTAACTTTACTTGGAGCTATATTTTTGTTCACCACATGATATGTGTTTTGCTTGTAGTGTCTTGTATGATTTAAGTATTTGATTTTTAGTTTACCACAATCATCCTTGCTGTACACACCTTTTGAGAGAGACACACATGATTCGGAAATTATTAGAATACTCTATGTGCTTCACTTATCTTTTGAGTTATATAGTTTTTGCTCTAGTGCTTCACTTATATCTTTTAGAGCATGGTGGTGGATTTGTTTTATAGAAACTATTGTTCTCTCATGCTTCACTTAGATTATCTTTGGAGTCCTACAAAACGGCATGGTAGTTTGCTTTAACAATAATAGGCATACAAGATTAGTAAAAGAAAAATTCTTATGAGTGTGTTGAATATTATGAGAAGTTTGATGCTTGATAATTGTTTTGAGATATCGAGATGGTGATATTAGAGTCATGCTAGTTGAGTAGTTGTGAATTTGAGAAATACTTGTGTTAAAGTTTGTGATTCCCGTAGCATGCACGTATGGTGAACCGTTATGTGATGAAGTCGGAGCATGATTTATTTATTGATTGTCTTCCTTATGAGTGGCAGTCGGGGATGAGCGATGGTCTTTTCCTACCAATCTATCCCCCTAGGAGCATGCACGTAATACTTTGCTTTGATAACTTGTAGATTTTTGCAATAAGTATATGAGTTCTTTATGACTAATGTTGAGTCCATGGATTATATGCACCCTTCCTCCTTCCACCATTGCTAGCCTCTCTAATACCGCACACTTTTCGTCGGTATCATACACCCACCATATACCTTCCTCAAAACAGCCACCATACCTACCTATCATGGCATTTCCATAGCCATTCCGAGATATATTGCCATGCAACATACCACTGTTTCATTTATTATGACAGGCTTCATCATTGTCATATTGCTTTGCATGATCACGTAGTTGACATTGTATTTGTGGAAAAGCCACCATTCATAATTCTTTCATACATGTCACTCTTGATTCATTGCATATCCCGGTACACCGCCGGAGGCATTCATATAGAGTCATATTTTGTTCTAAGTATCGAGTTGTAAGAAAATAAAAGTGTGATGATCATCATTTTTAGAGCATTGTCCCAAGTGAGGAAAGGATGATGGAGACTATGATTCCCCCACAAGTCGGGATGAGACTCCGGACGAAAAAAAATAAAAAAATAAAAGAAAAGCGGCCATAAAAAAAGAGAAAAAAGGCCCAAACAAAAAGTTGAGAGAAAAAGAGAGAAGGGACAATGTTACTATCCTTTTACCACACTTGTGCTTCAAAGTAGCACCATGATCTTCATGATAGAGAGTCTCCTATGATATCACTTTCATATACTAGTGGGAATTTTTTATTATAGAACTTGGATTGTATATTCCAATGATGGGCTTCCTCAAAATGCCCTAGGTCTTCGTGAGCAAGCGAGTTGGATGCACACCCACTTAGTTTCTTTTGTTGAGCTTTCATATACTTATAGCTCTAGTGCATCTGTTGCATGGCAATCACTACTCAATCACATTGATATCTATTGATGGGCATCTCCATAGCCCGTTGATACGCCTAGTTGACGTGAGACTATCTTCTCCTTTTTGTCTTCTCCACAACCACCATTCTATTCCACATATAGTGCTTTGTCCATGGCTCACACTCATGTATTGCATGAAGATTGAAAAGGTTTGAGAATGTCAAAAGTACGAAACAATTGCTTGGCTTGTCATCGGGGTTGTGCATGATTTAAATATTTTGTGTGGTCAAGATAGAGCATAGCAAGACTATATGATTTTGTAGGGATAACTTTCTTTGGCCATGTTATTTTGAGAAGACATAATTGCTTAGTTAGTATGCTTGAAGTATTATTATTTTTATATCAATATTGAACTTTTGTCTTGAATCTTTCGGATCTGAATATTCATACCACAATTAAGAAGAATTACATTGAAATTATGCTAAGTAGCATTCTGCATCAAAAATTCTGTTTTTATCATTTACCTACTCGAGGACGAGAAGGAATTAAGCTTGGGGATGCTTGATACGTCTCCAACGTATCTATAATTTTTTATTGCTCCATGCTATATTATCTTCTGTTTTGGACATTATTGGGCTTTATTTTTCACCTTTATACTATTTTTGGGACTTACCTATTAACCGGAGGCCCTGCCCAGAATTGCTGTTTTTTGCCTATTTCAGAGTTCCGCAGAAAAAGAATATCAAACGGAGTCCAAACGGAATGAAACCTTCGGGAACGTGATTTTTAGAACGAAAATGATCCAGAGGACATGGACCCTATGTCAAGAAATCAAGCAGGAAGCCACGAGGTAGGGGGGCGCGCCTACCCCCCTGGGCGCGCCCTACACCCTCGTGGGCCCCATGTTGCTCCACCGACGTATTCCTTCCTCCTATATATACCTACGCACTTCAAACGATCGACACGGAGCCAAAACCTAATTCCACCGCCGCAACCTTCAGATTGCGGGCGTTCGGGAACGGGGTCCCTGACTTGCTCGTCTGCGGCTGCGGCATGGCTCAAGTGGGGCCCAGACGCCCAGCTTCATCACTCAAGCTCAAGACCTCGCGAGGCCAAGATCATGGGCGGACGACAGGAACCTTCCTCAGGAGAAACCTCGTCAGGCAGGCTCACGAGGAAGCGGAGAGATCAAGGCAGGGTACCTCACGAGGGTGCCCTGTGACGCAAGCCATGACGATCGAGACCAGGCGGGCGCCTGCCCGCGCAGTGTCCTCATTCCCCCTTTGGTGCAAAGGAGGCAAGCACAGGCCAAGGCATCAAGCAAAGGTTACCGCTTCGGTGCAACATGACCAAGACCAGCAGAGCGGCAAGAAGGAGGTCATTGTGGAGCCCAGGACGGCGTCACCGTCAGAGCCTTTGGCAGCCGAAGACCAACTTTAGTCAGGATAAGTGTACTAGATGTTCCCCTTCAAAATGGCCAATTGTTGGCGCCCTTCCCGCTCATTATTTGGGAAGAGGCCCAGGGCCTCCCTCTATAAATAGAGCTAGCCACCACAGAGTAGAGGCGTCTGATAGAGCCCTAGCAGAGAGAGAGAGAGAGAGAGAGAGAGAGAGAGAGAGAGAGAGAGAGAGAGGCGATCGAACTCACCCAAGCAGTTCATCGCACCAGCCCAAGAATACCCCTCGCTAGACTGTTCTTCCTTTGTATTGTTCATCATAAGCCCCTGAGGCAATCCACCGCACCACACACTGGAGTAGGGTATTACACCACATCGGTGGCCCGAACCAGTATAAACCCTGTGTCCCTTGTGTTGTTCATCATTCGTAGTTTAGATCCCTCGCTAACCATTCACGTATGAGCTGGTAGGGGAAAGATCTCCGCGCGCATCACAGTGTTCGAACCTCAAGGGTCTGCCGGAACCAGAAATCCAACATTTGGTGCGCCAGGTAGGGGTGCGCCGGAATCTTTCTTCCGCTGGTCGCGTGTGATCTTCCGTCGTGTCCATGGCTGACGCTAGCCGAGCTCGCGCCGAGCACTGGCTGCTCGCGCCGCTCGAGTCGCCCAGACGGCTCCCGTCGGTGGACACCCCCATCGTTCCCCGTCGCCTGTCGCCAACGCCGCCACCGGCCCGGCGGGGAACGAGCAGCAGGCTTCGTCCCTGCATCCATCTGTGAGGCGAGAAGCCGCACCGCTACTCCTTCGCTCGCCCCTGCTGGTTCTTCATCCCGTGCGGACCGCACTCCCAAGGAGGCTCGAGCCGCGCTCATCGCGGCAAACGAGCTCCTGCGCTACCGCCCCGTCGACGACGTCTACGAGGAGTGGCTCGACCGCTTCGCCGAGCTCGTCCGCGCCGCAGGGGGCTCCCCCGCGCCGTCCCTCTTGCTGCCTCGCCCTTCACCCCGCGCGGGAGGCAGGGAGCCGGAGGTGCCACCGCCACCTCCTCCACAAGAAGGCGCCCTGGCCCCAAGGCACGTGGCTCCGGGCCGAGACCCTCCGCGTCCGGCGCCTGCGCAACAAGAAAGGAGCTGCCAGGAGATCCCTCGTCCCCAAGAAGGTGCTCGCATGCTCCCAGCACCGGAGCGCCGTGACCACGCTCCAGCGCCACCGCGTCAAGACCCAGCGCTGCTCTAGGCAGCGATGCGCGGGGACCCACAAGAGCATGCTCCGCCTCAGCAGAGAGCCCCCGTAGCCACCGCAGGCTGCAGCGCCTTCACCGCCGAGCTACGCAGCGTCGCGTGGCCCGGCAAGTTCAAGCCGGACCTGCCTCCTCGCTATGACGGCACTGCCGACCCCGCGGAGTTCCTTCAGCTCTACAAGCTGGGCATCGAAGCTGCCAACGGGGAGGAAAAGGTCATGGAGAATTGGTTCCCCATGGCACTGAAGGACGGAGCCCGAACCTGGCTCCCGGCACGATCTCCTCCTGGGACGAGATGCGCACCCGCTTCATCGCCAACTTCCAAGGCACTCTCGACCGGCCTCCGGCCATGAGCGACATGCGCCGTATCAAGCAGCAGCCAGGAGAGACCCTGAAGAAGTACATCCAGCGCTTCAACAACGCCCGCCTCAAAATCCCCAAGGTGACTGAGGAAGCCATCATCTCAGCCTTCTCCGATGGCGTGCGTGAAGTCAAGATGAAGGAGGAGCTAGCAATGCATGAAGGTCTGTGCACATCCCTGGAGCTGTTCAACTTGGCGACCAAATGCGCCAGGGCTGAGGAAGGGCGCCTCTCCCTCCTCGAGCTTCCGGCTGCCGATCCAGAAGAGAAGAAGCCCAAGTCCAAGGACGTGAAGCGCAAGGGGGCTGCCGTGCTCGCGGCAGAACCAGAGACCAAGCGAGGCAGGGATCAGCCCGAGTCATCCAAGGGCAGCCGGTACTGCGTGTACCACGACCTCCACACCCACAACACCAACAAATGCCAGGAGCTCAGGGCCGTACGAGAAGGGCGTATCGGCCGATGCCCCGAGCGCAATGATCGGGGCTACGACCGAGGAGGAGGAAGAGGCGCAGGGCGCTGGGAAGACCGTGGCCCTCGCCAAGGATGGCGTGACAGACCTCGCGAGGACCGGCTGGCAGACCAGCTCGCGAGGGAGGTTGAAGGGACCAACTCGTGAGGATCGCCCTCAAGGCAATGCAGGGCTCCCACCTCTGCCGCAGCCGCCAAGGAGGTACGAAGACAATCATCAGGACGAGGGGGCTGGGGGCTTCCAGGAGCCGCACACGATCGCTTGCATCCTGGGTGGTGCTCAGGCCCCAGCCTCTCAGCGCATCTTCAAGCAGTTTGCTCGCGAGGTGAATGCAGTCCTCCCCAAGCTAGAGGCCACTCGCCCTCTCAGGTGGTCATCATGCACTATCATGTTCAGCTTAGCGGATCAGCTCAAGTGCGCGGCAACGGCCGGAGTCCTCCCCATGCTTTGCTCACTAGTCATCAGCAACGTGCAAGTCACCAGGACCCTCATCGACGGCGGAGCAGGGCTCAATGTCCTATCTATCAAGACATTCAATGATCTCCAATTGCCATACGACCAGCTTCAACCGACCAGGCCCTTCTCTGGAGTCACCGATGGCTCCACCATCCCGATAGGGCAAGTTCGCCTTCCCGTCACCTTCGGACAGCGCAACAACTACTGCACCGAGCTCATCGACTTCGACGTCGCCCACATTCGCCTGCCGTACAATGCCATCCTCGGGTACCCAGCTTTGGCCAAGTTCATGGCAGTGACTCACCATGGCTACAATGTCCTCAAGATGCCAGGAAGCGGAGGAGTCATCACAGTGCCTTGTGAGGAAAGGGATGCAGTGTGCTCTCTTGAGCGTGCCTTCCAAGCCGCAGCAATCGAAGACCCAGATCACAGGGGCGGGAGACTTCCCGAGGGGATCCCTAAGAAGAAGAAGGCTTCGCCCGGTCCAAGCCCTCATGGGGTAGGCACCTCCGGAGGCGTGGCAACAGGATCCGCACCCGTTCAAGGGGCGCCACCCTCTGTCACATAGGAAGGCGCGCCCGGCGCCCTCCTCAGGCAGGGCTCGGGGGCTCTTTCATGGCGAGCCACCGACCTAGCCGGGGTCACGAGGGAGGCGCTCGGGCACCACTTGGAGGCGTGCATAAAGGCACGTTTCCCTCAGGAAAGAATAAGGCAAGGAGGGCCAAACCTTCAGGAGTTCGTCACGAGGAACACCCAGGAGCTGCAGGAGTCAAGAGTCATGCGCAACTGTCGCCGCTTGCCCACCGTGGCCCTGCATCCAGGCGAGGATGCTGGGCTATGAATCTGCATCGACATACCAGGGCTCAACCGGGCCGCATCTCAGGGTCCGCCTCTGGCCCTCACGCGTGGGGCGTTGCGAGGGTCCGCCTGCGCAGTGTCCTCATTCCCCCTTTGGTGCAAAGGAGGCAAGCACAGGCCAAGGCATCAGGCAAAGGTTACCGCTTCGGTGCAACAAGACCAAGACCAGCAGAGCGGCAGGAAGGAGGTCATCGTGGAGCCTAGGACGGCGTCACCGTCAGAGCCTTTGGCAGCCGAAGACCAACTTTAGTCAGGATAAGTGTACTAGATGTTCCCCATCAAAATGGCCAATTGTTGGCGCCCTTCCCGCTCATTATTTAGGAAGAGGCCCAGGGCCTCCCTCTATAAATAGAGCTAGCCACCACAGAGTAGAGGCATCTGATAGAGCCCTAGCAGAGAGAGAGAGAGAGAGGCGATCGAACTCACCCAAGCAGTTCATCGCACCAGCCCAAGAACACCCCTCGCGAGGCTGTTCTTCCTTTGTATTGTTCATCATCAGCCCCTGAGGCAATCCACCGCACCACACACTGGAGTAGGGTATTACACCACATCGGTGGCCCGAACCAGTATAAACCCTGTGTCCCTTGTGTTGTTCATCGTTCGTAGTTTAGATCCCTCGCTAACCATTCACGCATGAGCTGGTAGGGAAAGATCTCCGCGCACCCAAAGTGTTCAACCTCAAGGGTCTGCTGAACTCGAACCGACATGTACCCACGAGATCCCATCTTGGGGCCTTTTCCGAGCTCCACGGGAGGGGCATCGATCATGGAGGGCTTCACATCAACACCATAGCCTCCGATGAAGTGTGAGTAGTTTACCTCGCACCTTCGGGTCCATAGTTATTAGCTAGATGGCTTCTTCTCTCTTTTTGGATATCAATACAATGTTCTTCCCCTCTCTTGTGGAGATCTATTCGATGTAATCTTCTTTTGCGCTGTGTTTGTTGAGACCAATGGATTGTGGGTTTATGATCAAGTTTATCTATGAACAATATTTGAATCTTCTGAATTCTTTTATGTATGATTGGTTATCTTTGCAAGTCTCTTCGAATTATCAGTTTGGTTTGGCCTACTAGATTGATCTTTCTTGCAATGGGAGAAGTGCTTAGCTTTGGTTTCAATATTGCGTGTCCTTTCCCAAAGGATGAGGGGCAGCAAGGCACGTATTTTATTGTTGCCATCGAGGATAACAAGATGGGGTTTATATCATATTGCATGAATTTATCCCTCTACATCATGTCATCTTGCTTAAAGCGTTACTCTGTTCTTATGAACTTAATACTCTAGATGCATGCTGGATAGCGGTCGATGTGTGGAGTAATAGTAGTAGATGCAGGCAGGAGTCGGTCTACTTGTCTCGGACGTGATGCCTATATACATGATCATACCTAGATATTCTCATAACTATGCTCAATTCTGTCAATTGCTCAACAGTAATTTGTTCACCACCGTAACCTATGGCCCCTGGGTCTATCTTTCGTCATATTAATCTTCCAATACTTAGTTATTTCCGTTGCTTTTATTTTACTTTGCATCTTTATCATAAAAATACCAAAAATATTATCCTATCATATCTATCAGATCTCACTCTCGTAAGTGACCGTGTAGGGATTGACAACCCCTTATCGCGTTGGTTGCGAGGATTTATTTGTTTGTGTAGGTGCGAGGGACTCGCGCTTAGCCTCCTACTGGATTGATACCTTGGTTATCAAAAACTGAGGGAAATACTTACGCTACTTTGCTGCATCACCCTTTCCTCTTCAATGGAAAACCAACGCAATGCTCAAGAGGTAGCACTTATACATGACAACAAGCCTACAAATAACGATCACAAGCGCAAGTTCGAGCCGAGGAAGGAGGTTCAGCCAGTGAAAAAGGCTCGTACCTGGCATCATACTCCAGTAGAGTACAAGCCCAATTGGCAGCAGAATGTTAACAAAATCACTACACAAGTCAAGAATGTCGGAACCAACCTGGTGCGAGAAGAGTGCCAACGCAACAATTCTTGTTTCTGTTGTGGGGAAACCGGACATTATGCCAGGCAGTGTCCCAAGAACGGCCAGACTAATGCTCCATTCAGGCCACAAGTCAACTTTATGGGGTCATACCCTGTCCAACAAAACATCACCGGGCAAGTCCATCACCTCTCTGCAGACGAAGCCCAAGAGAACCCCGAAGTCGTCATTGGTATGTTTTCTGTTAATAACATACCTGCCATAATTTTATTTGACTCTGGGCTTCCCACTCTTATTTCGCAGAGTTTTGCTGCCCAAAACAAATTTCCTTGTTCGATTTTGAGCAAGAATATGCTGGCACAATCCTCGGGATCTTTGCTCGGAAGCAATCTGGTCTGCCGTAATCTGGAAATTAATATGAACGGAGTCCGTTTTCCAACTTCTTTGATAGTCATTGAATCTGCCAAGTTGGACATTATTTTGGGGATGAATTGGTTAACCCAGTATCAAGTATGCATTAATTGCGCGACCCGAGAAGTCACCTTGACAAGTCAAGAGGGGAAGACTACAAAATTCTATGCCCGCAGGAGCACACCCAAGAAAGAAATGGTCTTCACCGCTGTGGCTGGTGAATTGGAATTAATTCTTGTGGTCAGTGAATTTCCCGATGTATTCCCAGAAGAACTGCCAGGCATGCCGCCAGACCGAGAGCTTGAGTTTGCAATAGATCTCGTGCCCGGATCCACAACGTTATACAAGAAATATTATCATATGCCTTCGTCAGAATTAGTGGAGCTAAAGAAACAGCTTGATGAGATGCTCCAGAAAGGTTATATCCGTCCCAGCTCTTCACCATGGGGATCACCTGCTATATTCGTGGATAAGAAAGATGGTAGTCTCCGTATGTGTGTGGATTACCGTTAGCTGAATGATGTCACCAACAAAAACAAATATCCACTGCCCAGGATTGATGACTTATTTGATCAGCTCAGTGGGGCAAAAGTATTCTCCAAAATTGATTTAAGGACAAGATACCACCAACTCAAGATTAAAAAGGAAGATATTCCTAAGACCGCGTTCACTACTCGGTACGGTCTTTATGAATATACCGTTATGTCCTTCAGCCTTACCAATGCCCCTGCTTTCTTCATGCATATGATGAATAAAGTATTCATGGACTTCCTCGATAAATTTGTGGTAGTTTTCATCGATGATATTCTCATATACTCAAAAAGTGAAGAAGAGCACAAAGGACACCTCAGGGCTGTCCTACAAAGACTCCGTGACCATCAACTGTACGCCAAATTCAGTAAATGCGAATTTTGGCTCAAGCAAGTTGGATTTCTTGGGCATATACTATCGGCAGAAGGTATAGCTATGGATCCAAGCAAGGTGAAGGACGTGCTTGATTGGCTGGCACCCACAACAGTATCCCAAATCCGGAGTTTCCTTGGATTAGCCGGATACTATCGTCGTTCCATTGAAGGTTTCTCTAAGATTGCCAAGCAAATGATAGAGCTTCTCAAGAAAGATAAGAAATTTGAATGGACTGAGGATTGCGAGAAAAGTTTCAACAAGCTGAAAACCAGACTGACAACAGGACCTGTGTTGACTCTTCCAGACATCTACCGCAGCTTTGATGTGTACTGTGACGCTTCCAGACAAGGCCTTGGATGCATACTTATGCAAGATGGCAAGGTGGCAGCATATGCATCTCGACAGCTATGACCCCATGAAGGGAACTATCCTACTCATGATCTGGAATTTGCTGCGGTGGTTCATGCTCTAAAAATTTGGAGACACTATCTCACTGGGAAAAGGTGCCAAATATTTACCGACCACAAAAGTCTCAAGTACATATTCACTGAGCCAGATTTGAATCTCCGCCAACGAAGATGGCTTGACTTAGTCAAGGACTATGATCTTGGAATTAATTACCACCCAGGTAAGGCCAACGTGGTTGCCGATGCACTCAGCCGAAAGCCTGTCAGTCTGAATACCATGATGGAATCCTTGCCTCCCGAACTTCAAGAGGAGATTGTTCAGCTCAATCTGGTCACAGTTGATGCTAGTCTTGCTAATATTATGGAAGTTACTCCTACCCTCAAGGATGAGATCCGCAAGGCCCGGCCAAATGACCCAGTCCTACAAAAACATGCCAGGCGTATGTTAGCAGGACAAACCCTAGATTTTTCTAAGGATCAACAAGGTACACTACGATTCCTTGGAAGGATTTGTGTACCAAGGCAAGAAGATTTAAGGAAGAGAATACTGTCAGAAGCACACGAATCCTCGTATTCTATTCACCCTGGAGGTACTAAAATGTACGAAGACCTTTGACAAATATTCTGGTGGGATGGGATGAAGAAATACATTGCCTATTTTGTGGCATGTTGCGACATATGTAACAAAGTGAAGGCAGAACACCAGAAACCAGCCGAACTCCTCCAACCGTCGCCCGTTCCACAATGGAAGTGGGATGATGTCTGCATGTATTTTATCACAGGGCTACCAAAGACTCAATGAGGTAATACGTAGTATGGGTCATAGTGGACACCTTAACCAAGGTAGCTCATTTTATTCCCATCAAAACCACATACCGAGCCAATCAGCTTGCACAATTGTATGTGTCCAGAATAGTCAGTCTGCATGGGGTACCTCGAACAATCACTTGCGACCGGGGGTCACTATTTACCTCCGCTTTCTGGTGACGTCTCCATCAAGCTTTGGGGACAATGCTAAAATATAGTACCGCTTATCATCCTCAAACCGATGGACAGACTGAGCGGGTAAACCAAATACTCGAATATATGCTTCGAGCATGTGCCTTGGCCCAAGAGCCTAAATGGGAAGAATGTCTGTCGTATGTCAATTTCTCCTACAACAACAATTTCCAGGCCAGTTTAAAAATGTCACCTTATGAGGCTCTGTATGGCCGTAAGTGCCGCACTCCATTGAATTGGTCTCAAACCGGAGATAGCCGCATTTTCGGAACAGATCTCATGATGGAAGCCGAAAAGCAAGTCAAGGAAATCCGAGACCGATTGCAATTCTCCAAATCCTGACAAAAGAGTTACTATGATGCAAAACACCGACAGATCAGTTTTGAACCTGGAGAGCATGTATACCTCCGAGTCACTCCTATGAAAGGGGTCAAGAGGTTTCAGACTCGCGGAAAATTGGCACCCAGGTTTATTGGTCCGTTCCTAGTTATGTCCAGAGTGGGTACTGTTGCATATCAGTTGGAACTACCCCCAGAATTGTCAAAAGTGCACAATGTGTTCCATGTCTCCCAGTTGAGACGATGTATATCACCTCCCGAGAAAAAGACTGCTATGATAGAAATAGAGTTGGCTAAGGATTTAACGTATGAAGAGAGACCGTTCAGAATTTTGGATGAGGTGGAAAGGGTCACTCGTAGTAAAACGAGAAAATTTTGCAAGGTTTAGTGGGAGCACCACACAGAGGCAGAAGAAACTTGGGAACGAGAAGAGTTTCTAAAGGCAAACTGAAAGGATCGATATAGTTGACTAGAGGGGGGGTGAATAGGCAACTAACAATTTTTAGCTTTTCTTTACCAAATTAAACTTCGCATCAAAGTAGGTTGTCTAGATATGCAACTAGGTGGACAACCTATATGATGCAACAACAACAAGCACACAAGCAAGCAAGGTATATAACACAAATAAGCTTGCACAAGTAAAATGATGAAATAACCAAGAGTGGAGCCGGTGAAGACGAGGATGTGTTACTGAAGTTCCTTCCCTTTGAGGGGAAGTACGTCTTCGTTGGAGCGGTGTGGAGGCACAATGCTCCCCAAGAAACCACTAGGGCCACCGTATTCTCCTCACGCCCTCACACAATGCGAGATGCCGTGAATCCACTATTTGTGCCCTTGGAGGCTGCGACCGAACCTTTACAAACAAGGTTGGGGCAATCTCCACAACTTAATTGGAGGCTCCCAATGACACCACCAAGCTTCACCACAATGGACTATGGCTCTGAGGTGACCTCAACCGTCTAGGGTGCTCAAACACCCAAGAGTAACAAGATCTGCAAGGGATTAGTGGGGGGAATCAAATTTCTCTTGGTGGAAGTGTAGATCCGGGCCTTCTCAACCAATCCCTAGAAAATCAATAGGTTTGATTGGCTAGGGAGAGAGATCGGGCGAAAATGGAGCTTGGAGCAACAATGGAGTTTGGGGATGGAAGAGGTGAGTCTTCTTGGAGAAGAAGACCCCTTTATATAGTGGGGGGACACATCCAAACGTTATGCAGCCCGCAGCCCGCATCTGGGCGGTACTACCGTTGCAGGAGCGGTAGTACCGCTGCCACAGCGACACTACCGCTGTGGCAAGCAGGCAGACGGGCAAACAGGACTGAGGAAGAAGAGGTACACGAACTAGGGCGGTACTACCGCCTATAGGCGGTACTGCCGCTTCCTACAGCCGCTGGAAAAACAGGGGAGGGCAGCGAGCAGAGCGGTAGTGGAGCGGAAGTAGGAGCCATACTACCGCCCTTAGGGCGGTACTACCGCACCCTACTGCCGTCCCTACTACCGCCCCCTGCGTGGTCCTATACGAAAACCCGACACGAAAAAGTCGAGTAAAATCATCATTGGCCGGAGGAAACACGTGTTGCCTCACCGTTGGGACAGATGTCATCCACTCATTGGACAGGAGGCGCCTATGATAGGTCGACACGTGGCACGGCCCAACAGTGGCCCATTCCGATGAAAAGGGCCGGCCCATATAGGGCCTACTTGTGTCAGGTCCATTTAAGCCCAAGGCCCATACGAGATGTGCCAATTCGGCCCGTCAACGACCCGTTAAAGATTTGACACCATTGCAGCCCATCGTCAGTTCGAGCCCGTTAACAGCCCGCTATATATTTGGGCTCAATATCGGCCCGAAGAGATTTTGGCCTGTTAACGGTCCATTTAGTGGGTGGGCCAATTTTCACAATGTACATCTTTCGGCCTTTTAGCGACCCATTTAAATATCGGGCTAATTTCCAGCCCGGTGTGTCTGTCAGCCTGTTGACGGCCCATAAATCAGTTGGGCCATTTGTAGTCGGACCTGAGTTTTGGCCTTTTAGCGACCCATTTAAGTGTTGGGCCAATTTCCGGCCCGGTGTGTCTTTTAGCCTGGTGACGACCCATATATCTGTTGGGCCATTTGTAGTCGGACCTGAGTTTTGGCCTTTTAGCGACCCATTTAATTGTTGGGCCAATTCTCGGCCCTGTGTGCCTTTCAGCCTATTAACGGACCATGAATGAGTTGGGCCATTTGTAGTCGAACCTGAGTTTTGGCCTTTTAACGGCCCATGCCCTTCATGGTCCAATACCAGCCCGATTTCTCTTTCGGCCTGCTAAAGGCCCACAACACAGTTGGGCCATTTACAATACGACCTTACTTTCGGCCTCTTAGCGGCCCATGCTCTTCATGGTCCAGTACAAGCCCGCTGTCTCTTTTGGCCTGCTAAAGGCCCACAATATAGTTGGGCCATATGTAGCCCGAACTTAGTAACGGCTCGTTAACGGCCCGCAAATCAATTGGGCCCACTGTTGCCGCTTTGATGTCACCGTTAACGACCCGTAGTTAAGAGGGCTGACCATTAACTTCGGCGGTAACGCCCATTAACTTAATGGGCCCACTAAAGTTCAGACATGTCTTTAGGCCAAATTAGATAATTTGAGCCCATTACGATGAGCAATTATGCACAGGACCAAAACCGATCAAGCAAAGGTACGACATACAGGGAAAAACGTTGCACATCCAGCATATATTACATGAAATTACATCCATTCGGCAATCAAAGATTGATGTCAGTGCAAATAAATGAACATAACCTAACGATAAACAATGTCACAATCTGCAACCTCAGCATAGATGACGCCCATAAGCATGTGGGCAAGTTCTTGCTGCTTTGCTACACTGTCCCTGAAAACATTGATCAGTTGTTGTGCCGCACGACTCTGCACCTCTGATTCCTCCACCATTTCCATCATTCCTTCAGCCATTAATTGGTTCAAAAACATACATTTTTTCCGTTGCATTCGAGACAGAGGATACTGAACAGATTCATATGGCGATTTTGGCAAGCTTGTATTATTGATAGTAGAGAGTGTCTCGACACTGCATCATAACATAAATTAGGAGGGGAACCAAACAGATTAATCATGAGTTATTGGCATATTACCTGGCCTAGATTTATTGGAAAGAAACAATGGGGTTGCCTTGCTGTTTTCAGAGTTTGTCTTCTTATCTTCAGCAGCCTGCACCAAATTAAGACACTAGCATTGCTATCATTGGCCAAGTCAGATAATAGGAAAGCAACATTGGCACAACGAACATGTGGGGAACTTGCCAACACCAAATTAACACAATATGGCACAACTATCATTAGCCAGGTAAGGTAATACGAAAGCAACATTGACACAATGAATGAATGGGCAACCAGAGCAGCACTACAATTCAGTAATGTGCATGGTATGAGATAGCACACTCATGCAGCTCAGTATGCAAAACTAATAGGCAGTTTTCTTTACAAAAATCAACATTGGCGCCTTTAACATTTTGCTACAACTAATTTTAGATCAGACAAAGGTTGGATTCACGCCGATTAACAAAATACATGCTGATGTAAAAATATAGTGATATACAACAGGTACTTACATCAGCATTGGAGCACAGAGAATTCCCGTAGGATGTTTTCCTCGAATACAATCCCAATGAAGGAAATCTTCTATCATTTAACCTTATTTTCTAAAAGAGAGATGGGAAAAAACATGTAGAAAATATGATCAGAATGCTATAAAATTTCATGATGCGAGGATACGGCCACGCTTCTTAGAATGGAGTTGGCATTCTTCACTACAAAAAAAAAGACACATCCGTGACATTTTGGGCCGAACGAAAAAAATTTATGTCATACATATGACACTTCTATGATGATAATTGTGACAAAACCCAGTATCATCATAGATGTGGTGGGCTCCTACTTCTATGACAAAAAATCATGACAGAAAATGGGCTTTTCGTCCTGGGCGGGCCGGAGATGCAGCTGCATGACATTCTTTGGGCCGTCCATGACGGAAAAAACCGTGGTAGAAGCGAGGGCAAGGAAAATTTCAGGGAGTTGCCGGTTACGGTGGGAGGTCGGGGGCTGAGCGATGCGCGTTTCTCTCGTACACGTGCGAGGCGTTGGCTCTAATCAACCCGAAGCGAGGCGTTGGGCTCTAATCGAACCCGGCGATTGACTCAGCAGGCTACGCTCTATCGAACTCCGAGCGATCGATCGATGGTGTTAATCGAACCCGATCGAAGCGATTCTTCGCTATCGCTGCTAATCAAGCCGATCGATGCTGCCTCCGGGATGAATAAAGGCGTTGCTATGCGGGGGGTGGATGAATAGTGAGCGGTGGCGTTGCCTCTGGATGAACAGGACCCCGTGGTGTGGAGGGCTGGATGAATAGTAGACGGTGGAGGGGTGGCCGTGGAGGGGTGGTTGAACAGGACCCCGTGGTGTGGAGGGCTGGATGAATAGTAGACGATGGAGGGGTGCCCGTGGAGGGGTGGTTGAACAGTAGCCGGAGGAGTAGCGCGCGGTGGAGGCTGGATGAATAGGAGCCCATGGAGGCTGGAGGAGGTCGACGGTGGAGATGAACGAGATCTCGTGGAGTCCTGCTTTGCGACGCCACACCCTCCCGGCGAACAGGCCCCTGTTTCGATCAGAAGCGCCCAACACAAGTCCGTTTCGTCCGCTTTTGCGATACGCCACACCCTCCCGATCAATAGGACCCCTGCTTCGACCGTAGGAGATCCGTTTAAATCCCATTTTGCGGTGCGCCACACCCTCCCGATCAACAGGACCCCGCTTTCGACCGTAGGAGGTCCGTTTCGTCCATTTTGCGGTACACCACACCCCTCCGATCAACAGGACCCCGTTCCGAACGTGGCCGGTCGAACACAAGGCCGTTTCCTCCGTTCTACGGTACGCCAGGCCTCGTTTCCATCGCCTGTTCCGTCCAAGCCGGTTGGCTCCCACGCGTTCCGTTGCCTCCCGATGAACACGACGCATTCCGTTGCCTCCCCATGAACATGACGCATCCCGTTGCCTCCCCATGAACACGACGATGAAGCTGTTTCTCCGTTCCGACCCAGCCATGTACACGAGCCCTGGTCGTACGTATGTGCGAGTAGGCGTTCAAGACCCCGCCCATATGTACACATAGGTGGCCGTATTTCTTTCTTGCACCTTGGCCGCTGTACGTACGTGTACATGCTACGTGCGCGCCTCTACTACGACGCGCGCCGACTTCACATCGACCAAGATGTACGCACACATTCGCGACCAGGATGACAACGCCACGACGCTTCGACCAGGTGGGTCCCGACCGTCGTGCACTTCCTTGCTCGCGAAGATGTAGCTGGTGGGTCCCATCAGTCAGGGGGGCGAATCGTTTTGTTTTTTTTGCCCGGACGCACTTCCTTGCGTGCGAAGGTGTAGCTGGTGGGTCCCAGCAGTCAGGGGGCGAATCTTTTTTTTTGCCTGGACGCACTTCCATGCGTGCGAAGATGAAGCTGGTGGGTCCCAGAAGTCAGGGGGAAACGTTTCTTTCCGCGAAATATAGTGGCCCGTCCGGTGGGTCCCAGCTGTCAGGTGGAGGAATCATTGTTTTTCACGTAATAAGGAGGCACTTCCTTGCTGCGGCCATGGACCCAGCTGTCAGCCTCTCCACGTACAGTCCACGTCCGATGGAAATCATTCCTTGACCATGTTGACCAGGCCGCGCCGAGAGCACCACGGCGGTGGACGACGGCAAGGCCTAGGAAGGGGACGACGCAGAGCCGAGAAAGACACGGCAGTGGAAGCCCGCGCGGAGAGGTGTACGAGGCTTCACTGGTTCGGCTGCGGTGTGAGGCTGCCGTCGCCTCAGGGCCTGGCCAGTGGTGGGAATAGTAGGGGCGGTGAGGCCTCCGCAGCAAAGACAGCCGCCACGGAGGCAGGAGCATGCGGCACGACCGGCGCTGCTTTGGGCGGCTGGAGCAAGAAGACTAGAGGTTGAAGAAGCACTACGGCCGTTGGATGGACATCGTACGGTCACTGGAGCTAGAATCGTTCATATTGACTAAGTTGACAAAGCCCTCTATCCCCGTTAAGTTGGTTGGCCCACAAGTCATCCTCCCACTATGGTGGGTCCCAGCTAGCAGGGTGGGTATTCATTTTTTTTGTGCGTAACAAGGAGGCACTTCCTTGCGTGCGAAGATATAGCTAGTGGGTCCGACATGTCAGCGGGGGGAACGTTTTTTTCACGAAATACAGAGGCCCTTCCGGTGGTTCCCAGCTGTCAGGTGGAGGAATCATTATTTTGCGCGTACAGTCCACGGCCGATGGATGTCATTCGTTGACCACGTTGACCAGGCCGCACCGAGAGCACCATGGCGGTGGACGACGGCGAGGCCTAGGAAGGGAACGACACGGAGCCGGGGAAGACTCGACAATGGTTGCCCACGCGGTGGGGAGTATGAGGGTTTACTGGTCCGGCTGCCGTCGCCGGAAAATAACAGGAGGTGTGGGTGAGTAGAGGAATGGCCTGGCCAGCAATGAAGTAGGGTGGGCGGTGGGCTGTGTGGCAGCATAGCCGCCACGGAGGCGGAGCAGCAGTCCCACCGAGCTGGTTTGGGCAGCCGGAGCAAGAAGATCGAGATATTGAAGAAGAAGACGGCCGTTGGATTAACATCCAACGGTCATCGCTGCTAGAATCGCTAGGACTAAGTTGACAAAGCCAAAGTACATGTCAACCTGGTAGACCCACAAATCAGCCTCCAAATCTGTCCCAAACAAAGATACACCCGAAATTTCTAGCCGATTCAATTAATTTTAAATCTAAATATACCTTAATTTAAATTCAATGAAATTTTACCCGCACAAAAACAATGAAATTTAAAATATCAAAATCCGAAAGAAAATAGTATTTTGGAACTAATTGCCTGCTTGTTGTATTTTTTCATTTTACAGCCCATTTATTATTACTTATAGACCATTTCTTATCACTTATAGCCCATTTCTTATTACTTATAGCCCATTTTCCGGGCAAAATGCATCCTCCTCGCCTTGAAAGATTTCCACCAAGAGGCGAGAAAAGCAAGTAGGCCTATGTTGGTTATTCTCAAAAAACAAAATAGCTGGCTAGCCATTTTTCAAAAAGGAAAAACAAACTGGCTGGTCATGTGCTAAACATATGAAATAAAAGCCTGGGCTAGATGGGCCATGGGTCCCTTTACAACACAGTTGGTACCCTTCTCCATCCCGAAAAACAAAATTACTCAAGGCGTTGTTGGGTCCCTCCGTCATCCTCACCATGTACAAATATCTCCCTACTCCTCTCGGTTGTTGACCATGTTGACAACACCGAGGGCGAGCCACAAGCGAGCAAACCAAGGCGGAGGATGATGGTGAGGCCTCGACGGAACGAACAGAGCCTGGAAGATCACAGCCACCGTGGAGGCGGAGCAAGCGGTCCCGCCGGCGCTGGTTTGGCTTTTGGTGGCTCGAGGAAGACGAGATCAAGAAACGCGACAGACGTTGAATGTCAATCCAACGGTCAAGGTTGGCACAATCGTTTTTGACTAAGCGGACACCAAGTAGCATACTTTTTATATATAGGAAGAAAACTGCGAGGAAAATGCGTTCGTCTGCCGCCCTCCTCACAGGAACGCTTGCCACATAAGTGACTAGCACCTTGGTTTTCAACCAAGAGGTCTTGGGTTCGAGTCCGAGGAACTCTCAATTTTGTCCTCCTTATTTCCTCGCAAAAAGGGAAAGAAAATCAAAGACTTGGGAAGGCGTCTGTAACAAGCTAGTGTACCAAGAAAGAGACGCTGCCGAAGTTTTAGAAAAAGAAAGACGTGTTCTATAGCTGGTTCAATCCAAACCTAGACTATGACTATATATGGTGCTATGCTACTCGCAAGTAATGAAACCGACATATCCAACGCTCTCTTCTCCTCTTCTCTACTTACTCGCTTAGCATCGAAGCTCGCCGCAGCAACCATGTCCGCCGGTTGCTCGTCCACCGCTCTTCAAAGCAGCAACAACCAGATATGCGCCAAGTTGCCACTGCACCATCGCTCGTGGGTCTCATCACACCCCGCCGCACGCACGCCAGATCGCAATCGATTGCTCATCGCAACCCGCTGTCGTTGGTGTGGTGCCACTGCTGCAAATCACGCAGAGTCATCTGTCGCGTCTCAACCACAATCCGCAACCCTGGCCGAGTCTTCTACAAATGCCCGAATCATGGGGTAATAATATGTTTAAGTGTTGTTCTGCTGCTTTCAGTTGCTGATTTTTTTAATAGTTTGGTTGATGATCTTCCAATTTGATTCGTGCAGAAAAGGGAAGATTCGTGTGATTTGTATTTCTGGGAAGTTGCTGATGTGGGGGAATGTAACTACGCTGATTATTTGGTTAGCCGAGCAATCCCAATACCAGCAGGTTGGGGTGTTGGACAAGTAACTGAAGGAACGGCAGAAGAGGAAGATGCAGAGCAGAAGGTTAAAGATGCAGTTCCTCTGATCATGGCCAAGCAACAGCTGCTGAACGGCCTTGATAGCAATGAGGAGATGAAAGAGCTTTTGAAGATAATGGGCAAAATCGATGTGCTCTGTAGGATGATTGTCTCTTTATTTTCAGTGTATGTAGCACTCGTGATGTATTCAGTGGCTACGACATGAGCACTTTGCTGAAACTAGTAATGAATGAAACCTGTGTAGCAAGCTATGCGTAGTGTTGTGAACATCTAATGATTTCTATTAACGGAAATCAGGGGGTATCCCCTTTTTCTCATATAAATAAATAAATAGCAGAGGCCCTGCCGGGTCAGCTTTGTTCTCATTCGAAGACGTCGTGAAAATTGCAGTCCAATAGCAAACTATGTCATCAAATTCAAGTTTCACAGCCAAATATGAGTACAAGTAAACAACAATGTCATCATGTTTTAGTTGTCATACAATCACCAAACAAAATCAGCATACATAACAAGTGATGTTCTCACAAAGAAAATACTAAACAACATGTTCATCGGTTTCAGTTGTCATAGCAAACACAATTTCACATAGTAGATAAAAAACGCCTTATGACAGCAAATACGACAAAAGCAATGTAATCATCATCCGCAGCAAAGAAGGCCAACATCTTCGCCATGTGTATCATCTGATCGTAATTCCCCATGGTGTCATCTTCTTATTCGCCCTCAACGCCCTCGAACATTGGCTTCTTCTTGATCAACTCTTGTATGTCCACAAAGACGACATGCAATCTTTTCGCCAAGCGCCATTGACGTGATGGTTCTCAAAGATATTAGGAACATCTGTGTTATCTTGTACATCGAGAGCAAGTAAGCATCATCTTGTTGTGCAACTTCATTAAACGAATTCCTCTGCTCAAACCTTTGCAATACTCTCCACCATCGCTACGCAAATGTGTCTTCCAAGAAAAATATCTGTGTTGCTTGATTTGCTAAAATAAAAGGCTCGTTGGTCTGTTACGCCGCTTTGACATTGATGGATTTGAAAAATCATCAGCTCTGGGTTTTGCGATCCTCGAAAACAGGTTATACCAACGACAAAGACAATGTAACCACACACCGATGATCCTCGGCTGGAGATATACTGCAACTGAACAATGTCTGTTATGTTAGCATACATTTCAGTTGTCTCTTTGTCATAATGTGATCCGTGCTCATGATGGCACTGTTTTGTGTCTTCCCGCCTTCGCCTCGCAAGGGTGTTGTAGCGCACATCTCCAAGAACGCAAGATTCATAATGTCTTACCCGAGTATCGTGACCCATTGCTAGTGAGTAAAGGGCATCATCAACTGCCTGCCCATCCTCCCGCATCTTCTTAACCTATGGTTAGAAAATAGACAAGATGGTCATCTTATGTACTCAATATATTAAAAAAACTGATAGTGCACTTCAAAAGCTTACATGTTTCTTGAACCATTTCGCAAATCCTGCCATAACCAGTTTGTCAATGTTTCTTGGATTTTGCGGCAGTAACTCCTCTTTGTAGATGCCGCACAACATAGTGATCGCGTCAAACAATTAAATATATAAGAATGTGCTGCAAGTTTAGTAGATTATGATGTATAAGCTGCAGTACTGCACTTACTTAATATAAGGTAGTATCTCAGGACAGTTATTCAACACATACCAAACCATTTTGTCCAAATCTTTAGGTTGTCCTCTTGTCGACTCTTCCTGTAATTCAATGTAATAATCGAAAACATTGAGCCCGGATTGTCTTCACCCACCTCTTTGCTAAGTCGATCAGCTATTTCAATGTATTTTGAGCAGAATGTCAACGCTTCAGAGCAATGTAGGCCTCTGCAATGGAACCCTCTGGTCTAGCTCGTTCCTAACGTAGCCCTTGAAAGTGCCTAGCCGCCTTTCAATAGGGTACATCCAACCATACTGCATCGACCTCTAAGTAGTGCCTCATCGTAGATGAACAGCCAAATGCACCATCACATCAAAGAAGGCTGGATAATATATCTTCTCAAGGTCGATAGGATAGTTGGTATCTTGTCTCTAAGACGCCCAAAGCATCTATCCTGATATTTCTACTGCAGAGTTCCTCAAGAATTGTCCCAACTCGCAATTACTCAGATAAGTCGTATGCCCAATCCTCTAAGGATAACAGGTAAAACCCTTTGAAGTAGGACGTGGCAGATCCACGAGTTTTCAACCCTTGTACCTTGTTTCCATCTCGACCGACTCTCCTTTCAAGGTTGGAAGCAAATCCATGTGGGAATCTCACACGTGACATGACCTCGCAGAATTCTTTTCTTTTACCTTGTCCAAGACGCATACAACCGGTGCCATATCCCGTGGTTTACCTTCATCTTGCACCTGCAAATCCTTTCTGATACCCAGGTGTGTCAAATCAATCCTAGATTTTAAGGTATCTTTTGTCTTGCCTTCCATGTTAAGAAGTGTGCCGATAATGCTGTCACATATATTTTTCTCGATGTGCATCACATCAAGATTGTGCCGCATATCCAAATCTTTCCAATACTCCAAGTCCCACAAAGTGGACCTGCGGGTAAACAATAATCTCTCTTCTACCGTGCCATGCTTCCTTTTCCCGCTACCATTACCAGGATGGTTTCCTGGTGTAATATGCTTGACCTTCTCTAATTCCACTTGCAACTCATCGGCGGTGAGCCTCTTTGGCACATCACGGTTTTCATGCTTTGCATTGAACACATGTCTTTGGTATTTTCTAGGATGCGGCTTGTCCTTGGGAAGGAAACGAAGGTGTCCAATGTAACAGATCTTGCTAAGTATTGCGTATGACAGCGGATTCCTGTCACAGCGAACACATGCATTGTAACCATGTGTCGTTCGCCCTGACATAGTGCCCAAAGCCGGATAATCATGGATGCACCAAATTACAACAGCACGCGGAAAGAAATCTGCTGGTGGGCTGCTATATAGGTCTCGAGTGAGAACACCCTTCCATAGTTGTTGAAGTTCATCCACAAGAGGCTCCATGAACAAATAAAAATCCTTTCCAGGACTTTTCGGACCTGGGATGAGCAAGTCCATCATGTAGTTTGATTCTTTGGTGCAGACATTTGGAGGCATGTTTTAAGGGATAATAAGCACTGGCCACATGCTATATGTGGCGCTCTGGTGGCCAAATGGGTTAAATCCATCTGAAGCTAAGCCAAGTCTAATGTTTCTCGGGTCAGCAAAAAACTCTTTGTGTTTATTATTCAAGCTTTTCCACTCACTACCATGAGGTGGATGGCTCATTAAATTCTGATCTCTGTACTCTGGTTCCTAGAATGCCACAAGACATCCTCTCTTGTTTTAGCATCATGAAACAACCTCTGCAATCTTGGTGTAATTGGAAAATGTCTCGAACATTATGAGGAATCGCCTTCACATCATCGCCATCTTTCCATCTTGATGATTTGCATTTCGGCATTCACTTGTTGGCATAATCCTTCCGAATGTAACACAATTATTCTTACAAACATGGATCATATCATATCCAATTCCAACTACACAAAGGAAATTCTTTATTTTACTATAGGTGTGTGGCAGCTCGACGATCTCGGGAAAGATTTGCGAAAGCAGCCAACATCGCATCGAATGATTTGTTGGTCATCCGCCGATGTCTTCACCAAGAAAGGTGACCATAGCCGAGAATACCGACAGCTTATTTCCGGGGTGACAACAACGTTGCATTGTTCCAACATGCGGGCCCACCGCTTTTTCTTCTGCAGTGAAAGTTCACGGAATGCACGAGCATTTCGTAGCATTGTTTCAATGTTGGTCAAACTCACTGGCTCCGCCACCACCACCTCCTCCTCCTCTTCCACCTGAGCATCATGCATATCAAGATGGTAATCTGCTGCTTCCACGTAGTCAATAACATTGACGTTCACAACTTCACCATGATGAACCCACCTAGTATATGTGACCGACATCCCATACAAGTGTAGCGACCCGACCTCAGATGGTCAAGTCTCTGTGTTTCAGTGTCATCCCTGGATCAGTAATGCTGACACACACAGTACTCGAAGGATTTATAACAGAGTAGCAATCACACACTTAATACATCGAAAGTCTCAAAAATAACTTATTACAATAATATGGCTTAAGGCCATCTAATGTGATAACAACGGAAGGCTTGGAAGATAAAGTGAGTCCATCAACTCCAACGGCGTAGCTGAGCTGCACGGCAACAACCTAACGATCCTTACTCCTCGTCTGAAAAGTCTGCAACATAATACGTTGCAGCCCGAGAATGGGTCAGCACATGGAATATGCTGGCAATATAACATAGTAGAGCAAGAACAGAATAATGCTATCACTACATGCATATTTGGCTGGTGGAAAGCTCTATGGTTATAATTTTGCGAAAAGCCAATTTTTCCCTACAACAAAGGAATAAATTTTCTTTAACTATCATGGTGGTTGAAACATCATTAAGAAGGTATAACCCCAACACAATCCCAATTAAAGTAGTAAACATCCCAACAATATTAATTTAAGAGTGATGAGATACATGTGAATACTCAGGTACTAGATACTCAGAATTGTCCATAACTGGGGACACGGCTAACCACGATTAGATTGCACACTCTGCAGAGGTTTGCGCACTTTTCCGCACAAGACTCGATTGCCTCCGTTGATTTCTCGCACTACATGATGTTTGAGAAACGGATGACCGAGACATAGTCTTTCAGAAACATTAACTCTCTACTCAGGGTAGACCATACCAAACCTACAAAACCCACTACCTGCTGATCTACCTCTTCAAGAGCTTCACGTAACTTACTCAACTATGCTAGAGCCCATAGTAGCTTGTGGCTGCACACGGAAGTTTCTAGCATGAATAATCTCAGTTCCCTTTGAGCCTGGGTGGCGGTCCATAGGAAGATCACATGGGTACCCCGGGATTTCCAAAAATAAAACAAACAACACTGGGTTCCCCGGGTGCCACAATCCACCCAGATGTGTATTAAAGTTGCCACCTTAAAGTAAACCATTAATTAACAATCTCACATCTATCATGGATTCACTCAAACCCAACCACGTCTATGAGCATAGCATGGCAATATAAGCAACACGTAGAAGTAACTCCCAAGGGTTTGAATTTAATAGGGCAATAGGTTCTACCTCAACTACTACTTCCCAACCGACAAATTAATGATATCCTAATCATGCAATGTTTGAGGATTGAAACTAATGCATAAAAACTGGGTATGAAAAGAGTATGATCAAAGTGTTACTTGCCTTGCTGACGATCCGGGAATCCTAGAGACTCGTAGTAACACGCTTCGCACTCTAGGAATTCTATCGCAAGCAAACAATAACATACATAGGCAACAAGCAAAGATGCACAGGCAAAACTCAACTAAAAGAGGTTGACCAGAAAGTTCAAGTTAAGAACTCCGGTTCACAAAAAGAATCAAACCAAACAAAGCAACGAAACTCAAACGGCGAAACAAATAAGATCCGTTTACTAATCTGAACTATGGTCAAATTTTACAGAGGTAAAAACTTGTTTGAGTTGATTATTCGGAAAGAGGGTTTCGAGACGAAACTCTAGGCGCTTGAATCGCCTTATTCCGATAAACGAGCGAAAAGTTATACCAGATCGAAAATCGGATCAGAAATCGTGATCAGAAAAATCGCGGAATAAATCCGGAAAAAGAAAAGCGACGAACAACTTAACGAACGAACGTTCGTTATCTGAACCTAAACGAAGAACGCGTTCATTAAAACGAACGAACGAGCGAACGCTCGTTAAATAAATAAACCGGAGAAAAACCGATCTATTTAAAAAAATGAAAACTAGGGTTTCAAAAAAAAATTAACCGGACGGTTTAAAAAAAACCGGCGGTCTCGGATCTGGCGGATACCTCCGGCGAGAGGTCCGGCGAGGGGGGGCTCCGGCGGGGCGGGTGTGACCGAAATCTGACGAAGAGAAGCGACACTGAACTCCGAACTTCTCTGAATCTATGAAAGTGCAATGAAACAGTGTAGGTCAGGTGTTCGACAGAATGATTTTGGTATGTGGGAGGCTCTGCTTGAGCTGATTTTTGGTGGAGGGGCCTCTCATTGCATCTAGAGCCTGCCTGAATTTTTGGAGCAGAGAAGATATGAATTTCACCAAATTTGACAAATCTGGTCCAAACTTGCAGAGACTGAAATTTGAAATTTTTGAAAAGAAGAGGAGTGGATCTTGATTGTTCTAGGTTGTGGGTACCAAGGACTATCCAGGGGAGTTGGTTTGAGGTCAAAACTCAAATGCATTTAGGTACTTGCTTTGCAAATCACCTAGGCTCAAAATAATGGATAGAAAAGATTTGGGAGGAGAAATAAATGAAATAAAATTCAGAAAAGGGTTGAACTTGTTGAGACAGAATGTTTGGATTGCCCAAAGTGGAAGGAGATATTTTAGGGAAGATTTTACCATGTGGTGCATGGTAAAAATCATGAGTGGTTTCCACATTGGAGAAGATGTAAAACTCCTAGGGTTTTCTTTTTAAAAGAAAAATTAGAATCCAAAAGTTTTGAAAATTTGAGAAGAGGGCAATCAGAGGAAAAGCTTAAAAACCAAACACCAGAGTTGAAGGAGATGCCAAAATAAAATCCTTGCTAGAGGGAAAAAATTTTGAGAGAGATTTTTGGAAGGGTTTAGAAGACCTTCTTCAAATCCAACAAATTTTTTGAAGAGAACCAAAAGAATATTTTTGGAGTGTCACACCTACTCCCACCGGGAGTAGGATTCCCCCTTTCCTAGTAAAACTAGGAGCCCTTCCAAGTAGTAGGAGTTGGAGGGAAGGAAAGGGAAGGGAAAAGGAGAAGGAAGGAAGGGGGCGCCCCCCCCTCCCTAGTCAAATTCGTACCAGACCAAGGGGAGGGGTGTGGCCACCCTTGAGGCCCTTTTCCTTCTTTCCCGTATGGCCCAATAAGGCCCAATACGTATTCCCGTAACTCTCCGGTACTCCGAAAAATACCCGAATCACTCGGAACCTTTCCGATGTCCGAATATAGTCGTCCAATATATCGATCTTTGCGTCTCGACCATTTTGAGACTCCTCGTCATGTCCCCGATCTCATTCGGGACTCCGAACTCCTTCGGTACATCAAAACTCATAAACTCATAATATAACTGTCATCGAAACTTTAAGCGTGCGGACCCTACGGGTTCGAGAACTATGTAGACATGACCGAGACTCGTGTCCGGTCAATAACCAATAGCGGAACCTGGATGCTCATATTGGCTCCTACATATTCTACGAAGATCTTTCTCGGTCAAACCGCATAACAACATACGTAGTTCCCTTTGTCATCGGTATGTTACTTGCCCGAGATTCGATCGTCGGTATCCCAATACCTAGTTCAATCTCGTTACCGGCAAGTCTCTTTACTCGTTACGTAATGCATCATTCCGTAACTAACTCATTAGCTACATTTCTTGCAAGGCTTATAGTGATGTGCATTACCGAGAGGGCCCAGAGATACCTCTCCGACAATCGGAGTGACAAATCCTAATCTCGAAATACGCCAACCCAACATGTACCTTTGGAGACACCTGTAGAGCTCCTTTATAATCACCCAGTTACGCCAGTGATGTTTGGTAGCACACAAAGTGTTCCTCCGGTAAACGGGAGTTGCATAATCTCATAGTCATAGGAACATGTATAAGTCATGAAGAAAGCAATAGCAACATACTAAACGATCAAGTGCTAAGCTAACGGAATGGGTCATGTCAATCACATCATTCTCCTAATGAGTTGATCCCGTTAATCAAATGACAACCCATGTCTATGGCTAGGAAACATAACCATCTTTGATCAACGAGCTAGTCTAGTAGAGGCATACTAGTGACACTCTGTTTGTCTATATATTCACACATGTATTATGTTTCCGGTTAATACAATTCTAGCATGAATAATAAACATTTATCATGAAATAAGGAAATAAATAATAACTTTATTATTGCCTCTAGGGCATATTTCCTTCACGGTCACCGAACTTCAGAATAAGCTGATTACGGTCACTATATACGTTTTGCGGTGATTATCCGGTCACTTGCTCACGATTCAGATCGGATTGCACTCGCTGACCGCCAAATAGTTCGCGTGGCGCCATGTTGACTAGTTAAATTGACCACGTTCCTTGTGGGTCCCACCTATCAGTTCGCATAGGGAAAAGGTCGATAAACACAAATTGACGCAGCGCCGACAAGGCTCCAACCCGCGCGCTGAATCACCGGTTGTGTATGTGTGCGCCAGGGCCTGATGTGTGCGCATGCACGTGTGGGTTGAGCACTTGAGCGTGAGAGTGTGTGTTGGTCGTGTGGTGTACTGGTGTGTGTATGCATGCGTGCGTGTGTGCGTGTGAGTGTTGCGTGCGTGCGTGGCTGCGTGTGTACGTGTGAGTCTTGCGTGCGTGCGTGGGTCCATGTGTTTGTGTGAGTGTTGCGTGGATGCAGTTCGTGTGCATGCGTGCGTGTGTGTATAATCACCACACCAGCTCATGTGTGTTAAAACAGACGGCTCAACATACCAATACAAGGCCACCTTGTCCGCTGTGCCATGGTCATGACTTCAACCACCGCCAAAATATTTTTTGTCGCTTGTTTTCATTCTTACTAGCAAGATGCCCGTTGCACGTAACATCAAGATGCATTTGTATGACTTGTTTATCTTGTGAGAGAAAAGGATGAACGAGGGAAGGACTTATTTGCAAATGTGGAGAGGTGTGTGGGTACCTTTTGCAAAATTGCCATAGTTTCTTTCCTATCTGTCAGATATAAATCGGACGGCCTATATTGCAGGATGGCAGGCACACCATCATCACAAACTCTGTTTTTTATAAGAGTGTATTTTATGTATTTTATAAGAGTGTAGATGTAGAGTAGATACAAGTCGACAGTGTGGGCACAATGGTAGTGAGATAATGTGATGCAACACTAGAGGTGCCACGTGGAGCGCGAATCGTCAACTAGTCATGTCATGAGCAAATACAGAGTTGTACGGTGAGCCCGTGACTGTATAATAATCACTAAACGTAAACGGTGACCGTAATGAGTGGATTATGAAGTCCAATGTATGTATCGTGCTTTCGGTTCAAATACAATGATCGTCATTGCATATATCGCGAGAGAAAGATGAAACATGCGTGAATTTTCTGGGGGCTTACTTTTAGAGGACCTGGAGATATTTTTGTGTGCATACGTGAAAGGGGCGTATAGGGGGGGTGTATGCGATGGAGAGAGAGATGCTCTTCGTTTCTGTTTATTATGACTAACTTTGTATATAATATAAAAATATACAAATTCACAGTGCGGAATAAATATCATTGTGGGCACCATGCAATGCAATTTAGCGCTCGTACTCCTCCATATAACTATGTAATGTTGTATATATGTAGAAACTCTAAAATAATTTTTTGGCCACACTTTATTCAAAAGGAATGTTGTATGCAAAATAAACGTGAAGAGAGGGCTTTTTAGATCAATGGGGTACGTGATGTAACATGTGTGAATGTGTAGTTGATGCATTTGGCGGGGCCTAGAGAGGTATGTGTGTGTATTACGTATTTGAGAGAGGCATGGATAGAGGGCCCGATGGGGGGGGGGCGTGGGAGAGATAGCACGAGAAATGAGAGTGGTCTAGAGAGAGAGACGAATATGACGTCACGACAAGAGATTCCATTCCCTTGAGTGTGTATATGAGAGGGGGAGGGAATAGAGGCACCAGGAGAAATTTTCTTTGTGTGTGGTGTTTGTGTTGGTATGTGTGGGTGTGAGAAGATAATGAGACGTGGGGGCAGAGGGTGTGTCACCGCGTGTGGTCCGGTGGGTCGAGGTGAGGCCCTTCGTTCAGTTCTGTCCTGCGCCACATTGGTTGGCCCATGACATATTTAGAAAGACCCATGGATGACTAGTCGTACAAGACAAAGATAGCAGAATTGTGAAGGACTCTGTGTCCACTCACAAAGCCGTCTAGGATTTGTAACCCTAGGTTCTCGGACTAAGGTAACCCCTTTATCTCTGATATTACTATTCATCCAACCTAACTTTAAGGGGCATCCTACAGAATGCTCTGCTAGAATCATACTCATCGATTAGGAAGAGAGGTGTGAGACAATGCGTGAGAGACAGGCGTAAAGATAATGTGCGTACATGAGACACGTAGGCAGGTCCATGTATATAGAAAGGGTCGTTGAGGATTGTGAGTGTGTATGTTTGCGAGAGGAAGAGTGCTCGTGATAAAGGTTAGTGAAAACAGTTGTAAATGGTTACGAGAGGGAGGGAGGGTTATATCTAGAGCATGTGTGTAGAAAGACACCTCGGGAGAGAGTGTGTGAGCATGTGAGAGACCACCGATGGAGAGTGAAACTACACGTAAAAGACTGCTCTACACATTGATTAAAGATATAAATTGTATCCAAATATTAGGATGGGATCATGATATTTGCAATTCGCCTAAGGAGCGGTCATTGATCCATCAGACATCTAGATTCTATCGAATTTGAGCATGTCTATGTTATTATTCGACACAATTGATCCACATAGTTAGTATTTTGAACTCCAGACAATACATTGCTTTAGCAATCGAATATAAACGTGAGTATAGTTCATGTTGTGTGTGTAAAGCACATTATACATACGAAAGTTACACAATGGACATTATAAATAGCTACATATGAGCTAGCATACATTTGAATTCAACTTAAGGTGGTTTAAAAAAATCGAATTCAACATGAAGTCCATTCAATTATTTGAATTTGATATCATGGCATTTGTAAACCATACCTAAATTATGGGGGCACCAATCTTTGCTCTGATCTTGTACATAATATCATATGTAGTCGTGTACAAAATAGATTCAAATTTAGCTCCTCCATTCCAAAATAATCGTAGTTATAGGATTTTCAAGTGTCAAAATCTCAAAAAGAAGCAAATAATTTAATGAGGTTTTCGAACATACAAGGTCAAATATAACGTTGTCTATTTAGGTCAATCCTCATAGTTCAAGGGTACTCTAAACGTGAATGCTTGTGTTTCAAAATTTCGAACGAAGCGCCAAAAGAGCCTCTATTCGCCCGAAACCGCGTGAGACCAATGTTTGGTAGTACAAGGAAATTACTTTTCTAATAACTCTGACCCGTGAAACTTACCGGCCCGACGTCCAAAGGTCTAAACCGGGGTAGGTTTGTAGCTTCATCTAGACGCAACGCAACTGCCTCCGAAAAATATTCGTACACAATGGCCACCTAAGCACACATGCGCGCGGCCGAAATCGCTCCCGCCCACTATTTGGGACACCTGGGATTACCATCCTACCTCCGACCCATGATGGGTCCGAATTTAAGAGGGGGCAAAGTTTGTACTTTCCCCAAATTTCAAACAAGCGCCCCATCTTCTGCTCAAAAAAGCCAAAAACAAGCGCGTCCCAGACCAAAACATGGTTCCCCCCACCCGTCCGATTCCCCATTCGTACTCCGTGGGCGCCAAAACTACCTCTCCACCAGCTGGGAAACCCCGTCGTCCTCCGTCTGCCACCCTGTAACGCCCTCGATGCGGCTATATCTCCCACGTGTCGAAGCACGACTTAGAGGCATAACCGCATTGGAAGCAATGTCGCAAGTGAGGTAATCTTCACACAACCCATGTAATACATAGGGAAAGAGATACATAGTTGGCTTACAGTCGCCACTTCACACAATACATAAATAAACATCCATCATTCAGATTACACTCAAGGTCCGACTACGGAACCAAAATAAAGAAGATACCCCAAATGCTACACAGATCCCGATCGTCCCAACTGGGCACCACTATCGATCATCGGAAAAGACACATAGTAACGACCACGCCTCGTCGAACTCCCACTTGAACTCGGTTCGTCACCTGACCGCATCGTCGGCACTGCAATCGTTTTGGTAGAATCTGTGAGTCACGGGACTCAGCAATCTCACACCCATGAGATCAAGACTATTTAAGCTTATAGGAAGGACAGAGTTGTAAGGTGGAGCTGCAGCAAGCGACTATCATATATGGTGGCTACATTCGCAAAAGAGAGCGAGAAGAGGAGCAAAGCACGGTCGTGAAGCTAGTAGCGATCAAGAAGTGATCTTGAACTACTTACGCCAAGCATAACTCCAACACGTGTTCACTTCCCGGACTCCGAGAAGAGACCATCACGGTTACACACGCGTTGATGTGTATTTTATTTATGGTCAACTTTGGGTTTTCTACAACCGACATTAACAAATTCCCATCTCCTCATAACCGCTGGCACGGCTTTGAAAGATTATACCTGCAGGGTGTCCCAACTTAGCCCATTATAAGCTCTCATGGTCAACGAAGGATATTCCTTCTACCGAAGACCCGATCAATCTCGAATCCCGGACTACAAGACATTTCGACAGCAATAAAACAAGACCGGCAAAGCCACCCGATTGTGCCGACAAATCCCGATAGGAGCTGCACATATCTCGTTCTCAGGGCACATCCGGATAAGTCAAGCTACGAGTAAAACCAAGCCTCGAGTTTCCCCGTGGTGGCCCCACAGGCTGCTCGGTTCGGGCCAGCACTCGAAGGAGCACTGGTCCGGGGAGTTAAAATAAAGATGACCCTCGGGCTCGCGAAAACCCGGGGGAAAAAGGCTTAGGTGGCAAATGGTAAAACCAAAGTTGGGCCTTGCTGGACGAGTCTTATTCAAAGCGAACTGTCAAGGGGGTCCCATAAATCACCCAACCGTGTAAGGAACGCGAAATCAAGGAACATAACACCGGTATGACGGAAACTAGGGTGGCAAGAGTGGAACAAAACACCAGGCATAAGGCCGAGCCTTCCACCCTTTACCAAGTATATAGATGCATTAATTATAGCAGATATATATTGTGATATCCCCAACAAGTAAACGTGTTCCAATAAGGAACAACACCTCCATGTTCCAACAAGGAACAAACTTCAGCTTCACCTGCAACTAGCAACGCTATAAGAGGGGCTGAGCAAAGCGGTAACATAGCCAATCAACGGTTTGCTAGGAAAGGATGGTTAGGGGATGACATGGCAATATGGGTGGCATGATAAGCAAGTGATAGGCATCGCAGCATAGGCATAGCAAAAGATCTAGCAACTAGCATAGCAAAGATAGAAGTGATTTCGAGGGTATGGTCATCTTGCCTGCAATGTTCTCAGAGTTGTCAAAAGCTTGATCCTCGTAAGCGTTCTCAACAGGTTCCTCGTTCACGTACTCGTCTCCCGGCTCTAGCCAAAGCAAGAACACAAACAAAGGAACCACAATAAATCACGGTGCAATGCACAATCAACATGATGCAAAATATGGCATGATATGCGGGATGTGATATGCAATGCGTATCAGCGCTCGGAAGGAAAATGATGAACCGGGCATCAACTTGGCAAACCAAGTATTCCGCTGGAAAGATGAGATGATTTCGGTTGAAATCGATTTAAAGATCACCGGAATCGGATGCACGGTTCGCAAATGACAAACAAAACAAGAATGGCACAAATCTGCCATTAACAGCATGATGCCACTTAGCAAGCAACAAGAAATTAAGCTACTGCACCCAAACGTATCAACAAAGCATATGGCAGTGATCTACTCAAGATGTTTGACAAAAGATGAAAACTGAGCTACGGTTAAATCACATCATAACAGGTCCAAACAAGCATGGCAAAAGTGCAAAAAATATCAGGCTGGACATGGCAAAAACAGCATCAGGTAGCAATGTTTAGAGCAAGAAAACAACATGCTACAGGAACTTATAATAGCAAAACATGGCATGGCATGAATCTACTCAAAGCATAGAACAAAAGTCCCTTACTGACCATAAGCCGGAGCCGAGGAGGAAGAGGGCCGGCCGGAGGAGGAGGGCGGCGCCGGCGGAAGGCGGCGCCGGCGAGAGGCGAGGCCCGGCGCGACGGGCGGAGGCGGCCGGGCCGGGCGGCGACGAGGCCGGCCGGGCGCCGGAGGGGCGCGGCCGGCGGAGACGGCGGGCCGGCCAGCGAGGGCGCGAACGGCTCTGGCGCCCTCGCGAAGCGGCGGCGGCGGCGACTCGGCCGGGAGGGCCGAGCGCTGGCCGAGCGGGCGGCCGGCGCGGGCGGCGGCGTGCCACGTGGCGTGCGCGGATTGGGCGCGGGTGGCGGCGCTGACGGGCGGACGTGTCCATACGTCGGAGTTTTGTCCGTGGCGCTGGGATGAAGATGGCTAGGGTTTGGACCCGGATTTGGAATGGGGGTTGCTTAAATAGGCATAGAAGGAGCTAGGAGAGTCCAAATGAGGTGTAGTTTTACCCCACGATCGTGATCGAACGACGGAGAGCATGGAAGTGACTTAGATGGGTTATTGGACTATTTTGGAGGGTGTTGGGCTGCAACTTAAAAGAGGCCTTTGCGAGAGTGCGGTTAACCGTTGGAGTACCAAACGAGCTCCAAATGACCCGAAACTTGACCGGTGGTATACCGATGGTATACCAAGGCCACTTGACAAACCTCGGTCCATTCCGAGAAGTTTTAGTACCCGCTCACGGAAAAACGTACAAGGGGACGCCGGGGGACATAGGAGTGCCGGATTGCAAAACGGACAACGGGAAAAATGCTCGGAAACATGAGACGAACACGTATGCAAATGCGATGCACATGATGACATGATATAAAATGCATGACATGGACAAAATGCAAAACGAAAGGCAAAAACCCCACCACGGAGGGAAATATCATATCACAATGCCGAAAATGGCAAGAGTTGGAGTTACAAATATGGAAAGTTACATTCGGGGTGTTACAACACTCCACCACTACAAGAGGATCTCGTCCCGAGATCTAGGACTGAAAGAACTCCGGATATTCGAACGGAGGTGATCCTCGCGCCCCCGTGTGGCTTCACGGTCGGAATGGTGTGACCACTTCACTTTCAGGAATTTGATTGACTTGTTGCGAGTCTTGCGCTCGGTTTCCTCAAGAATAGCAACGGGGTGCTCATGATAAGAGAGATCTTCTTGAAGGTCAATTTCTTCGTTGATAGTGCGCTCAGAGTCTTGAAGCACTTGCGGTTGTGACACGTGAAACACATCGCGCACATTTGGCGGTTGGAGGAAGCTCAAGTTGATAGGCGAGATCGCTTCTTTTGCCAATGATCTTGAAAGGACCCACGATCTTGGGGAAGCTTCCTTTGATACCGGGTTTACGAGTGCCTTTCATTGGAGAGACGCGAGGTAGACATGGTCTTCGATTTCAAAAGCCACATCACGGTGCTTATCATCATAATAGCTCTTCCGCGCGATTATGCGGCTTTGAGATTTTCACGAATGACTTTGCACATTTCTTCGCTTCGTGATCAAGTCATTGCCAAGAAGTTGGCGCTCACCTGTCTCGGACCAATTGAGAGGAGTACGCACTTTCGCCATAGAGAATTTCGAATGGGGCCTTGCCCAACTCGCTTGGAAGCTGTTGTTGTAGGAGAACCCGCATATGGAAGACAATCTTCCCACTTCATACCGAAGAAATGACACAAGCCCTGAGCATATCTTCAAGGATTTGATTTACTCGCCGACTTGGCCACTTGTTTGAGGATGGAAAGCTGTGCTGAAACGAATGTTGGTGCCCATGGCCTTCTCAAAAGAATCCCAAACTTGGAGGTAAAGATGCTACCACGGTCTCAAGAGATCACTTGTGGAATGCCGCAAGGAGACAATCTCGAGGTGTATAGCTCGCCAACCGAGCTGCTGTGATAGATTCTTTGATAGGAAGAAAATGAGCCACTTTAGTAAGCTTGTCAATGACAACGAAGATAGCATCATTTCCACGCTTGGACTTTGGAAATCCAGTCACGAAGTCCATTTCAATATGATCAAACTTCCATTCCGGAATAGCAAGAGGTTGGAGGAGACCAGCTGGTCGTTGGTGTTCTGCTTTCACTCTTCTGCAGACATCACATTCATTCACGAATTGAGCAATTTCTCGCTTCATTCGAGTCCACCAATATGACTGCTTGAGGTCCTGGTACATCTTCGCATTTCCGTGATGAATGGATAGAAGCGAATTGTGTGCCTCGCTCATAATGACTTTACGTAGATCACCCTTTGGCACCACAATCCGTCCTCAAGAAAAGAGTATCTTTGTCATCAACATGGAAGCACTTGTACTTGAATGCCCTTGTCGATACCACGCTTCACCTTTTTCACCATGGTATCCGAAGTTGAGCCTCACGAATCTGATCTTCCAAAGTAGGAGAGACTATGAGGTTGGCAAGAAAGCCTTGAGGAACAACTTGAAGATTCAGCTTGCGGAAAGCTTCACAAAGATCCGGTTGGAAGGGCTTGAGGATTAAACTGTTGCAGTAAGCCTTCCTGCTCAAAGCATCTGCAATGACATTGGCCTTGCCCGGAGTATATTCAATACTTGGGTTGTACTCTTGAATCATTTTGACCCATCGAGTCTGTCTGAGGTTGAGGTTGGGTTGAGTGAAGATATACTTGAGGCTCTTGTGATCGGTGAAAATGTCCACTTTCCTTCCCAACAAGAGATGTCTCCATGTTATCAATGCATGGACAACTGCCGCCAAGTCAAGATCGTGAGTGGGGTAGTTCTTTTCGTTGGGCTTTAGCTGACGAGAGGTATAAGCCACAACTCTCTTCTCTTGCATTAACACAGCACCGAGACCTTGAAGAGAAGCATCACGAAAACTTCAATGGCTTGGATTCATCAGAGGAGTCAAGACAGGAGCTGTGACGAGTTTCTCTTTGAGAGTATTGAAAGCAACGTCACACTCAGGAGACCAGACATACTTCACATGCTTCTGGAGGAGGTTGGAAAGAGGCTTTGCAATCTTGGAGAAGTTCTCAACGAATCTTCGGCAATAGCTTGCAAGACCAAGAAAATCATGGAGCTGCTTGACATTCCGAGGAGGTTCCCAATTCACAATTGCGACACCTTCTCGGGATTAACAGCGATGCCCTTGGCGGAGATGATATGACCAAGATAAAGCACTTCATCAAGCCAAAATTCACATTTGGAGAACTTCACATAGAATTGATGCTCTCTGAGCTTGTCTAGCACCAATCGCAAATGTTTGGCATGATCCTTCTTATTCTTGGAGAAGACCAAAATATCATCAAGATAGACCAAGACGAATTCATTGGTGTAGGGGTTGAAGATGAAGTTCATCATCCGAGAGAATGTTGGGGGAGCATTGACGAGGCCGAAAGACATGACAGTATATTCATAAGAACCAAAGCTTGTTCTGAATGTTGTCTTGGGAATATCTTGTTCACGAATGCGAATCTGATGATAACCCATACGAAGGTCAAGCTTGGAGAACACTTTATCACCTTTGAGTTGCTCGAAAAGCTCATTGATGTTGGGAAGTGGATACTTGTTCTTGATTGTCTTTTTATTCAATGGACGGTAATCGACGCAAAGTCGGTCCGTGCCATCCTTCTTCTGGACAAAAAGAACACCACAACCCCAAGGAGATGAACTCGGTCTGATCAAACCCAGACGCTCTTGTTCATCGAGCTGCTTCTTCAATTCCTTCAGCTCATCAGGTCCAAGCTTGTATGGACGCTTGCAAACGGGTTCAGTGCCATGCTCAAGATCGATAACGAATTCAACTGGCCGATGAGGAGGCATACTCGGAAGCTCTTCTGGAAAGACATCTTGGTACTCACAAACGACTGGAATATGAGAGATAGCATCCAATTCACCCTTCTCATTGAGAGAAAACAACCGAATGGTTTCATCACAAGCGGCATAGATGATCACATCATTAGAAGAATGAGTCAATTGAATTTCCACGGCAGCACAATCAAGCTGAGCTTTGTCCGAGAAAGCCATCCATCCCGAGAATAAGATCAATATCCGAGTCACCAAGAACAATTGGTTTAGCCAGAAATCTATAGTCGCCCATCTTGATTGTGGTATCCGAACCACCAAATGGAGCTCAACCGCTTACCCGGAGAAATGACATCCATGGGTTTACCCAAATGAGAAGAAGTGAATTCATGCTTGGCAAAAACGGTCTTGGCATGAAACAATGCGATGCACCAAGATCAAATAAAACTTTTGCAGAATATCATTAATCGAAGATTACCCATTATCACATCGAAGATTCCTCCGCTTGAGCTGCATTCATCAAATTGACCTTGGCATGCTTTGGATTATGCTTGACCACCGCATTGCTGGAAGATTTCACAGAGGAGGAGGCGGAAGGCGCCTTTGGTTGAAGCACTTGTTCGCATAGTGACCTTTCTGCGACATTTGTTGCAAGTCACCTCACGAGAGCGGACGGTGGTAAGGAGCACTTGACCTTGGATCTTGAGAATTAGACTTGTTACGATAGCTTTGGTTGGGTGGGTGGGAAGATCCACGGCCACCTGAGTTCTTCTGCGATAAGGTTGACGGAACCGAGGAGGAGGAAGGTAGAACTTCGCTGCTTAGCTGCCACTTGAGAGGAAGAAGAAGACTAAACTGCATCCCCGATTCTCTTCTTAGAAGCCTCACATTTGAGCTGGGCAGCTTCTTGCTTCATGCCATGTTGTAGAATTCATCATACTTTTCTCGCTCAAAAGCACAAGAGCTAATTGCAGATCTTCTCTCGCACCACCTCTGAATTGATAGATCATACTCTTTTCATCGTGGACGCCTTGCTTAGCAAAGCGAGCGAAGTTTCGAACTGGATATTGTATTGATACACGACATGTTGCCTTGCTTGAGATTGCGGAACTCCTCACGCTTGCTCTCAACAACACTTTTCGGAATGTGGTGAGCTCTAAAATCTCGGCGGAACTCATCCCAGGTAATGACACGACCTCCTCTGGAATCTTTGTATTGCTGGTACCACTCACAAGCTTGGTCCTTGAGTTGAAACGATGCAAACTTGACAAAGTCCTCAGGTCTGACATTGCTACATTCAAAATGTTTGCAGATGTCCACAAGCCAATCGTCGGCGTTTGTGGCCTCGACACAGAAACTGAAAGACTTCGGCTGATTAGCGAGGAACTGACTGAGAGTAGCAAAGTGCGGCTGGTTGTTTCCTTGACCTTGATTTCCTTGACTGCCTTGCCCTTGAGTACGCTCTTGCAAGAGCTGCAAAATCATCTGAGCATTGGCATTGGTGGCTGCCATGATAGTTGCCAGCCTCCGGAGGCGGAGGTGGAGGTGGAGGGTTCGACTGATTCCCATCATTTCGTTCCGGATTCTGACGCGTTGGCGGAGCCATCCTGAAGAGGGTGACATCCGTTAGCACTTGATAGACAAATAGTCAAGTTGAATCAACGGATAGAAACTGCAACATATAGTCTTCACAATAAACATTCGAACAAGAATGAACGAATGAATTCCAAAGTTAACATCACACGTCCATTAATGTGAGAAGCCACTTGATTAAAGGTTGATGAAAAAATAACAAGGTACGACTGGAACAAATAAGTGGTAAGGATTACCCAATCACGAACCAAATATCTGCGGGAAGAAATGCTAGGAGCTACTTGAATCCCACCTATAAACTCCCGAAACTTTCTGGTTATGCAATCTGGTGTTGGGGATACAGGGGACACAAAATATATCACCCAAACTAACAATACCTAGATCCAGCTGTATCCATCCGTCAACACATAACCAAGAAACCTTCGGAAATCATGTACCTCGACCTTCGAAAAGCATCCGTTATACGAGTCATGGCAATACTCCCGAGCTCGCCCCAGTACTGGGTTATCGGGGTTATCTCACCAACAACTGCACAAAAGAGATTTCGATGTCGGTAAAACTCGGTATTCCGAACTCGCAACGATAAAATTGTGACGACAACACCTCGGAGCTCAACTCCCCGGACACCGCCACAACACCTAAATGTCGAGGCACCAAGAACAATGTTCTCGCCACAAAACCATCGAACGATTCCAAGATACCAGCGTGATCCTAATTTTTTAGTGAAATTTGAGGAGAGGAGAGTCAAAACTTCTCGTCAGAGACCTCACAGAGCGATTTAAGGACTGGGAGTAAAAAGAATCCTACTCTCCGATATATATAATCCTAAGACTCAAAACATTTTCCGTTCTAGACTCAACAACGCCAAAGAAACAATCAAGTAGGGGCTCCTAAGTCGGGAAGGCTCGATTACCAACTTGTAACGCCCTCGATGCGGCTATATCTCCCACGTGTCGAAGCACGACTTAGAGGCATAACCGCATTGGAAGCAATGTCGCAAGTGAGGTAATCTTCACACAACCCATGTAATACATAAGGGAAAGAGATACATAGTTGGCTTACAGTCGCCACTTCACACAATACATAAATAAACATCCATCATTCAGATTACACTCAAGGTCCGACTACGGAACCAAAATAAAGAAGATACCCCAAATGCTACACAGATCCCCGATCGTCCCAACTGGGCACCACTAATGATCATCAGGAAAAGACACATAGTAACGACCACGCCCTCGTTGAACTCCCACTTGAGCTCGGTTGCGCCACCGTGACCGCATCATCGGCACCTGCACTGTTTTGGTAGAATCTGTGAGTCACGGGACTCAGCAATCTCACACCATGAGATCAAGACTATTTAAGCTTATAGGAAGGACAGAGTTGTAAGGTGGAGCTGCAGCAAGCGACTAGCATATATGGTGGCTACATTCGCAAAAGAGAGCGAGAAGAGGAGCAAAGCACGGTCGTGAAGCTAGTAGCGATCAAGAAGTGATCCTGAACTACTTACGTCAAGCATAACTCCAACACCGTGTTCACTTCCCGGACTCCGCCGAGAAGAGACCATCACGGTTACACACGCGGTTGATGTGTATTTTATTTAAGATCAACTTCGGTTTTCTACAACCAACATTAACAAATTCCCATCTGCCTCATAACCGCGGGCACGGCTTTGAAAGATTATACCTGCAGGGTGTCCCAACTTAGCCCATTATAAGCTCTCATGGTCAACGAAGGATATTCCTTCTACCGGAAGACCCGATCAATCTCGAATCCGGACTACAAGACATTTCAACAGCAATAAAACAAGACCAGCAAAGCCGCCTGATTGTGCCGACAAATCCCGATAGGAGCTGCACATATCTCGCTCGTGGCACATCCGGATAAGTCAAGCTACGAGTAAAACCAAGCCTCGAGTTTCCCGTGGTGGCCCTACAGTTGCTCGGTTCGGGCCAGCACTCAAGGAGCACCGTCCGGGGTTAAATAAAGATGACCCTCGGCTCGCGAAAACCCGGGGAAAAAGGCTTAGGTGGCAAATGGTAAACCCAAAGTTGGGCCTTGCTGGACGAGTCTTATTCAAAGCGAACTGTCAAGGGGTCCCATAAATCACCCAACCGTAAGGAACGCGAAATCAAGGAACATAACACCGTATGACGGAAACTAGGGTGGCAAGAGTGGAACAAAACACCAGGCATAAAGCCGAGCCTTCCACCCTTTACCAAGTATATAGATGCATTAATTATAGTAGATATATATTGTGATATCCCCAACAAGTAAACATGTTCCAATAAGGAACAACACCTCCATGTTCCAACAAGGAACAAACTTCAGCTTCACCAGCAACTAGCAACGCCATAAGAGGGGCTGAGCAAAGCGGTAACATAGCCAATCAACGGTTTGCTAGGAAAAGATGGTTAGGGGCTGACATGGCAATATGGGTGGCATGATAAGAAAGTGATAGGCATCGCAGCATAGGCATAGCAAAAGAGCGAGCAACTAGCATAGCAAAGATAGAAGTGATTTCGAGGGTATGGTCATCTTGCTCGCAATGTTCTCGAGTTGTCGAAAGCTTGATCCTCGTAAGCGTTCTCAACAGGTTCCTCGCTCACGCACTCGCCTCCCGCTCTACCCAAAGCAAGAACAAAACAAAGGAACCACAATAAATCACGGTGCAATGCACAATCAACATGATGCAAAATATGGCATGATATGCGGGATGTGATATGCAATGCGATGCGCTCGGAAGGAAAATGATGAACTGGCATCAACTTGGCAAACCAAGTATGCCTCTGAAAGATGAGATGATTTCGTTGAAATCGATTTAAAGATCACCGAATCGGATGCACGGTTCGCAAATGACAAGCAAAACAAGAATGGCACAAATCTGCCATTAACAAATGATGCCACTTAGCAAGCAACAAGAAATTAAGCTACTGCACCCAAACGTATCAACAAAGCATATGGCAGTGATCTACTCAAGATGCTTGACAAAAGATGAACACTGAGCTACGGTTAAATCACATCATAACAGGTCCAAACAAGCATGGCAAAAGTGCAAAAAATATCAGGCTGGACATGGCAAAAACAGCATCAGGTAGCAATGTTCAGAGCAAGAAAACAACATGCTACAGGAACTTATAATAGCAAAACATGGCATGGCATGAATCTACTCAAAGCATAGAACAAAACTCCCTTACTGACCATAAGCCAAAAAGGATTAGAAAATATAGTAACACCCATGTCAATATCGCAAGTTTCATTAACTGATTCAGCAACATGGCATGTCAAAAACAGATAAAAAGTAGGCATGTTTGAGAGCTCAAAGCACTCACTACAGAGCCTTTCATGATAAACTAAGCATACGTACATGTAAGTGCATCTAGTGCCCCTTAGTGATTTTGGTGTATTGAAGACTTATAGGTTAAGTAACTAATGCGTTTGTGAGTGTACACAAGTCTATAAGTCTATGAGGAGTTTGATATTTACAGAGAAAGTCGACCCTAAAATGAATTTCTTCAATCAAGAATTTGATATTCAAGACTTTCTCAAGACTTTGAAAGTGAAAAATTGGTGTGACCTTGAAGACTTGGTATTCATTTGAGGAACATGAAGCGTGAAGACTTTTGTTTTCGTAGTTTCATTTTCTCTTTCTTGAGTCATAGGAAACACCGTCATCGTTAAAGGGGTCGAGGAAATACTAAGGAAAAATTTCCATTTGATGCTCAACTCAAAATCCTCACCTACCAATTCCTTCGAGTGAAGCTTTTGAAATCTCATACAGTTCACCAATTTCTTCAAGGATGAGACGAAGCTCTTCCGTCGCCGAGGAATTTGTTCGACCGAGGAGTTAGGAATTCGCCAAAGGTGAATTGCCTACACAAAGGAGGAACATGATAGCCCTCAAGAATTTGATATTCAAAATTCCGACCGCTCTTCGTCTTGCTACCGGCTGTCCCAAATATCTTATCCACCTAACGGTCATATCATTGAAGGGCATTTATGTCTTATCATGTCGGGCTGCTCCCTAGGCTATAAATAGCCGCCTCACAACCACTAGTTGGTTGGCTGCTCGAGAGAACTTGACACTTGTCATTTGAGAGCAACCCATCCTCCGAGGACTTTGAGTGAAAATCATCAAGTGAGGAAAACCCAAAGTGAGGAAAAACCCAAAACCAAACCCCAACAAACCCAAAGTGATTGAGCATCATCAAGAAATTCATCCCGCGTGGATCCGACGCTTTTACCTTTGAAGACTGTGCTTCTTCCAGACGGTTAGGCGCCACGGTCTAGAGCATCCAAGAGGAATTGTGGATCGCCGAGTGACCAAGTATGTGAAGGTTTGGAAGTCGCTCAAGACTTACCACGAGTGATTGGACGAGGTCTGCGTGACCTTAGTTCAAGGAGAATACGGTGAGGACTTGGTGTCCCGAGCTGCGTGCTCGCGGATCGGGTGTCCGGACTGCGTGTCCTCGAGTTTAAATACTCAGCCGCTCCAACCAGACGTATAACCGAGACACAGCAGTTGGAACTGGTCTACCAAATCATTGTCTTCACCAACCTAATCGGTTCTATTTCCTCAACCCTTTCATTTCCTCATTCTTGTGTTGAGCGTTTGTTCATATCTGTGTTTGAAGACTTTGATCAAGACTTTCTCAATTTCCTCGCCCAATTTCTTCATCTGTTTGTCTTCATCTTGTGTTATCCTGTGATTACGCTTATCAGCTTTCGTGATAGTCTTCATTTCATCATGACGACTATGCCTGTAATCTGTTATGCTTATTTCTGAGTACTTATTCCGCTGCATGTATTTCTTCGCCAGAATTTCTCACCAAAGAAATTCCTCAAAGAAGAATTTGTAAATTAAATCAAAATCGCCTATTCACCCCCTCTAGTCGATATAACGACTTTCAATTGGTATCGAGCAAGGTACTCCCTTGTTCGTGTGATTTTGGTTTAACCACCGGAGTTTTAGTTATGTCGACCGCAGGTATGATCAAGGTCTCAGCAGGTGTCCTACCTTCGATGGGACGGACTACCCCTCATCGAAGAACAAAATGCGAATGCATCTTGAAGCAATTGACAACGATCTCCGGTATGTTGTGACAAAAGGTGTTTCCTCACCACACCCTCTCCGAATGATGCTGATGTGAAGAGATTCAACCAACTCGATTCTCAAGCGAAGAATATCATATGTGGCCATCTCGAGCAAAGGTCAATATGGAAGAGTGAGTGCTTTGGAATCTGCCAAACTCATCCGGGACAGGCTGTCCAAAGTAATGAAGGTGTTTCAACTCAGCGTGACTCTCGAGTTGATGTTCTTCGAATCTCTTCAACCGCTTCAAAAGACTCGACAACGAAAATGTTCAACAAACCTTCGATCGCCTTCACCGACATCTCAAATGAGCTTCAAGCACTGGTGCCACCGACATCACCGACCATGAGGTGGTGAAGAAATTGCTAAGATCGCTTGATTCCTCATTTGACACTCGCACCGATGATACAAGAACGAGCTGACTACAAGTCTCTTGATCCTGCCGATATCCTCGAAGGCTAAATACTCACGAGTTCCACTTCTTTGAAAAGAGAGATCTCTATGGTTCGGCTATGGAAAACACGTGCCACAAGGCCAAGGCTGAATCTGAATCGAGAGTGAAGACTCGTAGTAGCCTTGGAGATCCTGAAGAATTTGGCCAGAGCTAGCACCGCCGTGAAGAAATTCCAGAAATTCACAAGGCGTGGTCGTTTTGGAAAATCCTCAAGAAGCAAAGTGATTCCTCATCTAGTGACTATAAGCGAAGACTTTGCCACAAATGCAAGAAACCTGGTCACTATATCCAAGATTGTCCTCGATGGGAAAAGGAATTAAGAAAGAAGAAACATAAGGATTACAGCCTCGATGACGGAAGAAGAAGAAGAAATCATCCAAATCTTCATCATCAAAATCCTCAAAGCCTTCTTCTCACAAGAAGAGCAGCTCCAAAAAGGCTCGGCATTCATTGGCAAGGAAATGGACTCAAGCTGAATCTGAGGAAAATGAGGAAGAGGAGGAGTCTCAAGAATCGAATCTGGTGTGGCTAGTCCGGCTCTTGCTATCGCCTATGTTAGCAAGTCCATCTTCAACGCTGAAGAAACTGACTCCCACAAACCCGATGAGGAAAATGATGACTACGCCCCACCTATTGCTTCATGGCAAAAGGTGCCAAGGTACTCAATTTCACCTCCTCTGAATCCAAAGAAAATGAATCGATGAGGATCTAAAGCCCAGCTACTCTAAACTTGCTAAGATTGCTATAAAACAACATAGGGCTTTTGAAAAGGTTCAAAACATGCTAGATAAGAGTGATGATATGTTAGGTGAAGAAATGGATCGCACTCAAGCCGTGAATCGAAAATCTTCAGAAGTTCAGCCTAGGCTTGACAGCCTTCAAGGTCATCATAACACTCTCTTATCTCGATCATGAGAAACTTTCTTATGAATTTCTTCAAAGAAAGCAAGATCTTGAGAAGCTAAGAGTGAGTTATGAAGATCTTCGAAGGAGCGCGATTCATTACTTGCTCAACAAATCAGCGCTTCTCAAGAAGAATTTGTTCCTCCATGCTTAAAGTGCATTGAACGTGAATCGCTAATTCTTCACCAGAATGTTCAAATGCTTCAACTGTTACAAATTCTTCACCTGCCTCTGCTTTCACTAATTCCTCACCGAGGACATTGCTAGTATCACCGACGATGCAGGGTTGAAGGAATTGTACATGACAGTATGTACAAAAGCCTCAAAGGGCATCGACTCTTTGTGATGTGCTTAAAAGCAGATCCTCAACAGAAACCCTAGGAAAGAGGGTATTGCCTTTGAGAGGAAACTCAATGTCGATGGAACGATCGAAGCCCGAGCAAGATCCCAAAACCTCATGGGTTGCTGCAAAGGACCTCCAGCTTGATCCATCTACCTTATCTGGTTTACATGTGAATTTCCTCATTCGATGATGAGTCATTTGACTCAAACTATAAACTGTTCAAAATCAGAATAGTGAAGTATTTGCTAGATATGTTGGCACTAATCTGCAGAACGGTCCCCTATGAAGAAAATCTGGGTTCCCAAGAAATGTCTTGAAAGTCTTCGTGAATGTCCTCATGACACCACCAGTGAAGAAAAGGAACCCCAGATCAAATTCTTCATATGGACAAAATTCTTCATATGGATCCAAGTCCTCATACGGACCAAATTCCTCACGTGGATCAAATTCCTCAAAAGGATCAAAGTCCTCATATGATTATCATCGTGCTAACAACTCGCTTCGCAGGTAGAGCTAAGGGCTATGAATATGTGCATTATTCTTCAAACCAATATGTTCATAAGTCCTCAAGAATTTCTCTTTATTCATATGCTTACCCTAACCCCTCTTATGTGAAACGAAATGGTTTGGCCTCTATGCCACCATTCTCATATGGTGCTCGCAGAATGATGAACTCTTTGCCACCCCTTCGATGTGGGTGGTGAAGAAAAGAACTAATCTCTTCTGCAGGGTCAGGTCTCCAGGCGTGCCTTAACGCCTCAAGAATTTGTGGGGCCTAACAAAATTGCTCGAAGGACGCAGTTAATCATGATGAAATGAACTTTCATTTCACACGCCCTCATACCTTGCTTATCTAAATATTGATCGATGAAATTCATCGATGAACTTGATACCATATTCTTCACCGATGAAGTATATGAGATCGTAAGTTGTACTAATTCATCCGCAGGATGATCAACCCAAAGCCACCGAGTGGGTTCTCGATTGTGGATGTACAAATCACATGACCGGTGACAAGAATCTATTGATGGATGCTCCTTATCACCGCCACATCTGAAGCATATCATCTTTGCCGACAAAGGCAAAAGTCGTATTGGGACTTGGTAAGGTTGCTATCTCTAAGGACATGCACATGGACAAAGTCATGCTTGTTGAGTCTTTAGGATATAACCTCATGTCAAGATCAATGCTTTGTGATCTTGATATGGTTGTTATCTTTGGCAAGTATCGTTGTGTTGTGATTATGGAAGTGACAATTCCAAAGTCTTCAAGGCTTTAGGAGAGGAGACTTGTATATTGTTGATTTTTCCACAGACCACAACCAGCCGTGTGTCTACTTGCAAAAGCTTCGTAGGCTGGCTATGGCATCGACGACTTGGTCACGCAGGCATGAGGAATTTGCACACGCCATGAAGAAGAAGCATGTCATTGGCATTGAAAATGTCAAATTCCTCAAGGATCACTTATGCGGTGCCTGTGAAGCCGGAAAATGACCAAGGCCAAGCATCCAAATAAGACTATCATGACCACTACTCGTCCTTCAATTGCTTCACATGGACCTCTTTGGTCCTAATCATTACTCAGTTGTCGTTAATGAAGCATCACTATATGGCTTTGTTATTGTTGATGATTACTCTCGTTACACTTGGGTACACATTGTTACTTACAAAATCAAGTGCAGGAAATCTTCAAACGATTTTCCTCGAGGGCTTCAACCAACTTTGGTGTGAAGATCAAGCACATCAGAGTGACAATGGAACTGAGTTCAAGAATTCGGTCTTGAGGATTATCTTGATGAACTTGGTATTACTCATGAGTTATCTGCCCCTATACTCCTCAAAAAATGGCGTCGTGGAGCGCAAGAACAGAACTCTTGTTGAGATGGCTCGCACTATGCTTGATGAATACAAAACGCCTAGTCGCTTTTGGATTGAAGCAATTGACACTGCGTGCCACATCATCAACAGAGTATATCTTCACAAATTCTTCAAAAAGACTGCCTATGAACTCCTCACAGACAAGAAACCCAATGTAAGTTATTTCAAAGTCTTGATTGCTAAATGCTGGATTAGAGATCCTCACCACACCTCTAAATTTGCACCGAAAGCACATGAAGGTTTTATGCTTGGTTACGGAAAGGACTCGCACACCTACAGAGTCTTCAACATTACTCTTCACAAGATTGTTGACACTCAGAGATGTGCGGTTCGATGAAACTAATGGCTCGCAAAGAGAGCACCTACCTTCTGTGTTAGACGAACCAGCACCGAGGATTCTATCGGGTTCAAGGCAACCGAGGATGTCATTCCCATCAAGAAACTGCTGAAGAATTCATTTCAGACGCCAAGAACGCCGAGCTGGTGCACCAAGATAATGTGAAGAAAATGGTGCCGAGGAAAATGATCAAATTCCTCAAGACAACCAGCTCATCCTCGCTTGCAAAAGAAGTGCAAGTTGACAAGATCATCAATGACATTGAAGCGCCAGTCCTCTCACTCGCTCAAAAGCTTCACACTTATCTAACTTTTGTGGGCACTATGCTTTTGTCTCTATCACAGAGCCCACTAAGGTAGATGAAGCATTTCGAGCCGGAGTGGATTCAGGCCATGCAAGAAGAATTACATCGATTCGAGCTCAACAACGTGTGGGAACTAGTCAAACGTCCAGATCCTCGCAAGCATAATATCATTGGCACAAAGTGGATCTACCGCAACAAGCAAGATGAAAATGGTCTTGTGGTGAGGAATAAGGCACGACTAGTAGCTCAAGGCTACACGCAGTTGAAGGAATTGATTTCGATGAAACTTTTGCACTGTTGCTAGACTTGAGTCTATTCAGATATTACTCGCCTATGCTAACCATCACAATATCACTTTATATCAAATGGATGTGAAAAGTGCATTCCTCAATGGTAAGCTTGAGGAAGAAGTATATGTTGCTCAACCCCTGTGTTTTGAAGATCCAAAGAATCGACAAAGTCTTCAGACTAAATAAGGCCCTCTATGGCCTCAAGCAAGCCCTCGGCGTGGTATGATACATTGAAGGAATTCTTCGTGAAGAATGGCTTCACACCGGTTCACTCGACCCTACTCTCTTTACTAAATCTTATGATGGTGAACTGTTTGTGTGCCAAATATATGTTGATGATATTATCTTTGGCTGTCTCGACCAACGTTATAGTGATGAATTTGCCTATATGATGAGTGAAGAATATCAAATGTCTATGATGGGAGAGTTGAAATTCTTCTTAGGTCTTCAAATTCACAACAACACAATGGCATATTCATATCTCAGAGAAATACCTCAAAGATGTCCTCAAGAAATTCGCATGCAAGATTGCAAAGGCGTAAAATTCCTATGCCCACAAATGGCCATCTATGCAATCGATGAAAATGGTATTGACTTGATCACAAGGTATACCGCCCATGATTGGTTCTTTATTGTACTTATGTGCATCTAGGCCAGATATAATGCTTAGTGTTTGCATGTGTGCCCGATTTCAAGCTACACCAAGGAATCACACCACAAGGCTGTGAAGCATATTCTTCGATATCTAGCTCACACACCAACACTAGGATTATGGTACCCCAAGGGCTCTACTTTTGATCTCATTGGATATTCCGACTGACTATGCTGGTGATCGTGTGGACCGCAAGTCAACATATGGTACTTGTCATTTCCTCGGACAATCTTTGGTCTGTTGGTCCTCGAAGAAACAGAATCTGCGTATCACCGTCCATCGCAGAAGCTGAATACATTGCTGCTGGCTCGTGTTGTGCTCAATTACTATGGATGAAGCAAACCTCAAGGACTACGGCATCAACGTGAAGAATGTGCCTCTCATCGTGACAATGAGAGTGCCATCAAGATTGCTCACAACCCAGTTCAGCACTCAAGACAAAGCACATTCAAATTCGCCATCATTTTCTTCATGATCATGTGTTGAAGGGCTTACATCTCCATCGAAAGCACGTGAAGATCAAGAACAGCTAGCTGATATCTTCACTAAGCCCTTGGATGAGAAGAGATTTAGCAAGTTGCGTGTGAGCTAAATATCTTAGAATCTTCGAACGTTCTTTGAAAAGGACACACATCCTAACACTCATGCAAAATTGATGACTTAGATGTGCAACACATGAAGAAACGTTTTCTTCAATCAATGAAGAATAACACTCTAAATGTGAAGAAATTAATGAAGAATTTGATTCTCGTAACCCTCGACAATTGTACGCGTGTCTGAAATCATCATTCTTATACTGGTGGGTCACGCCACCACCAAAGTTGAAAATCTTCAATTTGAGTTTTCCTCGTTTTGAAATTCTTCAGTTTTTGAAATTCTTCAGCTTTTGAAATTCTTCGCTTTTTCAAATTCTTCAGTTTTTCAAATTCTTCAACTTTGCAAAATCTTCACTGTTTCCGTCGTCCTTCTTCATTGGCTATATATATATATATATGGATTTATGTCCTCTACAGCATTCACTTATGGTTATTTCTTCAAGTCGCTTTTTCTACTAAGTGAATGTGATCGGACCCTTCCCCCTCTATGCTATACTCAACCCAATCCATTCACAAATTCTTCATGTGCGTTCTACTTTGAAACTCGTTCAAATTCTTCACTGTGTCCTTGACAGCTGAAGAAATTGCGAACGGAACTTTAAAACGAAACTTGTCCAAACCGTCGCTTTTACCGCTCAAACCGTTCCGCATCCCACGATGCATTATTATATTCACCCACGATCGCACACGATCTCCACTACACAGTACGTGGGTGACACATGTCGTGAGAAGGAAGCGGTCAGGCACGTTCGTCCTAAATCTTCTGGACGATCCGCTTTCACCATGGCTATAAATACCCTCTCTCCTTCCTCACTCTTTTACTTCGCCGACCTCTCTCCCGCCGAGCTCCTCGAACCCTAGCACCGCCGCTTCTCCATCGTCAGCGGTGAGGAAAAGCTTCACCGCCTTGACCTCTTCGCCGACGTATTCGCTACGACCGTGGAATATCTTCACTCCGCCGTCGCCGTAGCTGATTTCCTCTGCCAAGTTAGGGCGGAGAAGATCTGAACGACGGACTTCTAAACTGATCATCTCAGTTAAATCGTGTTCTTCACTTGAGTAAATTAAAAGTTACTTTTACTACTCGATTTGATTCTCAAATTTTCTTCAAATTCTTCAAAGGTGTTTATTCTCCAAATCTTCATACATATGAACACCTCAAATCTCTTGACTCATTTCTCTAAGCAATGATTTTCTTCAAGATTCCTCAATTGTGTGGATCTTCGATCTATACAACTCGAACCTAAGACAAAGAACGCTTATTGAAATTCTTCAAGGCTCATCCGGTCAAAATCCTCAAACTTGTTCTTTTGAAAACCCTCGAGAACGATATGAACTCTTCAAATTCCTCGCACCTATACTCTGTTCACAGGTACAAATGTCCGCCGCTGAATCCCTAGGTTCTCATCAACTTAACTCATTTGCAGCGTTCCTCGAAGAAAAACTGCACACTTCTTCAGAGAACTCAATTGTTCAATTTCCTCAACTCAAGAAAATGGCAGATGGTAAGAAGCCGCAGAAGGAGGAAAGAAACCCGAGGTCATGACAGATTCAAATCCCCGAGGAAATATATGCTGACTCATCAGACACCGATGAGGAAAGCAAAAATCAACGCAAGGTGCGATACAGAAGATTGAACGGAGATGGGCACGGAATGGAAAGAATACCGATATGTAACACCTAAGTACATGAAGAAATTCGCGTTAAATCCTCCATGCCCAAGAGCTCCTTTGGCACCAGGCCAAATAGCTGATCCCACTAGCGTCAAACGCGGTGAGGACTTTCCTGATGAGTGGGCTAAACGCCAAGCAAAGTTGGCTAAGCAAGCAAAGGAAGCGTGAAGAAATTCAATGAGGATTCTGCCGCTGCTGCCATCGAGGTCTCGGTCAAACCGAGGAAATCAATGCAAAAGAAGTCTGCTAATAAGCCAAGTGCTTCATCATCTGCGCCTCACGGCCAAGTTCATCGCCAGCTCCTCCGTGCAAATTCCTCAAGAGCAAATTCCTCACACTGCTCTGCTCCATCAAAGTCCTCAACTGCTCCGCCCAAACCTTCGCCTTCTGTGCACCTAGCTACTTGTCAAAGGACTGCTGGTTTCTCAATTGCCTCGAGCATCTCTGCAAGTTCCTCTGCTGCCCCAATTCTTCATCCGCCCGACTCTGCTGAAGACAAAAGCAACAGTGGGCGTGGTCCTCGGCCTAGCCCAAGGAAGAAACAGCTTATAGTCCACGTGCCATCTGATGATGAGGCATCTGATGAAGAACTTGAAGAAATCATCAGAGACCGCCAAGTTAGGGCCGCTAGAGCCAAAGGTACATCTGTGCCACTGCTTTTGGACCCAAAGAAAGTCCTCGACTTCATCGACCTCGCACAATGATCCCAATACCCTCTGCTTGATCTTCCTTTGACACCTGGTCAAAGTCATGTGTTGACTCACTTCATCGTCAAGAAAATGGAAGTTTGAGAAGGCGAGGGAAATCAAGAAGGCTCAATACAGAAGGAGAGCTTCTCAAGAAAAATGTTGTCAAGATGACACCGAGGAACTCCTTCAAATCCAAACTGACATTCAGAACCTCAAAGAAGAACTTCGACACATACTATGCTGATTGGCAAGTAGTCAAGACCAGATTCGCCGATCTCACGAAGAAAATCACAAGTGTTGCTGCACCTGCAACGTGAAAATCCTCAAAGCTGAAGCATCAGCCTCAGCCTCATCAAGAAAATGCTGATTCCGTGGCTGATGAAGAAATTCCAGCCATTGAAGAAATTGCCGTGGCACCCACTAGTGGTGCGCTGAAGAAATTGCTCAAGACAGGGGAACTGCATCAGTTGCTCCTGAAGAAACTGCACCAAATTCCTCAGCTCCTCCAACGCCAACTCCAACTCCAATTCTTCCATCCGCTCGATGTGAAGAAAACCAAGGCTGCGGAACGAGCTGCTGTGAAGAAAAGGAAAGCATCACTGCGTCGATTCTTCGATCGCGAAGAAAATGAAGCCAATGACCAGCTCATTGAAAACCCAATTGATGCTATTCCAATTTCCTCCATACCATCAAAGGAAGTCGTTCTTTTGGAGAAGAATATGAGATCCCAACCGATCTTATGAAGAACATCAATCTCTGCTTCGTCAGAGAAAATTGATGAAGAAATTGAAGTGGAAGCAATCCCTTCAACCCCGCCATTCCCTCATCGATCCATGAAATTCCTCAAGCTGGTATCGAGGAAATTGAAAATGAAGATGTGGATATTGGATGCACCACACCAGGATCAATGATGACTTTTGGGAAAGTCAGCATCCCAATACTCCTCTCTTCACCCCACTCCAACAAGTTCCTCACTCCCTGCATGCATCGTCCAAATAGACATCAAGAAAATCAACCCACGAGTTCGTGCATGAAGAAATTCCAGCCACTAGTGCTGATGAAACTGCTGCCTTTGAAAATCCTCAGATCACAAGTTGAGGACCAAGAAATTCCTCAAGTCAAGAACCTGAACTTACGATTCTGAGGTGGTGATGCAACTCATCGACACCCTCTGCCAAAGCAAAAGAATCCGCTCTCAACCAAGCAAAAGTTCAAGGCTGAAGATTTCTTTGCCGAGCACGTGTTCTTCATCGAATATAATCCTTATGATTCTGCTCGAATTAGGAAGAGGCGCTCGACTGCCACCAAGCCAACTTCTATTCCTCGGTGCTTTTCAACAAGGACAAAATATTCGATCATGCTCATATTCCTCATGTGGATATGGAGTCGCTGCCGTGCTTTGAGCCCGCCCTAAGTGTTCTTCACGATGCAGGTCTCCTAAACTTCTGCACCGATATTTGTGATCAAACGAAGAGCTAATTCTTCAGTTCTATGCAACCCTGCACATCACCGGAGACGCCAAGATGTGAATTCATGGGTCTTGGATTGATGACCGAAAATACTCACTACAAGGCACCAGAAGTGAATTGCTTCGTGCCCTCCCACTCAGTCCTCCGATTGATGGTGCACGCCGATCTATGAAGAAAAGGAACTTTCAAATCATTATATGCAAGTGCCGATGAAGCCTTTGAAACCAAGGCAAGCTCCAGGACCAAATTCCTCGTCAAGGAATTATTATATGTGCCTCGAACAGTCTATCGAATTCGACGAAGACTATGAGTCCTATCAAGGGCCACGACTCGAATGATGAAGAAGTCGTTGGCATCATGAAGAATATGCTGTTCAACATCATCCATGGCGCTCCGTCAATTTTCATGATTTCTTCATGAGGACTCGCTAACATTGCCATGTCACCTTTTGAGCTGAAGCCTTATGCGCCTTGGATTATGAGATTCATCAGTCAAGATCTTCACCGAATTACAAGGTCGACACTTTGAACCACCGCAGCTACCTGCCTCGATTGAAGTCCTCAAACGGCCAATTACCTCACCGATGAAAAGGGAAAGGCTATGCTGTGATAGATGAAGGCACACGCCCATTGATGGACAGTTTCAAAGCAGCATCCTACTCCACCAATGATGACTCGCCACACATGACTCAAAGAAAAATACCTCGCCAAGCATAGTCCTCAAGCTATCGCACCTGTGGTGATGACTGATCGTGAGTTACTCCTCGCCTTCATCGGAAGGTTGATCGCAATCACAAGTGGGTCAAACGTCGCTTTGGTACTCTTCTTTACAACCTGACCTCAACTCACAATGCAAAGAAGAAAACCACTACTATCTTCACGAAACCTTCAAGCGCACTGGGCTGTTCTTTCACATGTCTACAATGAAGGAGAACTGCAATCAATGGGACTCAAGGAAGAATTTGACTGGTCTGCTCCTCCTCCAAGAAATTCAAGAAAGTCAAAGTTCCTTCCTCATACGCATTGGGCTCGATACTTTTATGCATTATTTTGCATGCTCGCATATCATCAAGCACCATATTTCATCATGCATTTCAAATTCCTCATATTATATGTCAAATGCGTGTATGAATTACAAGATATAGGGGGAGATCTCCATGATTCAATTCTTCAAATGTGCATTGCCTCAAAAGCAAATTCCTCACTATGCACATCTTCAGGGGGAGTTCTTCTATATCTTGCAATCAAAATCCTCATTATCAGTAATTACACTTCATATGTTTATCCCCGTTGAAAACTTAACTCAGATTGTCATCAATCACCAAAAAGGGGGAGATTGTAAGTGCATCTAGTGCCCCTTAGTGATTTTGGTGTATTGAAGACTTATAGGTTAAGTAACTAATGCGTTTGTGAGTGTACACAGGTCTATAAGTCTATGAGGAGTTTGATATTTACAGAGAAAGTCGACCCCTAAAAATGAATTTCTTCAATCAAGAATTTGATATTCGAAGACTTTCAAAGACTTTGAAAGTGAAGAAATTGGTGTGACCTTGAAGACTTGGTATTCATTTGAGGAACATGAAGCGTGAAGACTTTTGTTTTCGTAGTTTCATTTTCTCTTTCTTGAGTCATAGGAAACACCGTACTGTTAAAGGGGGTCGAGGAAATACTAAGGAAAAATTTCCATTTGATGCTCAACTCAAAATCCTCACCTACCAATTCCTTCGAGTGAAGCTTTTGGAAATCTCATACAGTTCAGTCAATTTCTTCAAGGATGATTTAAGCTCTTCAGTCACGAGGAATTTGTTCGACCGAGGAGTTAGGAATTCGCCAAAGGTGAATTGCCTACACAAAGGAGGAACATGATAGCCTCAAGAATTTGATATTCAAAATTCCGACCGTTCTGTCTTGCTGCTACCGCTGTCCCAAATATCTTATCGACCTAACGGTCATATCATTGAAGGGCATTTATGTCTTATCATGTCGGGCTGCTCCCTAGGCTATAAATAGCCGCCCCCTACAACCACTAGTTGGTTGGCTGCTCCGAGAGAACTTGACACTTGTCATTTGAGAGCAACCCATCCTCTGAGGACTTTGAGTGAAAATCATCAAGTGAGGAAAAACCCAAAGTGAGGAAAAACCCAAAAACCAAACCCCAACAAACCCAAAGTGATTGAGCATCATCAAGAAATTGATCCCGTGGATCCGACGCTTTTACCTTTGAAGACTGTGCTTCTTCCAGACGGTTAGGCGCCACGGTCTAGAGCATCTAAGAGGAATTGTGGATCGCCGAGTGACCAAGTATGTGAAGGTTTGGAAGTCGCTCAAGACTTACCACGAGTGATTGGACGAGGTCTGCGTGACCTTAGTTCAAGGAGAATACGGTGAGGACTTGGTGTCCCGAGCTGCGTGCTCAAGGATCGGGTGTCCGGACT